>CM021100.1:258226705-258323255 GCA_007115665.2 Sequoiadendron giganteum | reverse complement strand
TAGCTACTGTCAATCATTTTCAAGTACAATTCAAATATGTTTGCAATGCAAGGAGCATTTTTATGCATAAAAATGGTTATAGAGGTTGATTGAAAGTTTAATGAAGCAACATCACGTGGACCAAGTCCAATCAATCAAGGTTTTAAAGCAACTTTGCATTTGCATCTACTGTCAACATATAAGTGGTTTTTCTACTTTTCTTAAAAAATTCAAGGCCATATGGTGTTTCTCTCCTTTTTTAAAAGGCGTTCTAAAATTTTAAACCCCAAATGGTTTTTGACAATAAAAATTCCTTTAAAAAATTAGTTTAAGGGTATATGGTGAGGATTACAGTTTTTATTTATTTTCAGTATGCCTTAGCCCTAGCGAAAACCTTACTTTTTATGGTTTCCAATTATCGTTAGAGAATTTTTGTGGCACAAATGACACAATCGTTCCTAAACTATAACAAAATCATACAATTTTTGTGGCTTTGAATGCTATGAAAGTATTTATCACTTCAAATGGTATTTGGCAAAGGTGCCAATGCATGTTTTTTGTAAAATTTGACAAGAATGCAAACCAATGAGCACAAGATTCAAAATATAGGTGATTTGAAAAAAATCATAGTAGCTAAATGCAAAAAGATAATATTTGTAAGATTTGTGAAGAATGCAAACCAACGGGTATAGGGTACCTAAACCAACGGGTATAGGGTACCTAACCAAATTCAATCCATTTTAACACAACATATGGGCGAAATAAACATTAAATCTGCCAAATTTTTTGATAAAAGTGTCATATATATACCTACCTACACTAGATGATGCCAACTACTGATACAAATCACACATGATACAAGGGAGAAAAACAAGTCACACTAGCTAGAAGTAAAAATAAAATGCTTACCACGCATGTCTCCAGTAATCTCTTTACTCAGAAAACTCCATGAAATCTCCAGATGCAACTTCCAGGTGAAACCCTATGGCGGTTGAGAAGAGAGCTTCCAAAAAGCTCAATGGAAAAAATGACATGTAGAAGAGAAAGCTCGATGGAAAAATGACACGTCTTTCCAAACTTTTCAAATGTTTTTGTGGGAATTTTTATTTTTCGTTTTTGATTCATTAGTCAGCGCTATAGTTGCCAACTTTAGCACCAAATTTGAACCCTAAATGTAATCTCTTTGGGCCGTTAAAGGTGGCCCAAAGTGTGCCTAATTTAGCGCCTACCTGTGGAAAATGATGTATTTTGCATGGAAGTTGATAAATAAATACCATTATTTTTATTATTTAATTTTGAGCATTTATTTTAGTGGTGTTATTACTCTCAACTCTTTATCTTGGGCAAGTAATATTATTTATTCATTTTGATTTAATTAATTTACTTGGGATATTTATGTGAGGCATGCTATTCTTCCTTACATAAATTCATGAACCAAACATTCTTAAACACACTCAGGTTTCATCCTTAGAGTTTATCCTTCTACATTAAGGTTATAAATCTAATATTTTTAAGTAGATATGATTTATTTTATACTTTATTAGGGCTTGGATGCACCCCTTATCTATGTTTCATTGCTACTATCTTGATTAGGGTTTGGGATTTTTTTGTGTAATCTCTTTGATCCCACTAACCCACCCTTATTTAATGTATTATTAATTGATCACTCATCATGTATTGTCATATATATATTTGTCTATTGCCTTTATCCATGCATTTATTACATATTTGGACATTTTGTTACATTTTGTTAGGTCTCATCATTCCATCCTTGATTAGATCTCATCATTCCATCCTAAAGTAGGTTTCAATCAAGAATAAGGAATTTAATCTCTAGTTTTCAAATAGAAAATATCTACGGTTTTAATGAATTTGTGGAAGAAGTGTAAGGTAGAGAACTAGCTAAAATTATTAGGATTAGGTTTTCTTTCATCTAGGATAACAAGGGACCATGGAAGGGATGTTTAGCTAAAATTATTAGTAATAGGTTTTATTTGTAGTCAGCTTGTAAATAAATGTCTTTTTGATGTGAATTTGTAGTCATCTTGTAATCATAAGATTTGACCTCTCATTGTCAAGATTCCATGTGTAAAATTTTTGTGAAGAGAAATTTTTTGCAATGTCCTATTTTGTTTTTCATAGTGCATCTTGATGAAAAGTGAGCATATTAACAAGATAATTTCAACAATATTCTCTTGGTGCACAATTTTTATGTGACTATTTTCATTGTTGTGTATTATAGGATCCAGAGGAGGCCATGGATAGAGGACGTGGATGGTGTAGAACTACTAAATCACAGAGAGGAAAGTGGATGGAAATAGATATGACAACAAAATCTGCAAATACAATAGATGTAAGAAGAGAAAGCAACCAAAGGAGGAAGGTGTTTATGAATTCACAAATGCTACAACATAGAGGAGATAAAGTCATGTTTTTGTCAATGAGGCCTCTCAGGTCAAACTTATAGGTTGAAAATGCACAGGAATGGTGATTAAATGTGATTCTATGATCAAGGGAAAATTTTAAAAATTAGGATGGCCAAAACATGATATCGATATGTCAAATATATGACTAAAGTGAGGTTTTGTGTTGGATAGCATATTCGTTGAAATGATATAATTGGTGTACTAAACATTATTTTCTATGTTGTGTATTATATGGGCAAGATGAGGCCATGGCAATAGATCATGTCATATCAAATGAGGACACAATGAATGAAGTGGGACATCAGGTACTCAAATTTTGACTTAACTTAGGAAAAATGATTTGATGGAATTTTGTGATACGTCCATTTTTTTCACAGTATTATTGAAATTTATAATGTATTATCCAATCTTGACATAAATTAATGCATATTGTTGATTATTTTAGATGGAGATTGGAGAAAATGTAGAGCCTGAGCATTCAACTAGAAAAAGAAGAAGATATTTACATGGACATGGACCTAAAACTATTAAATCATGTAGATGACAGTGGGTGGAAGAGGATATGACAATGGATCTTGCAGACGCAACAAATGATTGCACTGAACAAGAGGTTGGTCAGGACTATAGTACATGGGATGAATACTTTGAGAAAAATGTTATTTGTGGATGTTATGGATGTCATGGAAAGAAACAATTCAAACGAGTAATTGTACAAAGACATTACATATATGATGAGCTTCTAGTAGGTATTATGCCTCCTAAAATTGATTCAAATCTAATAGGAATTGTGGTAAGGAATTTTCCAATTTGATATAAATAACATGTATAATTCGTTAAACATTGTTTTATATTATTTAATTAACTAATTTTTTTCTTAATGGATACTTTCAGGATAAAGTTGGTTTAGATTTAACTAGATCACTGACTTCCAACCTAGAGGGAAATGATCATTTATCAAATGATACATCTAACAAAAATATGTGTCAATATACCAGCTCAGAAGATGAGGAATTGATGAAAACAAGTCACAAAACAAGAACTGTTTTAAAGATGCATAATTTTCTTAAAGATAGGGGGAAGGTGGACTACATACCCTATGAGAATGAATGTGATGGAGATGATGGCTTGCCCCTAAGTTTGAGATCAATTTACAAAGAGACATCTGATCGTCGACTATATTGTGCTTGGCCTAGTGATCAACAACCACCTAGAGTTTATGAGGTGTTTCAATTTTGGGGATACAACTACATGATATGACCCTCTAATATTCATCGAGCGAATCTAGGCCTCTTTATTGTCCAAAATATACACGTGGGATCTAAACATAGAAAAAATTCAGAAAAAACCACTAGGAGATTAATGCCATATTATGGTCCATCATATTACAGTGGTGAATGGAAAAGGCTAGTAGAATATAAGCCTAGCATGTTAGCATATGGTCTAAATTTGAATATGTATACACATCATCTCCAATTGGAAATTGGAAAATAAAATAATAGAGGTCATCTTGTGTATAGAGATGGAAGTTCATACACACACAAAAATGCTACAGGATTTATAAATAGTTGTAAGGGAAGGGACCCTACTATAACACCGAATTGTCAATTTGTTGAGGTTATAAATGATAAATATGGAGATATAAAAATATAGGTTGATAGATTGATAATGGTTGAGGCTATTATTAACCTTACCATTGGGGATGAGTTATTGATTGATTACCCATTCTTAAAACACACTCTTGCTTGAAAGAAAAGGGAAGAACAAGGTCTCCCTAAGGATGTTCGTCAGGGCAGAAAAGCAAAGAATAATAAATGAGTGTGGACTAATGTGTTATAAAATATGTGGTTTTATTTAAATTATTGTATAAAAAAGGTAGTCTATAAAATTATGTTCCATTATTCAATTGATGTATATATGTTCATACAATTTATATTTATATTTTTAAAGCCATATTTGATTATATTTGTTTGAAATTGATACATTTATGATTTATCCAATTGTTTCCAAACATTAAACAATGCTTGTGTTTGTTGATAGGTAGAAGATGTTGATGAAACACATACTAATACCCAAGGTCCAACTGGGTTATTAATATTTGGACGGGATGATCCAAACCATCCTTTAAACCATACCAGGGCGAAAAGAGAAAGATTGAAGAAAATGCTACCACCTGAGAAATTTGAAGAGTTGATGAGATCCACATACATTGATGACATGCCACCTAGCTTTAATGTTGATGATCATGGTAGTGAAAATGCAGTGCATGAAGAAGGATTGAATGAAATTCTTACAAATTTATTTGGGGATGGAAATAATGATGACAATAATGATCATATGGTTGACAGTAACAATGATAGCAGGGGTAATTACCACCAACATAATTTTGATGATAACAACCTAAAAGACTCCATCAAGCAAGCATCAAAGACACCCGTGTTCAAATCGAGTACAAGTAGAACCTCAAAACTGGCATGCACATTAATATTATTAGAAATCAAGTCATTGTTTGGTTGGTCAAACAAAGGATTCACTACCCTACTGAAGTGAGTTGAAATCTATTGCATTGTCAATTGGTGTACATAATTCGTAAACATTCATCAACTTTGTTTATATTTCTTTAAGGAGATTTTAAAACCATATATTGTATATAAACAATCCTAGTATAGATTGACATATCAAACATGTTCATCATAAGTCAAACATTCAATTGATTTAATCTCTGGAAATCTTACAATGCACTAAAAACTAAAATATTACCTAAAGAGAATGTGTTGCCATCAACTTGTAGAGAGGCATGTTTGTTGTTGGTTGAGTTGGTGATTGAATATAAGAAAATTCATTCATGTAAAAATTATTGCATTTTATACATAGATGAATATGAAAACAAGGTAGAATGCCTTGTATGCAAAGAAAAGAGATATCATACAGATGTACAAGGTCCTATAGTTCCAAAGAAGGTTTTATGTCACATGCCAATTATACCTAGACTTCAACGAATGTTTTGTTGCAAATCACTTGCATAATTGATGGACTAACATGCAAAGAACAAGAGTAAAGATGGATGCATGTGAATTCTGGTAGACTCCAAAGAAATGAAACACATAGAGGAAAAATGGCCAAGAAAATTCAAAGATGAACCCCCTAGTATCAGGTTTGGTCTTGCAATGGATGGAGTGTGCCCATTCTCTTTCCTGAGCTCAAATTATAGTGTTTGGCCAGTCGGATTGACAGTATACAATATTCCCACATGGATGAGTGTTAGAAAGGAGCACCTTATGCTGACTCTCGTTGTTCTAGGAAAACATCAATTTAAAAACATGAATGTTTATCTTGCACCTTTTATTGATGAGATGCAACTGCTATGGAAAGGCATAAGAATGTATGACATATCACGTCCTCCATCAAATAGGTCCTTCATGTTGTATGGTGTGCTATGTTGGACTATTCATGATTTCCTAGGACTTGGTGTTTGTTCTGGTAAGATAAAATATTTACGTATAATTTACACTCATAATTTATTTTCATCCCAATTTTCATACTTAGTTTTATACCATTTTTTTGATGTTATTAACATTACTTTTTGAATTGTAGGGCTTCAAAAAAAGGGGATATTTGCATGTCAAAGATGTGCAGAACAATTTCAAGGGTGGTATTCTAAAGATCTATATAAATTTATTTACGTGAACAACAAGGTTTTTCTACCACTAGATCATAGGTTTAGAAATCGCCTGAAGAATCAATTTGATGGAAAAGTTGAAAATAGAGGCCCTCCTTGCATGATTATGGGTCCAGGTGATTGGCTTAAGAAGTATGAAGATGTTGAATTGAAAGCTTGGGATGATTGTTTTGATCGGGGTGATTCAATTGAAGAACTAGGACAAGTTGTAGTTAATATACCAGAAGGAATGAAAAGAAATCCATATTTTATGAGATCCCTTACTGGAAGGACCTATTAATATCTCACCTATTAGATCCTATGCACATCTTAAAAAATGTCCCAAATTCTATATTTTGACATATATCAGACAAAGAGAAGGACACCTTGTCTTCGAGGAGAGATATTTCTCTTTCGCATACCAAAATTGATAGAAAACATTTGTGGCCAAATAGGGAAAATGAAACATATGTAGAAGCTCCATGGATTTTGAAAAAGAAAGAGGTAGACCAACTAAAAAATGTCATCCATTGAATAAGAACACCTACTAGTTATGGGTCATCATTGGCTAAAGCTTTTATAGTTGATGGACATATCACAAGATTTAAAACACATGATTTTCATAATTTTATGAAGGTATTATATATCATCATTTAACATTTACTGGTAACATTGATTAAGTAATAGATATATTTTGATATTTTGTTGTGTGAGAAAAAAATACTAACGACCTTTTCATAAATGCATTTGATAGCATATCATGGCATTGGAAATTAGGGGGGATTCTTGTCTTACAGTTGACTTAAGGAATGCCATAAGTTGATTGTCAGCATTTACAAGGTATGTGGTTATATGAAATGTTCATGTGTGAGAGACATAGAGATATTTTATTGCATTTTAATTTTTGACTAAAGGTTCATACTAATTTACTATTCTTATATTAGGTGGGTAACCTCCAAGGAGATCCATGAATGTGAAGTGCCAAAGTGGAAGAAGGAAATTGCAGAAATTGTATGTGTATTTTATAAGGAGCTCCCTACAAGTTTCATGGACCTACAAGTCCATTTACTTATACACCTAGTCGATGACATTGAATTGGTGGATGTTGTATCAAGGAGGTGGATGTTTTTCTTTGAGAGGTATATGAAAACTCTAAAAAGATATGTCTGACAAAAGGCACATCTAGAGGGTTGCATGATTGAAGGGTATGTATTGAATCAAGCATTTTTCTTCCTATGTGAATTCCTTGGTAAATATTTTGAAGATGGGCCACACGTCTGAGATGAAGAACGTGCATAAGATATTATTGATGGAGAAAAACCACAATATAATGGTGTTCAAGTAGAAATTAGTAAGTAAATTCATCATCAATGTGATTATTTTTCTTGCAATCATTAATTTACTCTGTAATTTATTTGTTAAATTAATAGCAAGACATTTGGAGTTTGAAATAAACATGTTGACATGTAATAGGTGTAGACGATAGTGCTATACTCAACAAGTTAATTCTGTACCACATGGAATTTATGAACAAATGGATTGATATGTATGATAAAAGAGAGAAGAAGTGTTAGGAGCAAGGAGACAGTTTAAGAGATCAAACCCAAGGAATACTCCACTTCACATTGATCTACTTGGGGAATGGAGCAAAGATTGAACACTAGAATGGGTTACTGAACAAATTCAAAATCAAATAGAAGATGCAGGTATAGATTCAAACATAACAAAAGATGAAATCGACATGTCTAGATGATGTGAAAGAAAGGTACAGTTGGAATTTTACAAAATATTGTTTCCTTACAGTTTTGACACTATTAACTATTTTAATATTCATCATTATATTTGTTTTCACTGAAATAAATGGTCTTTCACAGGCGAGGAAATATCCAACAATGTGGGCACATGGTTGACATTATCATGTAGAAAGTGTAGATGTAAAGAGATGATCCTTCAATTGTGGCATCATGGTTGACTTCAAGCAATCCAATCGATCAAGATCAAAAGATAAGAATATAATTGAAGGGAATCTACAATATGTTGGGAAAATACAATAAATTATTGAGTTGGATTACCGATCTTTTGAATGTTGTATTTTTAAGTTTAGATGGTATGAAGCATTTGAGAGGACACAAAGACATGATACCCATAGTGGATTGTTTTCTATAGATTCATCATCCTTCCTACCAGAGGATAAGGAGCCTTATGTTCTACCAATTCATTGTGAGCAGGTATTTCTTTAACTCAAACAAGAAGCGGTAGTGATCATTAATCTATTAATTCATAGTTTATTGTGAATATATACGTGTGTTTATTAATCAATAAGATTGTTATAACATACATCTAATATATGTATGTCGTCCATGTGCAGGTATTTTTCTATGAAGATATTTTTGACCCGAAATGGATATTTGTCATACATTATGATCCAAGATTAAGGCATGTATTTGATGAAACATTAGTGGATACTGAGCAAAACAATGATGGACAAAAAAATGAGAGAGAGGGATTAGAGAACATCGAATAAATTGACATCCATGATGATGTTGAAGATGGTTATGTTCAGGCACAGGAAGACAACAATCCAGAGTTAAATGATGTTATGGAAGACAACAATATGGATGGTATAGAAAATGATGATCCAAATACATCTGGTAACAATATAGATGGTCTACAGTCAAATTTCAATGATGATGATAATATTAATTACTTGAAAGAACATATGAACATTGACAATGATACACTGGATGGCATTGTAGCACACAATAATGTTAATGACCAATACTTCTAAATTTTCAGAATTATTCACAATCCATGTTTAAAAAAGGATGATTCTTATGGCCTAAAATTTGAAATGCTTTAGTAATATTATTTGTGTTGATACAAATTACCTATTGCAATATCCTTAAATTGTTCAATATTTGGTATGAATTGTTGGAAGAAAAAATTAGGATTACTTGGATGCTTCTTCCATTAATTTTGTATCAACATATGTTCATGAAGACACAAAAGTTAATAAAATATTAATGCACGTAACTCACAATTATTTAAATAAGAAACTTTGTTAACTTTATTATTTTTAAATAGTTTCCATTTTTATGTTGAACATGTAACAAGACAAAATAGGCTCAAATTTTCAAAAAATCTAGCAGCTCTACCAACATCCACAATAAATATTTTACTGTATCAGCATATTCATTCACATAAGCATAGTATTGAGGTTCAATAACTAATATTCATTCAAATATAAGAAGAAAAAATTATGGAAAACATAAGAAAAATATAGAATGATAACATAGTCATGGAGAATATCTGATAATAAGATGTTCTCCATTATATTGCTTCAATTGATATTATAGTACTCTTCTTTAATAATCTCAATGTTATCCCCTCAATTTATTGTGGAAGTATGAAAGGAATTTTAATTCTTAAGTTGATGGAAACCAATCAAAAAAAATTCTCTAAAAAGACTTTTAGTTCTTAATAGGAGCCAATTAAAGTAAATTATTTGAAAGGGTTTTAATTCACACCTAACTAGAAACCAATCAAAGCATCCACACAGTAACAACAAATTTTCCCTAATAAATCTTGCAGACTTAAATAACTTGAAAAGATCACTTTGGAGACAACAAAGCAATAAATAAGCATGAAAAATTGACACAACAATTAAACACTGAAAATGGATTACAAATTATAATCAGTCATCTCCATTATATTGCCTTTTAAATAATATGCATTATAACAAATAGTTATGATGATTGATGACAAATAGTTAATTAACATAAATGAAAACATAACACTTCAGCACATGAATGCATTGATCCATTAATCTTCCAGTAGGTCCCCATGACCACTTAAGATCTGTTCAAGGCTCCTACTCCATGATAATGCACCACCTGCAGAGTGTATCTTCCTTATGATGTCGGCTGGTCTTTAAGCTCCAATGGCTGCCCCTATGTATTTTTTACATCTCTGGTTTGGTCGATGAATAATTTGATGGCAGAGAGATGACGAGTGTATTTCTCATCAACATAAGTTTCCACATTGGAAATTGCATCCTTCATATCATATTCCACATACATCATCTTTTCAAGCTATTTATGTGTATTTTGTAACACCATCTCTTCGTCGTTTATTTCTTGCAACGCAGTAGGTAGATACATGGCGAGCTTATCCTTCCAATCATCTTTCTCCCTAGGATTGCTAAGGATATCATGGAGTGCAGGATGCAAATCAAAATAGTGAAGGTCCTCTTTTAGCCTATTGTGGTACTTGTTGTGTGATTCCACCACCTTATTGTATGTCTGCAATGTTTGACCTTTCATGACTCTCTCATTTAGGAGCTCCTCCCTTTTTTAATCATGTGTCCTTGCAATCTTTCATTCTCCACAAGTGTTGAGTGTGTTTGTTTAAACAATTTCTAATATGAACATCAACACGATCCATCATCATGTTGAATCTCTCTTTGATTATCTCATAAACAACATTATATTTAGTGGTTTTTATTCCTGTTTCCATCTCCTTGCATTTCTCTTGAGACTTTTGATGATAGTGTTTCCCATAAGCTACATCTGGTAATGCATCCAATATTATTTTTTCATTCTCTATCCATGGGGAGTGTAATTTTGATCTGGAAGAGGAAGATGTTTTATCTCTGTGACTAGCCACCTCCTTCCTTAATTTATCATTTTCTTTTATTAGTTTTTCAATTTGTGCCTTAGTTAATTTTGCAACATTTATGTTTACCTCAGTTGTTTCAATGGGGTTAGTGTCCCCTACCCTGTGGACCAAAAGATGTCCAAACACTTGGCTTGGATTACTGGTGACAACAAGCCTTTTATCTTGAGGATACAATGCCCAAATTATTAGGGTGAATTCATCTAGGTTGTACCCTGATCCTGAGTACATTTTATCACTTGCCTCTTCCATTAGATGCATTGTTTTGTCTCCTCTTTTCCTAAGACTGTTGAAAACTATTAAAGAGCTGATATCCCCTCCTGGTAAGAGTAGTACCCCAACCTCTTGAAGTAATTATTTTCCCCTTTCGAAGGTGATAGATTCTAACTCTTTTTCTATTTTTTTCTCAACTCTTCCAAGGCGGCTGCCTCCTACTCAGGAGTGATATCCTTCATCCTTTGTGTGTGTGATATATATGTGTCAATAATAAAAACAAGCAACACACCAATGAAACATTATATTGAAGTATTTAATTAAGCAAAACAAACTAAATAATGCAGATTCTTCAAAGTCATTCCATTGTCCTCTATCTTCAGTGTTTCTACAAAAATTATTTGCTCTCAACTTTGTTTAAGCAACAGCTTAGTAGAATGACCACTCCAAGAATGAGTATTATGCAAGCTAAGAAATCTAAACTCCTATGCTAAATGATTGTAAGATGATATAGCTATTGTGCAGCTAATGAACATGATTAAGCTATGAATTGAAACTAGATTATTGTGCTTGATTGCTGGAGATATTTCACTATAATGCTCTTACTATGCAACTAAAATCTATATTTTGGAAAATCCAAGAGGTTGTAGTTATAGAGTTTCAAAAGGCAAAAGCTTTGTTGGCAAGCTTCAATGGTTGATATTTATCCTAGAAGAATGGATGGTGAGAGATGGAGAGGTTGGAGAGAATATAGTTGTTGGAGAGAAAAAGATGGATTGTATTTTCAACCCACAAAACCCCCCTCATTCAAAAATGGAGACAAATTGCCATTTGTCATGAAGTAGTTTTGTTTGTTGAAGATAATTGCTCAATTAAATAATAGTTTTGTTTAATTTCTTGTGACATGTGCAAATGGAAGCTTCCAATTAAATATAAATATTTAATTATATGTTTGGACAATATTTTAGAAGCTTTCTTAATTAAATATGAAATATTTAATTAAGTGTATGGTTATGGGTTTTGATATTTGAAGAAATGTATTTACTTTATATAATAAAGTAATGTGATAATTAATTAAAATAAATAATGATATTTATTTAATTAATTAAGAAGACATGAGAAAATGATAATAGTGAATGATTTATAGAAAAGGTGAACATTTATACATAAATTATTAAATTTATTTAAATGTAGTTGAATCAAGAAGATTAATTAAATAATGCGTATTTAATTAATTTACCAGGCTAATATGATGTGACCATTTTTAGATGTGTACATTTTGCCCCTCTTTGAAGTGATGTGTTTTACGCATTGCTTCAAAGAATTTTAAAAAAAAATCCCTTGACCTTCAAAAGTTGATTGATGATGCTATATAAAGTTCAAAAGTTGATTGCCCCCAACGAGTTCAAGATTTTGCCCCCAGTGAACTCAAGATTTTGTCCCCAGTCTAGGGTGAGACACGACCATTTATTGATGAAAGCATACAATTTATTGATTTTGCTTTGGATTTTGGGAATATTTTTATTTTTTTGAATTTTGATGTTTTCTTTTTAATTTTTTGATTTTGATGTTTTTTTTTTGTTTTTTTATTTTGATGTTTTTTTGGTTTTTAGATTTTGATGTTTTTTTATTTTTGATTTTTTTATTTTGATGTTTTCTGATTTTTTTGGATTTTGATGTATCTGATTTTTTTGGATTTTTGCAAGGAAATTTAAGATGGAATGGGATGACCAATTGAAGAAACAAGATGCCCCACAATATAAGAGAAGATGCATGATGGAGGATATGGTATGGAAGATTTGGATGAAGGATAAGATGCATGATTTTCAAGAAGATCCTTAACCTTATCAAGATCAAAGGTGAAAATGAGGATAATGGTCATGAATGATAAGAGGAAAATGGAAGATAGTATATGGATAGGGAAATGGATATGAAAGATAATATTTTAATGATAGGAGGATGGAGGAAGGATTGAAGCATCAAGTTTCATGACTAATGTCCCTCGAATATGTTCTCTAATAGACCATGGGAATGGGAATTAGACTTATAAATGTTGGCATGATAGTAGAAGTTAAGGCCTTATGTAAAGCTTTGAATTAAAGGAGGAGAATGGGGAATGGATGTTGGATAATGGATAGGAGGTTGGAAGGCTTGGTGATGGATAGATGAAGAGGATGGCAAGATTAACATTGGCACACACCTTGAAGGTGATGGAGTGATGGAGGAAAAGTGGATTTGGAAGGTGATATGTTTTTAGATGGGAGATGGGGAGACGCTTTCAGATTAGCAAATTTGGATGCCAATTTTGATTTTGATGGAGTGGAAAGAATGTTTTGATCAATATGTGTAGATTGAAATGAATCATTGGATGTAGAGGATATGATAGAAGAAGGTGATTGAATGGGATCATTGACTTGGGTGGAAGAATCATGAGGTTCATTTTGGATTATGGGGGATGAAGATAAATGCATGACATGACAAGATTGATCAATGTTATTTGATGGCTTAGATTTGGGTTTCCCATTGATCCTTTGCAAAAATTCAAAAACATTGAATTTGGATGATGGTGTTTTTGGAGGAGAAGAGGTCACGTTTATATTTCCGTCAAAGGACTTTTTAGTTGTTCCCCCTTGTATTTCCTTGATTTTCTTTTGGATTTCTCTTATTTGTTGGGTAAGACTACTAACATTATTTAAGGGAGTTTCATTCTTTTCAGGATCCTCTTTAATTTTCTCCATATTGTGGTCAGAGGGCAATTTGGCACCTTGGTTTGCCAATAAAAGAAAGTATCCTTCTTTATTTTGGTCTGAGATTTTTTCCATAGCTAAGAGAAAATGTGGATATTTTTCAGATTCTTGAAGCATTTCATCAGTTATTTCATCATTTGAACTATTTCCATGAAGCCTATGAACAAGATTTTCTTCCCTATCACCCATGTTTTAAAGTGGATCTCTTCTTTCGTCTTCTTTGTTTTTAGGACTTTTTGGAAATAGGCATATGCTTACACCAAATTTCAACTAACTTTGATCACAAAATGAGAGAGTGCAATTTGTGGGATATCTTAGTTAGAATAGAATGAGAATTCTATTGATATGACTAAAGAAATTTCTAATTTTTAGCTCGTGATTCCCTGGTTGGAAGGATGATGATCCTGTTGTAGGAATTAAACTAGAAATCAGAAATAAAGGTGATGCTGCACTTTGTGATGTTTTCATCGTAGTTTTTGAAAATAAGGATTTTTGTTGGTGCCTAATGTTTCCAATCCCTTAACATAAATTTCACCATTTGATTTGCCAAATTCTTGTGTTTTCTGGATGATCTTATCTGAATTAATTTTTTGAAAACATAATATGCAATAGGAAGATAGTTGTTTTTAAAGACATAGAATCTAAAACATTGAGTGTATGCTCAAGG
Organism: Sequoiadendron giganteum; assembly: GCA_007115665.2. Classification (NCBI taxonomy): domain Eukaryota; kingdom Viridiplantae; phylum Streptophyta; class Pinopsida; order Cupressales; family Cupressaceae; genus Sequoiadendron; species Sequoiadendron giganteum. Next base: position 258,308,894 of record CM021100.1, on the reverse strand, counting down.
ATTGAGCATGAACCTTTTTTATTTTTAGTGGTATTTGAACAAGAAGACACTTCAAGCAAATTCACTCTTAATGGTCAAAGGGTCATCATAGGAATCACAACCCACAACTTAAAATCACATCGACTCACACAGCCGTGTCACCCCCTAGAGGGCACCCGTGTTTTTGTCTTTTCTAGGTGTGTACTCAAGGTTAGATTTCTCAATCCCTTGAGCAAACAATTTGTGGCAATTATATGGTGAGTATCTTGGGGGTAGATTCTTCCCTCCCCTTGCACTGTGATTGAAATGATGTTTGGATACTAACACAGTTGGATTTCTACACTATGGTTCGTAGTAAAGGTATCCGTTCAGCATGGCAATAGATAAACTCCCTCAGGAGACCTCCCAATCTTTAGAACAAATATTTTGGGGATGGTTATCTTGCTCACTTCCATTGAATATGGGTTTCCCCAAAATTCACTTTTGATTAGAGTGGGTTGGAAAACCTGGCTTTGGTTGTTCCCACTTAGGTTGTTCCCGTAGGGTGAGAACTTTTTCCCACTATGGTAGGCCTTCTAAAGGTTGTAATAAAGCATGAATTGCTTAAAATGGAAAAGGTAAGTCTGGTGTTCTGATCACCCAGTTAAGGGGAGAGCATATACCTATTACCCAATAGTCACAACAAAAAAATGGTTCAATTTTAAATCCAAATGACAGTTTTCTATGCTAAGTGAAGATTTTTCTTCACAACAAACATTGGATTCATTTTAACCAACATAAAATAAAGTTTGGTGACTATCCTAGGATTGATAAATTCTAGATTTTAAATGTCTATCCTAGGATTGCTTCATTTTACTTTAAAACTAACAATAAAACCACTAGTCGTGGTCATGTCGGATCGAGACAAAAAATTAAGAATGAGATTATTTGCTAGAACAAAGGTCATATGCGCTACAGAACTCCCAAAGTGTTTTAAAAACACTTGTTACAATCATGTGATAATGTTTTTTCTTTCATTTTCATCTTCCATGGTCCTTTAAAACCTGAAATACAAGATCTAAATGTTAGATGAGATCAAGAAACAAGAATATATGAGGGTTAGATAAATGATTAAGCATAAAAACCCTAAAATTTAGACCAAGTTTCATTGTGGTTTGAAATTAAGTGAGAATTTGAAAATTTTAACTTTTTCAAAGCTAATAAACACCTACACCATTATATATCTTATGAAATTCTACCCCATTTCAAAAAACAAAGCTCTGAAAAAGACCAAAATATGACCAAGATATGGCCATTTTAAGATTGACTATAAAAGCGCTAAAACAGGCCTCGTATGCGCTAAAACAGTCCATGGATGGGCTAAAACAATCCATGGATGCGCTAAAACAGTTCATCAATGTAGTAAAACAATTCATCGATGTGCTAAACCGAGGCTCGTATGCGCTAAAACACAACTCCAGTTCGTCACCTGTCAGAACACCTACAATAAAAAGATTAAAAATGGGGTGAGGCCCCATGGTAGGCACCAAAAATGTGTGTGATATATATGTGTCAGTAATAAAAACAAGAAAAACACCAATGAAACATTATATTGAAGTATCTAATTAATTAAAACAAACTAAATAATGCAGATTCTTCAAAGTTATTCCATTGTCCTCTATCTTCAGTGTTTCTACAAAAATTATTTGCTCTCAGCTTTGTTTAAGCAATAGCTTAGTAGAATGACCACTCCAAGAATGAATATTATGCAAGCTAAGAAATCTAAACTCCTATGCTAAATGATTGTAAGATGATATAGCTATTGTGCAGCTAATGAACATGATTAAGCTATGAATTGAAACTAGATTGATGTGTTTGATTGTTGGAGATATTTCACTATAATGCTCTTACTATGCAACTAAAATCTATATTTTGGAAAAGCCAAGAGGTTGTATTTATAGATTTTCAAAAGGAAAAAGCTTTGTTGGCAAGCTTCAATGGTTGAGATTTATCCTGGAAGAATGGATGGTGAGAGATGGAGAGGTTGGAGAGAATATAGCTGCTGGAGAGAAAAAGATGGATTGTGTTTTCAACCCACAAAACCCCCCTCATTCAAAAATGGAGACAAATTGCCATTTGTCATGAAGTAGTTTTGTTTGTTGAAGATAATTGCTCAATTAAATAATAATATTATTTAATTTCTTGTGACATGTGCAAATGGAAGCTTCCAATTAAATATAAATATTTAATTATATGTTTGGACAATATTTTAGAAGCTTTCTTAATTAAATATGAAATATTTAATTAAGTGTATGGTTATGGGTTTTGATATTTGAAGAAATGTATTTACTTTATATAATAAAGTAATGTGATAATTAATTAAAATAAATAATGGTATTCATTTAATTAATCAAGAAGACATGAGAAAATGATAATAGTGAATGATTTATAGAAAAGATGAACATTTATAAATAGATTATTAAATTTATTTAAATGTAGTTGAATCAAGAAGATTAATTAAATAATGCGTATTTAATTAATTTACCAGGCTAATATGATGTGACTATTTTTAGATGTGTACACTTTGTATTAGCATTATGACTTTATGCTCATAAAAAAATGATTTAAATTCAGAAGTCTTAAAAGAATCATTGTCAGAAATAAATTATTGCCCCACCTTGACTCTCACGTCATCAGAGAGTTCATCTGATGCTTCAAATTTGAAAATGTTTCATTTTGTAGGTGGCTTATATTGTGTAACTATAGGGTCGCTTATCTATTCGACCTCATCCTCCTCCTCATCACTCTCTTCTTCATCTTCTTCACTCATGGTTGTATCTATAGAGAAGTTCATTTATGGAGTGGGCTATGAGGGTATGTAATCAAGAGGCTCTATTTCCTCAGCCTGCATTTCTGAATAAGTTGTTTGAGGTGCTTCAAAGACATCTGGGGGTACATCTTTTATTAGTTCATTCGCATGAGTGGTGAGCTACTCAATTCTTTCCAAAGGATCATGTACTTCATTAAATTCCCCTGAATAGGATGGGACATTTTCTTTCTTCTAGGTCTCAGGAAGCACAAATTTGTTATATGCAGTCATCCTATCTTTTGTTGAGGCCTCATTATAATTTATTATTACATCATCAACAGAGAATTGGTGTTAATACACTGATATTCCTTGTGACAATTTTTCCTTGTGAATAAAACAATCTGTATCAAAATTCTTTCTTTCATTACCCAACAGTAAATTGTATTTTCCAATTTTGTATCAATTTCTTCATACCCTTCACTGGTGACTACTGTAAAATCTCCAAAGCACAAAGTGCTAGGCATGATATATTTCTTATTGTATCTCTTAAGATGTTTTGCATCATATTTAGCCAATTGTCTCACAATTTCCAAATAGGCTATTCTGTCTGGAACTGTTTTTGGCAATAGATGTGGGGCTCCTTCAAACCCATAGACTCTAATCATAGTGCAATCAATAAATGCATACCAATCCCCCCAATTATGATTTACCTTTTTCCTAGGGTCCTTTTCCTTTGGTATCAAGAATTTATGTATTTCAGGGGACAGGTTATAATTACATGGATGTCCCAACAATTCCAACAATGGCTTGACAAAATATTCTTCAAAGTACAAATAGTGTGATCTACCATATCTGTTATCCCATATCGAAGTCCACATTTGTACAAGTTTATAATTCCCACTTTCATCAACATCTCTTATCCTTAATTCGTCTCCCCAGAACCTTCTAACTTGTCCTTCATGTAGAAGAAAATGCATAAACAAAGATTACTATTTGAAATCATGAATGCTATCACTGTTGCTTTTGATCCTTCCCATCCCTTGGTTCAGAGCATTGGCTAAATAACCGGCATAGTCAAATGGTCTAGCATCTTTGCTTTGTATGTCTACAGCTAGGACCATTGGGGAAATTGACATGAGGGGTGGGACCTCTACTCCTAAAACTTGTCCAACTTAATAATATGTATATTGAAAAAATTCTTCAAATAAATCCTCATGAAATGGAGGGTTTTCATTACTAGAAAACCTTATGAGCTGGCTACCTTCATCTGTGGGCCTATGTAGTGGTAGCTTCCATCTTTTATAGCTCGTTTCCATGTGATGGTACTCTGTTAGAAGGTCTTTGATTGTAAATGGTAAATTCAAAGAGCACTCCAATTGAAAAACATTAGATATGGGATCTTTGGAGATAATGAGAATGATAGGCCTATCATGTGATTGAATAGCTCTTCTTTTAGGGTCATATTTATTGGCTAGAGCTTTAACCAACCTGTATTAACAAACACATTGGGTACCACTAATCTTCCTAGGTTCAATCTCCATGGGTTGCAGATTGGTTGAAACCTATACTCTTTCCTACAATGGTATATGAATAGCTCATATCCCCGCTATGGTGTCCACACGTCTCCTAAACCTTTGTGCTTATCCTATAACTTATCTGTGGAAGGATTTGTCTGTGCACTCCTTTTAGGTCTTGGCCCTGACCCCGGGCATTGGTCAATTAAGTCCTAGTTTAGAAGTCTTTTCTCTATTTTTTGTTTGTTAATTTTTGGCGTTTCTGAGCTTTCTTCCATTGTTCAATTTTCATATTATATAGGCATGAAATTGTAACCCTGATGCAAATTTTCTTTTCACCCCTCTCCACTTTAGAAAACCAAAGGCGAAGGCTTAATTCCACATAAGCCCGATGTTCTCATCACACTTGGCACCTATTTTGAGTGTCGGTGGAGGTGTTTTTGTCGGGGATGCCCATGCGGCACACTTACGTCCCTAGAAGATTCCTATGGTTGGAGTCTGTAGAGACATTACACTTACTATTGGAAGTCAAACTGTAACGCCTCCCTTCAACTGGCCGACCCGAATATGGCCATTTTCTTCCATTCTTCCTTCAAATTCTTCATTCATCCATCCATTTTCATCTTCTTCACAAGTTTACACAATCCCTACATACTTTGAAAATTCATCCACAAGCTTTGTAGAAACACTTCACACTTCATAGCAGAAATCTATCACTCCATCACTTCGATAGAGCAAGCACGGGATGAATCCATTGCAGCAGAGGCTTGAGTTCCTCTCATCTTTCTCCTCCACTAGCCTTGAGCACTTTGGATGGAGGTGGTAAGCTCCTCTTATCTTCTCTATTGTTTGGTTGAGTAAGCACATTCTATTTTTAAGTGTCTTTTGTATACTTTTCTTGTGTTCTCTTCTTTATCAATTTATTTCCATCGTTGCAAACTTGGTTGTTCATGGAGGTGGAAACACCAAAATGAGGGTCTAACTAAGGCAAACCCCTAAACAACCTCCAAACATTTTCCTGCTTTTTTTTGTGTAGGTGGAGAGATCTTGGAGCAAGCTGGAAAAATGGTTGTTGTGTGAGATCATCTTCATCACCCTTGTGGTAATCTACTTTCTTTATCACATTCATCTTTACGTTTCATACTTCTTAATCTTATTTTGCATTTCTCGAAACTCATAACAAGGCTATTAGTCCTTATTTTAGAAGTTATACCTTGTCTCCTTGGTTTTATGGTCGTACAGACGCCAGCGCACCTGTGAGACACCAGTGCACCGTGCTATCAACCCAAAACCATACTTTTTTCCTTTGACAAAGAGCTATCTGAGACACAGAGTCGACCCTAAAAACCGACTAGCCTAGTCTCCTTTCAACTTTCAGGTTTGTAGAGTGATCGAAGGACCTACAGTTCTCATCATTCTCATCTTGCCTATCCTAACACCCTTTCAAACTAAGGTAAGTTAGGGAAGCCATACTAATCTTGGCCTTTCATGACTTAGGGCCTTGCAGTGGTTGGTACCCCTCTCTTACATTTTTGGTGAACCTGACGTGAACCAATGTCTACCTATTTGTCAATGTTCTGAGCTTTTACCTTGTACCCTATGATCATTGTGCTCTTGTGTTTTGTGAAGGTTTATGAGCTTCACAACCCAGTCCATGACCTCTAGGAATATTGTCAGGAGAATTTTATGACACCTTCCGATGGAGAAGATGAAGGTCTCTTCTAGTTTCACTACCAGTCTTTTCTCTGGTTCTATAGTTGGTATGTCTATGTAGGAGCATGTGTCACAGGGCGAGTCTAGATTCCTTGATGAAACTAATCATGTCCCTACCCCTCCTGCATCACTGACCTCCTCATTCGTAGATGAGCATGAATCCATTCATATCCCTTATGAATATGTCACTAGTCTTAGCAAAGGGTTGGGTGCATTAGAGAATCACCCGGAGAGAAACCTGAAGCTGGCTAGGGATGCTAAAGTTATCAGTGAAATAAGATACATGGTGGGAAAGGATCGAATAGGCGTGGAACTCCTAGCTAGTCTTGTTCATTTGGCTGAAGCGTGTGCCCCTTTGAACCATATTCACATGATATGAGGTGACTCCTTCGAAGAACATGAGAGATAGCTAGAATTATCGATGCCTCCTACGTTTGTGTACATGGTCAACATGGTCCCTTCAGTCAGCATGCCTACTGCTTCCAAAAATTTTGAAACCATCAAAGTAAACAAAAACCCTCTAGGTTTACACTTCACCCCTTCTACCACCTCTGGTGGTGGAGGATTTGGTGGGATGATCACTGGAGGCTTTGGTGGTGGAAACTTTGGTAGCGGAGGTGGTATTGGTGAGAGCGGTTCTGGTGGAGGTCATGGTGGTGGATTTGGAAGTGGCAGTGGCTTCGGTGGAGGTCACACTAGTGGCGGTGGCATCGATGGTGGCTTTGGCGGTAGTCACGGTGGTGGTCCCAATGGTGGCTCCGATGGCAGTTCCACTGGTCCTATGCCTTCTAATGACCCTCTTTTGAATACCCTTCTTTAGAATATGGGGAAGATGTAGAACCAGTTGGCGAACCTTTCTCAGGCTTCTACCAAGCCTATCTTCCAACCCTTCTTCTAACATAGCCCATTGTTGGTAGAAATTCTAAACACTCCTTTCCCATAAGGGATGGAGATTCCTAAGTTTGAGAAATATGGTGGAAAAGGGGATCCACAAACACGTGTCTGTCTTTAATGTCTTATGCATAAATTTTTTCCATCACGATGCATTGATGACAAAACTATTCCCTCGACCCCTTAAGGATACAACACTCGAGTGGTATTGTTCCTTGCCAAAAAATTCCATCTTTACATTCGATCAACTTGTGAACCAATTCCTATGACAGTTCCAAGCCAACATCGGACCTAAGATAACCTTCTCTGACCTTTTTAGATGTAAACAAGGGGATAATGGGAAGATTACTGACTTCATAGCACGATATCAAGCACTCTTCTCACAAATATGATACTCATTACCTGAATCTGATGTGCATAAGGTTTTCATAGGGAACTTACAGAGGCCTTGGCAAGAGAATTTTTCCCTTATGAAGTACCCCTCTTTCGTAGACTTGTGTGCCGCTTTACGGGAGTACCAACAAATGGTGGTTCAATTCGAGGAATCCTCCTCATGCTCCCGTCATGAAGGGAAGTCCATTATATCAATCTCTGGAAAAGTAAAAAGTTGTTGCGAATGTAGTAGCCGTTGTGGATAACAAAAACCTTGGATGCGATTGAAATTTCACAAGGTTATTGGAATCCTATCCTTCCATCTTATAAAAGTTGTTGAAGGATAAGATCATTAACTTGCCAACTCCAAAACCAGTTAGGGAGCCATATCCTAACTAGTATGAAGAAAATACCTATTGTCAATACCATGGAGTTAACGAACATGATATGAAATGCTACATGTGCCTACATCATGAGATATAGGATCGCATCGAGGATGGTACTATCTATCTTGATGGAAGCAAACAAAATACAAACAAATCACTGGCAAAAGCTAATAGTGAATTGCAAATATACACAGACCCGTTTTCATCACATTCTGCTAACATGATTATCGATCTTTCTGATTCTATTTCTTACCTCGAGGCGTATGTTAACATGGTTACTGTTACTCCCTTTCCTCTTCTTGTGACTAGTTTTCTAGATATAACATTCACTTCACAGGATGTACCAACAAATGAAAAACCTTCTCTGCTTTACATTCTCGCTCACCTCAATGACAACATTGTGACATGAGTCTTAGTCAACCCCATGAGTAGAGTGAATGTCATCATGAAGGATACTCTATTCTTGAACTCCCTGCAAAGGGAGGAATATGAAAAAACAAAATCTAGCATTCGTACACATGATGGTCTTACCCTTAAACCGTATGGATCAATAATGATGTCCATCTTGGTTGGACCTAGGAATGTAGACACAATTTTCAATGTCATTCCTGAGTCGGACCTATTTAGAGTGAAGCTAGATATACCTTGGCTTGCTTCCATGAATGGGATCACCTCTGTAATTCATAAGTGTCTTAAGTTTTCCCACCAAGGTGCCATGCAGGTCATGCATGATACTGGATACTAGAGTATGGTATCTCGTGGGGATACTCGTTGGATCATTTTTGGCCCACTCTGGTCGGTCCACTCCCACAAAGAATGGACCTACTTTACAAGAACTATGTGAAGTATAAAACTGGAGGTGAGGGAGAGTCGAAGTTGACCCTTCCTATAGCAAAGTAGCCAGTTGCCTCCTCCTCCTGAAAGGGAAAGAAAAAGCTTGCTCCTTCTCGGATTGACTCGTCTACTCCCCTTTCTTGGGAGGAGTATTGGATGAATAAGCCTAGTCTCTACTCACTGATTCTGATGATGCCTACTTGATGTAGACCCAAGATCATGATATCAGATCTCCCTAATGGGTCCCCTGGACCTTAGTACTATCTATATGGTAGACATAAAGGCTCGCGAAGAGAATTTTCCCCGTGACCTCTTATCGCTCCCTCGAGTAGCAAGAGGCCCACTGCTAAGGTGTCGAGGTCTATTCCTTTGGTCATTTCTGAAATTTCTCCTCCTTCTCCCATCTAGGAGTTTGTCCCTCTGCTGGAAATAGCTATGGAGGACACTCTCATGGTTGAGCAGGATCCCTCCGTCCCTTCACAAACTTTGGATTCTAGTTGGAAGTCATAGAAACCACCTTGCGCGCGAGTGCAAGCACTGATGAAAGGCTCTTCTAGCTAAGCAAGCCTCCCTATAGAAGAAGAGGATATGACCACTCCTATATCAGGACCTCCTGTTGTGTCCTCCCCTCTCCTCTCTTATGCTTCTGTCCAAACTAGCTCTATATCTCTTTCGACTTCCGCTGTGAGCACACATGCACCTGGAAAGGTGTAGGTGTTCATCTCTCCTTCCGTGGAGCCACCCTTGTTGGCATTCATTCCAAATTTATTGCCCTTCCCAAAGCTCGTAGATATTATTAACACTTCGGTTGCATCTATTGTGGTTCTTTCCTCATCTCCCTTGACCCTTCTTGCTTCGTCTGTGGGGAGTTCGCCTCCTCCAATGAAGAAAAAGGTAGAGAGTGATCCTTCCAACAACAAAGGACATAAGAGGATCCCACCTTCTCCGAAAGGTGGCCCCATGCTAACTTTTTTTGTTCTAGTGACAAAACCAATCCCAGCCTCCCCTGTGTTTGTCACTACTCCTGAATCCCTCGATGACCTTAGTGGTGAACCTCTGGTGCAAACCCCTCCATCCACCGAGGTGAAACATTGCAATCCCATTAAGTGCATGTTTAACTCAGTGGATGAATTTTTGACCTTGTCAGCGATCTTCACGAAGTCATTGACCTTAGACCCACAAGAGTTGAGAAATGAAGACCTCACAGGTCCTTCTGCCTTGGCCCTTTTTGTGGGAGGATTGGAAGCTCCTCCCCCTAACATTACACCATTGCAGGCTCATCATCCTCCCCCCTACGATGATCTAGAGTAGGAATTTGATGACCTCTTGGTTGACCAGTGTTAGGGGGAGACCCTCTTCTTGATCTTTAGATTAGATGTGTATGTGTGTGTCGTGACGTGTTTCCCTATGGCCATGCTATGTGTGCTTGGATGACCCTCATCACTCCTGTTGGTGCTTGGATACAGGTGTGGTTTTTGTGTTCTAAACCTTCCTTTATGTGTATCATCATTCTTCCATGTTTTTGATTGAATTTCGATAAATTGGGGACGATGTAAAGTGTCAGGAGAATTTAGGCCTCCTTCCATGTTGACCCAATTTTTTAATTTTTACTTTATCTTCTCGTGCATTCCTCACATGGCCTGATATAGTAGGGGATTGATGACAGTTCATTTATATACTATTATTATACTTATATATATTTATGAGCAATTCTGACCTTGAAATATAAGGCTACCCCTATGCCTTTTGTCTGTGTTCTCTTTCCTTTTGCTTGCTCTTTATCTTTCTCTCTTCTTTTCTTGAGTTGTCCCTTTCATGTGTGACAACGCCACTTCTACATTACTTGGTCTTTAGAAAACACATTTGTTGCCAAATGAATATTTTCTCAAGACCCTTCACACACTTCTTTATTAGAATTGCATTGTCGACTTGAAACCCTAATGGACCATGTTTCCTTCATCATGGGTTCATAAAGAAAGGACTTGAGAACCTCCCTCCGAAGCAGGAACAACTTTTTTTGAAATGCATAAGACAACTGAGAGGGGGGGTGAATCAGTTGTATCAAATTCTTTACTTCTTAACTTAATCAATTCCACTTTATCTTCAATATGTTATCAAGTGTAAACATGAAATGCAAATAACATAAATACAACACCAGAGACACCAAATTTATGTGGAAAACCCAAAGAGGGAAAAACCACGGTGAGGATTAACTCACAATATAGTAGAATGCAAAAATTGGATACATAGGCTCACTGCCCAGATACAAAGGCTCACTACCTAGATTAAGGGCTCACTAACTTAGGACTCACTTTCTAGAAAGAGAGGCTCACTACCTACAAAAAAATACAAAGAAATAGAGAAAGATCCACCACAAGGAGTTCCACACACTTCACAACTTGATCAAAATATGTAGATACAATAAAGTAATGTTGTCACAATTCGCTTTTCCACACTCTGCTTTTCACACTTGCTCGCACACTCTTCTCTTGATTGAATCGAATGATGGATGGATGATCAATTCTCTACAACTTGATTCACATTTATACCTTCTTCAACCTTAGAAACATTCATCAAGGTCAGCTATACAATTTCAAATTATAAATTCAAACAAGGTCGGATACTCAACATTCCCGCGATGGATAAGAATGTGAGAGGACTAATTAATTTAGCACCCAAATAACATCTTGGATCTCAAAGACGCTTTCTTAAATTCATGCAAAAGCTTAATGTAGCGTGAAAATACCAGGTCGGCCAAACCTAATGAAAACACCGATGATCTTTGAAGTACACGCATTTCCAGTAAGATAATCACATGCGGATTGCTCAACATGCTTCACCAGGAATTTTACCATCTCTTAGAACAACTTAGATACATCTGCAACAACTTCAAAAAACTTCATTCATAGAGAACACTTCACCAGTCCAACCGAGACAACCAGCAAAAACATCAGAGCTCTGGAGCAGGTCTTCTAGAGTGCCAAACCATAAACAAATTTTCCAAAACACACAAACCATCACAAAGAGTAATCTCCCAGATCCACAAGATCTAAAACCAAATACTAGAAGACTGTGGAGCCAAAACATTTCTCCCAGTCCACAACCAGATAGCTCTGACAAACCAGTTCACACACCAGTGAACATAACTTTTACTCTTCATTGAACCAAAAGCTAAAACTCAGAATATACGATCCATTTATGCTTATGAACACACCTCCAGATCTGCATAGATATAAGATCAACACAGAAAGAATGTGGACCACAATACCAGATCATACACAGAACACACTTTAACTCAGCTTTCATTGTTTCTCAAATTTTCTCAAAAGAACTTGGAAAATAACTTACTCAACCTATACAATGTTGACATCAATGAAAACACCACCAAACACATCCATACTTGCAATAGCTTGAATCTTCCCCTCACGTGGGGGCATATCCTTCCTTTCAAATTCCTTGATGAAGTGAACATCTTTCAAAAGGATTCCTTGATGATGAATCGATTCGAGAAAGAAGACATTATCTTTTGAATAGTGTTTCCCTTGAGTGGACCCTTTCCTTTCACATTGGGTTCTTGAGATACCCCTTCAAAAAAAATTATCTCTGATGAGTTCTATGGCATCTAGTTCAAGGGTAGCTCGACTAGACCGGTTTTACATCTTCGCGTCTAGTCTGGGGGCAACCCGACTAGACTTTACTTTTCAAATAGCGCATCCCTTGAGTGGACCTCTCTTCCTTTTGAAGGGTTCCTAAGGGAACCCTTTGAAAGTATTCCAACTTAGCGATGGCTACATAACTATCCATTTAAAAGCTTGCGTGACCATTTCCTGACGTGTTCTATCTACAGGAAAACATGTCTCTATTTCTGACTCTGTGGAGTCCCCTTTGCTCTGTCTCCCTCATGTGATAGTTCTTGGGGGATAACTCCCTTATAGGTTTGCAAGCCTGTAAGACGCTTTCATTCTTCATCTTTATAGTTTCATGGAGCTATGAAGTCCTTTCCTGCACTTTTAGGTTCACCAGATCATGCTCTGCTTCCTTGATGGTTTAGGTATACATCTCTAACCTTACTACTCTACTTTACCAAAGCACTCATCAGTACTCATGCTCACTAAAGTGGGGGAAAAATGTATAGGCATGAATTTGCACCCCTAACACAAATTCCCCTTTCACCCCTCTCCACTTTAGAAAACCAAAGGTGGACACTTAATTCCACATAAGCCTGATGTTCTCATCACACTTGGAACCTATTTTGAGTGTTGGTGGAGGTGTTTCTGTCGAGGATGCCTGCGCGGCACATAGATGTCTATGCAACGCGCTTAAGTCCCTGGAAAATTCTTGCAGCTGGAATCTATAGAGATATTACACTTCCTATTGGAGTTCAAAGTGTAACGCCTCCCTTTGGTTGGTCGACTCAAATATGGCCATTTTCTTCCATTCTTTCTTCATATTCTTCATTCATTCATCCATTTTCATCTTCTTCACAAGTTTACACAATCCCTACACACCTTGAACATGCATCCACAAGCTTTGTAGAAGCGCTTCACACTTCATAGCAGCAATCTATCACTCAATCAATTCGATGAGCAAGCGCGAGATGAATCCATTGCAGCAGAGGCTTGAGTTCCTCTCATCTTTCTCCTCCACTAGCCTTGAGTGCTTTGGATGGAGGTGGTATGCTCCTCTTATCTTCTCTATTCTTTGGTTGAGTAATCACGCACTATTTTGTAGTGTCTTTTGTATACTTTGTTTGTGTTCGCTTCTTTATCAATTTATTTCCATTGTTTCAAACTTGGTTTTCCGTGGAGGTGGAAACACCAAAATGGGGGTCTGACTGAGGCAAACCCCTAAACAGCCCCCCAAACATTTTATTGCTTTTCTATGTGTAGGTGGAGAGATCTTGGAGCAAGCTAGTGAAAAGGTTGGTGTGTGAGATCATATTCGTCACCCTTGCGGTAATCTACTTTCTTTATCATGTTTGTTTTTACATTTCGTACTTCTTAATCTTATTCTACATTTCTTGAAAATTGTAACTAGGTTGTTAGTCCTTATTTTAGAAGTTAGACCTTGTCTCCTTGGTTTTCTGGTCGTACGAACACTAGCGCACCTGTGAGATGCCAATGCACCGCATTGTCATCCAAGAACCGCACTTTTGTCCTCTGACAAAGAGCTATCTGAGACATAGAGTCGGGCCTAAAAACTAACTCACCTAGTCTCCTTTCAACTTTTGGGTTTGTAGAGTGATCGAAGGACCTACAGTTTTCATCATTCTCATCCCGCCTATCCTAACACCCTTTCAAACTAAGGTAAGTTAGGGAAGCCATACTACTCTTGGCCTTTCATGACTTGGGGCCTTGTAGTGGTTAGTTCCCCTCTCTTACACTTATAATACTTTATAGAAGCAACTTCTTAGTCGGTTTTTGTATACTTACTGGGATTCACTTTCACTAGTTTTGAGTTGTGCAGTAATGGTGAATTCCCAACCTCCTTTCTTCTACTCCTATGTCCAGCGAATCCTTTTCAAGTCTTAATCAAAAGATGTGATCAAATTGAGGTATAATTCACTCAGCTCTAGCTCATAAATTCTCCAGTTGCTATCAATATTGTCATCGGGAAGAGCATTTATTTTTAATATCTCAACGATATCCTTAAGATGTCACATCATTCAAAAATAATCATCATCATTGCATCGGCGAGACCATGATTCCATTTTCACTGATAACCACCTTCTTCATTGATGAACTCCTTCCTTTCGGGGTATTGACAGGATGCCAGATAATGTCTCCCTGATGTGCCCTAGTTCCTCTGATATCCTTCCTTAATATGTATTTGACGGTTCATGGTCTTATCAGGTCATTGGGGAAACCATTGTTTTCCTTCCACCAATAGGTGTCACTTCCTCTAATGTCTTCAACCTTTTATCATTGCATTGGGGGAACCAGACTTTATGTTGGTCCGATAGCCTTTTGTTCCCTCGATATACTTTCACCATATGTTGAACTTCGTTACTATATAATGTATCACTCCATCAGTGGGACGTTTTGTTCCCTTCAATCGATATGTTCTAGTGTTGTCGATATTATTTATTTAATATGTTCTAATCCCTAAGATATGCACATAGGACCAAGCAATCATGAATTCAGCCAAAAAATAGGGCGCTACACTTGACGGTAAACTCGATAATAGACTAGGCACTAAAGTATGCTCCAAAGTAGGCACATAATTAGACATTAAATTAGGCGCTCAGGTCAGTGCTATAGTTGGAGCTAACTTGGAAAAACTCGGTGCTAAGCTCGATGCTATACTCGACATTAAATTTGGTGTTAAACCTGACGTTAAACATGGTGCTGATGTCGGCACTAATTGGTGCTGAATTTAGCACTTGCTTTTTTTGGTCAGTGCAATAAACGCCTAAAATAGCGCCATTTTGATAAATAGCGCTTAATATTTCAAATAATTAGAGAAAAATGCATTAAAATAGTGGGTGGAAGCAAAAAAGGGAGCTAATCACAGGTATTTTTTGTAGTGATTACAATGGTTCATGGGGCTTGGATGACATTCTATTTGTATGTGGGATACTATGAAAGAACGATTCTTGAAAAAGTACCAGGAATATTGTAAGACAAAATAAGTTTGAGATGAAATTTTTTGAATGAAACAAGATGAAAAGGAAACATTAGAAGACTTCCTTGAACGATTTTCATTTAGCCTTCAAAGAACAAGACAAAAAATATTATCTAATGAGGCTATCAAAATGATTTTTCTTCGAGGAATTAGTGATGAAAGTATGGATGCTTTAAATCTTATAGGTGGTGGAGATATTTCTAAATTAGGATTTGATGAAATATGTGATATTTGCGGGAACTACTCCTAATCCCACCAATCTATATGAAAGTATTATGGAAATAATACTTTTCAAGGAGGTGCAATAGGTATTATGAAGTGAGAATCAGGTACGTTACTTGATGACTTGAAAACCTGATCTTTTAATTCACATGGGGAAACAAATTGATACCTTATATACTCATAAGAAATAGGAGGAAGCTGAAAAAGAACTTGCTAATTTTTATCCTATTTGTCATAAGAAACATTCTATTGATGAATGCCCTCATAATAAAACAAAAATTTATTCCCTAGAGGATGCTAGTAGAAATACCATCTTACAACCTCTACTAGTAGATATGGTAGAATTAGAATACATAGAAGAACCTATTTATTATATGAATCAACGAAGGCCTTGGCCACCTTGAGCTATTCCATCAGGGATGAACACTAATTTTCATAAACCTTAAAACATGGGGACTAGTAGTCAGTCTAGATCTTTTCATATTCAACACAAGTGGTATGGAGTGTTGGAAAAACAAGAAGAGACAACTAAGAGGGGGGGTGAATCAATTGTCACAAAATTTACAACTTAATCAAACTTGTTACCTTTTAATTCCAGATCTGATGATTAATAGTGAAAGAAAGAAATAAGCAACACATTAGAAACACACAACACCAGGATTTTTGTGTGGAAACCCTATTAAGGGAAAAAACCATGGTGGAGGTTAATCCACAATTATACCCTATTAAAAGTATAATGGAAAAATGAATAGGGAATGCACTTGCATTCAAGCACACTGCCTAGAGTTCACTGCTCAAAGGAAGGCTCACTGCCTTACATAAGACAATTAGATTAAAACCATCTGAGTGGGATGAACTAAGAAATTATCTTCTACAAAATCCTAATGACAGTTCCAATTAGGCACAAAAAAATCTCTACACACTCTGCTCAAATTCCTTCACACTTTGCTCAATCTCTTCCACACTCTACTCTACTCTTGAATGATTTGTTCTTTGTTCACACATGTACTTCACATACATACACTGAGCATACACACATATACATCTCAAAATAAGAAAAACAACCTCTCTTATATATCCGCTACACGGATTTACATCAACTCTGTCGGCCACAAATAAAGAATAAATTATAATTGTCGGCCTCAATACATAAATAAATCTTAATGCGCACCAACACAAGTTGGTCACAAAATAGTGAGGACCCAAAACAATATCCTTGAACATGCCAAATAACAAAAAATTAATCCATAGGGATCTGCAACACACTACCACCATCATGTCGGCCAAGAACATGAAAACCTTAAACATACAATGAAAAATCTTCAATCACGAACATGTCAATCAATGTGAATGTACAAAACTAATATAGCATGATCTAGAAACATCACTGAACATCTCAGGAACATACGCAACATCTCACTTTACCAAAATTTCAATCTCATCTTCCAGAAACACCTACTATAGTAGTTGAATAACTGTAGGAACACAAAACTTCATAACTTCATCAATTCTTGATGCGTACCACTGAAACTTACAGAAAACATACTAGATAGGCTCAACAACAAGCCCTTTAATGTACACTTTCTGATAAAACAACATACATAACTTTTCATCACTCTGACCTTCTCAGCTTCACTGGCTGCTTGCAATATATTTATTACAATTTTCTCAATCTCCTCGACATATATAGCCTTAAGCATCACCAATGCTAATAGTGTTGACATCAATGACAATCACATATCAGCAATACAACCTCAACATCCAACAATGTCCCCCTTTGGCATTGATGGCAACACATAATGTGAAGAATAATACCATCAACCCAACTAGCTCTTCCATCTTCTCCCTTAGCTCTAATTGTAATTCTCCCCCTTTGTTCTATAAAGGTTTCACATTACATCTCTCCCCATTTTACATCAATGGCAAAGGTACACAAGTTCTGAACCACATATTGAGCACATCTGACTACTCCCCCTGAGTAGTAGCCATCACAACATCAATCTCGAATAAGATATGGCTATGAATTCATGGACTGATGCAAAGACCTACATCACTTAGCTCTGATCAGGAGGGGAAATCACCCCTAACTTGCCTCTAAGGTACTCAAAAGTATCCTTAGGCAACAACTTGGTAAAAATGTCTACAATTTTCTCCTTGGTAGGTACATACTCCGGTCTAACTTCTTTGTCACTCACTTTATCTTTCAAGAAGTGATATTTGATGGATATATGCTTTGTCTTTGAATGCAACACTGGATTCTTAGAAATTTTTATGGAACTTGAGTTATCATAAAATATAGCAATGGGTTCTTCATACTCAATTTGGACATCTCTCAACATCCGCTTCATCCACATTACTTGACTATAGTTGTTTGCAGTAGCAATATATTTTTCTTCATCCAATGATCATTGACCTGTATCTTGTTTGATTTTCCTTAGGAGAATCATCCTTCTATGTGATTTTGCATCCGATCACCATAGGTGTACCAACTAGCTTTGAATATTCCATCCCAAAAAATGTAAGTAACTCTTTTACATATTTGGACTGAGATATAAAGATTCCATCTTTTGACTGAGTGATTTGTAATCCTAAAAATAATTTTAGTTCTCCTATCATTGACATCTCAAATTCACTTTTCATCTCATCAACAAACTTCATACACAAACCATCATCACCTTCAAAAATAATATCATCAACAAAGACTTCAATTATCAATTCTTTATCCTGATCCAACTTGAAATACAGATTGTTGTTAGTAGTACCCTTACTGAATCCAAGCTTCAATAACTATTTATCCAATCTAGCATACCAAGCTCTAGGAGCTTGCTTAAGTCCATATAGAGCTTTCTTCAATATACACACCATGTATTTTTCATTAGTCAATATAAATCCATCTGATTGCTCAACATAAACTTCTTCTTATAGCTCACCATTAAGAAATGTTGACTTTACATCCATCTAATAGACTTTATAATTCTTGAAAGCAGCATAATGAATAAATAATCTTACAGCTTCTATTCTAGCAAGAGGGGAAAAAGTTTCTTCAAAATCAATACCTTCCATCTGTGAGTACCCTTTGCAAACCAATCTTGCTTTATTTCTAACCACTTCACCTTGTTCATTCAGCTTATTATGAAACACCCATTTGGTTCCAATCACATTTTTGTTCTGAGCTATAGGAACAAGATCCCATGTCTCATTCTTCTCTATTTTCGTTAGTTCTTCTTTCATGGCTTTCATCCAATATTCATCCTTGTGTGCTTCATTGATATTGCTAGGCTCGGTTTTGGAAATTAGACAATATTCTTCTAAAATTGTCCTTCTAGTTTGTACACTTTTATTCTTATCACCTATGATCTGACTATCAAAATGATTTCACCTCACATACCTTCAAGTTTTAGTGCTTTCTCTGACTTCTGGTTCATGTTCTCTTTCTTGTATACTTTGATGAGACAAAATAATGTCTCGGCTTTTAGCCATGTAAAAATGTATATTTTGCCTAATTATGACGTTATCAAGACTAAGCATGACGATGAAAAAAAGATATTTTTAGTTGCAGCAGTCAAATATTTCATCATATCTTGAAAATTGTGATATGGGTCCTCGAGCTTTTTGTTCTTAAATTCAATGACAATATGGTGACAAAACCCATTAAATTTCACAAATACCCAGTTCATGGTTTGAGAGAAAAATTCACCAGAGTATGTTGCTCTGGAATTTGTGGGGAGGTGCTCTGAAACTTGTGGGGAGGTGCTCCGGAACTTGTGAGATAGCACTTGAAGTTGCTCCGGAATTTATGGGTTGCTCTGGAACCTTTCCAGAATTTGTAAAAACAACAATTGTGAGCATCAAAATAGATTGTGATGACTTGGATATAATTTGAGAGCATCTAGGAGGCAGTTCCAAGAATTAAGGCAAGTTGTTGGATTGTGCAAACAAATGGAGAATATCTAGGAGACAATTTTGGGTAGTTTGAACCATTTTGCAAGCATCTAGGAGTTGTTTTATGAACTTTAATGATACACAATGGAAAGACATGACTTTTTCAGCTGTCAAATGCCTTTTTGGAGCTTGTTTAAGGGCTGCAAAATAGGCATATTTGTTTTGGACGACCAAAGAAGATTGACTCAACAAGATGACGAAATATCTATCTTCTTCTCTTAACACATGTTCCTATCTTCTAGCAAGTGGTTGCACAATCATAAAGCTTATCTTTCAGATCAGTTGAAGACAAGAATTCTATAAATTCATTGTAATCAAGAAATCAAATGGGGGGAAGAGTTCATAAAATAATATAGTTCAATATTTTTGCAGCAATCTCTTTTTTTGTAGTTTCATTTCTTAGTAGTCATTTCATTTCTAGCTCTTTACATTTTCAGTATTTCCTTTTACAAGTTTCTTAGGATAGATTTGATTCAAGCATTTTATTTACAAGCCCTTAGATTATATTTGATTCAAGCATTCTCTTTATTTGTAGTTTCATTTCTTAGTAGTCATTTCATTTCTAGTTTTTTACATTTTCAGTATTCCCTTTTTGCAAGTTTCTTAGGATAGATTTGATTCAAGCATTTCATTTACAAGTTCTTAGATTAGATTAGATTTTAGTAATTTTTTTCATGCATTGCCTTTCAATTTTGTTTGTAGTAAAAAACATGTCATGCAAATGATTTATTCTCCCTATAGAATATAGCCATGGACACCGCCTTGGATTGACATTTATAATTAAATGATGAGGATTGCAATGACACTCATCATACTTCTGCTAATTTTTGCTTCTTGATTCCCTTGGTTCACCGAAACAATTTGAAGTTGATTATGCGTCTGAACATTCTATTCATTGTTAGAACTATCATGATGATCATCTGAATCATATCCACTACATCTGGATGGTCTATCAATATCTTCATCCACTTTGACATTTGCACTTTCAACCATTTTCTTCAACCTTTTATTAAAGCACTGATAAGCTTTGCTCTTAGTAGAGTAACCTAGAAAGATTCTTTCATCACTTGTAGCATCAAACTTGCCTATATCATCTCTCTTGATGTAGCATTTGCTTCCAATTTTTTCGAAATACTTGACATTAGGCTTATAATCAAACCATAGCTCAAAAGGGGTCTTACCAGAATTGTTGTTGACATTTACCCAATTAATTGTGTACACAACAGTGCTTACTACTTCTCTCCAGTAGAAATGAGGAACATTTTCTTCCAACATCATGGTTCTAACAGTGTCTAGAACAGTTTTTGTTCTTTCTTTCAACAACTCCATTTTGTTGAGGGGTCTAAGGAGCAGATAGTTGTCTTTGGATTCCATGCTCTTCACATAAATAATTGAATTCCCTGGAAGTGAATTCTCCACCTATGTCTGACCTTAAGCATTTGATCTTTTGACCTGTCTCATTTTCTGCCATAGCCTTGAAGCTTTTGAACTTTTCTAGTGCTTCATGTTTATCTCTTAAGAAATCAACCCATATCATTCTAGAGTAATCATCAATAAGCAACATGAAATGTTTCTCACCTTGAAGACTTTTGATTCTGGAGGGACCACATAGATCAGTATGTATCAATTCCAGCAATCCATTAGAGTTATATTGTTTGCTCCAAAAAGAGTTTCTAGTTTGTTTTCCCATCTGACATACCTTACACATAGTGTTAGTAGGTTTTACTATCTTAGGAAGATATTTAGGTGCTTGAGAATAACTTATCTTGACAATATTATCAAATTTCACATGACACAACCTCCTATTCCATAACCAACTTACATCAACTTGAGCAATCAAACAACTTTCACTAGCAGCACTCAAGTGAAAAATATTACCTCTTGTCTTTGTCCTGAAGCAATCACATTTCTAGAACTTCCCCTTATCCTACACTTATCATCTTTGAATTGAAGATTATAACCTTTGTCTACCATCTGTGCAACACTCAACAAATTATGCTTTAAGACTTCTACATAAAGAACATCATCAGTATTATTTTACCACCAAAATAAATAGTGCTTTTGCCATGAATCACACCAGAATTTTTGTCTCCAAATATTACAACACCATCATAGTTTTACAAGCTCACAAACTTTCTTTTGTCACCATTCATATGATGTGAGCATCCGCTATCAATTACCGACTCATCTTTTTCTTCAATTTTTGCTGCAAGAGCTTTCTCAACATTCACATTACTAGTAGATTCAATGGACACCTGACCATTTTCTTTGATAGCAATAAATACCCATTCATCTTCATTTCTAGTTTCTTTATCAGATTCTTCATCAGTAACACCTTCTTCAGCATAATAGCATTTCTTTTGAAATCTAGACTTATCAGGTTTGTATTTAGTTCTTTCAGGACACCTTGATGCAAAATGACCTATTTTACTGCAAGAAAAACACTTTATAGGTAACTTTCCTTTGTACTTACCATGACCTTTGTCTTCTCTTTTCAAAATCAATGCTTCCAGATCTTCTAATTCTCTTTCTTCATCTTCAATCTACTTCATTTCATCTTCATACTTGAATGACTTCTTGGAACTCTCTCCTTAATCATATCTCAGCTTGTTTTTCCTGGATGCAGTAGCTTTGAATGTAGACTCTGTCTTAGGATTAGATTCACCAAATTCACTTAACTCAAAGGCTGCAAGTTTTCCAATCAACATGTCTCTTGTCACATTTGTCACTGTTCCGATTTCATCAATAGCATGAGCTTTTGATTTGTAGGAAGGAGGCACAAATCTAAGTATCTTAGCCACAATCTCTTCTTCATCCAAGAATCCACCAGCACATCTAATTCTCATCACCAGTTCATTTACCTTTTGAGAGAAAGAGTGGATGTTCTCATCTTCACTCATCTTTATGTCCTCCCATTTTCCTTTTAGACTTTTTAGCTTAGCACTTTTCACTAGTGGATCTCCTTCATACAATATCTCCAACTTTTTCTAGATCTCATGTGCAGTCTTTAGACCTATCACATTTGACATCTCAGAATCTATCAAAGCACTCAACAATGCTTCAATAGCCCTGGTATTTGTTTCATCTTCTTTGATTTCATCAGCAGTAGATGGACAATTCTGAGGGATAGTATACGCATTCTTTGCAATCTTCCAGAAAGGTTCACCAATGCACTTTAAGTGACATTCCATTCAGACTTTCCATAGAGAGTAGTTTTCACCATCGAATCTAGGACTATCCTTCTTGTAAGATGCCATCTCGGATCACCTCAAGTTGTTAAGCTTTCCTTCAGAGGAACTTAGCTCTGATACCAATTATTGGAAAAACAAGAAGAGGCAACTAAGAGGGGGGCTGAATCAGTTGTCACAATATTTACAACTTAATCAAACTTATTACCTTTTAATTCCAGATCTGATGATTAACAATGAAAGAAAGAAATAAGAAACACATCAGAAACACACAACACAAGATTTTTGCGTGGAAACCATGTTAAGGGAAAAAACCACAGTGGAGGTTAATCCACAATTATACCCTATTAAAAGTATAATGGAAAAATGAATAGGGAATGCACTTGTATTCAGACACACTACCTGGATCTCACTACTCAAAGGAAGGCTCGCTGCCTTACATAAGGCAATCAGATTAAAACCATCTGAGTGGGATGAACTGAGAAATTAGCTTCTACAAAATCCTGATGACAGTTCCGATTAGGCACAGAAAAATCTCTACACACTTTTCTCAAACTCCTTCACACTCTGCTCAATCTCTTCCACACTCTGCTCTACTCTTGAATGATTTGATCTTTGTTTTCACATGTACTTTGCATATATACACCGATCATACACACATATACATCTCAAAATAAGAAAAACAACCTCTCTTATATATCTGCTACACGAATTTACATCAACTCTGTTGGCCACAAATAAAGAATAAATTATAATTGTCGGCCTCAATACATAAATAAATCTTAATGCGCACCAACACAAGTCGGTCACAAAATAGTGAGGACCCAAAACAATATCCTTGAACATGCCAAACAACAAAAAATAATCCATAGGGATCTGCAACACACTACCACCATCATGTCGGCCAAGAGCATGAAAACCTTAAACATACAATGAAAAAGCTTCAATCACGAACACGTCAATCAATGTAGATATACCAAACTAAAATAGTACAATCTAGAAACATTAATGAACATCTCAGGAACATACACAACATCTCACTTTACCAGAATTTCAATCTCATCTTCTAGAAATGCCTGCTACAATAGCTGAATAACTGTAGGAACACAAAACTTCATAACTTCCTCAATTCTTGATGTGTACCACTAAAAATTACAGACAACATACTAGATATGCTCAACAAAAAACCCTTTAATGCACACTTTTTGATCAACAACGTACAAAAAATTTCATCACTCTAACCTTCTTAGCTTCATTGGTTGCCTGCAACATATTTATTACAATTTTCTCAATATCCTCGACATATACAACCTTAAGCATCACCAATGCTAATAATGTTGACATCAATGACAACCACATATCATAAATACAACCACAACATCCAACATGGAGGTTGGCAACAACCTTCATTCTATTCACAGTGGCCAAACCACTATCAACATGCTCCACAATCATGGCAACAAGCATGGAGGGAATCACCACCACAATTTTCACAATATCCATCATATCCAATACCACTTATTATTAACGCAAATCGACAACCACCACAATAATTTATATGACCAATACCACCAACATACACTAAAAATTCATCCAACCCATCACAACCACCTAAAGCAACACCAATGCTAACTCAACTGACACCAAATTTAAATAATAAAGTGACACAACCTATTTATATTAACGAGGTAGCAGGATATCCAGCCTATCATGTCAATGCATTAGATGTTAATAGAGTAAAACTCAAGTCAGGAAAGGCTCTTCAAGGACCAACACACCCTATAATCAGGGAACTTGAAGAGTCACAAGAAGAGATTGAATAAATAAAAACACAAACACCACCTTCATATCCTTACTGATTCCATTCCAAATTAGTTCAAAAAGAAGATCCCCAATCTGAATTTGATCTGATTAATGAATTATGAAATGTCAATATTAAAATTCATCTTTTGTAGGCAATCAAGGATATTCATATCTACACTAAGACAGTTTGAGAATTGTGTACTTGGAAATAGAAAAGTAAACAAGATCCAAAAATTATACAAGTTATGGGACAACTCGCAGACCTAATGCTTGGGAATATTACAATTCCTAAGCATTCTGACCCAAGTAGTCCAATTATTTAGGTATGTATTTTTCATGTTCTTATTCCAGATACACTTATGATCTAGGTGTTATAAATTGCATGACCAATGAAACTAAAGAAAATTCACATCTTCAAGAATTAAGACCTACACCTACAGTCCTTCAAATGGCTAATAGGTCTTTAGTAAAACCATAAGGTAAATTGTTGAAGATGTTATTATTTCTACTAACTCTTGGGAATATCTAACTGACTTTATGGTTTTGCAACCCAAGATGAAGCTGGGGGGATACCCCTTGATCTTGGGACAACCTTGGTTGGTTGTTGTAGATGTTTTTATCAATTTTTGATAAGGTAATATGGTTATTTCTAATGGGTAATGAAAGAAACAATTGACATTGTATCCACTAGCACAACCTTTGTTGAAAATAGATGATCCATTGTGGGTTAATAGTGATTTAGATGAATCTTTTCCTATTTTGACAATTGATCAAAGCATTGATCTTCAAGAACCATCTGAAGATGTTATTATTGCTAATTTCTTTCAAAAAAGTTATTCATTTAATGATATATTGGAAAGACTACTTTTTTATTCTTGCACAGATAATAATCGTCCATTTGGGAATTTTCCTTTGTTGGGAGATCCACGAATTTTATAACATTGTATCATTTATTACCACATGATTGTCTATATAGTCCATTCTTGTTTGATGAACTCTCCATTTCAAATAGATAATCAATAATTGATACATCCTTGTCATCTACTTCACAATCAACAACTATCGATTTACACACACCTGCTAAATCACAAGTAATTGAATTTTTTCCAAGAAAAACCCTTAATATTAATCCAGAATTAAGCACAACACAAATAAATGGTTTAATTTCTATATTAAGAACTCATAAAGTTGTATTTGCATGTGAGTATCAAGATATGTGTGGTATACATCTTGACACTTGTACCCACCATATTTATATGGAGGAAGTCAATCATGCACTAAGACAACCACAATGTAGTTTGAACCCCATCCTATAAGAGATTATTAAAGAAGAGCTACAAAATTTACTTAATGTAGATTTCATTTATCCAGTTTTAGATAGTCAATGGGTTTCACCCTTGGTAGTAGTTCCTAATAAAAATGGTAAATGGTGTATGTTTGTTGACTATAAGGCTCTAAATAAAGCTACTAAGAAATATTATTTTCCATTTTCATTTATTGATCAAGTACTTGATACTTTTGCAAGAAAATAATTATTTTCTTTCTTAGATGGTTTGAGCAGATACAATCAAGTCAGGATAGCACTAGAGGACCAGGATAAAACTACTTTTACTTGTCCCTCGGGGACATTTGCATATAATTTTTTACCATTTGGTTTATGTAATGCCCCTAAAAATTTTCAAAGGGTTTTCTTAAGTATTTTTGTTGATATTATTCATGATTGTGTGGAAGTATATATGGATGATTTCACTATGTATGGTAATACTTATGAGGAAGCTAAAGATAATCTTAAAAAATTTCTTCAATTATGTGAAGATACTAATTTATCTCCCAGTCATGAAAAGTGCCATATTATAATGACAAAAGGTATAGTGTTAGGTCATTGCATTTCTTCTAAAGGTATTGAAGTTGATCCTCAAAAGGTATGAATAATTCAAGATTTACCTACGCCTACTTGTCAAAATGATTTTCATAGTTTTCTAGGACATGCAAGATATTATAAAATATTTATTCAAAATTTTAGTAAAATGACCTCACCTCTTTTTATTTTATTAGGAAAATACAATATCTTCTCATGGAGAACAAAGTGTCAACAGGATTTTGAGGTGCTTAAAACCAAGCTTATTACCACACCAATGCTCTACGGTCTGAATTGGGAATTACCATTTCACATTGATATCAATGCTTCAAATACCTCAATGGGAGTCATATTAGGTCAAAAAGATGTTACACTTTTTGATTACATCAGAAAAAATTTCATAGGTGTTGAGGTAAATTATATAGTAACTAAAAAGAAATTTGTATCTGCTCTATGCAATAAATAAATTTTGTCATTACATCATAGGGTATAAAGTGTTTGTTCATACTGATCATTTTGCAATTCAATTTTTAATGAATAAACTTGTTGTCACTGGATGATCCATTAGATGGTTATTATTATTACAAAAAAATGGCATTACTATACTTGATAAGCTTGGTCGTGAGAATGTTGTTGCAGATTTCTTATCCAGGTTACCTAATATTGATGAGCCAACTCCAATTGATGATACTTTTTTAGATGAACATCTATTTTAAATCTCTATTAAAAGTCCTTGGTTTGCTGAAATTACCAATTAATTAATCACTTACAATTTTTCTCCTCATTTCTCTCCTCGAGATCGACAAAAACTTGTGGGACTCAGTGGACAGTACTCATAGAAAAATGGACTTCTATTATGCACTGTCATTGATAATATCATGTGTCATTGTGTGGCTGAAGATGATGTCTCTGATATACTTCGAGCATGTCATACTCAACCCTGTATAGTGAATTTTACAACCCAAATAACTACCAACAAGATTCTTATTGTTGGGTACTGTTGGCCTACAATTCATAAGGATTGCAAGTGGTATGTTCAAAATTGTGATAAATTTCAACACATGGACTGCCCTACATGTTTAGATGAGATGCCTTTGCACCCACAATTATCCATTGAACCCTTCGAAAAGTAGGGTTTAGAATTTGTGGGACCCATCAACCCTCCATCCAGAAATAAATAATACATCTTGGTTTGCATTGACTATGTTACCAAATGGGTTGAAGTTGTAGCACTCACACATGCATGGGATACTAAGGTAGCTGATTTTCTATATACTAAAATTTCACAAGATTCAGTGTACCAAAATAAATTGTGACTGATCAAGGACCATAATTCACATCTAAACTAATTCATGCCTTAGTTTGTGAATATGAGATTCAGCATTGCAAGTCTTCTCTATACCATCCACAAGACAATGGTCAAGTTGAGGTTACCAATAGGGAACTTGAGAACATCCTTACCAAGACAATAGCACTTCATCAGAAGGATTAGAAAGCTTGAATTCTAGAGGTAGTATGAGCTTATCAGACAATGTGGAATACCACCATTGGTCTTACACCATATGAGCTTGTCTATGGTAAGAAGGTTGTATTGCTTATTGAGTTTGAAATTAAAACATTACATACTGCTTTAGAATTGGGATTGAATCAAGTATCAATGCCCAAAAGGCAAGAATTGAGAAAATTCATTCTTTAGATGAAATGCATCAACAAGATCCCTTTAATATAGAAGTAGTTCAACAACAACGAGTTCTTTGGCATGATCATTTCATCCATAGGTGATCATTTCAACCATCAAATTGGGAACTTTTGTATAACTCCACGTTCCAAGACTTCAAGGGAAAATTTCATACCAGGTGGCTTCGACCATATGAGATTGAAGTTGTCTACAATAATGGTGTAGTTAAGCTTCACACTGTGGACTCTGATCGCACGACCCTTGTTGTTAATGGCCATCATCTAAAGTTATACAAGTAGCCTATCACAAAGGAAAGTTTTATCTCTAGTCTAAAAAAGGAACTCAATGTCCTGTATAGAGTTCTTGTTGCCTCTCCAAGTACCTTTTAGGTACTTCATAAAAAATAAAAAATAATAAATATTATAAAAAATATAGCAATGAAAAGCCTTAGGCATTGTTAGATGGTTACAATATGAAAATCAGAATCCTAGCATATTGTAACTAGCATTAAATTCCTTAGAGCTGAAAACTATTTTTTTAGCACCTCTAAGCAACAAAGGGCTAAAAACTAAGGAACTAGCAATATTTTGTCAAGAAGAAAACATAAAAAAACTCTTTTATTAGGATGTAAATGGTGGTGCTACAAGAGTCTCATTTTGCCACCCATTCTTTGGTGCGACAGGAGACTCATCATAGGAGTTCTTGTCACTACCTATTTTCTGGGGCAACAAGCGAGTTCTTGTCACTACCCATTCTCTTGTGCTACAATTGCCTTCTCATTGGAGGTCTTGCGGCTACTACAAAATCATGCACCCTAATGTGGTTGTGGGGATTGTTGGGTCTCAAAAATGCAGGTTTGAACCACGAGAGGTTGCCAAGCTCTCACAACATTTTTGGCCAACGTACAAGGCCAATTAACATAATTGAACCTTCTGCTCTTTAGGCTCTGCTAAACTTAGGCGGGTGCACCTATGTGTATGTTGCAGATTTGAAATATATTTCCTACTCAAACAATCTATTCACCATGGCAACTCGAAGTGGATAGATAAAATCATGACTGTTACTCCTACTGCATAAAAGAAAGAATTTGAATATGCTGTTTATTATGAATTTTATCATCTCTGTCATGATAGATCAGTGCCTTCTATACACATGGGAAATGGATTCAAAAATAAAAAACTGTATATGTTTCCCTCTTTGGCTTAACTCTAGTTGTTAGGCACTTTGAAAATTCTATGACTGGCATAAAACTTCCCTAAATTTATGACTTGCATAAACTATGCTGGAATGTTTCTTCACCTGGTTCTTCTTTAACTATCCAAAATAAATCCTTAAATCACTATGACTTATTGAAAGAATTTAATTCTGATTTGCAAACACCAATCAATTAAATCACAAAAAATGGGAATACATTTTGACAAATCAGAAATATACTTGATACACTGATTTAAATGACAAAAAGATCTCAATTTGGAGATAACCAGATAAAGAATATAAATTTTATACATCACAACAACTGAACACCAGAAAGAAAATCAACAATTAAAAATAATTCATCCATTGCTCTGCTTCAAAAAAGTTTGTACATTATTTCCATTTTCCCAATTCTCATCTTCTGCCCAAAAATCTAACTATTCTAGCTATTGTCTCCCCTCCTTTCCAACTAATTTTTCAATACATTTATACATTACATTTCAAGAGTCACGACTCTTCATTTTCCTATTACAACTGCTTCACATTCCTGGGACAGAAATTAAAATATTTAATTGAATTACCTTATCGGAAAATTAAATATTTTTGTACTATAGTCCGCCTGTTTATTTCATTTTATATTATACCGCTCTACTGCGGGATTTATTCTAGTTGTCGGCGGTTGTACGGTATTCGACTTTGACTGTCTTCTCTTACTGTGCATCCACAGGCTTCATTTGTATCTCTAGCGATATAGCAGTCAAACATTTAAATGTTATGTCTGGCTATCTACCACCTCCTTACTACATCACCGTGGTCTTCATTGTGACTATTGGTGGTATGGTGGTAACCATCTTCACTACTGCCTCACTATTATCTTCCTATCCACCATGCTACTGCAGTCTCCTCGATGACCATTTGCGGTTGCACGGTAACTGTTCTCAACTGCCGCCTCACTACTTACCGCACCACTGTGGTCACTATTATGACCGGTGGTGGTATCACGGTAGCCACCTCCGCCACTTAGCTTCCGACCACCGCGCTACCATAGTCTGCATTTTCACTATCCATGGTGTAGCGATAACCGTCCGCGCCACTTTTCTCGCCGTCCATCTCCTTACCGCTCAACCGCCGGCTATGTTTTGACCCTTTGCAATATGGTGGTTTGACTGTTCCTCGACATTAGATTACCGCCCACCGTGCTACCACGGTCTGTGGTTTGACCACGCACGGTGTGGTGGTGAGCCTTATCATGACTGTGCTTAACCGTCACCGCTATACTACGAGCCACTTTTCAAAAGGCCATGGTAAAGCAATAAACGCTATGAAGGGTAAACGATGGCGGTAAAAGGTATTTTAACATCATGGATGAGGGTAAAATGAATTATTTCATGAAGAAGATAGAAAAATAATGAGTTTGAATGATTAAAACCCCTTAGTTTTTTAATGGAAATTTTGGGTTCTAACAGTGGCTCCTGTTGGGCATGAGTGATTTTGCAAATTACTGCAAGAATCTAGAATATCACTGGGAGAGTAGACCAAGCAAAGGATGGAAAAAAAGGAGATGGAAAATGGAGGAAATGAAAAGATGAAGAGGAAAATGGGAGATGACCCTACACTACTGTACATGGAAGGAAAAAAATGTTTTCAATAAGGGAACTTTTGAGAATGTCCATGTACTGGAAAACCTAGACCCTTCAAAATTCCTAAACTACTGTGCATGGAAAAGATGTTTAAAGAGGTTATTAGGAATTGTCCATTCACTGGAAATCCTTAATCCTCTGTATCTGCTATGGTTTAAAATTCAAACCATAAAGGATGGCCCCAAGCCACCCGAAAGAAAATCCTGTACTTTCCTCTGTCATAGATTTTATTCTGATTTGAGCTCATCAGGTTTCTTTTGAAACTGTCCATTCCAACTACCCTGTTACATGAACTGTCATTGAAAACCTTCAGGAAATTATTGTGTTCAACCTAACTCTTATTCATTTCATCACTCTGCAGTTCATAATATGATAAATCTTTGTTACCCTCATCACACAAAGCATATCCACATTCAACAAAGCATTCATAAATTTTCCCATTATCATACGTTACTGAATCATCTGGCAGCTGTACTAGGACCTGAAAATCTGAATGCTTCTTATGGAAATAAAAAAAATCGTCTCATCAATATCTTCTAAAACAATCAAATCATAAACACTTTCCAATTCTTTCCTATCACCAGTTGGAATTGACACACACTTTTGATTCATATAGTCATCCTTATATATACTTGAATCAACAAATGTTGAACACTCATCATCAATGACATGCAAACCAACATCTTTCTCTTGTAGACAAAAAAATTTCAAGTCACATACCTCTTCTTGGACAGACAAGGATTCTTGATCAGCTTCATAGAATTCTTCATCACTCTGAGAAATGCACATGGAGTCATTTGAATTATTACACATAGTACTTTCACTTTCAAAGCAAATTTATGTTGGACCCAAAACTTTAGAATCATCTTTGTGTGCATATCTCTGGTATTCAAGAGTCAGCAAATCTGAAACTTGCTCACTGCTGAGTGAACAAGTATCTACTTCCATATCTTCTACTATGTCTCCAACTTCCCGATCTTCATAAGAACTGCAATAATCACCTTGTTATAGATCAACATCCACAATTTCATCTTCACAATCTGAACCGCAGTCACTTATGCAGGAGAAACTCTCCATATCTTCAATGTTGGATGGCATGGTACCTTCTTCAGTTGCAGCTTCTGAAGCATTGTTGGTAGTATCCACATACCTCGTCCCAAGTATGGAATCAATAATTTTATTCACCACATCAAAGGCACACTGTTTCGATGACTCTGACCAATAAACTGATTCAAGCTCTGATGCTCTTAGAAATTGTGCAACAAATGTGGGTCTTATAGGCCTATAATGAGGAGGTAATTGCATACATATGTCTATTATCCTGTTGTATAAAGAACTCATAGACTCTCCCTTATATCTCCTTATGTCAAAAAAGGCATCCACAAGATTTTTACCTCTCTCTTGAATTTGAATATACTCATCAAAAGTGTTTTGTTGTGAATAGAGTACATTACCTTTATTACCAAAGTTCTAAGTTGCGTCATGGGGCACTTGTGGTGTCCAAGATCTACTGGCATTTGTGTATTCATTCTCATTGTATGATGGCCTATTTTGTGATGTATTTGGAACACTTTTGACTCCCAATTGCAGCAATTTTTTATTCACTTGTAGCATTTGTTGGTCCAATTGTAGTCTTTGTTGTTTCAATTGATTCAACTCTTTTATTGACTATTGCCTTCTCTCTTCCTATGCCATCTTTGACAAGAAAATTGACCAAGTGTTACTATTCCATAATATCTATGCATTATTTATCAAATTGAAACAGAGTCGCCACCTACTTTTCCCAAAAGTAGGAAAATGAAATGGATTTTGATACTGCTTTGGTTTTCCCCAGCGAAATCTCCAAAAAAAAATATAAGAATTTGTTGACTCTATAAATGGATAGGCTGAAAAAACTTTCCTGAGTATAGTTCCCTAATAGATTCGCCAAACTGTTGGTTGTGTGACTCAGATGGGGAGCTGCAAACTACACAATTATGATTCTCAAGATGAAGACTGCCTGAAACTTATATGACTCTATATGGAAAGGTTGTCTGCCACCAGATTTTTCTCAAGTTATCCCCAGAAGAGTCGCCAAACTGTTGGGTCTCAAAAACGTAGGTTTGAACCACGAGAGTTTGCCAAGCTCTCACAACACTTTTGGCCAATGTACAAGTCCAATTAACATAATTGAACCTTCTACTCTTTAGGCTCTGCTAAACCTAGGTGGGTGCACCTATGTGTATGTTGCAGATTTGAAATATATTTCTTACTCAAATAATCTATTCACAATGGCAACTCGAAGTGGATAGACAAAATCATGACTGTTACTCCTACTGCATAAAAGAAAGAATTTGAATATGTTGTTTATTATGAATTTTATCATCTGGGTTGTGATAGATTAGTGCCTTCTATCCACATGGGAAATGGACTCAAAAATCAAAAATTGTATATGTTTCCCTCTTTGGCTTAACTCTAGTTGTTAGGCACTTTGAAAATTCTATGACTAGCATAAAACTTCACTAAATTTATGACTTGCATAAACTGTGCTATAATGTTTCTTCACCTGGTTCTTCTTTAACTATCCAAAATAAATCCTTAAATCACTGTGACTTATTGAAAGAATTTAATTCTGACTTGTAGACACCAATCAATTAAATCACACAAAATGGGAATACATTTTGACAAATCAGAAATATACTTGATACACTGATTTAAATGACAAAAATATCTCAAGTTGGAGGTAACCAGATAAAGAATATAAATTTTATACATCACAACAACTGAACACCAGAAAGAAAATCACCAATTAAAAATAATTCATCCATTGCTCTGCTTCAAAAAAGTTTGTACATTATTTCTATTTTCCCAGTTCTCATATTCTGCCCAAAAATCTAACTATTCTAACTACTGTCTCCCCTGCTTTTCAACTGATTTTTCAATACGTTCATACATTACATTTCAAGAGTCATGATTCTTCATTTTCCTATTACAACCACTTCACATTCCTAGGACATAAATTAAAATATTTAATTGAATTGCCTTATCGGCAAATTAAATATTTTTGCACTAAAGTCCACCTGTTTATTTCATTTTATATTATACCGCTCTACTGTGGGATTTATTCTAACTCTCGACAATTGCATGGTATTCGAATTTGACTGTTTTCTCTTACCGCGCAGTCACGGGCTTCATTTCTATCTTTGGCAGTATAGCGGTCAAACATTTAAATGTTACCTCTGGTTGTCTACCACCTCCTTACCGCATCACCGTGGTCTTCATTGTGACTATTGGTGATATGGTAGTAACCATCTTCACTGTTGCCTCGTTGTTATCTTCTCATCCACCATGCTATCGCGGTCTCCTCAGTGACCGTCCGCGGTTGCGCGGTGACTATTCTCAACCGCCGCCTCGCTACTTACCGTGCCACCGCGGTCATTGTTCTGACCGATGGTGGTATCGTGATAGCCGCCTTGGCTGCCACCTCCGTTGCTTAGCTTTCGACCACTGTGCTACCACGGTCTACATTTTCACTATTCGTGGTGTAGCGGTAACCGTCAGTGCCACTTCTCTCACCGTCCATCTCCTTATCGCTCAACCGTCGGCTATGTTTTGACCCTCCGTGGTATGGCGGTCTGACTGTTCCTCATCATTAACTCACTGCCCACCGCACTACCGTGGTCTATGGTTTGACCGCGTGCGGTGTGGCGGTAAGCCTTATCATGACTGTGCTTAACCGTCACCGCTATACTGCAAGCCACTTTGCAAATGGCTGTGGTAAAGTGGTAAACGCTATAAAGCGTAAGTGATGGCGATAAAAGGTATTTTAACATCATGGATGAGGGTAAAATGAATTATTTCATGAAGAAGATAGAAAAATAATGAGTTTAAATGATTAAAACCCCTTAGTTTTTAAATGGAAAATTTGGGTTCTAATAGGGATAACTTGTTGCAGTATTCATTCTTACACCACACTATACTCCTATATCACTCAGGACACCTCAATGAATGGAGGAGACACCTCACCATTGGTCGTGATGCTTCAGTATAGACGAGACACATCATTGCTAGTAGAGACACCTCAACTGTCAATTATACCCCCTATATTTTCACTCCATATCGCCAGATCTGGCGTACTCATAATGATAACTTTCAATGGTATATTTATTCTTTTAATTCATGTAAATATATTTTCTTTTATAAAAATTAATTATGGCATCATTGAGGATGATGTCATACACTAAGCTAGGGGAGAACTATTATGTAAGTCATATTGAGCCTATACGAATCTAATCCCTCATCATGGCTTTGATCTTTCACTTCATACAAATTTAACCAAGTTTAATCACAAATTTCCAAGGTTTACACAAATATGATAGCCAAGCCTAATCACTAATTGTCAAGATTTACACAGATATGATAGCTAATCCTAATAATTAATTTCCATATCGACAACTTATCTTACTTACCATTTTTTTCCCCTTTCTATTTGTATTTCTTATTTTCTCTAGTCACCATGTTCTTACACCAACTATTGTAGTCCCCCAATTTCATTTACCTTTACCTCTCTCGCATAGTCTCCATGGGTGGCCCTCAAATCGACAAGAGCCCACCACTATGACAACCTTGAAAGTTGATAGGACAATTTATAAAATCTTTAAAAAGCCAAAATGGCATGTCTTTTTCAAGAAATTGTGTGGATATGACGACTAGGTTGCTCATGATTTCACCATGGAATTTGGTGAAGTTCTAGTGATAATGTGAGGTCTTTCATTTTTGGTTACTATCCAAACCATTACATATATCACAGGGTTGCCTCAAATAGGTGAGGCATACTTTCCTGTAGTTGCAACCAAAATGACTGATCTGCAACATATCAAGCAACAATTTTAATAAAAAAGGAGATAGTAAAGTTGGTTTCAGGACAAGGCACCTTATGGAGCTCACTTCCAAACCCCTGGGCTGATGTTTCAAAGTTAATTAATTAGTATATCACATGTGAAGGAAGGCATGCATATGTTTTTTCCCAACACTTTAGATTGTTATGTCATTTATGCCACAAGGATCTAGTGAATTTGATACATTATCTATTTTTTTCAATAAAAAGAATGTGTTAAAAGTTCAAAAAGGGCATCATCATTCCATAGTACATCATGGTTTGATCAAGTTAATTTTTATTGAGGGTTTAAAATGGGTCGTTCTCCCAATTAGTTGGTTGGTTTTTATAGGTGAAGAGAACTCTTCCAGTACCTCAGCTTTAGAAGATAAGCCATATGCTCATGAAGCTGAGAACAAGGATAGTGAATCTATGGATCCTTAATTCAAAGACAAGGATATTGATCTAGAAGATCATGACACAGATGATGAGGACATTAGACTTGTAGCTCACAAAACTGGCAACAAAGATACCAAGCCTGAAAATTCCCAAATTAATAATGTTAGCAAGACAAACATACAAAAGATAACATTGATGGAACTGGTACTGGTGTTAGGATAAGGTGACATTAACCTTGTAATCCTATGCCATTTTTATGTCTCCACGTTCCTTGGAATATGTTCTAGGGGACATGAGAGAAAAATATTAAATTTTGGCATGTTGTAATTATATTTTAAAGAGAGGATTTAATTATGGTGGAGGTTACACATCAAAAATGGATAAGGCATTTTCCTAGGAGTCCATAATGAAATTTGGAAGGTCTTGGATGAGATTCCCAAGATTGGAGAAGAAAAGGTGTTCATTGGTTTTCCATTGGGAAGCGAAAAGGTCATCAGAGCATCAGGAAAGTCAGGAGTTGGATTGGCTATGGGATAGGCACCCATGTGAGTGTCTTGTTCCAATTAATATTTTATTATGTCTTTTTGATGTCCAAGAAGAGGGGCATGGTTTTTTTAGGTGGTTTTTTACCTCTTGTTTTGGTTTACCATTCACATTTGTACCTCCCACAATTTCTATAATTTGGAGCCATGAGATGGTAGTTTCATATTGAGTCATTACAAGTAACAGGGTGTTGTTGGGTTGACTAGAGATCAATAGTGAAGTTTATTAATATGTACTCTAATTCAAATATTAAAAATATACTTTCCCTCTTTTCTCGTGTGGAGTTTTTTCCTGAAAGGGTTTCTCCACGTAAATTTGGTGTCACATTTTGTTTGTTGTTTTTATATTGTGATATATGTTGCAGTCACATGTTTAAATATGGTTTGGTAATCTGATTTTCAAATCTAAGTTCACTTGCATAAGTTTATATTGTATTTTTCCTTCACCTTGTTTTCAATATTTGGTATAAGAGCTAATGATTTTGTTGAGAAGGGGGCGTCTTTCTCTTAAGTGTTGGAGGTTTTTTGGCTGCAGTGGGGGATTTTATTTTGTGGTATATTGCAGATTTATGAAGAGGATTGTTTACCATGGCTTCTACCTCTCACTAGGATATTGTGAAATTCAATAGAACAGGCTATGAGATGTGGAAACTAAAGATGGAGGATCTCCTTGAAGAGAGAGATTAATAGTTACCAATTTCACAAGAGAGTAAACTAACTGCAATGTTTGATGAAGATTGGAAAAATTTAGACAAGAAAGCATGAGGAATCATATGAGGAATCATATGATTGTGTCTCACAAATTCTTTTCTTTTGAATTTCTCCATAAAAGACAATACATACAAGTTGTGGAAGAAGATAGGTGATATTTATCAAACTATAAGTTTGTCTAGCAAGTTATATCTTAAAAGATAGATATAATCATTAAAAATGAAAGATTTTGATTCTATTGTAGACCATTTAAATGCTTTTAATCTTATTATAAGTCAGCTTGCATAAATAGATGTTAAATTAGAAAATTAAGATACATGTATCTTGTTTCTTTGTTCTTTGCCTGAATCTTGGGAAAATATAATTGTTACCATAAGTAGTGGTGATGCAGAGCCAAAGATGGACAACTTGATTTCCATACTTCTATCAGATGGGATTAGGATAAATTCTATGAATTTTGTCTCCCAAGATGTCTTACATGTGTGAGGAAGGTCCAAAGAGAAAGGGCCTAAAAGGGATAAAAAGAGGGATAAGTATAAAGGATGATCTAAGACCCCCGAAAAGAGAAGAGTAAAGTTTTGGAATTGTGGAAAAAGAGGGCATGTGATGGAGTGTAAGAACAAGAAAAATAATGTTGATTTCTCCACTTAAAATTTCTTTGATGATGATTCCAATGCTTTATTTATTTCAGCTAACTTTATTAGTAATGATGCTTGACTTATTGAATCAGTTTGCTCCTACCATATGACTCCTCACAAGGAGTGGTTTACTACTTATAAAGAATATGATGGGGGAGATGTTTTCCTTGGTGATAACAACACTAAGAAGATTGTTGGTGAGGTAAAGGTAAAGTTGTGTTTCAGTGATAGGAAGATTAAATCCCTTGATGGTATTTTACATATTTCAGGAATTGTGAGAAATTTACTTCAGTATCCAAGTTGAATGATTTTGGAATGCATGTGACCTTTTACAAGTTTGGTTGCAAGGTTGGTATGAGGGAGCTTGATGATAGCTAAAGGATCTCGGCTAGGGATTTTTTAAAGTCCAAATGCCTCTACTTTATGTAAATCTTCCAATGTAACTAACACTAAAAAATGGATGTATGTTGTGGCACCATAGATTGGGTCACATTGATGGAAAAGGTCTTAAGACCATTCTTAATAAAAATTTGGTTGATGGTATTTATGATTATTTTGTTCACAAAAATGATTTTTGTGAGCATTATGTCTTTGGTAAATATAATAGATTTTCATTTCCTAATGGAACTAATAAGGCAAAGAGATTATTAGATATCATTCATTCAGATTTATGTGGACCAATGGATGTTGACTCTTTCGATAAATCTTTGTATTATTTATCTTTCATTGATGATGTCTCAAGATACACATGGATTTATTTTATGTGTTCTAAATCTAAATTTTTCACTAATTTTAAGGAATTTAAGGAATTTAAGGCCTCATTTGAGAAGAAATCATATTATAAGATAAAAGTGTTGAGATCTGACAATGGGGGTGAATATTATTCCAAGGAATTTGATGAATTATGTAAGCATACAGGTATTGTTCAGCATAAGACTACTCCTTATACTCCCCAAAAAATAGGGGTAGCAGTAAGAATGAATCAAACCTTGATGGAAAGAGCTAGGAGCATGTTGAGTAGTGCTAAGCTTGATAGATGCTTTTGGGAAGAAGCGGTTAGTACTGCTTGTTATTTGATTAAAATATCTCCTTGTTCAAATCTTGTTGATAAAACTCCTTATGAAGTGTGGATAGGTAGTAATCCTTTTGTTTCACACTTAAGGGTCTTTAGTTGTGAATATTTTGTTCATATTCCTCAAGAGAAGCAATCTAAATTGGATCCAAAATATCAAAAATATATCTTTGTTGGTTACAGTGAGAATGTAAAAGGTTATAAGCTTTGGAATCCTCTAACTTCTAAAATAATCTTTTCTAGAGATGTGATTTTCATGGAGTTTAGAGCTTACTCAAGAGAAGAACAACCAAAGGAGAAAGATAGGCCAAAGACAATGTACTTTGAGACAAAGATTGAGAAGCAGGAAGATGCAAATTTGGAAGAACAATTAGATGGATTTGAGAATGAAGAAGAAGAGGGTTCAGACAGTTCAGAGGATGTGCAAGATGAGAATGCGGAAGAAGAAGAGTAGGTAGAGAGGTCATTACGAACCTTGAGGAGGTCCAGAAGACAAAAATATCCAGTCGATAGGTATAGACCATCAAATTATCATTGTGTATTTGATTTTTTGAGTACTAAAGATGAACCTAGATCTTTTAGGGAGGCTCTCTCTTTAGATGAAAGTGAGTCTTGGTTGTAGGCCAAGTAGGAGGAGCTGATGTATTTGGATATTTGTGACACCTAGGATCTTGTTAGTTTTCCCAAAGCAAGGAATCCGATTGGATGCAAGTGGGTATTTAAAAATAAATTTGGAGTAGATGGTTAGTTAGAGTGGTACAAGGTTAGATTAGTGCCTAAGGGCTACTCCCAGAGAGAGGCCGTTGATTTTGGTGAAATTTTATCTCCTGATGCTAAACGAACTTCTATTAGATTCCTATTATCTATTGTTGTTGGTACATATTTTTCACCTACAAGCTCAAATCAGGAGGATCACTTTTGCTAAGCGATACAGGATATGCAATGTTGTTGTTGTTTATTCATCAGTTTCAGAATGAGTGGGGTAAAATGTGTCTTCCACAAGGGTTGAGCCCAACTCATCAAATGTTTTGTGCAATATGAACATCATGAAGTCAATATCACATTTGTAGAACTTCCAAAAGATAGTCACACATAAAATGAATCATTGCATCATTACAATATATGCAAACTTTTTATGTATTTGTTAAATACATAAGCCCTTTTATTGTAGATGTCTTCATGCCAAAAAGAGAACAAATCATCTACTTTAGTGAACCAATGAATAAGCTAACTTCAAGGGAGATTACAGTGCTCAGTCATTTAAAGTGATATATTGCTTATATTGGATGAAAAAGTCATTACAATCTGCATAGAGCATGAAATTTCATTTTTATATAAGGATGTTTTAGTCTGAGAGTAAGTTCTTGTTATAGCTGATAGTGAATTTCATATTAAGTAAGATCAGTGCCAAACGTGAAAGATCTAGAAGCAGTCCACTACGCAGTAATAAGGAGGACAATCATTCATATCAGAAAGAGGGAGCACCATGAATTTGTGACTATGAGACAACCTAGGTTATCAGTACTACAAAGCTCGAATACAACTCATTCATGGCAGCCAAATAATGAGGAGTGACAAAGAATGAAGGTACCCATGAAATAAAGTTTGATATCATGATCAAATACAGTGTGTTTTTTGCATGCTCTATTAGGGTTCAGGATAAAGAAGAGGCATAATGATTTCTTTCAACATTTTCATATAAGGAAAGCCGCATAAATTATACCAGACATTTGCTAAACATAGGGTAAAAACTGAAATATTCAAGAAATACTCAAGGTTGTGACCTCTCTCTGTAAATTCACATATATTTTTTGAAGAGAAATACATTTCCAAAAACTTGAGAAGCAACATATGTGATGGCGGCCTACAACAGATAAAAGAGAAAATTCTCCATGGAAACTACAGGAAAATCTTGACAACGGAACCAAGGAAAAACAAAAGACCAAAATGTAAAATGAGGGTTTCTCATAAGCGACCTAGAAGTTTGTTCTTCCTTTCAAAGATCAAACACCCTAATAAAGTGAGGGAAACCCGCGGCCTTTTAGAAGAGATTCTTACCTGAGTTTGTGGTCTGGAGGAGAGCACCGAGAAATCACAGAAGCAAGAAATTCTTTACCCCAGTTCTTCAAGGACTTCCATTGAACACAGTTCATTCATGGCGGTTGGTTAGGGTTTTCAAAAAACCCTCGACATCTCCTTTGCTCCCAAAGTTTGCAAAAAAAAAATGAGGATATTCTAGGGTTATCGGGTTATTGTATGCCCTTTAAACAAAGTTAAACTTTCTCCAAGTCCGTTGCCATTTCATGGCATTGTTTTATTTTCCTTTCATTGTTTCTATTCAATACATAGTAATGTTTATTAATATGCATTACTATTTTGTTAAGTAAAAATAATAAATCATTATTAATCGTTTTCTTTAAAAAACAAACATTGTAATTTAACATTTATTAATTGATAAATTTTATAAATCAATTAATAATTGTTAAACTCTTTCAAAGGGACAATTAATAATGTTTTCTAAGCGGATGAGGATATCTTTATGAGTCCAAAGACTTATTCTCAGAGGTTGAATTAGTTGCCAACATGAGGAGGGTATCTAGGAAGGTTGGAGAAGATTCAGAGGTCGGATTTGACTTCTCCCAAGCAGTTGGGATGTCTTTATTGTCAGTTGGAGTATTTTTAGAGGTTTTTTTGCTAATTCATAGGGTGGTTAATGACTTGGGGAGATTTTTTCCATGTTTATGACTTCTTTTGGGAGAGTGGAGTGTCCTATTTTTGGGGCTATTTTCCTGGATCCGACCCTGAGTGGTTGAGAGTTGTACTTATGAGTTTTGAAGCTCATTTTTCAGTGAGTTCCTCTACATTGTATGATAGAGACTTTTGGAGACTTCTAGTACCAAATTTTTTGTTCTTTTTGGGTAGTTGTAACTCATGATTTTTTTAGGATATCCTTACAGTTATTTTGTTAATTCAAGAGCTTTTGGGACCTACTTCAGAGTTCACTTTTGTATGCTTCTATTTTCAATTTGATGTTTCATGCTGATATTTCCAGTAATCCTACATGTTATGTCTTGGAATCGTGTCTTAAGTGGAGACCTTGCAGCTAAATAGGTTGTAGATTGTGAAGTTTTATCTAGTTCAAGCTTGGTTAGTTGTGAATATTTTATCTTTTCCTACTAATTCAAAGTTTTGAAACTGGTTTAATACCTATCTATGAAACATTTTTATGCAACTTCTCATATGGCAAAGTTGTGTTCTATGCGCTTAGTATTGTCAGCTTCCACTGTTATGTGTTGTTGAATCGAGATATCATCATAATTTCAGTGTATCACCTTAAAATATTTTAAATATCCAGTTGTTTATTGTTTAGTTTTCTTCCTATCCATTTCCTCTTCAAATTTTCATAGTGATTTAAGTGCACTTAGGTGATTATCTAAATAAGATCCGGCCTAGAACCCAGAGGTTTCACTTCATTCCAAGTGTCCCGCATAGAAGTGAATCCAATGTTTTACCAAAATTGCTGAAACTTGTCAAGTTCAGAATCGGGTGCAAATTTTGGTAACTAACAGTTGCTACTTGTGATTTTGAGATAAATCAAATGGATGTTAAAACTTCTTTCTTTCATGGGGATCTTGAGGAGGAAATTTATATGTGAAAACTTGATGTTTTTGTTGTGAAAGGAAAAGAACAATTGGTTTACAGGTTGAAGATATATTTTTATGGTTTGAAACAGTAGCCCAGGATGTGGTACTAGAAGTTTGATGCTTTTGCATTGAAGTTGAGTTTTCTTATGAGAAAGGAGGATCATTGTGTTTACATTATTATCAAATTCTAATTATTGTCTTGTATATTGATAATATGTTGTTTATTGGTAACAACAAGGTGATGATTAGTGAGCTCAAGACACAAATTTGTGACACATTTGATATGAAGGACTTGGGGGTTGCAAAATATAATCTTGGGATGGAGATCAATAGAGATCGGGTTCACAAAAAGATTTGGTTAAGTTAGAGTAAGTATGTTGATACCATTTTGCAGAGATTTAATTTGCATGATTGTAAGCCAATTAGTATTCCATTTCTAATTGGTACTAAGTTGAGCTTAGATATGTGTCATAATTTTGATGATAATTTTGAGGATATGTCTATGATTCCTTATGCTAGTGTCATTGGTATTTTCATGTATGCAATGGTTTTCACTAGACCAAATATAGCCCAAGCACTGGGAGTTCTAAGTAGGTTTATGTCTAATCCTAGTAGAGAGAATTGGAATTTTGTTAACAGTGTGTTTAGATATTCACGAGGTAATTTTGATTACTATTTGGTTTGTCATGGTACTAATGATGTGTTCAAGTAATTTGACATACATGGGTTTGTTGATGTAGAATGGGCATTGACTTGGTTAGTCAAAGGTCTACTAGTGGTTATGTATTTACTTTGTTTGGAGGTGCAATGAGTTGGATGAGTAAGAGATGGCCTATAGTTTATTTTTCCACCACTGAAGCATAGTATATGTCTACCACACATGCCTCTAAGGAGCCGATACTAAGCATGTTGATGGTCAGTATTACTTTGTGTGAGAAATGGTTGAGAATGATAAGGTCTTTATTGAAAAGGTTGACACTTTGGATAATATTACAGATTCTCTTATGAAGCCAGTGACCATGAATAGGTTCTCTTAGTGCAAGAATGCCATGTGCTTTGATCACTGTAATTGATTTTATTATTTATATTTCTTGGATGTAATTACATTATATAATATCAAATGGGAGAATGATAGGATAAGGTGACATTAACCTTGTAATTCTATGTCATTTGTATGTCTCCATGTTCCTTGGAATGTGTTCTAGGGGACATGAGAAAAAAAAATTGGAAATGTTGTAATTATATTTTAAAGAGGATTTAATTTTGGTGGAGGTTACATATCAAAAATGGATAAGGAATCTTTCTTAGGAATACATAATTAAATTTGGAAGGTCTTGGATGGGGTGTCCAAGATTGGAGAAGAAAATGTGTCTATTGGTGTTCCATCGAGGAGTGGAAAGGTCATCGAAGCATCTTGAAAGTTAGGAGTTGGATTGGCTATGGGCTAGGTGCCCATGTGAGAATCTTGTATTTCTAATTAATATATTATTATGTCTTGTGTCTTTCCAAGAAGAGGGGTGTGGGTTTTTGTAGGTGGTTTTATACCTTTTGTTTTTGTTTACCATTCGTGGTTTTACCTCCAACAATTTCTATAATTTGGAGTCATGAGATGTTAGTTTCATATTGAGTTATTGTAGGTAATCGGGTGTTGTCAGGTTGAATAAAGATCAATAGTGAACTGTATTATTGTCTACTCTCATTCAAATATTAATAATATACTTTCCCTCTTTTCTCGTATGGAGATTTTTCCCAAAGATATTTCTCCACGTAAATATGGTGTCACATTTTGTTTTTGGTTTTTATATTGTGATGTATGTTGCAATCACATGTTTAAATATGATTTGGTAATTTGATTTTTAGATCTGATTTCACTTGAATAAGTTCATATTGTAGCTTCCCTTCACCTTTTTTCAACAACTAGCCATAAGGTTGAGCTAGGAATTCATGCTACTAAAAAGGGTGTAATAGCGTAAATTTGCACCTTGGAAAATTTCCCATTAATTTACCCTCATTTTAGCCTTACAAGTCTGATAATGTAAATACCTAATGCTTTTATCTCGCTTTTTCCATGTTTTATTGTCGTTTTGTGTTAGTGAGGGAATTTTTTTTGGGGGCGCGTGAGCTTTGCGCGGATGTCCACGTGTTGTGTTTTCATCCTGACAAGATTCTTATGTC
Source organism: Sequoiadendron giganteum (assembly GCA_007115665.2). NCBI lineage: Eukaryota > Viridiplantae > Streptophyta > Pinopsida > Cupressales > Cupressaceae > Sequoiadendron > Sequoiadendron giganteum. The sequence continues at coordinate 258,264,232 of CM021100.1, read as the reverse complement.
AGAAAGTAGTTGAAACATTACGATTCCTTAATACATGTGAATGTAGCATTTCCTGCCAAATCTTAACTGATGGGGAATGAATATTTGCCTCTAATTTTACCTTTCAAACTCAATTCATTCATTCATTCAGTCTCTCCATTCAATTCTGGCAACATTCTTGATTATTCGAACACTTCTCTTGGCTTCTCTATCGCTCTTTCTTGTTACTACCAACTTTCTACTTGGTTTCTACAACTTCTTCTTGCTCTAACACCATTTTCATTGTAGGTTCATGAAGCTCTACCTCCTTGGCATGGTGATATTTCTCTCCTTCTTCCTTTATCAACCTTGAGCGCTTATAGAAGGGAAGGTGATATTGTGTCAATCTACTTCTTTTCTTATCTTACATTATCATTCTTGTAGAGTAGCATCGAGGTTGTCATTTCTCTCTAATTTATTGTCATTTCTATTTACTTCTTTATCGCTTTTCTACAATATTATTGTCTATTGGATGTCCATGGAGGTGGGAACACCTAAATGGAGACTTGATTGAGGAAAGTTCCAAACACAGCCCCAACATTTTTCCTATTACTAAGTGTGTAGGTGTTGTTCATTTGCTTGGAGCTAGCTAGTGAACCAAACCTTGAGTAAGTTGGATTTTTTCTTCTTTCTTTATCATTTCACTATTAGATTAGCTCTTATAGTATTCTTCTTGTTGTACTTCACGTTTCCTTTACTTTTCTATCAAATTGCAAAACTATAACATTTGGGTTGTCAGTAGATTGTGAGTTTCTAGTTATTGCTTGACCCTTTATCTGTACAAGATTCCAACATGTATCTAAGGCTCCAATGTGATGCATTGAAGTCTGAATCCCATTATGTTATCCTCTGATAGAGAGCTATCCAGTTCACATTTCTAGACCTATGCAGTCTACTCACCTGGTTCTAAAAAATACCTGTCATAATATGAAGGGAAACAGAGTCTTGTTTGCCCCTCCTTTTCAGCTTGTCATTTCTTCTTTAACTTATTAGGTAGTATGAGGTAGTTTAGGTTTGTTATTTCCCTTAGGATCTTCTATGACTTGAGAGCCTTGGGGGTGATGAATCCCCCTTCTCTACATTTTTGGTGAACCTAATGTGAAGTCCTTGTTTTTGTTTCTTTGTGTCAAGAATCTTTCTCTCATGTGTTAGGCGTGTTGTAGATTTGTGTGTTGTAAGGTGTTTAGCTTTTTGATCTGATCTATGACCTATAGATACGTAGCTAGAAAGAGTCCTTGACATACAAGAACAAAATCCAGATAGGTCACTATCTATAAATTTAGTCACATGGTCTTATACATCTTCTGAGCTAGTTCAATCTGGGTATGTGAAAATGGTCTCGTTCATTTGTATCCCTCCTATTGAGAATGTGAGTACAATTCCTGATATAAATTTCACCTCACATGATGAGTCAGTAAATAAGGATCCTTCCCCACTATACATTCCTACCTATATTAATGGCAACATCATAACTTTCTTTTTGGTTGATCCGACAAGTTGAGTAAATGTGATAACGGAGGAAAATTTGTTCATAAATAGTTTACATAAGGAAAAATACGAAGAGTCTCTGATCACTCTCCATACCCATGATGGACTCTCTATTGCCCCTATGGGTGTTATTTATTTATCAATCTTGGTAGGACCCAGGCTATTGATGTGTCATTTGTTGTGATCCTAGAGTCTGATTTGTTAAGAGTCGGGATAGGTATCCCATGGCTATCCTCTATGAATGGCATTGCCTCTGCAATTCATAAATGCTTAAAGTTCCCCCACAAAGGCATTGTGCATGTGGTGCATGACACTAGCTATAAAACACTAGTGTCATGTGGGGGCTTCTCTTTGGATCACTTATGGCCCGCCTCGATCGGACCTTTCCCTCCAAGGGGAGATTTGTTATCAATGTTTATATTAAATATAAGATTGGGGGCTCGACGCTAAAGGTTAGTTATCTTGTTTCTCCTTATGTTGTTTCTGTAAAGGCTTCTATGATAGCGTAATAGCAATTTGTTTCTTCAACCCCGTCAAAAGGGAAGGGGAAGCTTGCTCACACTCTAGATCATTATCCTTATACATATTTTTCTTCACCTGCTTCTACTTCTCATCCCATGGTGGTATCCTTGGTTCTCGCTCCTATGCCTCGCATGGGAAGTGCAATGGTGCCTACGTTGCAAAAGGTGAAGCGTCAGGATTTTTAGTTTCATGTTTTGCCCATGATTCCTTGACCCACTATCTATGGCAAGGGGAAGCATTCTCATGGGGTTGCTTCTGCATCTTGACCTCTGCAGCCTCCGACTATTCTTCCACCTATCCCTAGGGCAGCGAATGGGAAGAGGCCCATTGTCGAGGCTCTTGTGTCTACTTCTCATCCTATTGTCATTTTTGCTCCTACTCAGGAGACCACCCTTCAATTGGAAATGATTGTGAAGGATGATAGCAGCCCCCAACCTCTTCTCAGGTTGCGTCCTCCAGTTCTCATAACCAACGTAACTGACTTGTGTGTGAGCACAAGCATAGGTGAAAGGCTATATCTGTAGAGCACACTGCCTCACAAAAAATGAAGGGAGATCCAATTGCATCTATTTTTGCATCTCCTTTTGTTGCTTTGCTTTATTTTGTTGTTCCTGCTTTAGTTCCCTCTTGCGGGTTTTGATGCTCACCCCAAAAGGGTGAAAGTCTTCATCACTCCCTCCATGGAGCCTCCTCTTTTTATGTCCCTCCCAGACATCCTGAGCTTTTCTTGCAACCCATTGACATGCCTCATACAAAGGTGGTGTCTTCTATGGTTGCCTCTAGTTTCTCCTCTACTTTTTCTTCCTCGGTGGGGATCTCACATCCTCCACTAAAGCATAAGTTGGAGGATGACCTCACCACACATGATGGTCATAAGATGGGTTCCCTCCTTTGGAGACTAGTTCTATCTTGGCTTGGGTCATCCTTGTAATAGAGGTAGCCCCTGCTTCTCTGAATTTTGTCACTGCCCCTTTTGTTGAGGTCAAAAATGAACCTCAGGTGCCTTGTCTTTATACCGCTAAGTTGACACAAGGCACTTCTAAGAAGTGCATGTTCAACTCGGTGGATGATATCCCAACTCTGTCCTCAACTTTTACAAAATCAATGAATTTCACTTCACAAGAGCTTAGTGAAGAAGACCTTGAGGGGCCTTCTTCCTTGGCCCTTATTGCAAGTGAGTCAGAGGGAATTTCCCTTGCAGGATCATCCTGAATCCCCTTATAATGATCTAGATTGGGAGAAGGATGACCTACTAGTCGATGAGGACTAGGGTGGTGCTTCTTCTACATTTGTAGATCAGATTTGTTTGTGTGTTTGTGATCCTTCCTAGAGGACCCTTACTACCCTTGTAGGTACTTGGATACAAGCCCAAAAATTTGTCGTACATTTCTTCTATTTGTTTCATCATTCTTCTATGTGTCATAATATTACTTTTTGATATTGGGACGATGCAAAGTGTTGGGGTAATTTAGGCCTTCTTCCATGTTGACCCAATTTGTATTTTCACTTTTCCTTCTTGTTCTCTTCTTCATGTTCTAAGAACTTTGGGGATTGATGACCATTCATACGTATAACATATTATATCTATCTATTTGTATCTATGGATAGTTCTGACCCCAAACTCTCAAATCCCCATGTCTCTTGATTTCTTCTTCTTTGCTTGTCTGCTTCTTGATATTATGGTTCTTATGTGCTTCCCCTCGAGTGTGTGAAAACATACCATGAATACATCTCGTCATGTATCTTGTGCCACAACATCTTTGCCTCTCCTTTCTCTCCTTAGGATGTCATGTACTCCTCTGCATAACACACACCATCCTAAGGGGGGGCTACCATGCTTTTCTAATTTTCAATAAGGAAAATTCTTTCAAAAGGATTCCTTGGTGTCAAATTTTCTTTACAATGAATTCCTTGACAAAAGAATCCCTTATTGAAAAATCTCTCATTTTCCAAAATGTTGCATTATCTCAAAAGGGTGACCCAGGTGATGGAAATCTTTCATGTGTGGTGTGGCTACAATCCTTTTCATGATTTTTGGTTCCTTCCTTGCTGGACATTCACAATTGCAGAGTTACATTAGGTACTGGAACTTGGCATAAATGGACAAGCAAGTCGGTAAAACAGTCAATTTTATTTTTCATTATTTTATCTTTAAGATTTATTAATATTTCTTATTATGTTAATCATATTTAGCAGCATTTCACACCAAACCTCTCATTGTTTCCCGAGGATGATCAACCCTTTAAGCTGGGGGAAGGTTCGTCATCCTTATTACCTATCATTTTTCCCATTATTTTCTTTCACCTTAATTATCTCATTCATTATCCCATCATTACATCCATTATTTCACCCTTCATAATTATTTATATTATCTATCATTTCATCCATCTTTATGATAGCTCATGAATGTGTCTTGATAATTTTTCATGATACTTCCTATATATAGCATTTCAAAAAAATAATTCTATCAAAAAATCACAAAAAGAAAAAAAAAATTGAAAAATAAAAAAAATGAAGGAAAAAAGAAGTTGAAGGAGGTATGAATATTGAAAAAGAAAAAGAAAATAAAACTGAAAAAACAAAAGCAAAGCCTTGAAGCTTTTTATGAAGAGGGGTGATAAACATAAGTTGTGATTATGAATGAGCAATAATGAGCCAAGGGTGAAGAAAAAATCAAAGTCATAAATCAAAAGATCACCAGTTCAAATCAAAACCTTTTAGAAATAAAGATTGCACGAGGAAATGCAATATGCTAAGTTGGAGGGAATGATGAGATCCATTCATGTTCCATTTTATGCCATATTTTAGCCTTTTTCATATGCTTTTATAACCATATTCATATTCCATTTTCGTACATTAGCATACCATTTTATACCTTTTGCTACATATGATTAAATATATATAAGTGGTATTTAATATAGTTTTGGGATAAAACTATGAAGATTAATTATTGATTGTCTTTACTGATAAGCATTGTTATTTTAACTTTGGAAAATATATCATATAACATGATATTGGGGAAGAGATTAAATTACACATAAAATAATTCTAGCTAATAAACAATTCCTACTTCAACCATATTTTAATATCTTGTAATGGCTACGATCCAAAATAATAAATTGTCATTATATTAACTGATTGATATATCATTTATAATATTTAATGAAAAATATTAAAATAAGCCATCTATTCTAAGTTGTTGTACCTACATGCCCTATATTCATGGGTGGTTGAAAATCATATATTTTTCATCCACTAAATGGACTGATGAGAAAGCAGTAAAGGGTGAGAGATTGTTATGCAGAAAACCGTGGGGATCTAATAATGTAACATGAATAGCTACGCGCCTTATATAAAGGCAATGTAATATAGCGCAGGAATTACAATAAGGAATATAATATATGAACTTTGTGTTGTTTCTGATAATTTGAACAATATTGTGCATAGTTAATCTAGCATAGAAAGGCTCTCTATATTTCATCACTTGGTAGGTTGCGGAAGCAGGGCCTGCTGCTTGGAATGTTGGTGATTTCAATAGTTTTTATTATTTTAGTAATGTGTATTTCTATTGCATTTTATTCTCATTTCTCTTCTTATTTATTTCTGCAATAATCGTATGGTTTGATGCTTACCATTTGTAATTTGATCATAATCTGTAGTATTGTTTACAAATCATCTATCAGTATGTTATCATGTTGTGATTCTTAGATCAAAATTTTTTAGAGCCATAAGTTTACATTCTAGAATTATTATAAATTGGTGTTACTATCACAGACTATTGTTGTTACTGTCACAGACTGATGTTGTTACTATCATAGACCATTGTTCTTCCTGTAATAGTTCCTATTTCAGTTCCTATCATAAAGGAAAAATAAGAAATTTAAATCATATTTTCACTTAGGAAGTTTCTATGTGTTCTAGATGCATTTCATCAAGCTCACCTCACTACTTACAACCCTTGTGCATATAGCCACAACATCTTTCGCAATTTTACTCTCCTGAATTGACACTTAGAACAAACTACATTTTATTATTAAATATTAAATCTATTTTATTCTTTCCCCCAATTTTGGCCTATCAACTCCTTGATGAAATTTTCTTTCAAAAAGAATTCCATAGCAGAAGAGTGAAAATTTCCTTTCGAAAAAGGAGCCCTTTTTTCTAAAATGAAAGTCTAAAAAATTTCCTTTGAAAAAGGAGCATTCTTTCCTTTGGATTCCTTGACGAAAGATATTTCAAAAGGATTCCTTGATGACATAATCACTTGCATAAAATGGTGTGTCTTTCAAATGGCATATTCCTTCAAAAATGACCCCTTGGTGTCTAGAAGGGTTCCCTGCTGAAAGAATCCCTTTTGAATTCCTTCTCCTCAAAATAATTCTTTGGTGTCTTGTAATTTGTTTCTTCTATCTAATATTTGATGTCATGTGTCTTGGTGTTAGACATATTATATCTTGGCATCTAGCTTGGGGGAAACTTGACTAGACCCACCTTTTCTATGACTATGTTGCAGCATAGTTTGCAATAGCCACATGCTTATCTATCTGATCAGTTTATGTCTTGTGTCTTGTCTAATCAAGTTGTGTCTTATCATGTTGACTTGTGTCTTCTTGTGTCTTATGAATGTATATCTTTTATGATTTCATTTTTTTCCTAACATGTTTGTTTACAGCCTAATATGTTTGTGGTGAGATCTCAGCTAGCTTTGCAGGATCGAAGACCTGTGTCATCTTCGCATCTTGGTGGAGCTCCCTCTTTCACATCAAGGTATGTCGAATCAAATATCTTCTTCCTCGACACTTTCAATATATTATCTTCAACCTCTTTCTACTTTAGCTCACATATGCACTAACACGTATGCTTGCTAAAGTGGGGGGAAAATGTAAAATTCTACCTTAGCTCACATACGCACTGACACGTATGCTCACTAAAGTGGGGGAAAATTTAATGGCACAAATTTGAACCTAGGAAAATTTCCCATTAATTTACCCTCATTTTAGCCTTACAAGTTCGATAATGTAAATACCTACTACTTTTATCCCGCTTTGCTCATGTGTCCTTGTTGGTTTTTGTTGTTGAGGGAATTTTTTTTGGGGACACATACATGTCGTGCTATGGTCCTGACAAGATTCCTACATTAGGAAGCAACATAAACATTACAATTCCTTACTACCAGTGAATGTAATGTTCCCTACCAAATCTTGACTGATCAAAAATGACTATTTGCCTTCAATTTTTCCTTTTAAACTCAACTCATTCATTCCTTCACTCTCTCCATTCAATTCTGGAAACATTCTTGATCATTCTAACACTTATCTTGGCTTCTCTATCACTCTTTCTTGATTCTACCAACTTTCTACTTGGTTTCTATAACTTCTTGCTCCAACGCCATTGTCATTGTAGGTTCACGAAGCTCTACCTCCTTGGCATGGTGATATTGCTCTCCTTCATCCTCTATTGGCCTCAAGAGCTTGTAGAAGGGAAGGTGATATTATGTCTATCTACTTATTTTTTATCTTACATTATCAATCTTGTAGAGTAGCATCCAAATTGTCATTTCTCACTACTTTATTGTGTCCTTTCTATCTATTTCTTATCAATTTTCTATAATATTGTTGTCTATTTTCTATCTGTGGAGGTGGGAACACTGAAATGGGTACTTGACTGAGGTAAGTTCCAAACACAACTCCAAAAAGTTTCTTGTTACTGTGTGTAGGTATTTTTTGTTTTCTTGAAGCTAGTTGGCGAACTGGACCTTGAGTAAGTTGGCATTCTTCTTCTTTCTTTGTCATTTTTCTATTGTATTAGCTCTTATAGTATTCTTCTTGTTGTAATTTTTATTTCATTTAATTTTCTATCAAATTGAAAAATTATAACATTCGGCTTGTCAGTAGACTCTATGAGTTTCTGGTTGTTGCTTAACCCTCTGTCTATGCAGGATGCTAGTGCGTATCTGAGACTCTAGCACGACACACTAAATTCTGACTCTCACGCTATCATCCTTTGATAGAGAGTTATCTAGTTCATATTCTGAGACCTATGTAGTTTTCTCACCTGATTCCGTAAAATACCTATCATAATTTGAAGGGAAACAAAGTCCTATTTGCCCCTCCTTTTTAGGTTGTCCTTTCTTCTTTAACTTATTAGGTAGTTTGAGCTAGTTTAAGGTAGTTCATTCCCTTAGGCTATTTTGTGAATTGAGAGACTTTGGGGTGATGAATCCCCCTTCTCTACAAAATTTAAAACCAAGAATTCTACAAAGACAACTAACCCTCAAACTAAAATAGGACCTTACTGTAATACTAGGCAGAAAAGGAAGAAAAATGTGGAAGAGCCCTCAATATCTAAGTTGAAAAAATTATCCAATGTTTTCAACACTGTGTAATGAACAAATAGAATCAAATATATGAATATTAGCCACTTACCTCTTGAGGAGTAAAGATAGGTAGAGTCATGAGCAAAGAAGACAAAAATAACAAAAGATAAAAGAACAATAGAGGAGGAAGAAAATGGAGGCTAAAATTAACTAAGCTCCTTGATGAAGAAAATGAACATGGAACTAATTATGACACTCAAAAAATAGAACATTATGTTTCCAATGAGCTATAGGAAGAAGGAGACATGCCTATTCAGTACAATGTTTCCCCTGTTTCTCATGAGAAAAATAAAGAAAATCAATACAATTTTTCCCCTATTTCTCATGAGAAAAATGAAGAAAGTCAATATAATTTTCCCCTTGTTACTCATGAACAAGATGAGGAAGTGAATGTATCTGACAAAAATACTGCACTTGCTTCCCCTGTCCTATAGGAGGGAGAACATGACTTGTTTCAACAAAGTGATAATGTTTTACATGCCTTTCCTGATTTTAATAAGAAACCATGCGGTGAAGAGGACCTAAATGGTAGAACCACTATTAATATTTTCTCCACTTATCAACAACACACAGTTATTCCCACAATGAATATTACAGAACAAGCATCCCCTGGAGACTCACTTTAATAGAGAAATTTTGGGTAGAAGAATTGCTTAATAACTAGCAAAAGGAAATTTGGACACTTCAAGTCAAAGTACAACAATTGGAAATGACAATCCACCCCCTTCAAGGATAGCTGCAAAAATTATATGAGAGAAAACAACAACATTCTACTGGAGATAACAGAATTGAAACAATAGTTAGAACAATTGGTCAAAGAAAAAGAACTAGACATGACATCCTATATAACCAAACATAAAAAAAATACTCCATCCAAAAAGAACAAAACTCATAACTAGAAGATATAACATTAACATATCAGCTTGAAAACCACTTCATCACATGAAATTGGAATTGAGAAACAACTCAAAAATTGAGAGCATATTCACCAAGCCACATGGACCAGTCTGGACAACCAACAACACTGCCAACCTTCTATAATTCATAAAACTCTCCTCAGAAATACAGGTGACCTAAAAATATAGGAGTACAATTTCCATAGAGCACTAACATTGAAACCCAAACCATGAGACCAAAACTTCAACAATGGAGGAATGCAAAGCATTCTCCCAGACAGACTTTAATGCAACTTCCTCAACCAAAAACACTTAAGTACCTTACGGAGGCTAGATATTTCTTTCAGCAACACATACTTCATCAGGAACATCAGGAGAGACAAAAAAACATACTGTAGACCTTCAATAATATCACTCCACTATCAAAAATAATTCTTAATGCTTCTAATACCCATCTTAATATATTAAATTATGAGACTAACTCTGCTGACAAAAATCATACTCAATGACATCCAACCATAAACTTCAACAAACATAAGATAAGGCATGACAACTAGTCATGAAATTCAACAATTATTCTTAGATAAGGCATGAAATCCACACAAGATAAGGCATGATAACCAATCATGAACTTCATCAACTCTTCTTAGATAAGGCATGACATCCAACCATGAACTTCAGTAACCCTTCCATACATCAATGTTATCCTATACTGAAGTTGTCAACAATGACAACCAATGCCAACTGTAGCAAGAACATCAGTACCAACTAATGCCAATAAACTCCCAATCATGACAACCAACTGCCAACAATCTCACACAAATATCCTCAAGTGTTGACATCAATGACAACAACTACCAACACATGATTCGGATGACAAAACAATACCCAACACCATAAAGAGTAGAGTGAAACTCTATGGTTCATTAGAATTAATTGGTGGAATGACAAAAAGCTTATAAATAGTTTTTAATTATGTTTTGTACTTAATTTATTTGATTTTAGTATGCTATGCACTTCTTTATCTAGGTATTTTATTTGAATATGTCATGCACTTCTTCATTTCTTTTATTAAAGTATATTATATACTTCTTAATATAAGAAATCCATTTGAGCATGTTATTAAATTCTTAAAATGTAGGCTTATGGTGCCAAACAAGCTTACACCCTCTCAGGTTGGTGCTATTAGTAAAGATTTTTTTCTTGAATCAAAGAAATGCTTTTAAGTTGACTAATTGAGTGGATTTCTAATTGTCTTGGGTTTTTTCGTTGGTCTAATGAGTTTGGTTTAATCTTTTCCTATCTCATCTCCATGTGAAAAGAAACATATCAAAATTTTCAAGGTTATTTTGGATCCCTCTTTAAAATGCAATAACATAAGCTTTTCCTTATCTGAGGAGAATGTCTAAATATATTTAATATATTGCATAATCATGTGTGAAGGTGGGATCATTCTTGTACCCTTTACATATACCCAAACAAGTACATCCCCATGTATTTATATGTGCCTTATCCATCTATCACATTAGGTATGCAATTGTTAATATTTCAATACATTATAAAGGTTCATTCTTAGGAGACATACATATATCCCAAATACAATCCTACTAAAGATCATAGGGCTTCAAGGCCATACAACAATGGAGAGAAAATTCTTGTTCCCATCTTGAGAGAATGTCTTAATACATTTACAAATCAATAGATTGTACAATATTATGTGAAGGTGGGATCATTATCATGCCCTTTACCTATTCCTATACACACACATCCCCATATATTTATATGTCCCTTATCCATCTTTCACATTGGGTATGTCATTGTTAAAGTTCCAATGCCTTATCAAGGTTCATTCTTAAGAGACATAGATATATCCCCAAAACAATCATATTGAAGACCATAGGACTTCAAGTCCATACAATAATGAAGATATTTTTTAAAAAAGGTTTCAATAAGTCCATGGCTATAGCACTGGTTCTGACAAGGTCTTTGAAGAGCCCTAAGAGCAAAAAAATTTCAATCTATGACAAGGTAATTCTTGGATTTTGTGGGGCCTATATTTTTTTGGGATCTATAGGTGAATTTGGGTTTCTCCAAAATAACCTCTCTTAGTTTTTATCAACTTTACACCATTTGACTTTGACAATATTGAACACATTCTTGTAAAATGTGTCATTTAAGAGCAATGTAAAGGTGTCAATAAACATATTGTCCACTCTATGCATTGTGAGGACAAACCAACTATGTCAACATGTTGGGATGGGAATATGAATTCTAGGGGAGTCCCAATTTTATCCCCCAAATGTATTGATCCCTTCGAGCTACAAGGTTCTCACAAGGTCTCTTAAGAGCCTTAAGAGAAAAAATCTACCAATATATGATAAAGTGGTTCTTAGAGTTTATGGGGCCTAAAAATATTTTTCCTAGACCTATAGATTTATATTAGACCCTCTAAAATAACCTCTATTTGTTTTCATCAACTCGACACTGTTTACTGCAACATGATCAAACACATTCTTGCAAAATACATCATTTGAGAAGTGTAAAGGTGCCAATAGGAATATTTTTCTATGTAATATGGACCCAAATATATTATTCCAACACATCAAGGTGAGTGGGTGAATACTAGGAGAGGCCTCATTTTGTTCCTGAATTAGGTAGATCCCTTTGGGCTACAAGGTTTTGGCAAGGTCTCTTAAGACCTCTAAGAGCAAAAAACTACCAATCTATGAAAATAAGTTCTTAGATTTTGTAGGGCCTATGAATGCTTTATCTATACCTAAAGATGGATGTGTGGTCCCTCCAAAACAATATCTCTTAAATTATTTCAACTCAATACCATTTGACTGTGGCATGATCAAACACGTTCTTAAAAAATGCATCATTTGAGAGTAGTGTAAAGGTTCTAATAGGAATATTTTTTGTTCTATGTGTCATGTGGTTGAACCTTATTAGAAATTACTTTTTGATCAATTCCAAAGGTTCAATCAAGTAAATAATATAGATGTATCCTCCTCGTGGCCTTGTCTACCATACTCCTAAAACTTTGGAGCATCCTCTGTAGTGTGTGTGTCCTCAACATCTTCTATTCCATAGTCACATATAGATCTAAAATTTTATCAAATATGAGGTAATTGTTGAGACCAAGAAGTATCACCCTCAAAACCCTCTAAAAGTGTCATGATATGTCGTATTAAGGTTTGTGTTAGGAAACTAATTGATTATAAAGTCTCCACCTCAACACTCTCTTTCACAATAAAATGGATCATCGCATGCTAAATGTTTGGCCTACCAGAGATATTGATGCATAGACTTGGACATGACATGCCCCCTCCCTATCTTGTGTAGAGTAATTTCCTCTACCCTAGAAATCTCAAATGTCAAAATAATTTGTAATGTCATTGAGGACAAACTCACTATAGAGTTTCCGCAAGAAATATTGTGGGACCTCACTTTTGTTGCATGGGGGATGGTAAAAAACCATTCACCACTCATTCAAAATATTTTCCCTTATTCCTTGGTGTTGGCGCTAATGAATAAGGAATCTCTTGAAAATTTTGTGCAAGGGTGCATTGGTTCTCAGATCAATAAACAATGCACAAAAAATAGATTTCATTTTATTTCTCTTTTATTTGTTTATACAATAATTTTGTAAAAAAAATCATATGTTATCCCTATGATTGGATCATATTTTTATTTGGACACTAATGGAATCTATATGATAAATTATAGATTTCAAAGATGACGTGAGGCTTCTTTGACATGAAGTAGTTGCATTAGTATTTTTCAATATATGAATCAATGTTTGGAGTTCATTTTTTTTGGTTTCAAGTTAAAAAAAAATTATTGTTTGTCACAAGAAGGTCTTAGGATAGATGGATGAGTTTCAAGAGGGTTAGGATTTTCTTTTCCTTTTACAAGAATACCCTCCACACAATTTGGTGAATTAGTGTTCAGGGTGTTGTGAGATTTTCAATTCTTGAAATTTTAAAAAAAATCAAAATAAATGTATTTTTTTATTATTATTATTTAAACCACTAAACATCTAAAAACCTTACCTCCTCGACCTTGTGCACATTTTGGTAGTATTGTGTTGTCTTGCATCCACTCAAAGATGTTACAAATATGCCCATGCTTTTCCTTGCTTGCATTAGGGTTGGGCAAAAATGGGTTCAAACTCAAATGAGCTTGGGCTATTTTTTTAATAGAGAAATGACATGAGCACATTCTAAAACTCTCATGTTTTAATTTTCATGTACCAAAAAGTGGTTGGGGACAATTTTTGATCCCCCATATTTGTATGCATGCCCTATTATGCACTTTATTTTCCCTATGTAGCTTGATAATTTTACCCTGCAATGGAATAGTGGCATAGGAAAAATCCATTTGGATACTACCACCCATTGAAGAAACCAAATTTCTAGATAATAGCATGTACCACTTAGCTAGGTAGTAAACAATTTGTATCCATTAAGAATGAATTCTTAGGATATGTGGCCAATTGTACTTCTACATTGTTGAAAATACCTATAACATTAGCTTCATGAGAGTCCATGGAAAACACTTACTATATGCCATAGATACCTTCAACCCTAAGTGATGCATGATAATGATATGCATTATGTTCCTTGAAGCACCTAAATCAAGAATGCAATTATGGACTATCCACCCATTAATTAGTAGTGTGGTGTAAAAAGGATCAAAATTTTCTTGATTGTTTGACAAAGCATTCCTTAAATACACCATAATGGATTCTTCTTTATATTTGAGAATAGTAGTAGAACTAGGGTTTTTAGTAGACTTTTCAGTATTTTTTATAATCAAAAAATATGACAAAACCCTATACTGATGTTTAGGAATTCTACACATTTCACTAACAGGTATTGTGATCCTAATTTGGCTCAACACCTAAGCCATATATATAGGGTTATAAATAGGAAGGGTGTATCTTGTGGGACTGTGATATCATTTTCTTGAGGAATGGAATATATTGGAAAACCAAAATATACAAGATCATTATATTTTACATTTATCTTCTTCTCTTTGTCTGCAAGTCCATCCAACAGTTGAGAAGGATTATTGTTAGGATTAGGTTCCATCCACCTTGTAAATCCTATGTCATATGTCAAGGTTCCAACATGCTTGGAAAGTATCTCTAGGCACTTAGGGTGAATTGGAAAAATAATTTATAATATTATTTCTCACCATTGTTTGTAATATACTCATAAGGGGTGATGGGTTCACTAGCAGCGGTAAAGGTGGTGTGTGGACATAAATATTTAACATTATTTTCCCAAGTGGACACCTAAAATGGGATAATTAAAGATAAAGGAAATAATAAATAAGTGACTATTTAGATTCTCCAAGTGGGTGCTTGGATAGAGGTAACAGGTGTCACTTGGATTTCCATCATTTATTACATTTAATGTAATGTTTATCTCTCATGGTTGGGCACCCAAGTTGGAGGGAAAGTATTGGACCCAAAACTGGTGTCCTTTCAAATTCCAAGGAGGTAATCCAAAGGTTGGGGACGTTTGGAATGAAGGGACATCATTGGGCACCATGTTTGGTGCATTAGATGCCTTCACAAGTCTATAAATTCAGCCTCTTGGACGTAGAATTAAGGAAGAAGAATTGAATGTAGTGTTACTCTGCAGGAACAAGGATAGGTGGAGGCATAAGGAGCTTGTTCACAGGTACACAGGTGTTGTAATGTTGTAGGAAAATAGTAGAATTGAATTGGTTGTATTGTAATCTCATTTATTTGATGATAATACATACTTGGCCTCTCTTCTTGGTGGAGTTTTTTCCCGCAAGGGTTTCTCCACGTAAATCCTATGCTATGTGATGCTCTTATGTTGAGGATTTGTGCCTCATTGCTGCTATCTTATGCTGGTGATATTCTTTATTTATTTTTGTTATAAGTTCACATAAGGTAGTGTTTACGGGCATGATATGTATGCTGATTTTTGGCATCATAAAGAAGATGGATCTAATCATGGTATTTCCATATTAAGGAAACTTAATTTTTAGATTTGCATATAAGTTTCAAATTTTCATGTTTCTATAGTCCAAGCCTTGTATCTCAACCATTGAGTTCATTTTGGATAGATATTGAATTTCTCAACAATCGGTATTGAACCTATTTATTTCTCATCATTTGGTATCAGAGTTGAAGGTTAACTATGTTCTGGGTATTCCTTATTTTTGATTTCTTATCTTAGCAAGCTTGTGGGAATTTGTTAGAAGGAATTGGAGGTTGTTGGAAGGCTTTTGGGGAAACAATGAATGCTCTATGAGTTAAAAAAAAAAATCATATTTGTGAGATTGGAAGCCATGGATATTGTCAAAGTGATCTATGTTGGGCATTGGAAGCTCATGTTTATGGATCTTTATGGATTTGGTTATGTTTTGAGCTCTTTTTTTATAATATGTGTATATCCTCTTGTTTGGTGGTTATTTTCCTTTACCTTGTGGTTATGTGCAGTGAGAAGGTGTTCATGTTGGATGGGTAGAGACATCCTAGTCACATGGAGAAACACCCTCTATATGGACTACAAAATGGAGTGCTTATGTTGGCTTCATGGCTTTAGCCCTTGGTTACAAAGAAGTGGAAGATAAGCCACTAACCTCTTTATGAGTTATGGATCTGATATTTTTCATATGTTATAAGCTTCTGTACAACTTGGTTTTCTTGTTGGGTTACAGTTTAATCTTGTTTTCAGATGTGGGTTTGTAGATTTGTGCTTATTCCATTATCCAGATGACATATTGATGTGAATGTCTGGATGGTTGTATGGATTTCTGATTTACAGAGATGGTTTTGTATGTTACATGTTAACTAAAATATGTGGTATGTAGATATGTGATGAGATTGATTCAGGGTGTTCTGGATGAAGAAAGTTATAGTTTTGCATGGTTGCTTGGATGGTTCTTATTGATCTATGGTTACTCCTATGTGGGTTTGTTTAGAAAATCAGATCTAGTGTTGATTCTAGTATTTGAGTCTTGGAAATCCACATGTTACCCCTGATTATCTTTGTTTTGCATGATACTAATATGGGGTTTGAATCTATTTTTCAGTTATTTGATATTAGAGCACTGATTATGGATTTCTCCTTTGAGGTGTTACACATGTGCAAATCTTAGAAAATTATTTCATGTGGATTCTATTTAGTTAGCCATATTCTTGGTCACCATTGTTACATTGGTATGCTTATTGTAGTAAGAGATGGTTATTGGGAGTACCTAATATAGTTATTCATTTGAATCTATAACAATTATTTATGGTAAATGAGAAGCTCTGTTCACTTTGAGTAGAGTTTTGGCAATGATATTAGTCATGATACCATGTATAACTCGGTATTACTTTTAGTGAGAGCTTTATGCAGTTATATAATGTGTTCTATCTTCTTTATTTCAATATTTTGGGTCTAAGATGTTGTTGCAGTGTGTTGTGAGCCATGGATAATCTTTGATTAGAATATGGATAGTCTTTTACAATGGTTATTGGTGTCATAATGAGCTCTTGTATTCTGCCTTCAGATTGTAGTGAGAGTTATGACATCTTTGGTTCTATTGACAAAGGATTGTAGCATTTGTATCTTCTTGGTTTGGAGATTGTTGTTGTACATTACCTTTTGGGAGCTCATGTTGTTGAGTTCTTTGATTGTGTTGGGGCCATGGAGGATCTTTAGTTAGGAGATGGTTATCTTGATGTTTGGAGATCTTGGTTACATAGTTCAATGAGAGCTTTGGCAATGATGTTGATTCATCATTTTGATGATGGATGGTTATTTCTTGTGATATCCTAGGGGGGGAAGTTAGATCATGATGTCATGATATGTTCTTAATCTCTTATTATGGGATCATATGTTGAGATGGTTACTCTTTGATGAGGATTTCAAAATAAATAAATATTGAGGATCCTACACCTGGTTATGGATGTGAATCCATTATGGACCTAAAGAGAAGATTTCCATTTATTGGTGTTGTGTGCACAAGACAATATTGTATCCCACTCTTGGTCTACACGACAAGTGAATGATCTGAGAGGTATTTCCCACCTGATTATTAGATGCATTATTTATTTTGTGTCTTTTCTTCTCATATGAGTTAGTATTGAATATGGAAATTTTGAGAACTTGTTAATAAGAAGATGCATGGTTTATGGATTTCCATTGTTCTCCTTATTTTTCTCTTGAGCTATGGATCTAGTTCTGAGGACTTATTTGGAGAGGTACAAGAAATGGTTTATGGCTTTGGGCATATTCCCTTTTTTGTGAGAATGATTGGATGGTTTGATCTACCTTCGGTAAGAGAGGTTTACATCTATTGCTGCCATGATTTCATTTGATTTGAATGTTAGATGTTGATATCCTTTCAATTTGGGAATGGTGAAGGAGATCTTACATTACACATCTTGGTACATGTTAGTGTGGAACAAGGATATGGTTTGATTTGCAGGTTCTCTCTTTGGTCATGGTATTCTTCCTGGATTTTTGTATTCACATGGTTGAGTGTGAAGAAATTGGGAGAGCTATGGAGACTAATGGTGAGAGAGGTATTACAGTATATTTGTTTGTAGGATTTGCATATCATTGTATGTTTCCTTAACACTATAGGTAGACTTAGCCACTAACACTATATCATTGTATGTTCCCTTAACACTATATCATTGTATGTTTCCTTAAGTATATAGGTATTACAGTATTATAGTACAATACATAGATTAATTAGCCACATCCTCTATGTACAGTACTATAGGTCAACTTGATATGCCTTGATCTATTTTCATATTTGACTTTACTCATGCAGTGGGAGTTTCTGGATATATGTCTAGTTATCCTCTATGCTATCTTGGTTTGTTGGTTACTGATGTGATGATGAGTTTTCATGTTTCATTAGATTTGGATCTATGAGTTATGCAGGTTGTGGATTAGCTACCCACTTTCTTGTAGTGGGATGACTCGGATGTGGACTGTCTATATCCATGAGATTGTTTCAATGTTTATGCAGACTTGTTAGTTGGCCTTGTTTGTGGTCATTTGTACATTGGTATGTTGCATTGAGATAGGAGGATGGATACATAGAGACTTGATTTCAGATTTTGGGTTGGTATGTTAATGGAATGAAGTTTTATCTATGTTTGGTATACCTAGTTTGAGGTATGTTTAGCTTGGATGAGTTGAAATTTTCTATGGTTGCTATTCTAGGTGGTATGAGTAAGGAAAATAATCAGAGCCTTTATTATCATTTGAATTTGATACTTGTGTTCATTTAAAGATTGGTGCAGGTTTCAGTGATAGTTGATATGTTTCACCTTGGTATGTTCATTTTTCTTCCATAGGTGGCATGTTGGAGGATGTGAAGGATTTTTTTGCTTGATGGTGGTTATCATGGTTGCTTTTTTAGGTATCTTGTTGGAGCATGAGAGCATGATGAAGATTCAAATGGTACATATTTAGCTAAGGGATGTTTTTCCCTTGTTTTTGATTCCTATGGGTGTATTTACAATGTTGATGTCAACTAGGAGAATTTTAGGATTAGATGCCATCCACCTTGTAAATCCTATTTCATATTTCATGGTTCCAACATCCTTGGAAAGTAACTCTAGGCACTTAGGGTGAATTGGAAAAATAATTTTTAATATACTCATAAGGGGTGATAGGTCCACTAGCGGTGATAAAGGTGGTGTGTGGACATAAATATTTAACATTATTTTCCCCACATGTGGATGCCTAAAATGGGATAATTAAAGATAAAGTAAATGATAAATAAGTGGTTGTTGGGATTCTCCAAGTGGGTGCTTGGATAGGGGCAATAGGTGCCACTTGGTTTTCCACCATTTATTACATTTAATGTAATGTTTATCTCTCATGGTTGGGAACCCAAGTTGGAGGGAAATTATTGGAGCTAAACCGGTGTCCTTCAAATTTTGAGGAGGTGATCCAAAGGTTGGGGATGTTTGGAATGAAGGTTCATCTTTGTGCACCATGTTTGGTGCATTAGATGCCTTCAGAAGTCTATAAATTTAGCCTCTTGGATAGAGAATTAAGGAGGGACAACTGTATGTAGTGTTACTCTGCAGGAACAAGGATAGGTGGAGGAATAAGGAGGTTTTTCATAGATACATAGGTGTTGCCATGTTGGAGACAAAGAGGAGAATGGAAGTGGTTGTATTGTAATCTCATTTATTTGATGATAATGAATACTTGGCCTCTCTTCTTGATGGAGTATTTTCTCGCAAGCGTTTCTCCATGTAAATCCTATGTTATGTGATGCTCTTATGTTGCTGATTTATGCCTCATTGCTGCTATCTTATGTTGATGATATTCTTTATTTATTTATGTTATAAGTTCACAAGCATGATATGTAGGCTGATTTTTGACATCATAAAGAAGATAGATCTAATCATGGTATTTCCATATTAAGGCAACTTAATTTTCAGAATTGCATATAAGTTTCATATTTTCATATTGCTATAGTCCAAGCCTTGTATCTCATCCATTAAATTTATTTTGGATAGAGATTGAATTTCTCAACAATTGGTATTGAAATTGTTTATTTCTCATCAATTATGGCATTGCTTCACAATAGGGTTATTTCCCTTTGAATTGTCTTTCATACTTACAGTAGTTACATTTTTTCCATATTTAGGGATGTAATTTTTTTTTGAATGGTTCATGTATTAGATATTTTACTTTTTCACTTTTCCCCTCCTTAGGACTATCATTCTTATTATTATTGTAGTAAATCTTTCCTTTTCCAAATTAGGTTCCTCCACCCTTGGTGCTACAACATTAATCTTGTTTTTTGGATGAATATTTTTTGCCTTGTATTTAGCATTCATTTTGAGCATTGATGAATGAAACTTCAAAAAAATCATCTTATCTTGATTTAAAGAATTTCTCCCTTAGTACTTTGTCTCATCATATCCCTTAAGCATTCAAAATTGTGAAGTGGCAACTCATACTGCCTTGAGACAACATCATGATCATTTTGAAATAATTGGTCAACACCTTAATTATTAAAGTAATCAATTCCATCATCACTGAACTAGTATTAGAATGCATCCAACTAGTTTATATCTTCATATTAATATTGTATAATTTCATCTTCATAAGGAATTTCTTTGTTTTTGCTATTAGTTAGGAAAACCATACAACTTGTTGGAAAATAAAGAAGGTATCAAACCTCACAGTACAAAGGAGACTCTTAGAAATATACATTATATCTCTTGAGAGGATTGAGAGTCACCTTATTCTACTATTTTAAGTCCTTGGTTCATTCTTCATTTTATTCAACTATGACATTTTAAACCAATCATAGTTATAAGGATTTTTATGTAAACATTATCCTTCATTAAAGTGAGTTGCATTATTAAGAGGTGGTAGTCCCTTATCATTTTTTATAACCTTTCATGATAAGTCTTTTACAACAACCATAAATTTATCCAATTTTTCATTAGCAATTAAAGGTTTTAGCTAGAGGCTTTTTTTAGGTTGAGCCAACTTAACATCTACCTTCTTAATATACTTTGTATAAGATTTTGTGATACTTTTAGTGATAATTAAAATGGACTAAGATTCATTAAGGGTTTGTGGTTTGTTATCCTTGAGAAAATATCCAATTTTGGCATCAAGCACACCATAATATAACACAAGACACATAGAGTCATCAAGTCTTAAATTTCTTAGAAGTTTTCTCATTGACATTATAATTTTTTTATTAAACTCAACAATAGTTTTATTGACTCTCTTTTTGATGGTTGTGAGCTTCTAGATAGAAAATTTAGGGTCAAATCTATTACCATATTATGATATGAATACTCTCATTAATTCCTCCCATGTGTCAATGCTAACATCTAGAAGGCTCTTATACTAGTATTTTTCAATTTCCTTCAAATACTACACAAATAACTTCATCATGGAATCTTCATATTCAACTTCATACTTATTAGTGATATTGGTAAAGCATTTGAGGTGTTCCTCGCTTGTGATTGCATTGTTTCCTTGGAACTTTAGGATTTTTCTTTTGATTTCATTTGGGATGATATTAGAGTAACCTAGTATGCCAAATAAATCCAAATATTTTTATCCATTATTCCCAAGAGTTTGTTTCATTAGAGGAAAAAATTGATCCATCCTTCTAGGGTTTAATTTCATATTTTTCCCCACATTCACGTTATCGTTCCCATACTCTAGACATGTTGGTTTTGGTTTAATATTTGAGAATTTCATGCAAGTAAATCCCAAAATGCTATCTGAGCCTCAATTTCCCTTTACCTTTCTCTAAGTTAATCTATGATGTCTAGTCTACCACCCACTTCTATTTCTCTTCTCTCATTTTCAAATTTCATTATTACATCAACATCCAAGAAAGGGGATCTTGTTCCATTTCATCCCTTTGTGATGCACTAGGAGAGGTAGTGTGAAAGTGAGCAATCTGCTATTCTACATTATCTTATCTACCAATATATGCATACCTATGTGCATCAACTTTATTTTATCTACCAATGAGTGCATTATTTCTTTTAATTTGATACTTGAGTCTATGTTTTTTTCTAGTAGTTCTCACTATGTTATTAGAAAAATCATTTGGAATGTAATGATCTCTTAAATCAATGAAATTATCACTTCCACCAAAGGTGCCAACTGATTTTATACTATAAGTAATTGCATCATGAGACTTACTCGTGTTATTATCTCTCCATATAGTGCTTTTTTCCTTTTTCTCTTCTTAGAGTTCCTTCATGTCCCTATTGATGATTAGGTTGCCTACCTTTTTCCATGTTCAAATCTCTTAAGTCTCTTTATTGTTTGTAATTTTAAATCATCACAGAGTCACCACTCTTATTTTCCAAAGAGCCTTGAATCTATCTTGTAGTTATGGCAAGCAATGACTTAGTTATAGGGCCTGCACTTTGACCTCAAAATTAGAATAACTTCACTATCATCAGTAATAGTGCTAAAATGTTAAGTCCTAAAACAATAGGTCCCAAATCCTAGAGATTTTCTCCACCTTCAAGGCTAAGGGTTTTTCTTTAAGAAGGTAAAGAGAGGCTCATCTACAAACTCGGGAAGGTTAAATGATAACTACGAGATTGGGTAAAATCTCTCGCTCTTTGGGATTAGCTTAAAAACCCACAAGTGTGTTCCTATAGGTCAACTAACATGTTAATATATCAGCTTGCAATGATTGATCAGTGTATGACACAATAACTATACCTAGTTGTGTAGTTCACCCCCAATTTTTTTACTAAGTCAAGACAACACTAGCTACAATAGACCTTTTTGTAGTTGATTCTATACCATGCATGATGTATTTTAAAATGATACTAGTTTTATAATTCATAAACTTTCATCTCTTTCAATATATTTTACATAAAACAAGGTATACACATATTGAGCATGATTATCTAAATATTTGATAGTTTAGTTTCACTTAACATTTATCTTTGGTTATATCACTGAATCATAGAAAATATACAAGCTTCCTAATTTTATTCTTATAAGAACTAAGAAAAAATTATGTTTTAGTGAGTGTGGAAGGTCAAGATATTCAATGACTAATACCTTATTGGGTGATAGAGTTGTGTCTAACCATTTCAACTAGAAATCAATAAGGAGAATTAGAAACATCATGCAAATAAATTATCCTACTTAATAATCTCTCTTTGAATTTATAGATACTCTTTTATAATAGGTAAAATACAATTGAATATAACAAATATATCATTGATCAAATGTTGGAACATTTTAAAAATACCCATTATAACTACAATAGCAAGTTTGGTGGAAGAAATTTTACAAAAATGAGTTCTTGTTGCACCTCAAAACCCTCTTAAATATTGATTCCCAAACAAGGAGACAAATTTTTACAAGCATATGTTATGGATAATACCTCTTTGCCACTTAGTGATTAGTTTTAATGGTAGACACACTATCAAAAATTGAAACCCTATATTATTATTCACTAAATAATAATAAAAACCCAAAGTGACCAATCACTACAAACAAGAAAACATGCATACATATATATATTTGATCTTGTAAATTGGGATGGACTGAGGAAACGTGGTAGATTAGTGCTACAAAGGTCACTCAAATTATCGCCATCATTTTCATCAATTCATGTATGTAAGAATAACACAATTGGGATTTGTAGAGAAACTCAAATAGTTAAAAAACCTTCATCATTTTGATCTTTCTCATTCTGAGTAGTATTTTCAAGGAGTGTTGAGCATGAAAAGTTGGAATGGGTCTACAAAATCTAATAAAAATCATCTTTGACACAATGTAATGGCATAGGGTTATGAAAAACCCAGAAGATGCATTAACTTAGACACATTATTTTGCATCTTCTCCTCTTGAATCCAAACTTGCAAGACAAAATTTAATCATGGAATTTTATTAAACCATGTTGGGTAGTTTCAAAGGTTTCCACCAAACATTAATGGTGAATCTGAGACATTATCATCATTACCACTTAAATGGCAAAATAATATAACCCATATAATTCTTCAACCACTTGCATTAATTTTGGCATGCTGTAGAGTTTATTTCCATTTGATTCTATGAGATTAGGGAACACATATAGTTATTTGAATGATCATGGGTAGGTGCAAAGCCAAATCAGCCAATAGGAAAATCCCTAGCCACTTTTTAGTTTTCATCATCAAAAATTGCTTCAAAATCATGCCGAAAACAAGTAGAAAAGACTTTAGATATTGAATGATGTTCCAATCAGCTATCAAAACCTTTTTGGAATACTTGGACCCTATCTAATACATACATGGCCTTTCCAAGATGCTCTAGTGAGCAAGTGAAAATGGTGAAAAACTAATGGGTGTTTTGAATTTTCAAGGGTTAGATATAATCTATACCTCATACATTTGGTTAGGCCATTGAGAGTTAGAGGTAGAAGGGAACTGATACTACTAAGGTAATTGCAATGGTGAGATTTGAAAGAGAAATACTAAAAATGAATTCTAATTTTTAGAATGCCAAAGAAGAGGTGTTAGACATACCTCAAAAGAGGTACTATGGTGAAAGGAAGTATGATACATTGAAAAAATAAATTGAGGAATGGGTGGAACTTAGGAAGTCAAATGTGGGAAGGAAGTGGTACTCAAGGATGGAGAGACCCACAAATTAAAATAAGAACACTTAGGAAAAACATTGCAGTAGAAAACACATTACACATGGACAAGTTTGGTGAGTTAGGGATGGGATAACCAAGTTTGACATCCCAATAAAAGAAAAAATTCTAAGGCATGAACATAAAATTTAAAAGTTGAGATGAGTGGAATGACAACCTTGACAAGTCTAAAACTCCAATAAAACATAGAGAAGACCTAGAAATGCTCTAGACTTGGAATTTTTAAAAACTTAAGTAGATTTTTGGCTTTAACAGTTCACATAAAGGTCCAAACTTAGGAAAAAAATAGAAATGAAATCACATACAAGTAATTCTTGGATCCTTTATAAATAGGAGTCAATATAAACCAAAGTGGACACATAAAGAGGGAATCAATGAATAAAAACTTGACACTTAAATATTGAGTCCCAACATGAACCACCTCATAATATTTTTAGAAAATTTGAGAGACTTATACCAAGCTAAATCCTTGGTTAACAAATTTTTCCTAAGAAAGAAGTATACCTTGAGAATAGATGATATGGTTCTATGATTGTGTAATTGAATACATTAAATATGATTGTGATCTAGTTTTATTCTATTGGATTGAAGATAGAGGAAGAGGATTGTTGTATGGCAACTTTATGTTCTTTTCCAAATTCATATGATCACTTGGTGGTGGAAATTAGGAGCACTAGCTTGAAGCTTCATATGAATGAGGTAGTGGTTGCTTTAATCTTGGAGATGCAGCACAAATTTTATGAATTTACTAAGGAGGCCTTATTAGCCTATGGAAGATTAAATGATAAAAGTAAGGAAATAACAAGGAAAATTGTAGATCTAAATCCTATGGGAGATCCAAATTTCTTGGAAAGTCAATGCTAAGTGTTAAAACAATGACAATATTGGGTACTTCATAAGAGATTACAAGGAGTAAAAGAAGAAAACGAAAGAGTCTAATGATGAGTCTAATATATATTCATAGTAGGATGGTGGAGATACCCTTGTCACTGTGACAATGGGAATTTTTCTAGGTTTAGCAAATATCAAATGCAGAAATATAAAAACCCAAAGTGGGTAATGAAGTGCAAAGGAAAAGATGAACAATCTCATAGATTGTCTTCATCCTCCATGACTAACCTCCATTACACCACCTTAACTTGCTGAAATATGTTGTTTTCCCTCAGATTTATGATGAGCAAGCCAATGGAAATGACAAGCCCTAAGCAAATATTGAAGGATTTGAACAACTATATGCAATACTATGCCCTATTGCACCTAGTAAGCATCTACAATGTCTAAAATATGTCAAATGAAATCTACATATGTTATGACAAAAATGAAGAACAAATGGAAGATTTCAAAGTGCAAGAGATGAATAATGAAAATGTAAGATTATCTAAAAATGCAAGAGATAAGAGATGCAAGATGTGACCAAAATTGCTCTTTTATAGAAGATGCAATTTTTTGTGAATGGCCAAGATTGAAAGTTAGCAAGTGCCCTAGAATCAATGGACGAGATTCCATATAGCAACCCACAATTAGGGTTAGGGCAACATTAGGTCAGATTCGAAATAAAGGGTCGAGATTGATTTTTAGAAAATCAAATCAATGACTGACAATGCATGTGACAAAAAGATTATGAGCACGGAAAACAAAGTCGTTGGAGAATTAAATAATTATTTAAAATTATTTAAATCAAGAGGGGATGTCGACTTTTTGAATTAAAAACTATTTTAATTCAAAAAGGGGTGGGGTCATGTGACAATAAATAATTTAAATTAAATTATTTACTAAAAGAGGGAATTTATAGAGTGTGACTTATTTTAAATAAATAATATTTATTTAAAATGAGCACAATAAAACATGAGAAATTAAATAATAAAATTATTTAATTTAGGTGTTGGGACTTATTTTAAATAAATAAGATTTAGAAGAAATTAAATAATAAGAGTTATTTAATTTAGGTGGGAATTAAATAATAGAGATATTATTTATTTATTAGAGGAATGTGACAAATGGAACCTTTTAAATTAAATATAATAATTTAATTCAAAGTTTAGGAGAGTGGACCAAATTAAATAAATAAAATTTATTTAATTTAGGAGAGAAGAGGCTAATGAATAATTAGATAATTAAATATAATTATTTAATTATAGTGGACGGTGGATTAAATAAATAAGAATTTATTTAATTTTAGGAAGAAGAGGACCTAACTAGTGACATAATTAAATAAATAAATAAATTTTTTTTTTTTAATAATTAGGAAGACATAAAGGGGGAAATAAATTAAGAAATTTATTTAATTACAGGAGGATATTTAGATAATTAGTGACACATTAAATAAATAATTACAATACTATTTATTTAATAATTATGAGGAATAAACAGATATGAATTAATTAAATAATTATGAATTATCTAATTAATAGTTGAGAGTGAGTCAGGTTCATAATTAAAATGTCCTAATTAGGGTTAGAAGAAGAGCCTGTGGGCCTAGGTCATTTTTATGTGTCTACATTTGCTCCTCTTTGTCATAATGCAGTTTGTCGCATTGTGGCAAAGAAAATAAGTCAAAAATATGCCCCAGTGCAAAAATAGGATGAGGAAGAATGACGAGGAGGGTTGCGGTATGCCCCCTCAGGAGGACAGACGGGTTCCAAGAACATGGGTGTGCTCTTGAAATGGATGAGAAGACTAGAATATGGAGAGACAAAGAAATGTTAGTGAAAAAAAAAAGACGGATGATGATATGGATGCAATGCCTATATGAAATGCATGTTAGTTCCTAGATCAAATCCTTCAACATATTACCATAGGACTTTAATATTTATTGCTCTTAATCATCATTGGGTAGATTATTGTAATGGCCAACAAACACTATGATATGGCATAAACCAAGGTGTGCAAGGTTGTACCATCACACGAGACAAGTAGTTGTAGACAAGGATGATCAAGACTCATACTAAGAGCGCAATTGCCCCAGTCTTTTTGTCATAACCAACCGCAAGCAGAAAAAGACAAGAAGGACAAGCCATGAAATGTCGTTGCTTCTCTAAATCCTGTTTCCAGGACATCCTCGAGAAACTAGCAACATGGTTGCCAAAAGAACAAAATAAAGCCATTATCATGATACGTCGTTGTTTTTCTAAATCTCATAGTTAGGACATCGTTGAGAAACTAGTAACATGAGTGTCAAAAGATGAGACAAACGTCATGAGACGTCATTGTTTCTCTAAATCCTGTTGTCAGGATCTCGCTGAAAAACTAGTAACATGAGGAAAAAGCCAAAGACAAGTGCCAAGTGTTTGCCAAGTGTTTTAAGATCAAGGTTGCCAAATGTCGGGCGATATCGAATTCAGGAAGGACACATCCTGAATGACGTTGATATCTAGGAGATCAATTCTCGGAGTTAGGAGAATCCATCAAGATGCCAGATGATGAGGACAATGCTTAGGAAGGACACATCCAAAAGCATAAAGAAATGACGAGAGTTTCTCTTCAGAACGACACATCTTAAGAAGAACCCAAAACTTTGCCAAGTTAAATTGTCTTGATAGAGTTGATTACATGCCATTGTTGATGTGCTGATGTGATTGAAAATGTTGATGAAACAGATTGTTGATAGATTGCCTACTCGGGATTGATGGAAGATTTGCATGATTTGAAGGAAGTTTGACGTGTGTGAAAACATTGTGCCATGAACCCTAATGGACTGACCTAGTGCGGCCTTGGGGGCTCACCAATTGATGGCCTTGCCTATGTCGTGCACTTAGAGACCTCATAGTTTGACATGACCAATGACCTTGTCCAAAGGACAGAAGTTTGAATCATGAGTTTATTTTGCAAACCTAGAAAGACTGACCTAATGTCTCAGGGATTCAAAGATGAATCTTGCCTACGTAGCAAATGCACAGAGACAACATAGTTCGGACAAGGACAAAAGACTGATTGATATGATCGATTGAATTGATCAGATTGACTTTGACTCTATTTTTTTTGGGGGGGGATTTTAACATTGATTTGGATGTTTTTGTATTTTCTCAAGACATTTTCAGATTTTTAGGATTTTTTTCAGGACTTTATATGATTTTTAGGATTTTTAAAGGACTTTTTTAAAATGCGGGATCATGTGCAATACCCACTATAGTTGCGTGATAAAGGTCTTGCCCCCAGACAGATCAGGGACTACCCAAGTTCAATGATATGGAGATAGGCAGACAAAAGGCAAGGATATGCAGGGGATGATGTCAACCAAATGCTAACCATGGCCGGAATCGACAGGACTTAGGATGGATGTCATGAATGTGTCAGGATTTTGTGATTATGACAAGTGGATAAAGGTCAATTTGAGTAATAGTAGATGGCGAAGCAACGATCGACTACGCATGGTGCCTGTTTGCCAGGTTTTCAACATGGTACTTATCCAAAGCGTCTGTTTGCCAGGTTTTCACTATTGGATGAATTTATTTCTTTTTACTAATTTTGCCATTTTTTGAAATTTTTTTATGTCACCAAGACGTTTGTTTGCCAGGTTTTCATCAAGGGACGATTTTTTCTATTTTTCAATTTTTTTTTGTATTTTTGCATTTTTTCGGATAGCCTTGATGCTTTAGATGACCACTGACTGTGCTGAAGCCTTTGAGGATGTCGATGTAGAGATTGGTGCCATGACATGCCAATAATGAACTTTCTGAAGTAGTTGCCTTGTCAGGATGATAGCCCTTGCATACACCTAATTGATGTCATTGTGATCCTTTTTGATACTAGAGTTTGCCTTATCAAAATATAGACATCGTGATAGAGTGTCATGAGAGTAGTTATGATGAAGTGTTGCTGCCAAGATGCGATGGATTTGTGACATGTGACGTTTGGACTTTAAGGAGGATGTAGGATTATGACAAATGATGGTGGACGTGGATGAGTTGGTTGGATGTTTGGATGTATTGGTTTTTATTCTCCAAACTTTAGGTGTCGGGTTAAGATGCTGCTTGGAACCAACATTTCTATATGTCTTTTTTGATGGCCATTTTGATGGAGGTGGACATGTATTATATGTGGGAGTCCTCTTGTACTGTGGCTCCACATTTTGATTGACTTTTGGATTTGACATATTTTCTTTTCCTGATTCATTCTTTTCTTGACTTGATCCATTTTGTTTTCGGATCCACTTTAGCTTTATTTGTCCACTTGTATGTTGATTGATTCCATGGCCTTTGACATGTGATTTTGAACTTTGGATTTGTAATAATTTTGTTTTTGTTGGTTCCAAATGGAAGGATTATTCATGTTGGAATGATAGTGTATGGTGTGGATGGAAGGAGTGTTGGCAACAATCTTATGAAAAGGACTACTCATAACACCCATTTTGACGTTTGTATTAGATAAAGTTGCTCCCAATATCGAGGAGGGACCACTAACATCATTAGATTTTCTGACTGATGAATAGTCAAGACCTTGATGTCTGTAATGTGCTTGAACTTGAACAGGTTCCAAAATTCCTTGCTCGTGTAGGCCTAATCCTTTTCCCTGATAATGCATGTTCTGAAAAATTTTGTTGGCGATGGGATACTTGTTACTTTGGAAGCAAGATGCTAACCCATCCTTATTGTGTAAATTAATGCTCAAAATCTTCTCATCTGTAAGAAAGCCTGCTCTAGAAAAGATAGATGATCCTAATTGATAGGATGTTGTAGCATCACTGACATGTTGGACAAATTTCTGATTGTCAACTTTGGTTTGATTTTCTGTCATATCAGATTCTGATGATACTACTGGTGCTTCGAAGTTGATCTTGAAACCGTCTTCATGGTCATTGTCATAGAGCCTACCGAATTCAGTTATAGCTTGATCATTTTCAAATATGTCCATGCTAGGAGACTCTTGTTCTAGTGGTAGATCATCTATGTGTCCCATGGAGGCAAGTGTCTCATTGTTGGTAGTGTCAATGTTGGAAGCTTGGAGAGGGTCATCTTCAAGTGTTTCATCATGAAGGGCATAAAGGTCAAGGAGTGGATCATTTTGGACTTCTTCAAAATTAGTATCTTGATCAAAGATGGGCTCAGTTGAAATGATATGATTGAAAATAGGGTCTTGACCAAGGATAGGTTTGTCTTGAATGACATGGTTTTGGATGGACTCTTGACCAAGGATAGGTTCTTCTTGAATGACATGGTTTTGGATGGACTCTTGACCAAGGATAGGTTCATCTTGAATGACATGGTTTTGGATGGACTCTTGACCAAGGATAGGTTCGTCTTGAATGACATGGTTTTGGATGGACTCTTGACCAAGGATAGGTTTATTTGGTATGCCATGATTGTCTAGGAGGACTTCTTGGATAGATTTAAAGATAGGGTCATGGGATGGACTACTTTGATCTTGACATGATGGTGATGTCATGATGTCATGCTTTGGATTTTTCGTTTGACATGTAATCTCAAGTTTATGAAATGGGATGGGACTTTGGAGACCACGACTAGATGTGTTTTCATGAAAGCATGGAGTGTCTTGAAATGGATTGGTGTGTAATGGACTAGGATATGACATGGAGGTTTGGAAAGGGTTAGTGGATGAAGGACTAGGATGAGATGAAGGATTAGAATAGGACATGGATGCATGACAAGGATATGACGTGGATGGAGGATTAGAATATGATGTGGATGGAGGATTAGGATTGATGGATGGCTGATTCTCTTGTCACAGTTAGGGTGGGTATGACCAATGGAATTTTTTTGTGACTTAATGCCATGGATGGTGTTAGAGGACCCTTGATAGTAGATGGATAGAGGACTAGGACTCATGGATTGTTGGTAAGATGGATAGATGGATGGAGGGCTAGGGGTTGTAAATTTGGACTTCGATTGGAGGTATAGTGTTTTGAATTCCCTAGCAAGTTGTGCTTGACCATTACCAATGAATTGGCATTCAATTCGACTAGAAAGCATGTCATAGTGACTTGAAGACATGATAGTGGATGGTATGAGACTAAGACTGTGCAAAGTGACAATGCAAAGTGATAAAAGGGGATGCCTTCTGTCAAATTATTTTTAGGAAAGGTTCACTTAAGCACTCAAAGTTTGGCCAATGTGTCAATTTGGATTGTCAAAGGACTGGTTTGAAGGACAATATGACAAAATGACAAGGTGAGATTTCCATACTAGACTTATGAGTTGGAAGTAGCTCACCAAAGGACAATGACTAAGGATTGATTTTTTTGATTTGGTCGAATGATAATTTACTTTTTGAGACAATGGTTTGACAAAGAAAGGAAAGTTTTCCTATCCCAAAGTGTGCAAAATTGAGGACTTGATTTGACAAAGGTGATTCATGATGGAAAATGTGTTGCAGGAAGTGATTTGACAAAATTTTAGGCCGATTGCAAATATTTGCTTCAGTTGGCAAAAGTTGTTTTAGATTTTGGCATGTTTGATGTTGATTTGTCTGAAAATAGTTGGCAAACACATGGTGTTGTGAATCAACCACATAGAAGTCATTTTACAAAAATCCTATGGCTGCAAGGACAATATTTTTTTGGATCCCACTAACCACATATCCTTAGCGAATCAATTTAGAAGCTTGGCCCCACAAGCTCCCCCTTACAGTGCACTCACTTCACAGGACAACCAAGCTTCCAACCTCCATGAAACTCCCATGGTAGATTGATCATCTCTACTAAGAACTGCGCAAGTGCGGGTGTCTTCACAACGACCGTTGTTGTACCAAAGAATAGAAGGTTTTTGGCTTGCTAAAACAAAGGATTTATTTCGGGCACCCATTCAGAAGGCCATGTGAGAGGCATTATCATCCCAATCTGCAGAGGTTATGGTCTGCAAGTTTTGACGCACCACAAGGGTACTGGGGAGTCAATTGCTAGTCCGTAGGAATTTCTGTAATGCTAAGTTTTCCTTAACATTAAAATTTATATACCGATTGGGCATCGCTTGGCTTTAGCGTGTTCCCGGTTTGAGTCACTTTGGGGTGAGTATTTTTTCCCACCAAAGTAGGCCCAATTTTCTAAGGTTTAACAAAAGCAAGTTAGGTTATTCATAGTTCAATCGATCCTTGTTTAAAAACAAAGAGTGAAAACATGAATACCCTAACTCACACTCGCATGGTGTTCATTTTAAGCCCAAATCGAAATGTGTTGACAAACATAAAAAAAACATGGAGTTCATTTTAACCGTTTGTAGTATTTGTCAAAACATGGGGTTCATTTTAACCGTTTGTAGTGTGAGCTAACTAAAAGTTTATTTTAACCCAATGCTATGAAGAGATACAAATTCATTTTAAACCAATAAGTTATAATGCAAGATTGTGTTCTTTTTAGCCCAATGAGTATGCATGCATGTTCATTTTAACCCATGAATGTAAAATGCAAACTTGTAGTTGTTTGTTTAAGATTTGTAAAATAAA
Organism: Sequoiadendron giganteum; assembly: GCA_007115665.2. NCBI lineage: Eukaryota > Viridiplantae > Streptophyta > Pinopsida > Cupressales > Cupressaceae > Sequoiadendron > Sequoiadendron giganteum. The sequence continues at coordinate 258,231,379 of CM021100.1, read as the reverse complement.
ACAAACAAATATTAGACTCCTCGCCACAAGCTGCAAACAGAAAATCAATAACCCAAAAACCTTTAAACTACCATACAGAAAAAGATGTTGCCCTAACCCTAATTGACCTAGTGCAAGCTCAATTCCTAGAGTCAATAACAGTTTCTCTTACACCCAGGATCACACAAGTGCACAAGGGGAGAGGATACTTCTATTATTGATCACTAATATTAGAGGGTTAGCTAGTCGACATAAATCTAATTTTTGGAGCTAGTTTTTGCATCAAAAGTAAAAACACAGAAAATAGACCCTTAATGAAATTTAGAGAGATTTCCAAAAATGTAAAGAAATCCAAAAAATTCGAAGTTTTGCATTGAGAATTAATTTTTTTATGAAAAATCATAAAAAAAATTATTAAAATTTCAAAACAGGTTTGAAAAATCTGATTTTTTAACTAAAGGTGCCTAACATCATTCCAAACCTACCAAAAATATTTTGTGAACAGATCTGCAAAATTTTGTGAGATATAAGTCAATCTTTGAAAAACCCTAATTGTTAAAGATCTATTTTTTGTCAAATTATTTTGCAAGAAAATTAAAAACATAAAAAACAAACCCCTATTTAAATTGAGATAGCTTTCCAAAAATATAAATAAATCCGAAAAATTTGCTTCTTTGCTCTCAAAATTGATTTTTCATGAAAATAACAAAGAAAATTATTAAAAATTAAAAACAACTCCAAAAATTTTCATTTTCAGATTGAAAGCTCTTGATATTGTCACCAACCTGCAAAAGAACTTTTTGTCATAAAATCTATAGCCGTTTGAGAGATATGGTCAAATCTTTCGAAACTAGGGTTTTTATCTCCAAAATGGTGCAAAACCTGCAACAAAAAAGATCCAACTCCAACATTCCTCAAAATTTGTCAAAATATGTTAGGTTCACCAATGTAACAATGGGAATTTTTATAGGTTTAGCAAATATCATATGCAAAAATATAAAAACCCAAAGTGGGTAATGAAATGCAAAGGAATAGATGAACAATCTCATAGATTGTCTTCATCCTCCATGACTAACCTCCATTACACCACCTTAACTTGCTGAAATATGTTGTTTGCCCTCAAATTTATGATGAGCAAGCCAATGGAAATGACAAGTAAGCAAATATTGAAGGATTTGAACAACTATATGCAATACTATGCCCTACTGCACCTAGTAAGCATCTACAATGTCTAAAATATGTCAAATGAAATCTACATATGTTATGACAAAAATGAAGAACAAATGGAAGATATCAAAGTGCAAGAGATGAATAATGAAAATGTAAGATTATTTAAAAATGCAAGAGATAAGAGATGCAAGATGTGACCGAAATTGCTCTTTTATAGAAGATGCAATTTTGTGTGAATGGCCAAGATTGAAAGTTAGCAAGTGCCCTAGAATCAATGGACGAGATTCCATATAGCAACCCATAATTAGGGTTAGGGCAACGTTAAGTCAGATTTGAAATAAAGGGTCAAGATTGATTTTTAGAAAATCAAATCAATGACTGACAATGCATGTGACAAAAAGATTCTAGGCATGAAAAACGGAGTCGTTGGAGAATTAAATAATTATTTAAAATTATTTAAATCAAGAGGGGATGTTGACTTTTTGAATTAAAAACTATTTTAATTCAAAAAGGGGTGGGGTCATGTGACAGTAAATAATTTAAATTAAATTATTTACTAAAAGAGGGAATTTATAAAGTGTGACTTATTTTAAATAAATAATATTTATTTAAAATGAGCACAATAAAACAGGAGAAATTAAATAATAAAATTATTTAATTTAGGTATTGAGACTTATTTTAAATAAATAATATTTAGAAGAAATTAAATAATAAGAGTTATTTAATTTAGGTGGGAATTAAATAATAGAGATATTATTTAATTATTAGAGGAATGTGACAAATGGAACCTTTTAAATTAAATATAATAATTTAATTCAAAGTTTAGGAGAGTGGACCAAATTAAATAAATAAAATTTATTTAATTTAGGAGAGAAGAGGCTAATGAATAATTAGATAATTTGAAAGGAAAAATATTACCAAAGAGAGAGTAGCCAAATCAAGCACCACCACCATCAAGAGGAGACACAAGAATTTGATAAGGGGAAAAATCAAGAAAAAACCCCAATATTATGAATGGAGGCAAAATGCCTAAGAATGATACAAAGAGAGAGAGAGAGAGATTCAGCCTTAGCTTGCTTGCTTGAATAATGAAGAATGAGAGGAGAGGCACCTCAATAAGTAGAGGTGAGAAGGAGGAGTTAGAATGTAACTCCCAACTCAATGAATGCCACCATTCATCTATGTGTGTGCAAAGTGTCACCTCTTAAGGAGGTGGTTACAAATATTCCTTAATAAAGGAATTAAAAAATAAGTCATCCTCACACATGTGTGAGAAGACAAAAAGACAAAAGACTTGTAGGGATTCCTTTGGAATATTCCTACAAGTTACTAAATAATTACAAATAAAGAATAACCTTTACCAAGTAAAGATTAATCTTCTAACATCCCCCCTTAAGCTTTACTTGGGGAGGTTACATCAAACCCTTTAATGGGTTGTAATCCAAGATTTTTACAATGAAAGAGAAATTTATCTTTACAAAGAGCTTTGGTGAAAATATCTACAACTTGATCTTCACCTTTACAATACAAAAGAGAAATTTGCTTGTCTTCAATTATCTCTCTAATGAAGTGATGTTGAAGAGCAATGTGCTTGGTCCTTGCATGAAAAATTGGATTCTTGGCCAAAGCAATAGCACTTTGATTATCACAATATGAAGGAGTAGGACCCTTTTGAGGTAGACCCAAGTCTTCAAGTAGTCTTCTTAACCATAGTGCTTCTTTAGATGCATTTGTACAACTTTTATATTCAGCTTCTGTAGAACAAAGAGAAGTAGATTGTTGTTTCTTACTATTCCATGAGATTTCACCTGATCCAACAAAGAAACAACAACCACAAGTGGATCTCCCATCATTGGGATCACTTCCTAAATCTGAATCAGTATAACCCTTTAAAGAAAACTCACAATTTGCATCATAAAAAAGACCAAGATTAATAGTACCTTAACATATCTTAAAATTCTTTTTGCAACTTTAAAATGAGTTTGTTGTGGTTTAGACATAAATCTAGAAACCAAACCAACACTATAAGAAATATCAGGTCTTGTAATATTTAGATAATTTAAACTTCCTACTAATTGTCTATATAAAGTAGGATCAACAAAAGGAGTTTCCATATCAACCATTAATTTTGTTCCTAATTCACAAGGAGTAGAAACACACTTTGCATCATTCATTTTAAATCTATCTAAGAGATCTTGAGCATATTTATGTTGAGAAAGAAAAATACCTTTAGTTGTTTGCCAAATTTGCATACCCAAAAAATAATGTAAAAGGCCTAAATCAGTCATTTGAAATTGTTGATTGAGTTGAGACTTAACATCACTAATCAAATTGTTAGAACTAGAAGTGATAATTAAATCATCAACATATAAGATAATAATCACAATATCATTTTCACTATGCTTAATATATAAATTTGGATCATTTTTACTTCTAATAAAACCTTGAGATAGAAAGAAAGCATTAATTTTAGAATACCATTCTCTAGGAGATTGTTTTAAACCATAAATTGATTTCTTCAATTTGCAAACAAGATTTTCATTACCTTCCTTAATGAAACCCAAAGGTTGAGACATATAAATTTCTTCATGTAAATCACCATTTAAAAATGCACTTTTAACATCCATTTGATGAATAGGCCAATGCATATGAGAAGCTAAAGCAAGAACTAATTTAATAGTTGGCATCTTAGCTACTGGAGCAAAAGTTTCATTATAATCTAAGCCTTCAATTTGAGAAAATCCCCTAGCAACTAATCTAGCTTTAAACTTTCTAACTTCATTATTTGCATTAACCTTAGTTTTATACAACCATTTGCATGAAACAAGATTCTTACCTTGAGGTAAAGGAACTAAATCCCAAGTATTATTAGCAATTAAAGTGTCATATTCTTCTTGCATAGCCTTTTTCCAATGAGTTTGATCTTTAGCTTGTTTATAAGTTTTAGGATCATTGGAATTCATAATATTAGACATCAAAGCATAATTATAGTAATTTGCCTTTCTAGTCTTAGATTTATTCATTCTAGCTAAAATATCCTCACTTTCTTGCATTAAATTTTTAAACCATTTAGGCTTTCTCTTAGATGTAGGAGTATCATCACTAGAAGAAGAATCATGAGGAGAAATTTTAATATTTTCATCATCACTATCACTATGAGTAAGAGATGCATTAGGAGGGTTAAGAGAAGATTCAACTTGAGGATTATCTTCTACAACAATAACTTTATTTGGAGAAGATTCAACATTAGGTGCTTTAGAACAATCATGAATACCATTTTCAGCAATGCATACATCTCTAGCAACCTTAACTTTGTTAGTAAGAGGATTATAAACTCTATAAGCTTTAGAATGTTCATCATAACCAACAAAAATATGATAAGAAGATTTAGCATCTAATTTTTGCCTCTTTTGTTTAGGTTTGTGAACATAAGCAATTGAAACAAAAACTCTTAAATGTTTAAGATTGGGCTTCCTACCAGACCAAGCTTCATCAGGAGTTATATCCTTTACAGCTTTAGTAGGA
>CM021100.1:258189696-258226605 GCA_007115665.2 Sequoiadendron giganteum | reverse complement strand
TTTTTAAAGGACTTTTTTAAAATGCGGGATCATGTGCAATACCCACTATAGTTGCGTGATAAAGGTCTTGCCCCCAGACAGATCAGGGACTACCCAAGTTCAATGATATGGAGATAGGCAGACAAAAGGCAAGGATATGCAGGGGATGATGTCAACCAAATGCTAACCATGGCCGGAATCGACAGGACTTAGGATGGATGTCATGAATGTGTCAGGATTTTGTGATTATGACAAGTGGATAAAGGTCAATTTGAGTAATAGTAGATGGCGAAGCAACGATCGACTACGCATGGTGCCTGTTTGCCAGGTTTTCAACATGGTACTTATCCAAAGCGTCTGTTTGCCAGGTTTTCACTATTGGATGAATTTATTTCTTTTTACTAATTTTGCCATTTTTTGAAATTTTTTTATGTCACCAAGACGTTTGTTTGCCAGGTTTTCATCAAGGGACGATTTTTTCTATTTTTCAATTTTTTTTTGTATTTTTGCATTTTTTCGGATAGCCTTGATGCTTTAGATGACCACTGACTGTGCTGAAGCCTTTGAGGATGTCGATGTAGAGATTGGTGCCATGACATGCCAATAATGAACTTTCTGAAGTAGTTGCCTTGTCAGGATGATAGCCCTTGCATACACCTAATTGATGTCATTGTGATCCTTTTTGATACTAGAGTTTGCCTTATCAAAATATAGACATCGTGATAGAGTGTCATGAGAGTAGTTATGATGAAGTGTTGCTGCCAAGATGCGATGGATTTGTGACATGTGACGTTTGGACTTTAAGGAGGATGTAGGATTATGACAAATGATGGTGGACGTGGATGAGTTGGTTGGATGTTTGGATGTATTGGTTTTTATTCTCCAAACTTTAGGTGTCGGGTTAAGATGCTGCTTGGAACCAACATTTCTATATGTCTTTTTTGATGGCCATTTTGATGGAGGTGGACATGTATTATATGTGGGAGTCCTCTTGTACTGTGGCTCCACATTTTGATTGACTTTTGGATTTGACATATTTTCTTTTCCTGATTCATTCTTTTCTTGACTTGATCCATTTTGTTTTCGGATCCACTTTAGCTTTATTTGTCCACTTGTATGTTGATTGATTCCATGGCCTTTGACATGTGATTTTGAACTTTGGATTTGTAATAATTTTGTTTTTGTTGGTTCCAAATGGAAGGATTATTCATGTTGGAATGATAGTGTATGGTGTGGATGGAAGGAGTGTTGGCAACAATCTTATGAAAAGGACTACTCATAACACCCATTTTGACGTTTGTATTAGATAAAGTTGCTCCCAATATCGAGGAGGGACCACTAACATCATTAGATTTTCTGACTGATGAATAGTCAAGACCTTGATGTCTGTAATGTGCTTGAACTTGAACAGGTTCCAAAATTCCTTGCTCGTGTAGGCCTAATCCTTTTCCCTGATAATGCATGTTCTGAAAAATTTTGTTGGCGATGGGATACTTGTTACTTTGGAAGCAAGATGCTAACCCATCCTTATTGTGTAAATTAATGCTCAAAATCTTCTCATCTGTAAGAAAGCCTGCTCTAGAAAAGATAGATGATCCTAATTGATAGGATGTTGTAGCATCACTGACATGTTGGACAAATTTCTGATTGTCAACTTTGGTTTGATTTTCTGTCATATCAGATTCTGATGATACTACTGGTGCTTCGAAGTTGATCTTGAAACCGTCTTCATGGTCATTGTCATAGAGCCTACCGAATTCAGTTATAGCTTGATCATTTTCAAATATGTCCATGCTAGGAGACTCTTGTTCTAGTGGTAGATCATCTATGTGTCCCATGGAGGCAAGTGTCTCATTGTTGGTAGTGTCAATGTTGGAAGCTTGGAGAGGGTCATCTTCAAGTGTTTCATCATGAAGGGCATAAAGGTCAAGGAGTGGATCATTTTGGACTTCTTCAAAATTAGTATCTTGATCAAAGATGGGCTCAGTTGAAATGATATGATTGAAAATAGGGTCTTGACCAAGGATAGGTTTGTCTTGAATGACATGGTTTTGGATGGACTCTTGACCAAGGATAGGTTCTTCTTGAATGACATGGTTTTGGATGGACTCTTGACCAAGGATAGGTTCATCTTGAATGACATGGTTTTGGATGGACTCTTGACCAAGGATAGGTTCGTCTTGAATGACATGGTTTTGGATGGACTCTTGACCAAGGATAGGTTTATTTGGTATGCCATGATTGTCTAGGAGGACTTCTTGGATAGATTTAAAGATAGGGTCATGGGATGGACTACTTTGATCTTGACATGATGGTGATGTCATGATGTCATGCTTTGGATTTTTCGTTTGACATGTAATCTCAAGTTTATGAAATGGGATGGGACTTTGGAGACCACGACTAGATGTGTTTTCATGAAAGCATGGAGTGTCTTGAAATGGATTGGTGTGTAATGGACTAGGATATGACATGGAGGTTTGGAAAGGGTTAGTGGATGAAGGACTAGGATGAGATGAAGGATTAGAATAGGACATGGATGCATGACAAGGATATGACGTGGATGGAGGATTAGAATATGATGTGGATGGAGGATTAGGATTGATGGATGGCTGATTCTCTTGTCACAGTTAGGGTGGGTATGACCAATGGAATTTTTTTGTGACTTAATGCCATGGATGGTGTTAGAGGACCCTTGATAGTAGATGGATAGAGGACTAGGACTCATGGATTGTTGGTAAGATGGATAGATGGATGGAGGGCTAGGGGTTGTAAATTTGGACTTCGATTGGAGGTATAGTGTTTTGAATTCCCTAGCAAGTTGTGCTTGACCATTACCAATGAATTGGCATTCAATTCGACTAGAAAGCATGTCATAGTGACTTGAAGACATGATAGTGGATGGTATGAGACTAAGACTGTGCAAAGTGACAATGCAAAGTGATAAAAGGGGATGCCTTCTGTCAAATTATTTTTAGGAAAGGTTCACTTAAGCACTCAAAGTTTGGCCAATGTGTCAATTTGGATTGTCAAAGGACTGGTTTGAAGGACAATATGACAAAATGACAAGGTGAGATTTCCATACTAGACTTATGAGTTGGAAGTAGCTCACCAAAGGACAATGACTAAGGATTGATTTTTTTGATTTGGTCGAATGATAATTTACTTTTTGAGACAATGGTTTGACAAAGAAAGGAAAGTTTTCCTATCCCAAAGTGTGCAAAATTGAGGACTTGATTTGACAAAGGTGATTCATGATGGAAAATGTGTTGCAGGAAGTGATTTGACAAAATTTTAGGCCGATTGCAAATATTTGCTTCAGTTGGCAAAAGTTGTTTTAGATTTTGGCATGTTTGATGTTGATTTGTCTGAAAATAGTTGGCAAACACATGGTGTTGTGAATCAACCACATAGAAGTCATTTTACAAAAATCCTATGGCTGCAAGGACAATATTTTTTTGGATCCCACTAACCACATATCCTTAGCGAATCAATTTAGAAGCTTGGCCCCACAAGCTCCCCCTTACAGTGCACTCACTTCACAGGACAACCAAGCTTCCAACCTCCATGAAACTCCCATGGTAGATTGATCATCTCTACTAAGAACTGCGCAAGTGCGGGTGTCTTCACAACGACCGTTGTTGTACCAAAGAATAGAAGGTTTTTGGCTTGCTAAAACAAAGGATTTATTTCGGGCACCCATTCAGAAGGCCATGTGAGAGGCATTATCATCCCAATCTGCAGAGGTTATGGTCTGCAAGTTTTGACGCACCACAAGGGTACTGGGGAGTCAATTGCTAGTCCGTAGGAATTTCTGTAATGCTAAGTTTTCCTTAACATTAAAATTTATATACCGATTGGGCATCGCTTGGCTTTAGCGTGTTCCCGGTTTGAGTCACTTTGGGGTGAGTATTTTTTCCCACCAAAGTAGGCCCAATTTTCTAAGGTTTAACAAAAGCAAGTTAGGTTATTCATAGTTCAATCGATCCTTGTTTAAAAACAAAGAGTGAAAACATGAATACCCTAACTCACACTCGCATGGTGTTCATTTTAAGCCCAAATCGAAATGTGTTGACAAACATAAAAAAAACATGGAGTTCATTTTAACCGTTTGTAGTATTTGTCAAAACATGGGGTTCATTTTAACCGTTTGTAGTGTGAGCTAACTAAAAGTTTATTTTAACCCAATGCTATGAAGAGATACAAATTCATTTTAAACCAATAAGTTATAATGCAAGATTGTGTTCTTTTTAGCCCAATGAGTATGCATGCATGTTCATTTTAACCCATGAATGTAAAATGCAAACTTGTAGTTGTTTGTTTAAGATTTGTAAAATAAAACAAACAAATATTAGACTCCTCGCCACAAGCTGCAAACAGAAAATCAATAACCCAAAAACCTTTAAACTACCATACAGAAAAAGATGTTGCCCTAACCCTAATTGACCTAGTGCAAGCTCAATTCCTAGAGTCAATAACAGTTTCTCTTACACCCAGGATCACACAAGTGCACAAGGGGAGAGGATACTTCTATTATTGATCACTAATATTAGAGGGTTAGCTAGTCGACATAAATCTAATTTTTGGAGCTAGTTTTTGCATCAAAAGTAAAAACACAGAAAATAGACCCTTAATGAAATTTAGAGAGATTTCCAAAAATGTAAAGAAATCCAAAAAATTCGAAGTTTTGCATTGAGAATTAATTTTTTTATGAAAAATCATAAAAAAAATTATTAAAATTTCAAAACAGGTTTGAAAAATCTGATTTTTTAACTAAAGGTGCCTAACATCATTCCAAACCTACCAAAAATATTTTGTGAACAGATCTGCAAAATTTTGTGAGATATAAGTCAATCTTTGAAAAACCCTAATTGTTAAAGATCTATTTTTTGTCAAATTATTTTGCAAGAAAATTAAAAACATAAAAAACAAACCCCTATTTAAATTGAGATAGCTTTCCAAAAATATAAATAAATCCGAAAAATTTGCTTCTTTGCTCTCAAAATTGATTTTTCATGAAAATAACAAAGAAAATTATTAAAAATTAAAAACAACTCCAAAAATTTTCATTTTCAGATTGAAAGCTCTTGATATTGTCACCAACCTGCAAAAGAACTTTTTGTCATAAAATCTATAGCCGTTTGAGAGATATGGTCAAATCTTTCGAAACTAGGGTTTTTATCTCCAAAATGGTGCAAAACCTGCAACAAAAAAGATCCAACTCCAACATTCCTCAAAATTTGTCAAAATATGTTAGGTTCACCAATGTAACAATGGGAATTTTTATAGGTTTAGCAAATATCATATGCAAAAATATAAAAACCCAAAGTGGGTAATGAAATGCAAAGGAATAGATGAACAATCTCATAGATTGTCTTCATCCTCCATGACTAACCTCCATTACACCACCTTAACTTGCTGAAATATGTTGTTTGCCCTCAAATTTATGATGAGCAAGCCAATGGAAATGACAAGTAAGCAAATATTGAAGGATTTGAACAACTATATGCAATACTATGCCCTACTGCACCTAGTAAGCATCTACAATGTCTAAAATATGTCAAATGAAATCTACATATGTTATGACAAAAATGAAGAACAAATGGAAGATATCAAAGTGCAAGAGATGAATAATGAAAATGTAAGATTATTTAAAAATGCAAGAGATAAGAGATGCAAGATGTGACCGAAATTGCTCTTTTATAGAAGATGCAATTTTGTGTGAATGGCCAAGATTGAAAGTTAGCAAGTGCCCTAGAATCAATGGACGAGATTCCATATAGCAACCCATAATTAGGGTTAGGGCAACGTTAAGTCAGATTTGAAATAAAGGGTCAAGATTGATTTTTAGAAAATCAAATCAATGACTGACAATGCATGTGACAAAAAGATTCTAGGCATGAAAAACGGAGTCGTTGGAGAATTAAATAATTATTTAAAATTATTTAAATCAAGAGGGGATGTTGACTTTTTGAATTAAAAACTATTTTAATTCAAAAAGGGGTGGGGTCATGTGACAGTAAATAATTTAAATTAAATTATTTACTAAAAGAGGGAATTTATAAAGTGTGACTTATTTTAAATAAATAATATTTATTTAAAATGAGCACAATAAAACAGGAGAAATTAAATAATAAAATTATTTAATTTAGGTATTGAGACTTATTTTAAATAAATAATATTTAGAAGAAATTAAATAATAAGAGTTATTTAATTTAGGTGGGAATTAAATAATAGAGATATTATTTAATTATTAGAGGAATGTGACAAATGGAACCTTTTAAATTAAATATAATAATTTAATTCAAAGTTTAGGAGAGTGGACCAAATTAAATAAATAAAATTTATTTAATTTAGGAGAGAAGAGGCTAATGAATAATTAGATAATTTGAAAGGAAAAATATTACCAAAGAGAGAGTAGCCAAATCAAGCACCACCACCATCAAGAGGAGACACAAGAATTTGATAAGGGGAAAAATCAAGAAAAAACCCCAATATTATGAATGGAGGCAAAATGCCTAAGAATGATACAAAGAGAGAGAGAGAGAGATTCAGCCTTAGCTTGCTTGCTTGAATAATGAAGAATGAGAGGAGAGGCACCTCAATAAGTAGAGGTGAGAAGGAGGAGTTAGAATGTAACTCCCAACTCAATGAATGCCACCATTCATCTATGTGTGTGCAAAGTGTCACCTCTTAAGGAGGTGGTTACAAATATTCCTTAATAAAGGAATTAAAAAATAAGTCATCCTCACACATGTGTGAGAAGACAAAAAGACAATAGACTTGTAGGGATTCATTTGGAATATTCCTACAAGTTACTAAATAATTACAAATAAAGAATAACCTTTATCAAGTAAAGATTAATATTCTAACATAATTAAATATAATTATTTAATTATAGTGGACGGTGGATTAAATAAATAAGAATTTATTTAATTTTAGGAAGAAGAGGACCTAATTAGTGACATAATTAAATAAATAAATAAAATTATTTATTTAATAATTAGGAAGACATAAAGGGGGAAATAAATTAAGAAATTTATTTAATTATAGGAGGATATTTAGACAATTAGTGACGCATTAAATAAATAATTACAATATTATTTATTTAATAATCATGAGGAATAAACAGATATGAATTAATTAAATAATTATGAATTATCTAATTAATAGTTGAGAGTGAGTCAGGGACATAATTAAAATGTCCTAATTAGGGTTAGAAGAAGAGCCTGCGGGCCTAGGTCATTTTTATGTGTCTACAGTCGCAACCTTTGTAATGCATGCATTTAAAGGTGCATTGTTGGTAGAATTTATATAATCCTTCTACAATCAAGGGTGGTTTTCAAAGTATGAATAATATGATGCAAGGAAAGAATATTTGGTGATGATTCTCCTTTAAAAAAATTATTATTTTTGGATATTGATTAGATTCTCTAATGGATGAGTGAAAGGGATTAATGGTGTTCTTTATATCTTGAGCTTGACATGGAATATGTTATCAATTAACATGCTTAATTATGTAGGTGTGAATGCTCTTTTCTCTAGTGGAGGGTGTAAGATTGTGTGAGAGGCTATGGTGCAAACTAAGAGTGTTTGTACGAGCACTCTATTTTAGTTGGAAGCATGCACTCTTTAATATAATATTTATTTTATTTTTGTAGTGAAGATTTTTTTTTATCAAAGTTCATTCCTATACCCCAGGTCAGTGGAGCAAGAACGACACAATATTATTGACCCTTTCCTTTCCCACTACGAAGTGAAGTCGAACCTGTGATATCGAGGGAGAAAACCTCAAGCCCTAGCCAACTCCACTACATTTCTTGGGTGTAGTGAAGAGATTTGTTGCATCTACATGTTCACCATAAAAAAACAAGATAAAAAAGGGATATTGTATCTACTTTATATAGCCTTGTTTTCTAGGTATCTAAGTAATCTCTTGCTTCTTAAATCAAATTAATTGAAGAGAAAATGATGTTATGGCACTAGATAATGGGATATATAGGTGAGAAGGGCCTAAGGACCATGGAAAATAAAAATATTTTTTGAACATTGTATATATGGTAAATAAAATCATGTTTAAATTTAGTATAGTTATCACAAATCTTTTGGGGTATTGCACTTGATTCATTTATATGTATTTGGTCTTGTTAATATTCCTTTGATTTTTATCTTTGTTCTAAGCATATTTTTTTAAATGATTATTTTAGAAGGACATGTGTACATTCCATCAAGAGTCAATCTAAACTCTTTAGTTGGTTTAAGAATCTTAAGATTATTTTAGAAAACTAGACTATTAGGAAGATTGAGGTTTTGAGGATTAATAATGGGAATGAGTTATTTTATGTAGATTTTAATAGATTCTATAAGGATCATGAAATGAAGAGACATAAGATAACTTCATATACCCCTTAGTAGAATAGAGTTGTGAAAAGCATGAACAAGACATTGTTGAAGAGTGTTAGGAGTATTCTTAGAGAAATAATTCTAGGCATAAGTGGTTGCTACAAAATTTTACTTGATAAACATGTTTCTTACGTGTGATTTTGTTGAAAATACCCCATATGGAGGCATGGACAAGAAAAATATCTCATTAGAATATCTTCATGTTTTTAGTTGTGAGGCATATATACTTGTTCCTAGGGAGAAGTGGTAAAAATTGGAGAACAAGGTAGTAATCTATATCTTTAGAAGAGCTGTGATTTTGGTGTGTAAAGGTACAAAATTTTAGACCTTGTTGAAAAAGAGTTTTGTATAAAAGAATTATTGTTTTTAGAGATTAATTCTTCTTCCATAGTTTTGTGGATGGGAAGAAATATGCGGTTTAGCCATCCCGCAAGATTGAGAATGTTGAACTAGAAGCTCATGAAGGGCTTGAAAAGGTGGAGAGGTCACATAGTTCTAATCGATCTAAAGAGGAATTATAACCTCCACCTCAACTCTTGACAAAGAACACTTGGTAGAGACGTCAACCAGAAAGGTATACCACTCTTGATTAGAGATGTATTTTTATTTTTATTACTAATATTATTGTCTAGAAATTTTAGGAGGTAATATATATGGATGATGTTAAGTCCTCAAGAGTGATTATCGATAAGGAGATGGCTACATTGAAAAATATATACACATGAGACTTGGTACTATTTCTTGATGGAAATAAGTCTATTGGCTATAAATGAGTGTTTAAGAATAAGGTCAAGTTAAATAATAGTGTTGAAAAGTAAAATACGACATTGGTTGCAAAAGGATATTCCCACACTGGGGGATAGTCTTTGGTGAAATTTCCCCTAATGCGAAGTTTAAATCTATTAGGTTCTTGTTTTTTTTTTATAGCAGAATCTGATTTAAACATAAAACATATGGATTGAAGACAACATTTTTGCATGGTGACTTAGAGGAAGATATCTACATGACATGACTAGATAACTATGTTTTTAAAGGTAAGGAGTCTTTGATTTGCATATTAAAACAATTTGTTGGTCTCAAACTATCTTGTAGAATGTGGTAAGAAAGATTTGATTTATTTGTGTTAGGATTAGATTTTTATAGATCTAAATCATATCATAATGTTTACTATAAATTGAAGGGTGAGTGATTCCTTGTTTTCATGTTATATGAAAATGATATATTATTTTTTGGTAGTTGTAGGGATGTGATTTTTGATTCAAAGTCTCCACTTTTAGTATAGTTTGAGATGAAGAACTTAGGTACTAATAAGTATATCTTAGATATGGAGCTTAGAAGAGATAGAGTTAACATAAAGTTTAAGCTAGGAGAGTAAGTATATGAACTCTATATAATAGCATTTCAACATGACAAATAGTAACCATTAATTATTCTTATTTCTACAGGAATTAAATTTTAGTTGAGAAATGTCCTATAAAACCCATATAGATGGAGGATATGGCTCATGTTATTTATGGTAACTTTCAACTTAGAGTTTTATGGTTACTAAATATAATTTTTGGGTTGTAAAATATAGAACTATAAATTTTGAGCTATAGAGGTTGATTTTGTCCCCCAAAATTGAGATGGTCCTTGGTTGGAGCAAGGTGATTCTAGTGACATGAATTTCTCTAAAACCATTACTTAGAAAAGGTTTAATAAGTTTCTCATATCAAAATTTATGGCTTCTAGAAGTTAAGCCCCCCACATAAGAGCATCTATGATACACAAGAGAGCTATAACATGGATCTACACTTGTTGAACAACTTATGATGCATGCTAAAATATGCCATAAGATATATTTGAATGCATATAATGTAGCCAAAATGAAGCAATTAAGTTGGTGAGAGAATTATTATGACTTTATGATGGGTGTAAGGAATATACTATTTTTAGCTTGTGGATTCATCTTGGGATTTGGGTGTTGGAGTTTGACTAGGGATTTGGATGCTATATTTTAAGTGGTTATGGCTCATGGTTTTCCAATTACCATTTAATGGTTACATGTATCACTTTTCCTATTTATTAGATACTTGAGATGGAGGTTTTATATAGCAGGTTTTGTATGTATAATTATATTATTAAAATTTCTCTAGATCTCTTGTTTGTGATAATCATGTAAAGGCTTAGACTATGCAAGTGTATTGCAACCATGCTAATTAACAAATAATACATTGATTTACTTTGAATAGTGGGGTTTATCTCTTGAAAGGTTTTTTCCACCAAAAATACTATATTTTTTGTTAGTAAAACTTGGTTGGCATCCAAGAACCAAAAATAAGGGCTTAAACCTTAGATTTTGGTGAAAAACAACCACTAGGTCCAACATCACTAACAAACAATATCAATGAGATATCAACCAAAAATTAGTAACTATTGTATATCATAACCACATGTCCATACATGCATAACTATTCAAATATACCATGCCAAACATAACACAGTGAATAAAACCAATTCCCAAAACATCTAGAACCCTTAAAAACCAGCTACCCTACACCTTCATACAAAAACTACTAGGCTAAAAAAAGAACTAGGGGCCAAGGAAAATTACATAGGCCTCAACACCCACTTTTTCATATCATATTTGTAATTATCACAAGATAAAATATTACCAAAAGGAGATACCTCAACCACCTTTTCTAATTCATCCTCATTATCGCAATCCAAGAAGGAAAAAATGATATTCACTAGGAAGATTAATCTTCATCCCTTTAGAAATTTCCTCACCCACTCATTGCATACACATTTGCCTCTTTTTTTATGCATGCACATGATCCAAAAGATAATTGAAATACACTTTATATTGATGCATTACATCCTCAATGTTGTCATGGAGAAGATACAAACCCACTACATTAGAAAGCATAGAGGCACAACTCAAATTCCAGGCTGCATCAAACACATTTTTCCTCCCTTGTGTGTGCCTAGGATCTGATAGAAAATTAGCCATAACAGATTGGATACCAACACTAATAGAACCATCTATATCCTCTGCTAGTTCCTAAATGTAATGTTCACCACCTAATGCTAGAGCTTGAGGTTCTTAATCTCCCATTTTGCAAAATCCATGAAATCATTAATCATCTCCTCGTCAGACACCCTGATCTTTCATATATTGTCTTTCAAACCAATCAAGAGCTCTTTCCCTTTCAAACCATCTATTTTTTGTCCTTTCACATCTTGCCACTAGAAGAAGACACTATCGGTCCATTCAAACACTTGACACCACAATAATCTAGAGAATTGTTCCTTAACCTTCACAACAACCCATTGTCACCATCCCTTATGAGAAGTAAATGAGACTGCTAAGGAACGATTGAATTTAACCAAAAAAACTAACAATTGTCATCCTTTTCTACCATGCCAACTAGACTGCACCAACCTATTATCAAGTACATAAATTACTCTATTATAATATATTACTTTTGTGTTATTTTTTCTTTTAACTATACAATCCAAATTAATTTTTGCATAAACCCTTTCTCATAAATTAATCTAAGAAGCATATTATACATCTCTACGTCCTCCTAAAAATGAGATCTTTTATAAAAATTAAAGTAAAAATAGAGCATAATTTACTTCTAACTTTGTAACATCTCATCTAACCTCAATGCTCACCATACATGTTAGTAATTAAAGTATTGTTGGGGTGCATAGGTAAACTATCCCATAATTGTTGTTTTAAATCTTAGGCAGTTACACAAGTTTTTCTTTCAATATAATCCTCAATCATAATGGATTCAATCCAATTAATTTCTCTAAACAACTAAATAAAAGGGATAAATATTATGAATGTGTGGTTTTTTGAACAATTCTTATGTATTTTTATTTATTTTATTTGTTAGTAAATTTGAGTTCATTTGGAAATCACAAAAAGGTTGAAATTCTCATTTTAGTAATACGTTATGTTTTCTTTCTTTATATTTATTGTAAATCTTGATTTCTTTAAAAATCAATCGTAACAATCATTCAATAGCTTAACTAGCACTTGCACCTAATGGGGGTTCAAGGGAGATGCCAATAGGAAAATAAAGAAGAAGCATCAATGAATTGTTTTAATATGCAGGTGGTGGTAGTAAAATATATTTGTATAGAGATATGCATTGTACAGTAGAAGAAGGTACAATATTTTGTTGGGTTTATTCTTTATAAACAACAAAATCCCTTTGAACAATTTGTGGCAAGCTAGCACAAGTCAAATTTACATAAGAGCATCTATTTGTCTTTTTTAAATACATGCAATGCCTAAGAAGTGAAAGACAATGTTGATTAGATTTCCTTGAATAAGCACTGACATCTTTGTTGCGACCACGTGTAGAAGATTCTCCAATAGCGATTGGTCACCTGCAAAAGCCAAAATGTGTAATTGATTAGTTTTAGTATTGATACTCTATTCAAAAAGGGGACAATTAAAAAAGTATAACTTTTAGAGAGTGTGTAATTAATTGTACATACCTAAGCATGTTGTTGTGAGAGCAAGTGCAGGCGAGCTTCTTCTTTCTTCCTAATAATGTTGTATGGATTTTTTTTCATTTTGTAGTAGCGATCAAAAGAGAATGGAGGCTCTATGCGAAGGCCATTTATGGATTTGACTCTAGAAATTGTTGTAAATGTAAGGCTTTGTCTTTCAATTGTACCAATATTGATTGTGGCTTTATGTAGTGTAAGGCCTTGTGATTTGTGTATAGTGATAGACCATGCCATGGCTAGTGGTATCTATCTACGGTTGCCCCATGTTACTATATGTATTGGTATAGTTTTTGTGTCCATTGCATCTCATGGTGGACCACTATAGTTATCAAATGTGATTGTAACATATGCAAGCAATGTAGGGGGTTTTGCTCCAGCAAGATATACAATATCTCTAACTTGACCAAGCGATCCATTTACTAGTCTAGCTTGGGTCCATAGGTTTGTTGTAAGCATGACACATTGAAATTTTCTTAGTAATACCTCTTGGGGAAATTTCTCGTCACTATGGTCGACGCCTAGTTTAGATTGTGTATTTTCCGCACAACTTAGTGCAACGGGCACATTAAGTATTTTCAACATTTTCTTGTTGTGTAATGTTACTGGCTCATTTGTAGCAAATAAGTGCATCGATTGGTCAAAATCTTCTTGTTCAATCTTTGTTAGTTGCTTGTTGGTGTGAGTCATTAATAAGTCCCAATCATGTTTTTTCAGTTCTGCATTGTGAATGTTTTGTAATGTTTGACGAAATTGTATTTGAATTTGATCATCACCTTCTTGTCTAAACATTGTTTGTAATGCAACAACTGTATTAAATTTGTGTCATAGGTTTCTTACAGTTGTGTGTGATGCATAGATAGGTTTATCCATAAGAGGTGGGAGTTGTGCAAGGTCTCCTATAAGAATTATAGACATGCCACCAAAGCAAGTATGTTGCTGATGGGGGAATGCTTCACGTAACCTACTATCAATTTTCAATGAGAATGTATTGTATATTTTTCATGTCTTCTTGAAATGTTGTCAATGCTTGTCCTTGCAATGGTTTCATTTCTCTTATTGGAATCTTGAGGGCTGCATGTATAGTTGAGGCATGTATATTAAATTTTGCAATTCCTATTGGAGCAAGAACAAGGAGGGGGTTTAATCTTGTTGGTATGCAAGTTTGCAGTGCATTTCTTATGCAATGAATTAGATAGGATTTTCCAGTACCAACAATTCCTTGTATTACCATATGTAACAGTTGGTTAGAGCATTTCTCCATTGAGTGGTTTGTTATTATAGTCAGTGCTAGTTGTTAATGGGGTGATAATTTATAGTTCTGGTGGTTCATATTTGAAGGGGAATGCAAATCTTGTTGGGACATATTGCTTGTGTGCAGAAATTGAATGACAAAATCATGTAGATTTGTAGGGACATTAAGATTTTCCCATTTGTGATTGTTATCAAAATCACGTCGACCCAGTATATCAAGTTCATTTAGATTTAGATTATTAGTGAGGCCCAATTGAGATAATAACTCCCATTCATTCATTTCTACAGTTTCTTGTTGATCCATATTATCATCAAAACAACTTTCGTCTTCAAGAACATCTTCAGTCTGTTTAGTGCGATTAACATTCCATGGATTTTATTTTTGTGTATTCATTTGCTTCCAATGTTTGATGATTTCTTCTTTGGTAAGGCCTATATCTTCATTTATTTGTTAGAAATTTTTATACAAAAGCAACTCACTCCAACAGAAGGTTTCAAAGTTTTCCGAGTCTTCTTTTGGAATGGTATGGAAACGCGGAAACACTTGCACAATTGCTTGTTCTTTTCTATTAAGCCATTTGGATCCTTTTCGAGAAGCAATATATGTGAAGGATTTGGTTGATTCAATTAGTGATACATTTTCTAGGTGACATGGCCAGTTCATGTAGGATTGTATATAGTTAGACTATATCTCACTACCATCGTCCATTTTTTTAGGTGGTGGAAAAAATTTTGACCTACATTCAAAGACACAAAATTGTGATTGCAAACAACGAGGGGTAATTTTTGTAGCATATGGCATGTTTCTTGGGCTCCTATATCTCATTCAACAACAATCTCAGCCATGAACTTTTGATATTCTTTCAATGTCGAGTCTTCCAATCTTTCATTTGAAGATATTCTTTCCAACATAGCAAAACAACTTTCTGATTTTCTTTCAGCTTTAGATTCATACTTGGCAATGCATTTGAGTACAAGAAGTCATGAGATGACGGGTTGGAAATCTAAATTAGCTCTCCATATAGAGAGCATCTCTAGGTTATGAATGTTTAACCTATCATCATTTATCACTGGTTCGTAAGATTTGTTCCATCACATGATAAAGTGGATTTCTTGCATTCTTTCATGGAGTTTTGTATTTGCATTCTATGTGATGCCCTTTTTTGTGCAGGCATGTGTGCTTTGTGCATTTAGTGTGCCTT
This sequence comes from Sequoiadendron giganteum, assembly GCA_007115665.2. Classification (NCBI taxonomy): domain Eukaryota; kingdom Viridiplantae; phylum Streptophyta; class Pinopsida; order Cupressales; family Cupressaceae; genus Sequoiadendron; species Sequoiadendron giganteum. Next base: position 258,211,261 of record CM021100.1, on the reverse strand, counting down.
TGTACATGGTTAACTAACTCTTCATAATCAATGGATGGATCAGTAGAGAATATTTCAGATGTGTTTAGTAGGCATGGATCATCCAGTGGAGTTCTATGTATGATATTGCTCATTTTAGATTTAGAGCGAGGGTTCCAAGCAATGACATAGTTATCAAAGAATTCTTTTGCTTTACCAACTTTCAAAATGTCTCCCCAGTCGAGGGTATCCATGTTTGGTGAATTTTCTAGCCATAGGAACCCATGTATATGTGCAAAGCCTCGATGTTTCCATTCATACCTATACCAATAATTTGTTGCATGCAAGAGTTTCTCAATAACCTCTTCATGGAATATTTTGAAGCGGTTATGTAGATAAAGGGATGTGGTGTGGGGGTTTTTAATCACATTGTATGTACGATGCTTTTTGGAGACAGTTGTAGATGTATTGTCGACTGGGAAAAGCTTATGCAATGTAGGCCACTTAGTGTCTGTTGCACTCAATGTGAAGAACAAAGTCGGGGAACCCATTTGGCTGATCATGTTTGTTAGATCACCACAACAATTGTTCCAATAAGCATGTGTCCCATGTAAGGCAGAGCCAAAATGCATCAGTTCTTCAACCAATTTTTTATCTAGTAGGTTCTATAGGTGGGCATGAAGATATTCAATAGTTGTAGGAATATTGTCTTCGAATTTCCTTTTGATGAATATCGAAGCAGTTGCTTGGCTACAATGCCTCATCATAAGATTTATAAGAAAGTATCTAAAGCATGGATGCTGGAAAAATCTATTATCATGATATCGAATACTCATGCAGTTGCACTTCCCTGGCTTGAGGTTGTATAGGTAGTACATTTCCATTTGGAAAAAGTGTGGGAAATGTCATGTCAAAAATCCCCTCGGTAGTGTACTCAATATGGGATTTGAATTTATGCCGGGCCAATTAATGATGGTATCACACTCATTTTCTATCTGTAAAGATTCCTTAATGATTCGTAACTCATGATGTTTATTTGGTAGGCTTACCATAAATGATGTTGAATATTCGGTTCCACTTTCTAAATCATCTTCACTATTAGCAGCTTCATTGTTTTTTGTTATGGGCTCTTCATTTTTGCTTTGAATTGTATGAAGAATTTATGAAATGTTTGTAATACAATCAAGGAGTAGGGACAATGCATCAGCATTGATCTCAACATCCTAGTAGTATGGGTCGCATTGTATTTTGTAGGCCAGTGTATTGTGAACACGACTTCTACTAACATAGCAATCATAATCCTTCCCATGTGTATGAGTTTTTCACACAATTAATAAGTCCAAGTCTTTGATTTTATGTGGAAAAGATTTAGTTACTGTTGTGATATCTTGTGGGAAGCTAATTGTGTGGCCCCTATATTTCTATTGTCCACAATGAGCATGGGTAACTTGCAATATTGGATTGACATGTGCAATTAGCATCTCTTCAACTTGAGTGAGAATGCGTAAAACATGTGGTTGTTCACTTGGGTCCATATTATTACTCAAAGAGAATTTATGTATGCCTTTCTCTAAGCTACATATTCTACATGTATGATTGTTGTTTGATGAACAAATATGCATACCAAGATACCGTTCCTTACATATAGAACATGTGTGTAAGTTTGACAATGCATCTATTCTTTTGCAGAATTTTCTAGATGCCTCCATAAATTTGGTGAACTAGCTCATTTCCTTGTTGTTATTTGGATTCGTGTTTGGAGGCATTTGTGCTAGGATTTGTGTTTCATTTTGTCTTATGTTTCCATGTGCTATATTTGAACTAATTGATTCAGTGGGAATATTTGTACTTGTAGAAGGTTGTGTGTTGGCAGGTATTGGTTGATTTGGTGTTTCTAGTAAGCATTGTGTTCGTTGCATTCTACGACGAATACTTATTTCTTCTCTATGATGAGCATAATACAAGTGAATTCTCTTATGAGATTCCAGGGCTTTGGTTTTACTCTTGGTTATTTGGCTTTCTAATTCTTCCATAGTGGAGTCCATCATCTAGAATTTAAACAAAAGATAAAATAAATATAAACAAAAAAAAAGTGCATATTGCAACACTATTAAAAATGTGAAAATTACAAAAGCTATTTTGCTTGACTTATATGTTAGATCAATATGATAAAAATGAAAACATATATACATATGAAATAAATATGTTGAAGTGTGAATGTTCTAGTTGTGAAAACTACATGTGCATTATGCTTTTTATTTATAGTAAACATAGAAAACAAGTCTTGAAGGGATCCTTAAACCCTATACAAGGCAAATTATTAACCGTATAGTGATTGGGGAAAAAAAGAACACAAACTGGCACGGGAAAACAAACAACAGTTGACTATTACAATCTTGTGCTAGTTCACTTTTTCGTAAACATTGCACGTTTCAGCAATTTGATTTAGCAAAAAATTGCTTTCATTTTTTAAATCAATTGTGCCAACTTATAAGACTGTTGATTTCAATCGTGATTCATTATTGTAGGTTTCATTTCTACTTGTCAGGGTGAATAGAAATTATTTGTATAGTACATTGTGAATAACCTCTTCACTATTTTCTACAACATCTTGCTTGAACTGCAACATGTATAGGTCCTTCGCAAGCATGCCAATGAGTTTAGTTGCTTCTTCTTCAAAAGCAATTTCCCATAGAGTGCTTGTGTGATCTTGAAGTTTAATTTGAAGAACATATCTATAATCACAATCTTCAAAGGTAGCTTCACACTTTGAACAATACCATTTTCCATAATCACTTTGTAGAGCCCTTTTCTTACATTGTTTCCCCTCGGTCTTAATGGGGCAAGTTGGATAACAGAACGAATTTGATTTGATAAATACTATTGTTTCTCTTACAATGCATTGGAAGGGTTTTGTTGTAGCCGAAGACTCTTCTACAATGCTGGAAATTGTCTTTCGTGCAAGAAGTAGGGGCACATCTAGAAGGTTTGTTGTGGATGTGAGAACACCATTCCCATCTTGTGCAAACCAAGCTTGTAGTTGTGTTGTTTCTTCGATTTCAGGGTTAATAAATAGTTGGGTGGTAACTAAAGTGCTCACAACCTTACCATTATATTATGTAACATGACCATTTTTAATGATAAGCACAGGCGACTTTTGTGCATGGTACAGTTCCTGGAGTTGTGCACCTTCCTTTTGAGTCGCTCGTCCCCACAAAGTCACATTTATAGTGAAGGTAGACATGTCTAGCAACTTGAGGCTCCTCCTAAGAACCTCTATGCCATCTCTTCTTCTTATTGTAGAGGTAGGGTACACACATATAATAAAGTTCCTACTACATCAATTAAAAAATTGTTATTTGTATTCAAGATCTCATTAATGGGTTTGAAATAAAACTGGTGCATTGGAATTAAGTGGTCATCATCAGTAAGAGTGAGCTTTGAATCATCCATCAAAGTGATTTCTCTTTGACTATTCAACTTATTGTAAAACTTATTAGCAACTTTGATGGTCCCACTAGAGATTGTATATACAGATCCAGTGTGAACATTTCTGTAATGGAGGTCTGCAACTTCATTAAAGCAAGTGACACGTACTTTAGTGTTCTCACTATCTACAATATTAGAGCTGAAGACTTTCCCGATCCCTTTATTCGTGTCGAACTGGTGGATCTCTTTTTCCATAGTAACACGGCCTTTTATTGTCCACCTTGTTTGAAATGGATTCAAACTTTTAATAGGAGTGATAGTTGAGGTATCACTTTTCTTGCACATAGATGCATGTATTCTAAACATCATTTTTTGGGGGGTTGGTTGCATGGATGTGCCCCTCTCAACAACATTTTTGCATGAATCAGATGAAATCCCTATTGTTTGATGTATAGGTTGATCTGGTTCTTTGAAGAGGAAGGTGGGATCCCCAATGACATCATGTTGTGTGCATGCAATCTCCAATTTAGAGATTACAATAAACCTATATGTAAATAAATCAAAATGCACTTTTAGTAATGCATAGGAAAAAATAGAGATGGACATGTTCAATTTGAGAACAACATTGGAGTGGTTGGCTCACCCTAAGCTACAAATAGTAGGGCATGTCTATCTTGTGAGTTGTACGATAGAACCCTTTTGAATTAGATTTGAAGTTAAAAAATGGTATACTTTCTTAGCAAGATTGATTTTTGAAGATGCAATCCATCAGACAAATCTAATTTGTATCTAATGGTTGATTTGTCGTCATGGCCAAATGTTGCAATATTGAAGACTTGAAGATGTGGATATATGTCTTTGGTGCCAATGTTTATCAATGTGATTGTATTTTGTGTCAAAGAGATAGACATAGCTAAAGGGAGGTGAAGTAGCCCAATAAAACCCATTGAGTTGATAAGTATGGTATGGTTTATAAGTAAAAAGATACAAATTGAAAGTTGTATTCTTTTGTAAAAGCACAAAGCAAAACAGAGCATGCAATTTTTCTTATATATAAAATAAATTAAGTATTAAAAAAAAGAGATGCGTGCACCATAAAGGTTCTTTGATTTTAGTATCCTTGTTAGAAAGAATGATTAAATACACGTAGAAGCATCAAATACAGTTTATAGAATGAAGGTGATTAAGATAATTGAGAGAAGGAAAACATACCTATAGGTAATGACTGTATTGTAGTTTGTACAATGATTTATTTGGCTGAAACAAATTTGATCATGTGGATGAAAGAAAGCACAAAAAAGGTAGTGATCACAAGTCATTTGATAGAACAAACAAATGGTTTAGTTAAATATTGTTTTGATGCAAGGTAGACAGTCCAAAAAAATTTTTTAAGGAAAGATGGATTTCAATGCAAAGTAATTGACATTTTGATAGTTAAAAAGTCTAAAATTCGAAATGAATAATGGGTTTATCTAGATTTGATTGTAATGGAAATAAGGGTTAGCAAATTCGATAAGCCATTGAAAACTTATACGTGTAAGAGTGTCAAATATTGATTGACAAATAAGATGTATACATTTTAATAGAGAACTCCAACATGTTTTATTTGTGCGTATGTATTAAGATTGGAAAGGAAACACATGCATACCTACAATAAAATAAAGTAGTTGTTCTTTTTTCTATTTTTATTAGAAATAATGAGAATGTGTAAATAGAAGACTGAGTTTTTTTTGGAGAATTAGTTGTAGAAATGAAACATTGTTGGCACTCGATGGCATAAAGTGTAAAAACAAAGAGTTGAAGGAAAGTCTAAATAATTTCCACCCAAAGGACATAATTCTATTAGAATAGCACATATAATTTACATAGATATGGATTAAATACAAAATACATAGTAGCGAAGAACTTTTGAAATGTAGTTCCAATGCAAGGCAAGCAGCCTTGTTTGTAATACAAAGAAAAGAGCATTTATCGTGGGAACTTCCACCAAAAAAGTACAAAATATAAATATTTGGTAGTTCTCGTATACACAGTACAAAAGTAGATGACATATGCACATATGTGAAACTTAATTATTTCCAAACATTGTTCACATAGTTCAGAAATGCAAGCCGGATGTGCAAAGCGCCACCCTGCCTGTAGTGAGCATCAACGCGCATTTTGCGTAGAAAAGTGCAAAACGAAGCCAATGTTTCACAAGTTCTATGGAAGTATTCAAGTGTTGTTTCCATTGAAAATATTTTATTCTCTTGCACATTATGTATATATGAAACAAGTTGTTGCATTTTATGCACAATATCAAAGCAGTTGATGGTGATATCACATGCAAACTCTCGAACGACACTTGAGGAGGTCCACCCCAATTGGTAGAGGGAGGTGAGCCAAGTGGAGTGTAGTATGAGCCGTCACTACTGGATATCTCAATGATCTCATCAGGTTGACCAAGGTTTGCCATTCCTGAATTAAATAAATTTGAGATTGTACCTAATGTTAACTAATAGCAATATGTAAAAAAACATTCCTATGAAACATACAATAAAGCCTATCTAACATTTAATTAATTCCATTGACATTTAAGAATGAGTACAAATAAATAATCCATTATATGACTAAATCTTAACACTTTAAAAATAGTTAACATATGGAAAAAATGTAAAATAACAAAATAATTTAGTTATGAAGATCTAATGGAATATTTCACATAATTAAAGACAAGGGAATTTTTCATGATAAATCTCTCTCCTAGATGTAACATACTTCCATGAACTTCAAATAGCTTTCACCACTTCGAGAAGAATATATTTTGTGCTTTCACTCTATTCATAATCATTTATGAAGGAAAAAACTTTATTGTTTTGATAACCAAACAATCTTAAAACTTAGTGTGATCTAATTTGTTATGAAACAAAAATTGAGAACTTGCTCTATTTTCCCTTTTTGCCATATTAAAAAAAGGGTATTTCAGCAAGCTAATCAATACCCGTAATCTTATACACATTATCTCTAGGGGAATATGTAATATATAATTATGTTTGAATGCAAAAATACAATGATAGAATAAAAGTATCACGTAAATGGTTAGGATTAATAATTACAAATAACTTGTGCAACCAATCTTTGTCGACTTGTTTCTCTCACATATCCACCTTATTTTTATTTTTTTATATATGTATAAACCCTATTTCTAATTATTTAAAGGTGAAAGTATTTATATCATATTGATAATTTATCTTAAGATTATTGCTAATCATAAGTTTAAGCATATTATGTTTAGATGGAAAAGAAAGTTTGACCTCTATAATATTAATAATATTTCTTTGACTATAATCAAACTGCTATCAAATAGATAATTTTTTTAATATATTGAAAAGAATGAATCTCAAATTAGATTTCTTAAAACCTATCCAACATTTAATTAATTCCACTGACATTTAAGAATGAGTACAAATAAATAAGCCATTATATAACTATAAATATTAACACTTAAAAAATAGACAACATATGGAAAAAATGTAAAAGAACAAAAAAAAACATTTATGAAGGCCTATTGGAATATTTGACAGAATTAAAGACAAGTGAATTTTCCATGATAAAGCTCTCTCCTAGATGTAACATACTTCTATGAACTTCAAATAGCTTTCACCACTTCGAGAAGAATATATTTTGTACTTTCACTTTATCCATAATCATTTATGAAGGAAAATACTTATATTGTTTTGATAACCAAACAATCTTAAAACCATCAATACCCATAATCTTATACACATTATCTCTAGGGGAATATGTAGCATATAATTATGTTTGAATACAAAAATACAATGATAGAATAAATGGTCACCATCTCATAAAGGGTAGAATACAAGTATAAAGTAAATGGTTAGGATTAATAATTACAAATAACTTGTGCAACCAATCTTTGTCGGCTTGTTTCTCACATATCCACCTTATTTTTTTACTTTTTTATATATGTATAAACCCTATTTCTAATTATTTAAAGGTGAAATGCAACCAATATTTGTCGACTTGTTTCTCTCACATATCTACCTTATTTTTTAATTTTTATATATATGTATAAACCCTATTTCCAATTATTAAAGGTGAAAGGATTTATATCATATTGATAATTTATCTTAAGATTATTAATAATCATAAGTTTAAGCATATTATTTTTAGATGGAAAAGAAAGTTTGACATCTATAATATTAATAATTTTTCTTTGACTATAATCAAATTGCTATCAAATAGATAATTTTTTTAATATATTGAAAATAATGAATCTCAAATTAGATTTCTTAAAACCTATCCAACATTTAATTAATTCCACTGACATTTAAGAATGGGTACAAATAAATAAGCCATTATATAACTATAAATATTAACACTTAAAAAATAGACAACATATGGAAAAAAATGTAAAAGAACAAAAAAAAAAATTTATGAAGGACTATTGGAATATTTGACAAAATTAAAGACAAGTGATTTTTTCATGATAAAGCTCTCTCCTAGATGTAACATACTTCCATGAACTTCAAATAGCTTTCACCACTTTAAGAAGAATATATTTTGTACTTTCACTTTATCCATAATCATTTATGAAGGAAAATACTTATATTGTTTTGATAACCAAACAATCTTAAAACCATCAATACCCATAATCTTATACACATTATCTCTAGGGGAATATGTAGTATATAATTATGTTTGAATGCAAAAATACAACGATAGAATAAATGGTCACCATTTCATAAAAGGTAGAATACAAGTATAAAGCTAATGGTTAGGATTAATAATTACAAATAACTTGTGCAACCAATCTTTGTCAGCTTGTTTCTCTCACATATCCACCTAATTTATATATATACATATGTATAAACCCTATTTCTAATTATTTAAAGGTGAAATGCAACCAATCTTTGTCAACTTGTTTCTCTCACATATCCACCTTATTTTTTTATTTTTTTTATATATATACAAACCCTATTTCCAATTATTAAAGGTGAAAGTATTTATATCATATTGATAATTTATCTTAAGATTATTAATAATCATAAGTTTAAGCATATTATTTTTAGATGGAAAAGAAAGTCTGACATCTATAATATTAACAATATTTTTTTTACTATAATCAAATTGCTATCAAATAGATAATTTTTTTAATATATTGAAAAGAATGAATCTCAAATTAGATTTCTTAATTAATGTATTATTAACATTATTTAAATATTAATTTTTTAAAATTAATATATAATTCTAGAATACTATAATCAAATTGCTATCAAATAGAGTAACACATTTTCCGTCACAACTCATCATTTATTTAAATTTTCAACTAAAAATACTTTCTTATATTAAAATTTCAATACCAATTTTTAGAGGAGCCCAAGACTATATATGAGCATGATGAGAAATGAAGGCGAAGATAGAGATTCAACCATTCAACAGAGAAATGAATGCAAAGAAGTTAGATCAATGTATTTCTCAAATGGAGATTTATTTTAGGTTACATAAACTAAATTCCTCTCGGCAGATTTAATTTGCTTGTTTAAAGCCATCTAGACATTCAGTGGCATGATATGAAGCACGTGTATTTTCCTTGCAATTAAGGAAAGCCCCACCCATTTTGAAATGGGAAGACTTCAAGGAATTGTTGAAGAAGCAATTTTAGCCCATATGCTACAAAGAGGATAAAGCCATTCAATGGCATTATTTCAGACAGCGTCAAAGACAAAGTGTCCAATGTTATACCACTGAACTCCAAAATAAAGTAATTTGGCTGGGAAGAGATGAGATGGAAAGAGATATGCTGATGAAGTATGTTGAGATTTGTTTGGGCATCTATATAGGGCTTTATTAATAGCAAAACCTCACAATCTTGATAAGGCAAGTGCACACACCCATTATTTGGAGATGGATTAAAAGAAATCTGGCTCATTCAAGGAAAAACAGGAAGGTAAGAAAGAGAGGCAGCAGAGAAAGGATTCACAAAAGAGAAAAAACAAATGGAGAAGCAAAAAGTCTGCTAATACTACAATGAAAAACAGTGATAAAGGCAAGGAAAAATGCTATTACAAAAATTATGACAAGGAAAGTCATAATGAAGATGCCTACTGGAAATTACACCTAGAGTTACACCCCTTTGAGAAATATAGAAAGAACAAAGGTGCTGCGATTCACAAGGGGTGAAAGAGATTGAGTGTACTTCAGATACAGATGATCAAATATACTGTGAAACTATGCGGAATAAGGCAAAAGAGGTATGCCAATGCAGTTCAAGACAAGGACAGGTTTACCAGGCATTTCCATGTGAGAGTTGGCCTAAAAGGTAGAAAAATCAATGCTCTTTTTTATACTTGTTCTCAAGCAAATTTAATTTCTCAAAGTATAGTACAAGAACTTGGTTTGGAAAAGAAGAAGTGCCCAAAACCATATTCCTTAGGTTGGTTGAAACTGTAAAATATTTAGTCAAAACACAATGGCTTAAGATTATTACTAAGCATAAGTTTAAGCATATTATTTTTAGATGGAAAAGAAAGTTTGAAATCTATAATATTAATAATATTTTTTTGATTATAATCAAATTGCTATCAAATAGATAATTTTTTTAATATATTGAAAAGAATGAATCTCAAATTAGATTTCTTAAAGCTTATCCAACATTTAATTAATTCCACTGACATTTAAGAATGAGATTTAAATTGTGTATGCTTTGATTACAAATATGAGTTACAATTTGTACAAATAACCATAATATGTTAGACCTACCATGATCAACAAAAGCTAATGTTTTAAAAAATGCAGAAAATATAAAAATCCTATGTATGTTGAAAGAGATATGTAATGGTTAGAAAAGAAGCAGCAAAAACTCAACAAGAATCTGGGCATAAGCTTATGGATTTTGTATAATGAATCTTCTAAATAGGTAACTCAAATAGTCTACAATAGTATAGAAAAAGGGCACATGAAGCCAATGTTCAACTTCCAACCATTTAATCACTATGTCGACCCATAATAACATTGCTCAATCACATGTTCAAATCTAATGTACGGCTATGAGACAAGACAGAACATATTGCAACCCATATAAATTAATTCAGTCTTATAGTTTATGGCAGGACACAAGATTATGACTTCTGGACAAAAAGAAACCTTGTAGAGCTATAAATTAATTCACAGTCTTATAGTTTATGGCAGGACACAAGATTATGACTTCTGGACAAAAAGAAACCTTGTAGAGCTATATAGGAAGTTCCTACGCAGTCATAATAGCCACAATAGAGCACAATATTATTATAATAATATATAGATGGCATTGGCTATTTGCATCTCAATGCAGCAACCAATTAATGGTGTGCAAGCATAAAAAATATTTCTTAACCAAGAAAATGTATGTCAATCATAAAAAAGGTCATTGCAGCCAAGAAAACACCCAAAAGAATCCATTCCACCCAGCCATTAGCAATGGAGCAAGTGACGAACTCCATATTGTTAGTTGCATATTTGTACAGGAGGAGAAGCATTCATTGAAACAAATCTAACTATATCAATTGCCCATCAATGTCGATGCAAGATTTGGAGGTTTTATACGCTCCTTTTTCCCCTGCTCCTGACACTTATATGGAATCCTCTCTCTGCAGGTGCTATGGATGAAGCAGACAGTGAAAAATAAAAGGACCCACATCCCTCTATAGAAGTGGGTGCCATCAAAATAGATTTGTATGCTGTCAAAGTTATCTCATGTTTTTCCTTTTTTCCTATCCTAGAATTGAGTCTGCAATCCCTACGATTGTAGGGGAAGAATTGTTGTTTATTTTCACAAGGTCATCTCTATTTTTTTGTCTATTGCTATGGATCTAGCTCGCTTCTCTAGATGGTTAGAGGTGCTTGAATGTAGGTATGTTCAAGAATATCCACTTTTAGGAATAAGTTTTTATAGGTAACCTAATAGTATGATCTGTTCACAGGTTCAACTCCCTTCACTGGTCTTTTTAATGTAAAACAACTCAAAGATGACCCAGTGATAGTCTATGTTCTATGGAAAAACATTATTATATTTCCAAATCCAATTAAACTATACAATTATAATTAGGGGAAAAGCCACTTAAACTTGAATAAAACAGAGAGCTCATAACAGAATTGTACATCTGAGAGTGTAATGTTTAATATGCTCTGTCAATTTATATATATACAAAGAACAAAATTGGCCAGAATAAAGGCCATTAACTAAAATCCACCTTTGGTTGACCACTAAGATTGCAATTCACCAATTCCAGTATCTATACAAGAAACAGTTGAGATTATACACAGACAAGTAAGCAAGAAAATATTTCCATGCCACCAAGTAGATGACACATCTAGTGTTTATTTATATTCTACTACTAACTACAATCAATATTTGCTTCAGTCTGAGTGCCTTCCTTGTTATGTTGCTCTGCTTAATTGCCTTAAGAAAATAACGTCACCATTTTTATTTTCCACACAGAATGGCTAAAGCTAAATGTGAATAACAATAATATTGTTTCACAAAATTGATGAACCTACACTGAAATTTGTAAGATAGAACACCAACTCAACTTGTAACTCTTCTGAAGTAAACATAATCTTTTAAGAATGGTTTGATAATCTCAAAGGTAAAACTATGCCAACCTTCCAATCTAATTAGTTCAGTAATAAAGCCTAAAAATTTTGTAACATAAAACTCATACTGGTTTTCATTCTAATTGTTACTTAGCTATTTCTCCATTTAGGTTTGAATCTGTACTGAAATAAATCCAGTTTACTATAAAATCTAAAAGAATTCAGAATATAAAACATATGCTCTCATTTCATTCTAATAATGGTTCAATAATCTCAAAGGTAAAACTATGACAACCTTCCAATCTAATGAGTTCACTAATAAAGCCTAAAACTCATACTGGTTTTCATTCTAATTGTTACTCAGAAATCTCTCCATTTAGGTTTGAATCTGTACTGAAATAAATCTAGTTTACTATACACTCTAAAAGAATTCAGAATATAATACATATGCTCCCATTTCATTTTGATTATTCTATTAATAAAGTTTAAAATCTCACAATATGAAAGTCTTCCATTCTGATTGTTACTCTAAAATCTAATCTATCTAAGCTTTGAATGGTATATGGTTGAAATCTAGTCTTTTAATAATGGTTCAATAATCTCAAAAATAAAACTTATTCGAGCCTTGCAATCAAATTAGTTCAGTAATAATGACTAAAAATTCTGTAATATAAAGCTCAGATTGGTTTTCATTCTAATTGTTACTCAGAAATCTCTCCATTTAGGTTTGAATCTGTATTGAAACAAATCCAGTTTACTAATACAGACTAAAAAACTCAATATAAAACATATGCTCCCCTTTCATTTTGATTGTAATAAAGTTTAAAAAAGCTCACAATATTTGTTACTCCAAAATCTAATCTATCTCAGCTTTGGATGGCATATGGTAGAATTGGAATGAGAAGAATGAAAGTAAACAAAAGTGTAAACCATGACACCAGTTTCATCTCTCATTCAAAGCGCCGAAGGTTGAACTCCACAAAATACTGGTATGGTGGGAGCTCCACAATGATTTTTTTAGCAGAAGAAACTCCCAATTGATGGACCCAAACTTGTATATTATCTGTTATCAAAACAAAGTACTAATGCCTTGGAAGACATTGTATAAAATTGCCTTTGTTGGCTTGTATTTCAAATCCATTCAAGTCTTTATTTATCGTACAATACAAAGAAAAAAGAGACCGGGTATTGTTTTGAATCTGAAACAGAGGTTAATTGATCTCAAACACAAAAGCGATTCACATAATTACACTTACAAAATCTGCTTCATTTCACTCTAAGTTCCTAAAATTTTCCATAACCATTCATAGACCAAGATTAGATTCAGACTTAGGATTGATTTTGCCACTGAAAAACATCCTCGTCCTTGTCTAGACATGAATATTCGTAACACCTACATAATCAAAGTTCTTGTCTAAGCTCCTGAATAGTTCTATAACTATGCAGAGTAAGACTTGATTCAAGGTTAATACCAGGCTTATCCCTTTTGTTCCCTCGCCTTACGATTTCTACTCCCTTCGTATGTGACTGGATATGATGCTGACTTTGCTGGTTCAATAGGTGCTGCTTATGCTGCTGGGTATTGATCTATCTTTTTTTCTAGAGTAGCTGCTCTATCTTTTTATATCTTTTAAGAAATTAAACAAAAAAATTAAATATTCAGATTTGAATTAAAATAGGGCTGATTGTTTTGAATGGCAACAAGACAAAAAGAGAAAGGCAGAGCACGTTTAGGATGATTATGCTTTGATGGATATCCATATCCTATTCCAAAGCCCCCGTTTTTGCACAGGAGGGAGAATGGTAGCAACAATTTGCCCTAATTTCACAAGCAACCGAAATTTAAGCATTTACCATTTGTAGACCTAATTAGCGTTGGAAATCTTTACCATTGACCCCAATATGACTAATAGTATGCATTATACTAGTTACCTTGATTTCACAAGCAGGAAAATTTTTGTTTGCAATTGACTCTAACAAACTGAAAAGCCAAAATAAAAGTCACTGAAACCATGGCAAGTGTCTTACCTCAAGATTATGCATAAATTGGGGCCACAGCCAACAAATATTGCACGATCACATGCATAAATGACCCTCGAACCAAATCTTATTCTAAATTGATGGACAACACAATCTATTTATAGGCGGAGGCGACGACTTCCTGACATAAAAGATATATGATATCTAATTTATTCTTAATGAGATTAGACTGAAAAATGATTTGCACGGTGGAGTGTTTGGATGGTGGAGTGTCTAGATTGTATTTGCATTCAATGAGATATATTGTATTTGCATTCAATGAGACAAGATATGTCCACTGCCTTGGCTCCACGTCCTCCTTACTCATCTTCAAAAGCAACCTCAAGGCTTCAGCTATCTGTTATGTGCATAGCCTGCACTCATTCCTATAGTCAAAGGCAATAAATTCACAACCTCAAGGCTTCGGCTGATCATTTTTGCAGTGTGAGATAGGGTTGCCGATGGGCTGTGGACTGGCAAGTCCACAATAAAAGCCTATCGGATAAATATGATAAGGAACATGTGATTAGAAGTTGGTCACAATCTTTTATTTAAATTTTTTATTTTTATAATATTTGATTCATATATACTCTTTAAAACATAATCATAACACTCATTTTATTTCTTAAATGTGATTAAAAATATATAATTAAGAAACTTTTACTTCCAATCTTCTATTTAAAATTATAATTATTATATAATTTATACATATTTTATTCATTTCAAAATATTTTTTCTAAATATTTATTTATATTCATATTTAATTTTATAATTTTAAAATAATTTTTATAAATAATTATTTGCATCTATTACATTTTATTTCGTCATTATTATTTATAAACACTAATCCCGAAACAAAGGTAATGAATGAATGCATGAATGATTTTAATGACGTCCATGAGACTAAACAGTCTATGGGACCGAGACAAATAGACTTAATTTGTCTTCATGCTCTTTTCCAAGTCAGATCTCTTGTTATTAATTTTGACTAGAAGGTTTGTCGTCTGGTTAATCTTATCTTCCTCAAATAATTGTTCCATATTGTCAACAATCAAGCTATTTTTGTGTTGAGTACGGATATCTTCATAAGCTACGTGCATTCCATGATGAAGTGCCATTTCGTTTCCACCACCCCCTTATTAAAGAATATGAAAGTTCTTTCTTCCCAAGTTTCCATGGGTATCTTCCACCTACCAGTCTCACGCCTAAGGTGATGTGATCTCGTCCTCAATTGTGCAACTAAGAGCCTCACTCTCCTTTTAATAGCTGCACTTAAATAATTTTTTTCACCATGATCCATTGTCGGATTAAATTCTTTGATGTAGTAGTATGCTTTTTTTGCCCAATTTGTTTTGTCCACTTGGCAATCCTAAAATTTTCCATCACATAGTTTTTTATTTCCCTATTGGTGCTAGGATACTCTTGCGAATTGTTGTCCCACTTGTTCAACCACTTGGTGTTCTGCTTCATCCAAGTTTTCTCTCTACGATCTAGCATCTCCTCCATAATCGTTTTGGGCCAATGGTGGTTATCCATGTTTTCAACCTTCTTTAAATAACTTATCAACCGGGTTATTGCTAATGCTTCCAATAGAAAATCCCTTGCTTCAACTAAAAGGATTTCATATGGGACCGTGGTTTTAACTTTGAGATTGTTTGTTATTAGGTGTTTCTGGATTCTTTCTATTTATCTCCAACTGTGCTTTGACATATTGTTTCCCCACAATTCACACCCATAAAGTACAACCAGTGTGACTAGTAAACCAAAAAGGGTTTTCTTAGTTTTCCAATCCCAAAGTTCGGCTTTTCTACACCTATTTTGAAGTAGGTAAGAGGATTTCCAACCTCCTTGTACCCTTTTCATTCTACAAGTCTCCCAACTGAGCTTATAGTGAAATTCAATCCCAAGATATTTGTATTCTTTCACTATATCAAGCGGGTTGCCTTTAAAAAGAAAGGTATTCTAATTAACTTTTCTATTCAATGAGAAAATCATGATTTTGGTCTTGGTGATGTTCACTTGCATCCCAACCTCCTGACAAAAGTGTTCTAGAGCTTTCAAATGTTCTCTTAACCCATGAGTTGTTTCTGAAATTAGAATAAGATCGTCAGCATATAAAAGTAGTTTCACCATGTAACTTGCTAGTTGAATACCATCCCCATCTGCCTTACTTAACCAAGCTTCCAACTTATCAATGTATAGCCCAAAAAGCATAGGAGATAAAGGGCAGCCCTGCTTAACTCCAATGTCACTACCAAAACACTCTGGCATACCTTCACTTGTTCTAATTTTAGCTCTAACCTTCTCATACTCCCTCTGAATAGTTGCTCTATATGCATTTGGGATGCTTAATTCTTTTATTTTATTCCATAGTTTGTCTCTAGGTACCATGTCAAAAGATTTATCAAATTCTACAAAACATCAATAAGCTTCCTTGCCTTTAGTGTCCCAAAAAAATTCAATCAAGTGTCTAAGGGAGATGCAGTGATCAATGGTAGAGTGTCTTGACCTAAAGCTTGCTTGCCCCTTTTCCCTTTTGTCCTCATTTTCTACCCAATTGTTGATCCTTTATTCAATCATGCTCCCAAAGAGCTTGCCAAAGATAGGATTGACGATAATCATGTTGTAGTTAGATGTATTATTGATATCACCAGTTTTAAATAAAGGGATGACCACACTGGTAGTTCACTCCATAGGAAAACCTTCTCGATTGACATTATTGAAAATTCTTTTTATTTGAGGGGTAAGAGTTTCGATCCCCCATTTTAAAAATTCATCCTGTAACTCATCTATGTCTTGTGCTTTACCACTTGCTAAATTATTTATTCCTTGTTTAATATCATCCATAGTGAATAGTTCCATTGATGTGTTAACAAAAGGTGGGTAGTCTTTCTCGTGAACCCGCTCGTAAAGGAGCCTAGCATATTCTAACCATTGAACATTTGTAATACTGTTTTCTAACTTCTTTTTCTTTTGCTGCAGCTCCCTCCAAAAACCTTTAGGATTATGTTTCCCAAGAGATATTAGCTAATTCTTTCATTTACATGTACTCTGCATTTTTAGATTGCACTAATTTTTCATATTTTTTCTTGTATTCTTTGTCCATTCCTCTCTCTTCTAGCGATTTCTTGGCTGCCTTACATTCTTCATCATACCACAAATTTTTCGGAAAAGTGTTTGTAGCCCCCACCTTGGGGTGAGATCTTTTACATGCATTTAAAGCCTTGTGAATTATCAGGATCAATGAATTGTTGTGAATGTGGACATCCATCTCTTTTGTTGCTTTAACCTCTCTGTTTATTTTCAAATCATGGAAATTTTGCTTAAGAACAACACTAAATATTTCTCTATTTTCCTGGTTTATGAGGATTTTACCCTTGGGAACAGTTTTTTTTGTATGTGTTGAACCTATTTATGGTGTTGACTAATTGGAGAAATGTGTAGCTTAACCCGAAGAGGTAAGTGGTCAGATTTCATCTCAATAGGGTAGTCCTCAATATCAAACTCCAAGAACCTAGAAACAAAAATTTGAGAGCAAACCACGTAGTCCACCACACTTTGACCATTATAAGTTTTGCATGTGATACCCCTTGACTTCGACCAATCTCTCATACCATTGCAAATAACCATGTCAAACAAACTACAAATCCCTAGTAATTCTACCCCAAATAGGGTCACAGTTCCATTACCATCTTGGGATGTTCTTTCCCAATAATGGCCTCCACCTTCTTCCAACCATAAAGGATTATTCTCCCCTTTTTCTTCACTACTCAACTGGAGAGACTGATTATTAGTTGTCCTTGCATTAAAGTCACTCATTAATACTATGTCTCCAATGGTGCTGAAAATAGAGATATCATTTTTTAGTGAGGCATACAAGTCTTCGTTGTCTAAATTTATCTTCTTATATAACTTTGAATTTTTTGGAGCAAAGTAGTAAGCAACTAATCTGAAAGTTACCCCATTCCTTGTTATTTGTAGTCATATGTATTTTTTATCTGTGTCTTCTTTTTCAAATTCTACAATTCCTTGCTACTTCTCATCTATTAGCACTATAACTCCCCCATGACCTTTTCCCGTTTCATTCCCTTTGTTCCAAACTAAAACTTTCTTATACCCTTCAAAATCTGGAACTTTGCAACCATCATGTTCATGTGTTTTTGTAAGAATGGTAGTATCCTTTCCTTTTGCTATGGGCCCCAATCCAGGTCCTCTTCTCTATGGATATCCTCTACAATTCCAACTTAAAACATGTAAGTATTCTTGTGGGGCCCCTATTTACTATTTCTTGTTTGAAAAATGATCTGATTTGGGCTTTCCCGTTCTTCAACCATGCCCACTTTCCTTCATTTCTTGTTGTTTTCACCTTCTCCCATTCTTTCCTTTGTTATTCTTGTTGCTCAAAGGTCAAATCTTCATCTAGATAAATATGTGTGCCTCTAAGTAACCCTCTGATTTTAAGAATCGCATTCTTATCCTCTAAATTTCTCAAGGTGACTCTTACGTGTCTATCTCTTCCACCATCTATCTTTTTTCCAATTTTGTTAGCTTGTGGAATATGTCCTGTCCACTTCAACTTGTCTTTAAGGAAGTCCCTTGTTAGAATCTCGGTTCTCTCCTTCTCACCAAAGTCTCTCAAATGTTTAATACTAATGTTTGTATCCTTGCTTTGTTTATCCTTGTCTTCCCTTAGTTTTCTTTCAACTTGTTTTTCAATGATTCCTTTCTGCTCACTTGATTACCCACTCACCACTTGTAACCATCATTTGGCCTCTGCTATCTGGCCCCTTAACTGATTCTCTTATATCTCCAAGTTTGCTAATGCTAAT
This sequence comes from Sequoiadendron giganteum, assembly GCA_007115665.2. Classification (NCBI taxonomy): domain Eukaryota; kingdom Viridiplantae; phylum Streptophyta; class Pinopsida; order Cupressales; family Cupressaceae; genus Sequoiadendron; species Sequoiadendron giganteum. The sequence continues at coordinate 258,192,452 of CM021100.1, read as the reverse complement.
TCGGCCACCTTTAGTTCCATTATGTTTTCTCCTCCCTCCATTTCTGATTTCTTGTTTTCTACTATTTTTAGTTGATCTAACTCCTATTTTAGAGTGACCAATTCTTGTTGCCCCCTCTCCATGTTAGTTTATAGGTTTAAAATTTGTTCATGCAGTATTTTATTATCCTTTTCCAACCTCCAATTTTCTTCTACCATTTTCATACATCCTCTTTGTTTCTAGAACATTGAATCTATTTTTCTTTCTCACGAGCTCTTCTACATATAACTTTGATGACCATAATAGTGGTGAGGACGTAAGGCTATAGATTCAATAGATTGAATCTATTGAATCTATTTTTCAATGACATTCTTGTTTGCAATGAACTCTTATGTTTTTCCAATGATCCCCCATCTTGTCCATGTTTGACTCGACGTTCTCTATGTCTCCTATTGGCTTACCATTATTTTTAGCCGATAGGCTATATATAGAGTGAGGTTTCAGTCGAAACCTGTCTCACGCCCCAAAACCTCCTTTTCTATCTAGTAAACCTCACTTGAAAATAGGTTGAAAAAAAATCGTAGTAAATGAAAATTGAAAAATTCAGGACGGGCAAAAGGATTGCGACGCTCCACGACTATCTAGAAGCAGTAGATTCGGCTCGATTATAGGAAAATAATGAATTGTTTGTTGAAATTCTTGGTGGTGGCCACAGTAGCATTCCTTGTGGCCTCTGAAGCTACATATGCATTCCACTCGAATGAGCTGCAAGAGGATGAATAATGGGGTCTTGTCGGAAGTCGTTTTTATCCTCCTCTTATCCCAAGAACAATGGAGAAGATCGGCTTAATGTTCAATGTTGGGCTCCTTTGACCCCTTTTTAGACCTTTTCTAAAAATATAAATATTCTGGCTTAGTATTAAATGTTTGTTTTGTCCAAATTTTAATCATATTTTCCTATTTCTTTTTCACAATGTTATGATAGTTACTACACTTTTTTCATTGTGGACTATCCTATTCCAATAATTTATTACAGACATATGGGTAGGTATATGGAAATGGGTAGCAATATTTTGGACAATTTACTTTTTCATCCTGAAATAGAAAAAACACGAGCGCGTTATAGTAAAACGCGCTCACGTTATGGCTTGGTAATGACCAAGCCTAGGATCGGTCATTACCAAGCCATAACATGCATGTGTTATGGTTTAAATTTCAAAAGACGTGCACATTTTGAGTTCAAAAACTGTGCATTTTTTTAAATCAAAAAACATTTCCAAAACACAAGCGTGTTATAACGCGCTCGCGTTTTGGTCTACATTGAAATTTTGTTCTTCTCTTTTTCTTGTCTCTTTCTTCTTGTTATCTTTTAGGGAAACTATATACATTTAATAAACATTTAAGTATAAGTTGACATTTACATATGGACGTTTACTTTCTTATACTTTAAGTTATATTTCATGTATATAGGCAGGATGTTTGAGAGTGGTTTCAGATCTCTAGGAGTTTCAATGCAAATTCTAGTTTTTGGAAGATCTCAAAAATTTTGGACTTAGTCAAATTTCAGTAATCAGCATGTCAAATTTTAGTAATCAGCAAGTTGTATCATCTTTCTCTCTCTATCTCACTCATTTTTATCCCTTATGATCTAGACCTGTCTCTCACACTTTCTCCTTCCCTCTATACTTCTATCTATCTAACCTCTCTCTCCCCCTCCATCCCTCCCTCCTTTCTTCCTTCCCTCCTTTCCTCTAATTTTCTCTATCTCTCCCCTCTCTCTCTTCCTTCCTCCCACCCACCTTTCATCTCTACTTCAATCTATCTAACCTATCCCTCTCTACCTCTCTCTCTCTCCCTCCCTCCTTTCTCTCTCTTCCTTCATCCCAACCACCTTCCCTCTCTACTTCTCTCTATCTAACCTATCCCTCTCTGCCTATCTCTCACCCTCCATCCTCTCTCTCTCAATCTCCCTACCTTCCTCCTTCCCTCCTCTCTCTCTCATTCCCTTTATCACACTTATCTCCCTCTATCTCTCCCTCCTCCCCTCTCTAATTCTATCTCTCCCTCCCTCCTCCCCTCTCTCTATCTCTCCTTCCCTATATACTTCTCTCTACCTCTCTCCATCTCTACCTCTCCCTCCCTCATTCCCTCTCACTCTCCCTCTCCCTCTCTCCATCTCTCTTAATTTCCCATCCTTCCTCCTTCACTTTGTGTTTATCTCTCTCACACACACTCTCCCTCCCCCATCTCTCTCTCTTTGGTTTAGGATTTAGGCTTTAGGCTTTAGGCTTTAGGTCCAACCCCCTCTCTCTTCCCCTCTCTCTCAAGTCTTTCCATCCTTCTATCCCTCCCACCCCTCTCTCTCTCGCTTAGGTATCTCTCTCACTCCCTCTATCTCTCTCTCTTATGTCTCTCCCTCCTAGGTCCCCTCTCCCTCTCTTAGGTCTCTTCCTTTCACCCTAACAAGAGAACACACTCTCTCTCTCTCTCTCTCTCTCTCTCTCTCTCTCTCTCTCTCTCTCTCTCTCTCTCTCTCTCTCTCTCAGGTCTCTCCCTCCCACCCCCCTCCCCTCTTCACAAGTATATCCCTCCCACCCTAACTAGAGAACACACACACTCTCTTTGTCTCTCTAAGGTATCTCCCTCACCCCCCCTCTCCCTCTCTCTCCCTCTCCCACTTCCTCTCTCCTATTTCTCTCCCTCCCACCCCCTCTCCCTCTCTCAAGTCTCTCCCTCCCACCCTAACTAGAGAATTCCTCTCTCTTCCTCTTAGCCCC
>CM021100.1:258061971-258189676 GCA_007115665.2 Sequoiadendron giganteum | reverse complement strand
TCTCAAGTCTCTCCCTCCCACCCCCTCCCCCTCTCTCAATTCTCTCCCTCCCACCCCCTCCCCTCTCTCAAGTCTCTCTCCCCATGCTAACTAGAGAACACACACACACACACACTTTAGTTTCTCCCTCACACCCCCTCAATCTCTCTCCATATCTATCTCTCCATCTCTCTCTCTCTCTATCTGTCTCCCACTCCCTATCTATCCCTCTCCCTCTCTCTCTCTACCCTCTATCTCACTCCCACTCATCCCTCTCTCTCGGTCTCGGTCTCTCTCAAGTCTATACCTCCCACTCCTTCTCCCTCTCTCAAGTCTCTCGCTCTCACTCACTCCCTTTATCTCTCTCCCCTCTACCCTTAACCCTAAACCCTAGACCCTTCACCCTTAAACCCTAAACCCTCAAACCCTCTACTCTTAACCCTCTACCCTCTATCTCTATCAAGTCTCTCCCTCCTACCCCCTCTCCCTCTATCAAGTCTCTCTCCCACTCACTCCCTCTCTCTCTTTGTCTCTCTATCTCTCAAGTCTCTACCTCCCATCTCCTCTCCCTCTCTCAAGTCTCTCTCTCACTCACTCACTCCCTCTATCTCTCTCCCATCTGCCCTTAACCCTAAACCCTAAACCCTTAACCCTTAAAACCTAAGCCCTTAAACTTGAAACCCTTAAACTAGAAACCCTCTAATCTTAACCCTCTACCCTCTATCTCTCTCAATTCTCTCCCTCCTATCCCATCTCACTCTCTCAAGTCTCTCACTCACTCACTCCTTCTATCTCTCTACCCTCTACCTATAATCCTCTACCCTAAACCCGAAACCCTCTACACTTAACCCTCTACCCTCTATCTCTCTCAATTATCTCCCTCCTACCCCCTCTCCCTCTCTCAAGTCTTTCACTCACTCAATCCTTCTATATCTCTCCCCTCTAACCCTAACCCTCGACCCTCGACCCTCTACCCTTAACCCTTAAACCCTCTACCCTAGCTTTCCAATTGAGTGAAATTGGGAATGTAGTTTGAGATATAGGTTTGAGGGTATAGGTTGAAGGATTAGGGTTGAGGGTCCAATGCATACGGTAGAGGGTAGAGGGTAGAGGGTTCAGGGTTCAGGGTTTAAGGGTTCAAGGTTCAGGGATTAGAGTAGAGAGTTTACTTGAGTTTAAGGGTTTAAGGGTTGAGGGTATAGGTTTGAGGGTAGAGGGTTTTGGGTTGAGGGTAGAGGGTAAAGAGTTTAAGGGTTAACAATTAAGGGTTGAGTGTTAAGGGTTTAAGGTTTGGGGTATAGGGTTAAGATATTAGGGAAGAGAGGGTGGGATGGAGGAAGGGAGATATGGAGGGAGAATTGAGATAAAGAGAAGTAGAGAAAAGGAGGGAGGGATAGAGATAGATGAGGGTTGAAGATCCAATGTATAAGGTAGAGGGTTAAGGGTAGAGGGGAGAGAGATATAGGGAGTGAGTGAGAGAGAGAGACTTGAGAGAGGGAGAGGGGTTGGGAGGGAGAGGGTTGAGAGTGAGAGTGAGAGAGTGGGAGAGATATAGAGGGAGGGATGGTTGGATGGGTAGAGGATAGAGGAGGGTAGAGGGTAGAGGTAGAGGCAGAGGGCAGAGAGTCATGGCCATGGGTGAGGTTAAGGTCCTAAGATCTAATGGCATAGGGTAGAGTGGCCTAGGAGCAGATGGGGAGACAGGATAGAGGATGAGAGAGAGAGAGACCTGAGAGAGGGAGAGGAGGCAGAAGAAATCGAGAGAGAGAGAGAGAGAAGGAGCCTGAGAGAAGGAAGGAGGCAGCTTTGGAGGCACAGAGCTTGGGGTTTTAGGGTTTGAAGGTTACATTTAGGTCGAGGCTTAAGGGCAGAGGAGAGATATAGAGATAGTGATCCCAGAGGAGAGATACCTGAGAGAGAGAGAGGGCAGGAGGAGAGGGCTGAGAGATGGAGGAAGCAAAAGGGGATAGAGATAAAGGAGTGAGAGAGAGAACTGAGGAGAGGAGAGGCAAGAGGAGAGACTGATAGAGAGAGGAGGGAGGAGAGAGACAGAGGAGGAGGTTGGAGGCAGATGAGGGTCAAGGGTTCAGGGTAGAGGGGAGAGAGATAGAGGGAGTGACTAAGAGAGAGAGATACCTAAGAGAGGGAGAGGTGGTATGAGGGAGATATTTGTGAGAGAGAGGGAGTGGGAGAGAGATAGAGCATATAGGGTAGATGGTTTAAGGGTTAAGGGTTGAGGGTAGAGGGGAGAGAGATAGGAGTCAGATAGAGAGATACCTGAGAGAGGGAGAGGGAGTAGGAGGGAGAGAATTGAGAGAGAGATAGAGAGAGAGATGGAGGGAGTGGGAGAGAGGTAGAAGGTTTAAGGGTTAATGGTTTAGGGTTAAGGGTAGAGAGGAGAGATAGAGGGAGTGAGAGAGAGAGAGAGGGAGGGATTGAGAGAGAGATAGAGATTACAAAGTTAAGGGTAGAGGGTAGAGGGTTAAGGGGAGAGGGGAGATAGATAGAAGGAGCGAGTTAGGGAGAGAGAGAATTGAGACAGGGAGAGGGGATAGGAGGGAGAGACTTGAGAGAGGGAGGGATGGAGGGAGTTGGAGATAGATAAAGGGTAGAGGGTAGAGGTTTTAAGGGTTAAGGATTTAGGGTTTAGGGTAGAGGGTAGATAGATAGAGGGATTGAGTGAGAGAAAGAGACCTAAGAGATGGAGAGGGGGTAGGAGGGAGAGACTTTAGAAAGAGAGAGTGAGAGGGAGTGGGAAAGAGATAGAGGGTAGAGGGGTAAGGGTAGAGGGTAGAGTGTTTAAGGGTTTAGGGTTTAAGGGTTAATGGTTTAGGGTTTAGGGTTAAGGTTAGAGGGGAGAGAGATAGATGGAGTGAGAGAGAGAGAGAGGGAGGGAATGAGATAGAGATAGAGGGTAGAGGGGAGAAATATTAAAGGAGTTAGTGAGTGGAGTTAGTGAGTGGGAGAGAGACGTGAGAGAGGGAGAGGGGTGGGAGGGAGAGACTTGAGAGATAGGGAGCGACAGAGTGGGAGACAAATAAAGGGTAGATGGTAGAGGGTTTAAGGGTGTAGGTTTTAAGGGATAAAGTTTTAGGGTTTATGGTTAAGGGTAGAGGGGAGAGATATAGAGGGAGTGAGTGAGTAAGAGATGCCTAAGAGGGTGATGGGGTAGGAGGGAGATTCTTGAGAGAGAGAGGGGGTATGATGGATATTCTCTATATCTCCCCTCCCTCTCTCTCTCTCAAGTATCTCCCTCCTACCCCCTCTCCATCTCTCAAGTCTCTCACTCACTCCTATCTCTATCCCCTCTACCCTTAACTCTTAAACCTTCAACCCTTAAACCCTCTACCCTCTACCCTCTATCTCTCTCCTACTCCCTCTCTCTCTCAAATATCTCCCTCCTACCCCCTCTCCCTCTCATAGGTATCTCTCTCTCTCAGTCACTCCCTCTATATTTGTCCCCTCTACCCTTAACCCTCAACCCCAAACCCTTAACCCTTAAACACTAAACCCTTAAACCCTCTACCCTCTACTTGATAGAGAGAGATTATGGGGTAAGAGGGAGAGACTTGATAGAGAGAGAGGGGGAGGGAGTGGGAGAGATATAGAGGGAGGGCAATTTAAGGGTAGTGTTACCAATTTTCAGCACCTGGCCTAAAATTAGTAATCATGAGGGGAATTACTTGTTGGGTACGAAAAAATTTATTGCAAGTTATTCAACCAATTTTTTGTTCTTAGAATGAAAATATTCTGAGGAATGATTTGCAAAATCATTCAACAAGTTTGGACCAAACTAGTTGAACAACTCAGCAAAGCATGGATCAAGCAAAAGATCTTTTAAGGAAAGCAATATGCAAGCTAAATTTTAGTTGTAGCAATTATTGTTATATAAAGAGTTGCAGTTTTAAGGAACCAGAATACAAGAAAATAATCGTTTGATTACAGATTATGTTTCAAACATTTGCAATTTCATTGTTGCATTGTGCAAACAGAATGAATTCATCAAATAATGGAAGCCATTGCATATCATAAAAATCATTTTTATTAAGAGAATGTTCTGTAATCCCACACATGTCATGGGAGTAGCCTGATTTGTTTCTTTTCAAATACTGAATGAAAGAAGGAAATGCATTACATAATTGAAAGTAACATAAGAAAAGGGAGAGAAGGCGATTCGTCATTGCCTGGAATGACAAATCATTGTTGCGGTCAACCGTGTTGACCTTCATGTCCATCTTCTGCATTAGTGTCGGCTCTGCCTTTAAGATTTACCTGCAAGATGAGTGGTGTTAGAGCAATGAGGGATCACATTCTACCCTATTCCTATATTATCAACAGAAATGGAATGAGCATCACAAGCATTCACCAATACAGGAAACAAATCAAAAGGAAAGAATTTACTGCTGATTTGACTAACTTATTTACGTTATGTGCAGGTACAGGAAACAAATCAAAAGGAAACCATGGATGCTTTGCTTTTTTTACTGACTTGTTTATTTCATGTGCAGAAACAGGATAAGTTTTGTTGTTGTTTATTCATCAGTTCCAGTATGAGTGGGGTAAAATGCGGCTCCCACAAGGGTGGAGCCCAGCTCATTTAAGTTGTGCAAAGAATTTCAATGCTCAGTGCCTAAAAGAAAGATAATGGTGATCCACAAAGCAATCGTCAAGAGTGATCACAGTTTTCAACTAATGAAATAATTATGAAAAAAAATCAATAGTCCGGAAAGCTTCAGAAATTCCTTTAGAGAAATGGGAAGTATCTGTTATATTCAGTAAAGCAAGAGATCTTTTAAAGGAAAAGGAATTATGATACAAGCCAATAATCTTTGTGCCAGGAGAACATTCGAGCAAGATTGATGTTATTTCATAAGAAATTTAAGCCCCATGAGGCAGCAAAATACGGAATACAAAATGATAAAATGCATGCTGAGCAAAAGACCTTTTAAGGAATGGAAAATATACAGCCATGGGAGCTCGGCCAGAGAATATTCATGTTGGTTATTACAGGAAACACCAGCAAAAAGAGAATAAATCGTGTGTTTATACCAATGCGACAGAGGGTTAGTTCTTTCTTTTACAGAATTTCACATATATCCATGGCAACTTTCAGATTTTCAGATAAAGATATTCGGAGGCACAGTTTTGCAGCCAAACCAATGAGAGTTTTTACATTCAGCAAGAGAAATAGGAAGTAAAAGTATCCATTTTTAGAAAGGAGCAGGGAGAGAAGTCTAAGTAAAAGATTACTCATCTACAACAGAAAGTAGAACTGAATATGTCACAACTACATGTGTAAGCAGAGCCATTTGATAGAGGCAAACAATAGAAAAGGCTTAGGTTTTTTAGTCAACAGCAACTACTCACATCATGAAAATGAAGTGCAAAATACAGGTCAACAGCATAATGGAGTAGAAATACAAAAAATACTCATAGCGAACATGCTAAGCAAAATATCTGTCAAGGAATGCATTATACAATCATATGGGATATTAAAGCCATGGAAGCTCGCCAATAGGTATTTTTATGGCGGCTAAGATGAGCAAGAAAGTTCAAATGGCGGCCAGACAAAGACAAAGTCCACCTGGGTAAATGCTGAAAGAAAGTGAAATCTATGAAGAGATCAAGCAGATTTTTCAACAAAAAAATATATACTTCCAGATCTGTAATACATTCAGACTCACTTGGGGTTCTTAAATTTCAAACTCATAATGGTTATGAACAGAGGTCGGCCATTGGTAAAGTTTTGTTTTTCATGTCTGTAATGGGGGTTAAAGCTTAAACAGCGTATATACATGGTGTTAGTAAAGAAGAGTCACAAACAAAGGAACATTTCACTGAGAAAAAATCATCAGAGAGGTATGGTTGCAGGCATCCCTTTTGTTCTCTAGAATCCGAATTCACTGGAGAAGAGTCACAAATAGAGGTGAATGATTCAAAAAGAAAAAAAAAAAAATTAAGAACATGGTGAAGTCGTGCCTTACCAGTTTAGAGACCTTTGAAATCTACATCTAAAGGCTTCCAGAGTGAAAACACGGCTAGAGCTTGTTCATGGTTGTTACAAGTGAGCAGAAGTTTCTAGAAAATTCAAAGTAAATTGATGGCGGCCAAGAACCAGAGGCAATATAAAGTGCCAAAAATATCAAAGGAAAAATCAGATCTAAAAGCGAACCACATTTATCTTCTAAAAACTCCAGGAGAAGCTTCAGGAATGGCGTAGAGTAGTAGGGATTCAACTTCCTGATGCAACTATTAGGGTCTCTTCTCGATGGCGGTGCTCTCTTCCTGAAGAAGCCTCAACGAAAGAAATGATAAGATTTTGTGCCTCCTTTTAGGTTATTCGAAGAAACCCTAATAGAAAGGTTCGATGGAGTTTTTGCCTTATCTTTTAAAAGGGTTTTTTCTAAAAAATGTTTTCTTCTTTGGTGAACTGCGGCCCTTTATTTATTTCTTCCTTTTTGATATAACTTAAGATATTTGTAATCTTGTATTTGCATATTATTCAGACTTGTAAAGTCTTTACTAAAATGATATTAATAAATCATTTTAATAAAGATTAATTTGACAAAATGCAAAGTCAAGGTATTTTTAATCTTATTTTTTGCATATTATTCAAAGTTGTAAATCTTCATTAAAATGATAAAATAAATCATTTTAGTAAGATACTAGTTTAAATGCAAAAGAATGGAGTGTCTTTTGATATTTATTCAAAGACCTAGTCAAGTGGAGCCTTTGATGAAGCCTTGCTCAAATCATGGAGATAATTAAGAAATTTATGCCAGTATGTTGGAAATAAATCAGGGATTTGGATCATGGAATCAAGAGTTTTCCTTCAGTTATGAACTCCTTTTGACTTGACTTGAGTCAAGGAGCAAAATCAGGAATGTGACATCTCGTTACATTTAGTTTTGAGTATGATTTTGAGGGGTTTCCATTTGCATATGCATTTCTTATTTGGAGGAGATTTTTTTGACAACACATGAGATTTTGGAGCCAAATTTCAATTCTGAATTTGGAGACAATTTCTATAAATCTTTCTCTTCTTGCAAATTAGAGGAGTTCTTGATTTCGGGATTGCTGTGAGAGCATTCACTCAGATTTTTGTAACTCATGATTTCTTGAGATTTGTAATACAGATATATGAGATTTTCCAACAAGAAGCTTGTCTTTCCTTCTCCAATCGGTCTTGTGCAAGTATTGTGTGTAAGCTTTTAGGATAAATTTTTGTGATTTCCATGAAATCCTTCTTTTCAACCTTATTGCCTCAATATCTTGTTTAGATTTCAGTATGTTATAGTGCAGGTCATTGACTGTGTTTCTTACATTTGTTGAATGTTTGTTATGAAAACATTATTTTTTTCTTTCAAGCTAACTTCAATCATTGGAGCCTTTCAAATGAAATATTTATGCAAAACATACTTGATTGAGCTGTGAATCCTGTAGTTTCAATTTGACTTATCTTGTGAGATTTAAAAAAAATAGATTTAGGTTATCTATCACATATTGGTGAATCACCTTCTTTAGTTATATTTATTTTAAGAAAGTACTTCTATCTCTTTCCCTTCTCAATTTCTCAGTTTTACCAGAAAATCTAAGGGGAACCAGCCCATAATCTGGAGGTTCACTTCTTTCCCTGGTCACCCACAACCTTGAAGTGTTCCAATGTGTCAGTAGGTTGCTTAAGTTCATAGCTTTAGCAAGGGTGCAAACTTTAATTGATAACAGGTAGATGGTAGAGGGTTTAAGGGTTTAGTGTTTAAGGCTTAAGGGTTTAGGGTTTAGAGTTAAGGTTAGAGGGGATAGATATAGAGGGAGTGACTAAGAGAGAGAGAAACCTAAGAGAGGGAGAGGGAGTATTAGGAAGATATTTGTGTGTGAGAGAGATAGAGCGTAGAGGGTAGAGGGTTTAAGGGTTGAGGGTTGAGGGGAGAGGGGAGAGAGATAGGATTGAGAGAGAGAGAGAGAGAGAGATATGGAGGGAGCGCGAGAGAGGTAGAGGGTAGAGGGTAGAGGGTTTAAGGGTTAAGGGTATAGAGGAGAGATAGAGAGAGTGAGTGAGAGAGAGGGAGGGAGTGGGAGAGAGATAGAGGGTAGAGAGTTAAGGGTAGAGGGTAGAGGGGAGAGAGATAAAAGGAGTGAGTGAGTGGGAGAGAGATGTGGCAAAGGGAGAGGGGGTAGGAGGGAGAGACTTGACAGAGAGATAGGGAGAGAGTGAGTGGGAGACAAATAGAGGGTAGAGGGTTAAGGGTAGATGGTAGAGGGTTTAAGGGTGTAGGTTTAAAGGGATAAGGTTTTATGGTTTAGGGTCAAGGGTAGAGGGGAGAGAGATAGAGGGAGTGAGTGAGTGAGTGAGAGAGGCCTAAGAGCATGATAAGGTAGGAGGGAGAGTCTTGAGAGAGAGAGAGGGGGTATGAGGGAAATTCTATATATATCCCCTCCCTCCCTCTCTCTCAAGTCTCTCCCTCCTACCCCCTCTCCCTGTCTCAAGTCTCTCTCTCTCCCTCACTCCCATCTCTCTCCCCTCTACCCTTAACCCTTAAACCCTATACCCTCTACCCTCTACCATTAACCCTCTACCCTCTACCCTCTATCTCTCTCTCAAGTATATCTCTCCTACTCCCTCTCCCTCTCTCAAGTCTCTCTCTCTCGCTCACTCACTCTGTCTATATCTCTCCCCTCTACCCTTAATCCTCCACCATCTACCCTTAAACCCTTAATCCTCTACCCTCTACCCTTAACCGTAAACCCTAAACACTTAACCCTTAAACCCTCTACCCTTATCTCTCTCCCACTCCCTCCCTCTCTCTCTTTCTTTCAAGTCTCTCCCTCTTACCTCCTCTCCCTCTCCCAAGTATCTCTCTCACTCACTCACTCAATTTATCTCCTCTCCTCTACCCTTAACCCTCTACCCTCTACCCTTAACCCTTAAGCCCTCCACCCTACCTTTTCAATTAGTGGCCTATTTGAAAAAATGGGTCCAATAAATGGGGTCTCTCAGTGATTTACATCACCAAGACACCCCATTTATTGGACCCTTTTTTTCAAATAGGCAAGTTAGGTTGCTAATTTCACCGAATTTCCAAGCTAGTGGGCCCACTAGCTTTTCAATTCAATGAAATTGGCAATGTAGTGGCCTGTTTGAAAAAATGGGTCCAAGAAATGGGGCCTCCAGTGATTTACGTCATCGGAGACCCCATTTCTTCGACCCATTTTTTCAAACAAGACAAGTTAGGTTGTCAATTTCACCAAATTAGCAAGCTAGTGGGCCCACTAGCTTGCCAATTAAGTGAAATTAGAAATGTAGTGCCCTGTTTGAAAAAATGGGCCCAAGAAATGGGGTCTCTTGATGATGTAAATCACCGAGAGACCCCATTTTTTCAAATAGGCAAGTTAGGTTGCCAATTTCACTGAATTGCCAAGCTAGTGGGCCCATTGGCTTGCCAATTCGGTGAAATTGGCAATGTAGTGGTCTGTTTGAAAAAATGGGTCCAAGAAATGGGGTCTCCTGATGATTTACACTAAAATCTAAACTCTAAACCTCAATCCTAAACCCAAATTCCTCAACCCTATACCCATTATTCTAAAGCCTAATCCCTATACCCTATATACTTAGCCCTATACCCTCAACCCTATACCCATTATTATAAAACCTAATCCCTATACCCTATACACTTATCCCTACACCCTCAACCTTGAACACTATCCCTCAACCCTCAACCCTATAACTTAAACACTAAACCCTACACCCTCAAGCCTCATCTCTTTACCCTACACCCTCAACCTTATACCCTAAAACATAAACATTATCCCTCAACCCTATACTTAACAGAAAACCCTACACTCTCAAGTCTTTACCCTATACTTTATACCCTTAACCCTACACTCTAAACCCTAATCCCTATACCCTATAAAATTAACCTCATACCCTCAACCCTTAAACTTGTACATAAATCCTAAAACCTAAACCATCAACCCTAAACCTAATATCCTCAACCCAATACCATCAACTATATACCCAATATCCTAAACCATAATCCATATATCCTATACACTTAACCTTATACCCTCAACCCTAAACACTATCCCTCAACCCTCAACCCTATACCTTAAACCCTAAACCCTCATCCATCATCCCTATACCCTATACCCTCAAATTCATACCTAATATCCTAAACCCTAAACCCTAAACCCTATTCCCTATACACTTAACCCTATAACCTCAACCCTATACCTTAAACACTAAACCTTACACCCTCAACCCTCATAGGGGGAGAGAGAAAGAGGGAGAGGGAGGGATTGGGGAAGGAGGGATTGGGGAGAGAGAGAGAGGTTGGGAGGGAAAGATGAGATAAAGATAAGTAGAGAGGGAAGGAGAGGTAGAGAGACATGAGATATAAAGAGTAGATAAGGAAGGATAGATGGAGGGAGAGCTATGGAGAGAGAGAGGGGGAGGTGAGAGAGAGGGGAGATAGAGAGAAATAAAGAGAGTATGATAGGGAGTGATATAGAGATATGCAGGTAGAGAGGGATAAGTAAGATAGAGAGAAGTAGAGAGAGATGGAGATAGAGGGAATGAGAGAGGGTGGGTGAGAGAGGGGAGGAAGAGAGAGGTAAAGAGGAATGATGTGAGATAAAGATAAGTAGAGAGAGAATGGTGACATATAGAGAGGGAAAGAGAGAATGGTGAGATAAAGAGAAGAGAGTGAGAGAGAAAGAGGGTGAGGGAGGAGCGAGAGAGAGTGAGTGAGAGAGAGAGAGGTAGAGGGAGGGAGAGGAGAGATAGAGAGTAGATAGGGGAAAGGGTAGGGAGAGAGACATATAGTGAGAGAGAGATATGGCTAGGGGAGATAAAGATAATTAGAGAAAGACAAAGAGGTAGAGAGAATTAGAGAGAGAATAAGGGAGGGAGATAATCGATATAGAGAGGTATAGAGAGAGTGGTAGGGAGTGATGGATGGAGAGGTAGGTAGAGAGGGATTAGGGAGATATAGAGTAGAGAGGGAAGTAGAGGGAGAAGTATGGAGGGGGGGAGAGGGAGGTGAGAGAGAGGTGAGATAGAGAGCAATAGAGAGAGTGTGGTAGGGAGTGATGGAGGGACATGCAGGTAGAGAGGGATAGGTGAGATAGAGATAGAGATAGAGATAGAGATAGAGACAGAGACAGAGACAGAGATAGAGATAGACATAGAGATAGAGATAGAGATAGGGATAGAGATAGAGATAGAGAGGGGAGGAAGGGAGAGGTAAAGAGGGATAGGTGAGATAAATATATGTACAGAGATAATGGTGACATATAGAGAAGTAGATAGTTACAAAGATGGAAAGAGAGAATGGTGAGATAAAGAGGGGAGAGTAAGAGAGAGTGAGAGAGAGAGAGGTAGAGGGAAGGAGAGGAGAGATATAGAGTAGATAGGGGAAAAGTTAGGGAGACATCTAGTGAGAGAGAGGGATAGGGGAGATAAAGATAATTAGAGAGGGAAGGAGAGGTATAGAGAGAGTAGAGAGGGAATGAGGGAGGGAGGGAGGGCAGGAGGGAGAGAAGCAAGATAGAGAGGTGTAGAGAGAGTGTTAGGGAGTGATGGATGAAGAATTAGGTAGAGAAGGATTAGGGAGGTAGAGAGTAGAGAGGGAAGGAGAGGGAGAGGTATGGATGGAGAGAGTGGGAGGTGATATAGAGATTAAGAGGGAGAGAGTGGTAGGTTGTGATGGATGGAGAGATAGGTAGAGAGGGATAGGGGAGATATAGATAAGTAGAGAGGGAGGGAGAGAAGGAGAAAGATGTAGTGAGGGAGAGAGAGGTGAGATAAAGATAAGTAAAGAGTGGTGGAAGGAGAGGTAGGTAGAGAGAGGGAGAGGGGAGATAAAGATAAGTAGAGATGGAAGGACAGGTAAAGAGAGAGGCAAGATAGAGAGAATTAGAGAGGGAATGAGGGAGGGAGGGAGAGAGGTGTAGAGAGAGTGGTAAGGTTTGATGGATGTAGTGGTAGGTAGAGAGCGATTGGGAGATAGAGAGTAGATAGGGAAGAAGAGAGGGAGATAGAAGTATGGAGGGAGAGAGAGAGAGGTTAGCTAGAGATAAATAGAGACAACGATAGGGTGTGATGGAGGGAGAGGTAGGTAGAGAGAGAGAGAGAGACAAAGAGAGAAATGAGGTAGAGAGAATTAGAGGGCAAAGGAGAAACAAAGAAAGAAAGAGATTTCTTGAGATCAAGGTAGAGAGAGTTAAAAAAAATGGATAGAGATAGTGAGAGAGAGGTCTAGAGTGTAAGGGATAAAAATGAGTGAGATAGAGAGAGAAATAATACAATTTTTTGATTACTGAAATTTGACCTCTTGATTGTTGAAATTTGACTAAGTTTGAAATTTGTGAGATATTCCAAAAACTAGAAGAGAGAGAGGGGAGAGAGGAAGGGAGAGAGAGAGAGAGTAGAGAGAAGGAGAGAGTGAGAGAGAAAGATGATAGAACTTGATGACTACTAAAATTTGACCTCCTGATTACTGAAATTTGACATGTTGATTACTGAAATTTAATTAAGTCTGAATTTTTTAAGAACTTCTAGAAACTAGAATTTGCATTATAACTCCTAGAGATTTGAAACCACTCTCAAACATCTTGCCTATATACATGAAATATAACTTAAAGTATAAGAAAGTAAATGTCCATATGTAAATGTCAACTTATACTTAAATGTTTATTTCATGTATATAGTTTCCTTGAAAGATAACAAGAGGAAAGAGATAAGAAAAAGAGAAGAAAAAATTCAATGTACAACAAAACGCGAGTGCGTTATAACACTCGCGTTTTGTCAATGCATTCACAAAACGTAAAAAAATCATTCACAAAACATGTCAAAACTAAGATATAACACGAACGCGTTATATCTTGCTTTGGGAATTCCCAAGCCTTAGGATTGGTATTTTCTTTGGAATACCAACCCAAAGGCTTGGAGGGCATTCTAAACGACCAGAGACGTGTTTTTGCAAATTCTACAATTTTTCACATAATCGGGTTCGTGCTCACCATCAGGATTGCATGTGGTTCAATATTGAAAAAATCGAACACATGGGTAATGTTGGGTTCTCCATTAGCTATCCAAAAATGCAATTTTTTTCACTTTCTGACAATGTTAATCCTTTCATCCATAATTTATTTTGTTTGTATGTCTCTTTTTTGCCAAAAAGCCATGTTTGGTATTTTTTTCGTTATAAATTAATCGTTTATCGGCTTTTCAAATAAATTACATTTTTAGAAACTAGACTCCATTCTAAAATTAAAAATTAAAAAATTAAAAAAATTTCAATTAGTTTCCAAAATTTGTAGGGGTAGCACGGACAAAAGTCTATTTTTCAAGAAGTGTCCACTTCGAAAATTAGTAAAAAATAAAATATTAATTAAAAACTTATCAAAAAAATTGTGCATCAACTACATAATATTAGCTAACTTTTGATCATAGCGGTTTTAAAAATACTAAAAAAAAATTCATCGTATGAGGGTCATACAAGAGTTTCTATATTATGTTTTTTTGACAAAAGCAACACCAATTTGTGTACGTCCCTCATTTGAACCCCTTAATCTCAACCATTTTCAAAATAAATTAGTAGTTTAGAAAGTAGACTCAGAGCACTTGAATCCTTCTTTTTGTTCCATCTCAAAATTTTGAGTCTAAGTATCCTCAATTTCACGTCCAAGGTCAATATTTCCTAATTTCAGAGAAAAGTTGTCCACTTAAGTCCCCTTTTTGGGAACCATCTTGGTGCACTTACCCATATCCTGAGACTAATTATTACTAATTAGTTTATATTAGAACTTGATTTGGGTTTTTTTCATCACTAGGGATTCAAGAAGTTTTATCCAGATTTTTAAAGTTAAAAAGTTTCAATGTCAATGCAATATGACCCATCTTAAATTCTCACCAAGTAGACAAGTGTAATCATTTCCAATGGATCCTACAATGAACTAATATATGTTATCTTGAATAAATCTTAGAATGGGTTTTTCTAATTTGGACATGGACATCTTGTTATAATCTCTCTATACATCTTCGGATGCCTGATATGAGAGTAATGGTCAAATCTAAAAAAGTCCCTATTTTGGTTGTTGAAACAAGGTTTTTTTTTGTGTGTGTAAGTTTTGTTTGAGTAAATAGGGCTTCTTCCAGCACCGGATTTGGTAATTTTATTAAAGGTGGTGATGATTGTCGCTACCCTAAGCACAACCTATTGTCTTCTCACTTGATCAACAAAACAAATGAGATAAATCTTGAAGTGAATGTCAAAGCGTAGTGAGACACTAGGTTTATTATGGTCATTAACAATTCGTTGAGCTTCACTACGGCTTAAATTACCAAGAATTGACGTTTTCCTGATAGAATTCATGGGCCCTTAGGTTCATTTCAGCTTTGCCAAGGTTGAGAAACAAGCCTTAAAGTGGAGCAAAAGTAACAACTCTTTGTCATCAACTCAAGACTGAGTACTACTTTTGGGTGTTTTATTTACTACATACTCTTATTGGATTTGATCTTCATGGCCTTCAGTGCACTCATTATCCTCCCAAATTGGATGTGTTTGCCTAGTTTCATTCATTATTTACAACCAAATATTGATCTTATAGGAAATTTTAGTTCATTCCATGATGTGGGGGATATACCCATAAAGAAAAAGGTGGTTACCCTCCAAAACACACTTTTGATGTTTGAGACCAAGGTGATTTCTAATATTTCTACTAATATTTATTTGATGACTTTAAGGTCTGCAATACCAATGATACAATGTAATTTCAAGGTCTCTTGTAGCATGGGATATATAGAGTATTGAAGTATATGATGGAGTGGTAGATTCCCTGCAACCCCAACAAAGAGATGCTCATATTCTAAATTAGATAGTTTTTTTCTTAACTCTTCATTACAAGAAATACTTTAACTGAAAGTGAGTAGAAAGCATTTGAAGAGTTGTTGAAAGAGGATGACTTTTACAGGATAAGGGTACCAACCAATGTACTAACTCTAGAGAAGATTATGTCCTTCCATCTATAAAAGCTAGATGCCTGGAAAGAAGTAATTTGAAAGAACACTTTATCATCCACATGGAAGGGGTGAATGCCATAGCAGTTACATATGGGTCAGCTGGGGAGTGCCCACATCCCCAACTGCTAAATTTTTTGTTGCATTGGTCATTTAGTTCACATATAGTTTTAAAAATCAATGAGTAGGCCTCAAGGATGCCTACAATAGCAGATGATTTTCTAGTAAATGAGAGTAGGCTTGAAGGTGATAATAGCCCCAAACCCCTAGAGAGGTCGTTTTGGGCTAAATATTGGATGTACCTTGTTCCTTTGGGGCTCATTGTCATTAATATTGTAACCCAAGCAATGAATATGCTAGAGGAATAAGATGCAGGACAATCTTCCTCACAAGGACCACAACCTATAGCCAATTATGGTGGTGTTTGTAGAAGGTGATTACATTAATGGAAAAATTCATTATGGGAACACCATTAAATTGAGATGATTATGCCTTTTAAGCTTGTAAACATGCAAAATTGCTTCTAGAAAGAAGCATGACTCATGTACTGATTAGATCAGGCTGAAGCTAAACCTTTGATATAGAATGAGAAAATTTTGATAGGGTTAGCTTATTAGGATGTCTGATTATTGATTTTTTTTTACTATTAAAATCCTTTTTGATGAGAGGGTACTTAATTCCACATGCAATTCCAAGGTCTAACTAGATTTGAAATTCAGGCCACCTTAAATGAGCACACATAAATGTCACACTAGTAGACAGGTTTCCACATATTTATTGTTCTTACAGTTTAAATATATATCATGCACTCTTGATATAAAAAAAAAAGAGAGATTGGATTGATTCCCCAATCAAATGAGATCTCTCAATCAAATCAAATCAAATCTCCCAATCAAGTCATATCTCCAGTGGGTTTCAAATCAAAATTTAACTCACAACCAATATTTTTGTTTAAAACACTACAAAAGCCATCTTCGGTTGAAAGAATCTGATATTTATTTTTTACTTTTCATTCGTTATAAAATAGATTGAAGCAAGAACTGCAGGGAGATCAGTATTGGTTAGCCTTAAAACAAATATTTTCTTTGGTAGGATTTTGTTCATGCAAACTCTCCACTGTTTTCATTAGCATCGTTGACAACACGTTATAGTTTGATCAGAATCTTGAGGTATGTCACTTTCCATTGTTTTTTTGAGTTTTTTTTTTTAAATCTGTACATAGCCAGATCATATTTTGTTGTTATTTATTTCATTCTAAAACAATTTTTTTCTTCTGCTAAATGAAGGTTTTCTGTGTAAACTGCCTCCAACTCTGCCTGAGAACTCCATTGTATTTCTTCATTTGAAATACCAACTCCGCCATGCTCCACTCTGTAAGTAGAGACAGTGTCTCTTTGGTTAACAAGGGACCATTTCCTGCTGTGAAAAGAATCCCTAAGCAAGACATAATTGGAAATAGAATATCATTTCATATTCAATTCTTGAAAAGAAATGAAAAAAGAATAAAATGACAAAACTGTTGGAAACCAGTGCCTCAACCTCTGGCTTGGAACCTCTGTTTATGACTTGGCGAATTTCCTTATGTTCTATCCTTTACCACTTTACTGTTGGGAGCTTTTCATAGAGGCTTGGTTGCGCGGTTTACCACCTTACCGCGAGCCTCTTTCGTTTGGTCGGCAGTTGGGCGGTGTTACCGCCATACCGTGGAGTCACTCTCCCTCACTGGCGATAGCGTGGTGGACTGGGCGATCAACCAGAACATTTACCTCACTACCATGAGAGTTTCTTGGAGAAGGCATGATGATGCGGTAGATCGTGGCAGTCAATGAGAATTCTTACTGCCATACCGTGGTGGTCTTTTGGCCATGTTGTGATGGCGCGATAAGCTGTGGTGGTCGGTGTAGCAGTTTACCTCCTTATTGTGGAGGTCTTGCAGTCAAGGTGCGATAGCGCAGTGGGCTCAACGGTTGGCACAAGTGGTTACCTCCTTACTGCAGAGGGTTTCTCATAGCTCGGTGGTTACGCGATGATGGTAGCGGGTTGGTGGATGAATGCCTACTGCTATACTACGGTGGTCTAATCACTCGGTCGTGGTGGTGCGATATGTCTACCACCAGACTGTGAAGGCTTAGTCTAAGTTGAGCGATAGCGTGGTACATCGCTCTATCGGGAGGATCGATCAAATAGCATGTGGTGACGCGGTAAGAGAAACTCAATGCTTAGATGGCAGGTTTGACTTGACAGTCAAAGCGATGGATGAGTAATAGTACGATACGTGGCACGATAAGATTCGTTGATTGTACATCGCTGTTGTAAATCAACAATTGATTGGAGGATTGCTTGAAGAGGCGAAACATTTAACTGCAAGGCTTGATTTGGTGGTTGACAGAATCTGACTATGGAAAACATAAGTAAATGTTGGGTGGCCCAATGCATGATTGCAAGGCCATCGGTCAGGGATCGAATTTTCTTGTTAGATAGAGGTGTAATTAAATACACTCGATTGGTTGGTTGATTAGTATGATGTATGTAAGACTTGCAATAGTTGAATGTATTGGTAATAGTCACTAAGGGGTGATGGTGAGTCTGATTTTCATGTATGTTGTAATAGGATTGTAACAGAGAGGGAAGTTTGAGAGAGGTATGTTAACTATGTATGTAAACTCTTTACTGTAATACAAAGTGATTTCTCTTGGTGTGGTGGGTTCTTTCCTGAAAGGGTTTTCCCACATAAATCTGGTGTGTTCTATGTTTGTATGTTTTATTCTTGTTACTCTTGTTATCTTGTATGTGTGCATCTCAAGTGTATGAAAGTTTTAAATGATGGTTTTTGCACTTCTCCTCTGAGGTACTAGTGTTAGGAAAGCATATTTTGCACCTCTTCTTTTCCTTTCAAGTGGTATCAGAGCTTGGCCAGCTGTGTTATCCTAGTTAGTAGGGCTGGTTTTTGTGCTAATATTGTTCTAGTGGGATTCTTGAAAATTTAGAACCAATTTCTATTTGAGATGGCGAGTACATCAGGTAGAGTAGAAATTGAAAAATCTAATGACGACAACTTTGAGTTGTGGAAACTCAAAATGGAAGACTTTCTTTTGGATAGAAACCTCTGGGTTGCTATGTCTAGAACTATTCCACAAGGTATGAAACAAGAAGAATGGGACCTCGTAGATAGAAAAGTGAGAGGTTTGATAAGACTTTGTCTGGCCGATTATGTACTCCTGAACATCCATGAGGAGAAGACTGCAACTTCGTTATGGAAGAATCTTGGTAATATTTATCAGGGAAAGTCTCTTGTAAATAAGTTATACTTGAGGAAGAAGTTATACTCCTTGAAGATGGAAGAAGGTACATTTGTTGCAAATCATCTGAAATCATTTAATATGAGTGTTTCTCAGTTGGCATATGTGGGCGTGAATATAGAGGAGGAGGATCGTTTCATACTTTTTTTATGTTCGTTACCTGACACTTGGGATCATCTGGTAATGGATATTGGAAGTACAAAAACTAATTTCAAGATGGAAGACATGGTTACTTCACTACTATCAAAAGAAATGTGGAGGAAGTATTTAGAGATGGCCAAAGAGGCCCTTGCTGTGCGGGGTAGATTGAAGGAGAAAGGCAAGAAGTGAAAATCCAAATCTGAAGGGAAATCAAACTCTCCTGGTAAAAAGTCCAAGGTGAAATGCTGGAATTGTAGGAAACCTATCCATATCCAAAAGGATTGTAAGGAGAAGAAAAAAAAGAAGAATAACTCTTCAGACAATGAATCTTCTTAGAGTGAAGCAGATGCCTTCATTACAGCCTTGGTGACTCATGAATCAGATGATGTCTGGCTGATTGACTCAGGTGCATCTTTCCACATGACGTATCATAGAGAGTGGTTCACTAAGTACAAAAATTATGATAGTGGAAAGGTGTACGTGACAAGTGATTCAACATTGGAGATTGTTGGTCATGGAAGAGTCAAAATACAATTCATTGACGGAAGAATCAAAGGGATTAGTGGTGTACTATACATACCAGGTTTGGTTCATAACTTACTTTCTATCAATAAGCTGAATGATGTTTGCGTAGAAGTTTCCTTCTCGAGTAAAGGATGTAAGATGGCTAGAGGCGCAATGGTGTTGGCTAAGGGTGTACAAACTGCGCATTCTATACAAGCTGGATGCACGTCTTGTTCAATGTAACAATGTCTCTGTAAATTCAAGCAAAGTTGCTCGTGAAGAGAAGGAAAATGACGCTCCTCTAGGTGAAAATTCCTTGGAGGTGAAACTTCCAGCAGAGAAGACCATGTTGTGGCATGATAGACTCGATCACATAGGTGAGAAAGGTTTAAAAAACCTTGAAAAATAAAAATATTGTAGAAGGGCTTATTGATTGTAACCTTGAGTTCGATTTTTGTGAACACTGCATTTATGGAAAGCAACATCGTGTTTCATTTTATTTGAGTCCTCATAAATATTCTGGTATACTGGATTATGTTTATTTTGATGTATTTGCTCCAGTGAATGTTCCTTCATTATCGAAGTCTAGATATTATGTTTCTTTCATTGATGATTAGTCGAGAAGGGCATTTGTATACTTTATTAAAAGTAAATTAGAAGTGTTCAGTTGTTTTAAAGAATTTAAAAACTTGGTAGAGAATTAGACTGGAAGGAAAATCAAATACTTGAGGATGGATAATGGCAGTGAGTTTTGTTCTACAGATTTTGAAAGGTACTGCAAATACCATGGGATTAAAAGGCATAAAACTACACCTTACACTCCACAAAAGAATGGAGTTGCTGAAAGGTTGAACAAGATGCTAATGGAAAGGGCGAGGAGTATGTTGAGCAGTGCTGGTCTGGAGTAGAAGTTTTGTGCTGAGGATGTGGCTACAACATATTACTTGGTAAATCGTTCACCTTGTTCTGCTCTTGTTGACAAAACACCTTTGCAAGCACAGTTTGGTAAGAAGCCCTCTCTAAGATATATTCGTGTCTTTGGTTGTGAGGCATATGCATATGTGTCGAATGAGAAGAGATCTAAGCTGGAGAACAAGGATGTTAAATGTATCTTCATCGACTATGGTGTCGGTGTGAAGGGATACAAGATTTGGAATACTGATACTGAGAAGGTTCTGTACAACAAAAGTGTAATATTTCATGAGTTGAAGCCTTCAGTAGGTGATTCGTAGTTAGAGACAGATAAGAGAGAAAATAAGAATGATGTAACAAAAATTCCTCAAACTCCAGAAAAAGAGGAACTACATGGTGTACCTGAAATTGAGGAGAGCTCTAGCAACTTTGAGGGTTCTGAAGATGAAGAACCACAACCTCAGCTAGTAAGAAGGTCTACACGTTAAAGACAACAACCTGATAGGTATGGTTTCTCCATGTTGAATTTGAACAGTGCATATGCTTTGATTACTAGCATTGATGAGCCTAGGATTGTGAAAGAGGCAATTAAGATGTCTGATTCAAATTCTTGGTTGGAAGCCATGAATGAAGAAATGGAATCATTAAAGAAAAATGAAACCTGGGATTTGGTACCTCTGCCTGAAGGGAAAAATCTTGTTGGTTGTAAATGGGTATTCAAGAAGAAGACCGGTCTAGATGGCAATGTTGAAAAGTATAAGGCAAGGTTGGTTGCAAAGGGATTTTCCCAGATAGAGGGAATTGGTTATGGATAAATTGTTTCCCCTATAGCAAAGCTGACATCTATCAGATTTCTTTTGTCACTGGCAGCTGCGTATGACTTAGAAATCGAGCAGATGGATGTGAAGATAGTGTTTCTCCATGGAGAGTTGGAAGAATAAATTTACATGTCCCAACCTGAGCACTTCGTTGAAAAAGGTAAAGAAAGCCTAGTCTGCAAATTAAAGAAATCTCTGTATGGTTTGAAGAGATTGCTTAGGATGTGGTACCAAAATTTTGACACCTTTGTGTTGTCGATGGGAATTTTGAGATTTGATCATTGTGTATATTATAGATTTGAAAATAATCGTGTGATTATTATTACCCTGGATGTGGATGATATGTTGTTCATAGGAAATAGTAAGACTATGATTTCTGATCTTAAGTCTCAGTTGTCTGCAAAGTTCGAAATGAAAGATCTGGGTGCAATAAGGTATATTCTAGGGATGGAAATAACCAGAGACAAAATGAGTAGAAAAATCTAGGTTAGCCAGAGTAAGTATATAAAAACTGTTCTGAAGAGATTTGATATGAACGGTTGCAAGCAGCTAGTTGTTCCAATTTTACAAGGAACGAAGCTATCTGTTGAAGATTGTCCAAAACCTGCTATTGAGATGGACAAGACCAGGGTGACCTATGAAAGTGTTGTTGGCAGTTTAATGTATGCAATGGTTTGTACAAGGCCAAACATTGCCCAAGCAATGGGACTACTTAGCCGATTTATGGCGAATCCAGGAAGGACACATTGGGATGTTGTGAAAAGAGTGTTTAGATATCTAAGGGGTACTTCAAAATACGCCTTGTGTTAGCATGGAAACTTGGTTGGATCACATAGGACTCGAAACATTCGTGGATATGTGGATTCTAATTGGGCAGGGGACATTGACAATAAAAGGTCCACCAGTGGATATACGTTCATGTTAAATGGTGGTGCAATCAATTGGATGAGCAAGCGATAGGCTATAGTTGCTTTGTCCACTATGGAGGAAGAATACATGGCAGCAACACACGCCTACAAAGAAGTTGTTTGGTTGATTTGTTTATGTTCTGGTATTGATTTTGATGCAGGGTAGATTACTATTTGTTGTGACAGTAAGAGTGCCATTTGTCTGGCAAAAAATCCAACTTTCCATGCCAGGACGAAGCATATCGATGTGCAATATCACTTCGTGAGAGATATGGTGGAGGATGGAAAAGTCAATTTAGAAAAAGTGGATACTTTGAAGAATATTGCAGATGCATTAACAAATCCAGTGAGAGCAAATAAGTTCAGATGGTGTGTTAGTTTGATGAGCCTTGGGGCCTATGATTGTCAGTAAATTCTAAGTCTATAGGAATCCAGTAAGTTTTCGTCAAGTGGGAGCTTATTGGAAATAGGTGTCTCAACCTCTGGCTTGGAACCTTTGCTTATGACTTGGCGAATTTGCTTCTGTTCTAGCCTTTATCACTTTACCATAGGGAGATTTTCATAAAGGCTCGGTTGCATGGTTTATCGCCTTATCACGGGCCTCTTTCGTTCAGTCCACAGTTGGGTGGTGTTACCACCATACCGTGGAGTCACTCTCCTTCAATGGCGATAGAGGTGTGGACTGGGCGGTTAGCCAAAAAATTTACCTCGGTACCGCGAGAGTTGTTCGGAGAAGGCGTAGTGGTGCAGTAGACCGTGGCAATCAACGAGAACACTTACCGCCATACTACGATGGTCTTTTGGCCATTTTTCAGTGGTGCGATAAGCCATGGTGGTTGGTGTAGTAGTTTACCTCCTTACCACGAAGGCATTGCAGTCAAGTTGTGGTAGCATGGCAGGCTCGACAGTTGGCACAGGCGATTACCTCCTTACCGCAGAGGGTTTCTCATGACTGCCTATCGCTATACCGTGATGATCTCATTGCTCAGTCACGGTGGTGCGGTATGTCTACCACCAGACTACGAAGGCTTAGTCTGAGCTGAGTGGTAGCGCGGTACACCGCTCTACCGGGAGGATTGATCGACTAGCATGCAGTGGCGCAGTAAGAGAAGCTCAATGCTTAGATGGCAATTTTGACTTGACAGTCAAAGAGATGGACAAGTAACGGTACGACACGTGGCGCGATAAGACTCCTTGATTGTATATCATTGTTGTAAATCAACAATTGATTGGATGATTGCTTGAAGAGGCAAAAGCTTTAACTGCAAGGCTCGATTTGGTGGTTGACAAAATTCGATTATGGCAAACAGAAGTAAATGCTAGGCGGCTCGATGCGTGATTGCAAGGCAGTCGATCATGGATCGAATTCACTTGTCAGACAGAGGTGTAATTAAATACACCCAATTGGTTGGTTGATTAGTATGATGCATGTAAGACTTGCAATAGTTGACTGTATTGGTAATAATCACTAAGGGGTGATGGTGAGTCTGATTTCCATGTATGTTGTAATAACATTGTAACAAAGAGGGAAGTCTGAGAGAGGTCCGTTAAATTTGTATGTAAATTTTTTACTGTAATACAAAGTGATTGCTCTTGGTGTGGTGGGTTTTGTATCGAAAGGGTTTTCCCACGTAAATCTGGTGTGTTCTCTATTTGTATGTTTTATTAATGTTACTCTTGTTATCCTGTATGTGTGCATCTTAAGTGTATGAAAGTTTAAAATGATGGATTTTGCACTTCTCCTCTGAGGTATTGGTGTTAGGAAAGCATACTCTGCACCTCTTCTTTTCCTTTCAAAAACAATAAAATAACATCAAAAAAATAAATCAAGTCAATATGTTATGTTGTTGTTGAGATCCTGTGCCTGGAAAACCATGACTCCTGGGAGAAGTAATGGGCCAATTTGTGCGTCTGAATTTGAGGTTGAAAAAGGAGTCTGGACCATTTAGCTAGAGCATAAATGAAATATTATTGTGATCCTAATAAAATTATACTCCTAATTTGGGATGCTAGATAAAAACTAATAATGCAATGAGAAGAAGTAACAAGATAAAAGGGCACCTCAACGATTAGCCTAAGAGAATGGATAATATGAAAGCAAGATAAAACAAATGGAATGCTTCTTATACCTTCATGTTTTTGCTTCCTTGGTTGGCCCTTGATCTTTGAAGTCTTGTGTGCTCCTTGGATGGCAATGAAGTTGAATGGATACAAGATGAATTGATGATGTAAGTGCTATGATAGATGAGAGCTTGAATGACAATTTTGCAAGATTTTTGTTGCAAAATACTTGATCCTCCAAATTGAGGGAAATGAGGGGGTATTTATAGGCTAATTGGAATTCTCTAGAGAATTCAACAGTTGAGATTGATCCAACAAGATCAAGATGAAGGGCTATGGTGAGTTGAGGACTCACAAACCCTCACATCTTGACATGTGGAATGTGAGATGTCTTAGGGTGGAGTGATGTGGAAATGAGGTGGAAGGGAAGTACCTGAGGTGGATCTTGGGGGATGAGAAGATTCCTTGGTTGAATAAAAGTGAATTAAAAATTCACAATGATTGGAAGAATCTAGTGGATAAGAGAGGGTCTCCAAAAAGCTGGAGATTTTCCACATGTGAGAGATGTGACAAGTCCAAAGTTCTAGAAGCCTTGGGCACATGTAAAATGACAAGTCGCATTTGCATGGGGATAGGGTAAACCTTGGAAGAATAAAATGTGAATTAAAAATTTACATGGGGAAGAGAGAAACTTTGGTTAAATAAATGTGAATTAAAAATCCACATGGGGAAGGGAGTCCAGGCTAAAAAAAGTGGGAAGGTTGACCAGAAAAGGTAAGCCAAATGTGGCTAATGATTTTGATTAAGGTTGTGCAAACACAAGATTAGGATAACTGATGAGAGATCAGGGACAAGTGGGAGATTATGGAGGATGTGACACTTAATCATGATTAAGTGGTGCACATCCTAATCACATATTAATTAATTTAATTTAGATTAAAAGAAGGTTATGGAGAATGTGACAAGGAGAGAGAAAGGAGGAATTAAAAATTGGTTTTAATCCAAATAGGTTAAATGACTAAATTAAATAATTTGTCATGTTTATTTAATTTAGAGAAGACAAGGGGGTAAGGTAAAGTATTTAATTAGATACTTTAGGAACCTGAGGCAGAAAATTAAATAATGATTAAATAAATTATTTAATCACTATTAATGAAATAGATGAATAGAATAGACGATTTTGATCATATGGAAGTGATCAGATTTGGATGTCTACAATTATAATGTTTTATCGGAGTGTAGAGACTATCATCATAGTATCTTCCCACAATTTGAACATTTGGGTGGTTAACAGTAACAAAGGGTTTGATCTCATAGCCATTGGTGACCTACTTTCTTCCATAGTAAACAACCAAATCTATGAAGGGCACAAACAAGTCTATAATGTCTCCTATTACTCTCCCTACTACCAGAGGATCTGTTTGAACGAGCCATTTGTCTCAAAAATTCCTTCTTTCCTTCCTTTAAAGAAAAAAGAAAGAAAAAAAAAATCTCTGAGATGGTTAGACTTGAGAAAGGGTAGGGAGGGTTTGGATTTGGTAACCAACTGATTTTTGGGCTTAATTGGATTGAGTAAATAGTGGATTTATGAGTTGTTTATTGTTGTTGGGTTGTAAATTGGGAGGTAATTGTGTATATAAATGCTTTGTCAATGTGAAAATAGGGAATGAACTTGTTTGACATGTTGTGATGAGCATTTTTTGACAACGAGGCTCTATCAGGAAACAACTACATAGTGGGATGTCCAAAATATCTCATATGTGTCCACCTATTGATAAAAAGATTCATACACCCTTGAATCCATAGTACCATCTTTACTCCGCCTTTTTTAGGTAATGTTGATTATGATAAAAAGATCAACTTTTTATGTCCATTTTGAAAGAGGGGTGATCCCACAATACTGGTTTACAATTTTTGGGCAAACTGGACACTGAACTAATTTTTTTTAACTAAATCTTCACTTTCAGGCTCCTATAGTGGCTAAACCGTGAGGAATTTGAAAATGATGAAAACTAGTGATTTTTGGCATTTTGTCTATAGATTCTAAATATATATTTTTCAATTTTTTTGGAGTCAGATTGCACTTATTTTTCCATCTCCTTCAAAAACTAGTTGTAAGAAAAAAAACATTTTTAAGGAGTGACGCTTACTGTATAGAACATAAATTTTTTTGTATGAAGGATAAAATTCTAATTTTTCTGAATTTAGATTTGTAACTATGATATATAGCACTTTCATTTGGTTTTATAGTGTTTTATTGAATATTTTCTCCTTAATCAAGTTTCAAAGTCAAACCAATTACAATTTAGACATAGTCGGACCGTATACATCATAACTTTTTTTGTATTTATCGAAATTCAAATGTTTTTTTAATGGATCAAGGACATCAATACCCAACCCGAACATATTTTTCAAAATTTTATTTTGATAATCTGCTATTTTTCCACATGTGCAAAATAGAGAGTTTGATTTTTAGTGAAAAACCTATGTTTAATAAAACTAAAAAAACACATACATAATAAAATCAAAACATATTAAAATTGTATTTGTTGGATAGCTCGTTCCGAGGACTACCATCTTCCAGTTGGGTCTGTGAAGCCTCCTCCATTTTCATCCTCAACCTGAGCTTCAAAGGGCAAAAATCTAGATTCTTTTTGTGTCAAAGGGTGGGAATGTGGGAAAAGAGGGGGTTTGCTTGAACCAGGGTTCGAGTGAACCCCCTTTCCACAATGGGAAACATGGGTTCCCACATGCAAAGGGGTTCACTCGAACCCCTTTTGGGTTCATTCAAATCGGGCTCAAAACGATTTTTTTTTTGCATGGGTGATTTTTTGGAAGTTTTCCTTCCTCACTCGAATTGTAAACCACTTTTGTGGGTTCACCCAGAGCATGCTAGCCCTTTTTTTCTCTTTTGGTTGTTTAATTCATAATATTTTATTATTTATGCCACCATTTGCCACGACATTTTCTAAGGTCTAATGCCACATTTACAATGAATATAGTTCAGAATTGTGTGAATCTCACTCGAATTTCCCACTTGGGAAACAACTCAGGCATTCTACAAACCAAAAAATTATTCTAGGTATAACATCAAATATGTGATTGAATCTCAATTTTTAGGAGGCTCACTGAGGTTAGAATTATTAATTTTATCTTTCTAACATACATTGAGGATGTCAAGATTATTTGTCTTAAATGAATATATTGAACTGCCATTGAATAATTGAAAAAGTTATTATCAACTTCTCAAGAAATTAGAGCATTATATTTCTAGACACTGGTGAATTTGTACACTTTACAACAACGAACCTTAACCAGAGAAGCACTTTGTAATTAGGTGCCAAGTGTATTTTGAGATCCATGGTAGGTTTTATTGTCTCATCAAAATAATTCAAAGTTTTTTCAAGCTCTTATTCATTATTCAGATTCATGATGTGTAGGTCAATTCATGAGAGAAGTGACCCAATATAAGCATAGCCTGCTTGAATATCATCGAGGCAATTCTTTTATCGCAACCTTCACCTTCAAACTTACTTTTTCAACCTCAAATGACGCACAAATTGGCTCATTGCTTCTTCTAGCAGTCATGGTTTTCTAGGCACATGATCTTAACAACAACATAACATGTTGACTTGATTTATTTTTTTGTACGCTAGCCACCTGGGACGATATTTGAAAGTAGGTTCATGTTTAATTATTTTTTTCCATTTTTTTAGATTAGGGTTATATTTATTTTCTTATTTTTGAAGATTGGGAAATATTTTGAATTGATTATAATCATAGAATAATGTGATCTTTTGCAATTGGGTATCGATTGAATTAATCATCTAAACGAGTGGATATAGATGAATTTCACTTGAACACAGTTCACGTGAATTTATTGGCCATGTGTGGTTTTAAATATTTGTTTGGATCTAGGGCAGTGTACTTTATTAAGTTGAAAATTCTTGGGGATAGATTGGCTTTTACAAGTGTTAGATTTTTTCAGCAAATCGATGCATTTCATATATAGTTGGGTTTTTTATGCAACCATTTTTTTGTTTTTTTGTTTAGTAGATTTGTCTGTGGTGTGGTCAATCATTTATGCATTAATTGTAATACTAACACCATTTAATGTTGAGAGCAATCTTGTTGGGTTCTGAACATGTTTATCATTATTATAAATGCCTTATCGTATAGTAAGATATTATCATTTGGAATATCAAATTCTTGGTCATAAGTTGTAATTATAACAACCAACAATTGCTTGTTACCAATCTTGTCTAGACAGTCTTTCAAGTCTGTGCACAAATGAATAAGAAATCATTGACTACAAAATCTTCAAAAATGAACTTTATATAAATATTTTCATCAATTCACAATAAAAAATAGTTTTCTATCGCTGTAACCCTTACACTCTCCTAATACAAGTGCTAGTTACGTCGAGAGGCGTATTTAGTTGTAGAGGGAAGAATGTTTCTCCGTAAACATTAACCCGTTTTCATTGTTTTTGATAGCCTCGTTGGTTGTCACAATGGCAGTTACAAATTGGAGAAACAGTGGAAGACTAAGCAACACAAGTGGCATTAATGGAAGATTCGTGAAAGTAACGCCAAATGATCCCAATTAATTTGCATGGGAACCGTTTCAAAGAATCATCTCTACTAGTGTAATGCCTCTAATGGAAGTTAAATATTTCAACTGTCGGGAAGATGGGTTTAGATTTCTACATTGTATTGTGTTGGGCTTGCAATTGCAGAGTGGTCTTAAGTGCAGGTAATGGGAGCATTTCGAATGGAAGGTTGGTGATGAATTCATTTTTCTGGTTGTTTTAGATATAATTATCTGCTGCTTAGTCTAGCCCACACCCTTTATGTTGTTCACACCATATGGAATTTGTAAAACCTTTCAAGCAAATGTAATTGGTTGGAGTGAAGTAAGATTCCACGACCTCTACCATGGTTTATTTCACACATGCCTATGCCAAAATGAAACATTTGAATAGGGTACATCCAACTACCAAAGCATAATAAAAGTGGGTTTTTATTAGACATTATAGTTGCAACTGTGTTGTAAACATGCATGCAAAGCGTGGAAGCATAGACAAGGCATGTGAACTTCTTAGTAGAACACTTCAAAGAAATTTAATCTAATGGAAGCGTATGACTATAGGACATGCAACAAATGGAATTGACAAGTCGTAGAAGGATTTGGTCTGATATTTTATTGTAGATTATGTTCATGCATTATATGGAAGCATAAACAAAACATAGATTATTTGATACTCCCTTTATTTTCATCTCAATGTATGGTTTTAGGGAGATTTAAAAATCTCATGCAAATGTAAATATGAGATAAAGAGCTCTATGAGATGTTGAAGTAGCAAGCACCTTTGGGTAATACTCATGCAAAGTTAGAAGGACCGATTTTATTGTGTAGATTTTAATCATTTTTCAGCATATGAAGATGGAGATGATAGATTTGCTTCTAACATTTTTCCTTTTCATACATTTTTGTTGATCTAAGTTTGGAAATACTTTATTTTTTAAATATTAAGGGCTTACTTCAACATTTTGGTTAAAACTTATTTTTGCATTATAACATATGATTGGTTGATTGTTGTTGTTAGGGTTTCATAACATATTTAATTTTTTTAAAATATTAATTTGCTTACTTGGTTATAATTTATTTTGGCATTATAACATATGGTTGAGAGCTTCTGTGAGGGTTTCATTAATAATTTAATACTAACCAAGATAAAACAAAACTATACATACAAAATGTTAAAAATTAGAAAATTGGATATGAAAGATCTTTCTTAAATTTTAAGATTTTAAATTAATATTTTTAAAATTTCAAAATATCCAAAATCTTTAAAATAGAAAAATATTTTTTGATGTCATAGAAATAAAATTATAAAAGAATGAAAAAGCAATTGTTTTGTTTAAAAATTCTAAATTAATGTGTTTAAAATTAGAAAATTTAAATATAAAGAAAATTTTCCTGAATTTATTATTACACATAAAAGTATGTTTCTAAATTAATATATTTAAAACATAAAAAGAAAACATCTTTTAAACCTAAGACTATATATAAAAGGTAAGTTTCTAAATTAATATTCTTAAAACTACAAAATATTCAAAATCTTTAAAATAGAAAAATAATGTCATAAAAATAAAATTATAAAAGAATGAAAAAAAATTGTTCTTTCTAAATACTGTACATTAATGTGTTTAAAATTAAAAAATTTCTTGAATTTACTATTAAGGTAAAGTAGTTTCTAAATTAATATATTAAAACATAAAAAATATTCAATATCTTTTAAATCCAAGACTTTATTGTAAAAAATATAAAAACTTTATTTTAGTCTAAAATAAAGGCTTTGCATATCTAAAAACAATTTAAAACTATCATATCTATCTTTGAAAAAATAATGTAATTAAGAATTACATTTACATTTATATTTATCATATAAACTAGAAATAATTTATAAAACATTATTATTTATATATTCATTATTATTATTTAGAAATGGGTTATGAGTATGGTTAGGATTTAATAAATGTTAGCATTTAATTAGAATGATAAGATAAAGCTTGGAGTTAGGGTTAGGGTGATTGAAGTTAGATGAAGGTTACAATTAGGGTTAGGGTTAGGGTAGGGTTATTGATTATGATTTAATAAGTGTTAGGGTTAGGGTTAGGGTAGGGTTATTGATTATGATTTAATTAGTGTCAGGGTTAGGGTTAGGTATATGAGTTACATGTTAAGATTAGGTTGGAGTTGGAGTTAGGGTTATGATTAAGGGTGGGGATTAATTAGTGAAAGGTTAGTGTTTAATTAGGTTTAATATTCAATCAAGGTCATGGTTAGGTTTCATTTCATGTTCAATTAGGGTCAGGGTTCTAGGATAAATTTTTGGATTAGGTTTAGGGTTCAAGTTAGAGTTTGATTAGGATTAGGGCTAGGCTTGCAATTATGGTTAGGGTTAGGGTTAGGGTTAAACTAGGATTAAGATTAGGATTTAATTATAGTTAAGGGTAAAGTTGGGTTAGGGTTTGATTAGGGTTAGGGTTAAGATTTAATTAATCTTTTTCCATTAGAATTAGGGTTAGTGTTAGAATTAGAATTATGAATAGGGTTAGAATTATGGTTAAGGATGGAATTACAATTAAGTTATAGTTAGAGTTAGCATTATAAGTAGGATAAGCTTTAAGATTATAGTTTGGGCTGGTTTGGAATTAAACCCTAACCTTAACCCTAATCATATTTACATTTAATTTTAACATATAAACTAAAAATATTTTATAAAACATTATTATTTATAGATTCATTATTATTATTTAGAATTGGGTTATGGTTACAATTAGAAGTATAATTAGGGTTGGGTTACATGGTTCAAGATTAACTAGGGTTAAAGTTTAATTAGGGTTAGGATTTAGGTTTAATTATGTTCCAAGTTTAATTATAG
Organism: Sequoiadendron giganteum; assembly: GCA_007115665.2. Classification (NCBI taxonomy): domain Eukaryota; kingdom Viridiplantae; phylum Streptophyta; class Pinopsida; order Cupressales; family Cupressaceae; genus Sequoiadendron; species Sequoiadendron giganteum. Next base: position 258,158,585 of record CM021100.1, on the reverse strand, counting down.
TTGAATTACGGTTAAAGTTAGAGTTGGAGTTCAATTGGGGTTAGGGTTAGGGTTCCAAGTTATAAGTTAGGATTAAGGTTGGGTTGGACTTACATTTATGGTTTGGATAAGAACTTAATTAGTGTTAGGGTGAGGTTGGGGCTTAATTAGTATTATGATTAGGTTTTAATTAGGGTTAAGAATCAATTGGAATTAGGGTTAGGGTTCAGTTAGTGTTCAACTAGGGTTAGGGTCATAGGATAATGTTTGGGGTTACAGTTGGGAATTAACATTATGAATAAGGTTAGAATTATGGTTAGGGTTAGAAATATAATTGGGGTTAAATTTCAATCAGGACTATGGTTAGGGTTAGGTTTAAGATTAGAATTAGAATTCCATTAGGGTTGTGTTTAGAGGTAGGATTATATGATCAAATTTGGGATTAGGCTTAGGGTTATAGGCTAAATTTTGGGGTTAGGGTTAGGGTTAGGGTTGTGGTTGGGGTTAGGATTGGGATTAGAATTCAACTAGGGTTAGTATTAGGGTTACGATTAAAAAATAACACCAAGAAAGAAAATAAGAAAAAATGAATAAAAATGTAATGGATAGAAAGCAATCTCCTCTCACCTAGGGTGAGGGAAGCACTTTCATTCAAAGTTAGGATTATAGTTCAATTAGAGTTAGGGTTATCACACAACTAGGATGAGGGGACCAATCGAGATTCAATTAGGATTAGTAATTAATTAGGGTTAAGGTTAGGGTTCAATTAGCATTCAACTAGGGTTATGGATTAATCAGACTTAGGATTAGGATAAGAGTTAAATTAGATATACAATTAGGTTTTGAATTCGAGTTTGGTTAGGTTTAGGTTGGGGTTTAATTACAATTACGTTTCAATTAGGGTTATGATTATGGTTAGGGATTCCATTTATCTAGGGTTACAATTCAAATAAAATTAGGCTTGAATTAGGGTTAGGGTTAGGGTTAAAGTTAAGATTAAGTTTTAATTATGGTTAGGGTTTAATTAGGGTTATGCTTAGAGTTTAATTAAGGTTACTATTCACTTAGGGTTATGGTTCATTTAGTATTCAATTTGGGTTAGGGATCAATTACGGTTATGATTCAAGAAGAGTTTTAAAGGGTTAGGGTTAAATTGTGGTTAGGGTTGGAGTTAGGGTTAAATTAGGGTATGGACTATTGTTAGTTTTAGGCTTAGGGTCAACTTAGAGTCATCTAGGGTTATGATATAGTTAAGGTTAGGGTTCAAATAACGTTAAGATTTAATTAGGGTTAGGATTAAATAAGGATTAAATTACGGGTAGGCTAAATTAGGGTTAGGATTAGGGCTAATATTTAATTGGGGTTAGGGTCCAATTAAAATTAAAATTTAATTAGGGTTAGGGTTCAAGTAGGAATCAATTAGGATTAAGGTTTAATTAGAGATAGGGTTAGGATTATAGTTTAATTAGTGTTAGAGTTATGATTAAAATAAGAGTTCACTTAAGTTAGGATTAAGCTCCACATGACAAATGATCGACCAAAAATAATCAACATTAGGGTTAGGGATAGGGTTCAATTAGGGATATAGTTAAATTAGGGTTAGGGTTAAAGTTAACATTAAGTTTTAATTAGGGTTAGGGTTAAGTTTTAATTATGTTTAGGGTTTAATTAAGGTTATGCTTAGAGTTCATTTAAGGCTACTATTCACTAGGGTTACAATTTAGTTAATATTCAATTTGGGTTAGGGAACAATTAGGGTTATGATTCAATAAGATTTTTGTAGGGTTATGGTTAAATTATGGTTAGGGTTGGAATTAGGGTTAATTAGGGTAAGAGTTACTATTAGTTTTAGACTTAAGGTTAAATTAGAGTTATCTAGGGTTATGATATAATTAGGGTTAGGGTTCAAATAACATTAAGATTTAATTAGGGTTAGGGCTAAATTAGGGTTAAGTAAGGATTAAATTATGGGTAGGCTTAAATTAGCGTTAGAATAAATTAGGGTTAGGGTTAGATTAGGGTTCAATTAAGTTTAAAATTTAATTAGGGTTAAGGTTCAAGTAGCAATAAATTAGGGTTAGGGTTTAATTAGATCTAGGGTTAGGATTAGAGTTAAATCAGATTTACAATTAGGTTTTGAATTAGAGTTTGGTTGGGTTTGGGTTGGGGGTCAATTACAATTACTTTTCAATTAGGGTTATAATTATGGTTAGGGAATCAATTTATCTAGGGTTATAGTTCAAATAAAATAAGGCTTGAATTAGGGTTAGGGTTAAAGTTAGGATTAAGTTTTAATTATGGTTAGGGTTTAATTAAGGTTATGCTTAGATTTCAATTAAGGTTAATATTCACTTAGGGTTATGGTTTAGTTAGTATTCAATTTGGGTTAGGGATCAATTACGATTATAATTCAAGAAGAGTTTTGTATGGTTAGGGTTAAATTATGGCTAGGGTTGGAGTTAGGGTTAAATTAGGGTAAGGGCTATTGTTAGTTTTAGGCTTAGGGTCAACTTAGAGTTATCTAGGGTTATGATATAATTAGGGTTAGGGTTAAATAAGGATTAAATTAGGGGTAGGCTTAAATTAGGGTTAGGATAATTAGGGTTAGGATTAAATTACAATTAGGGTTCAAGTAGCAATCAATTAGGATTAGGGTTTAATTACTGATAGGGTTAGGATTATAGTTTAATTAGTGTTAGAGTTATGATTAGAATAAGAGTTCACTTAAGTTACGATTAAGCTCCACATGAAATATGATCAACCAAAAGTCATCAACATTAGGGTTAGGGTTAGGGTTAGGGTTAGGGTTCAATTAAGGATATAGTTAAATTAGGGTTAGGGTTAATGTTAGCATTAAGTTTTAATTATGCTTAGGGTTTAATTAAGGTTATACTTAGAGTTAAATTAAGGTTACTATTTACTTAGGGTTACAGTTCAGTTAGTATTCAATTTGGGTTAGGGATCAATTAGGGTTATGATTCAATAAGTTTTTTGTAGAGTTATGGTTAAATTATGGTTAGGGGGAGTTAGGGTTAAATTAGGATAAGGGTTATTGCTAGTTTTACGCTTAGGGTTAAATTAAAGTTATCTAGGGTTATGATGTAATTAGGGTTAGGGTTTTAAATTAGGGTTAAGTAAGGATTAAATTAGGGGTAGGCTTAAATTAGGGTTAGGATTAGGATTAAATTAGGATTCAATTAAGGTTAAAATTTAATTAGGGCTAGGGTTCAAGTTGTAATCAATTAGGGTTGGAGTTTAATTAGATCTAGGGTTAGGATTAGAGTTCAATAAGTATTAGGACTAGGGTTAGAATTAGGGTTCAATTAAGCTTATAGGTATAATTAGGGTTACCATTAGAATTAGGGTTAGTATTATAAATATGATTTTGATTTGAGTTATGGCTCAATTATGGTTCAAATAGGGTTAGGGTTCTACAATAAAATTTGGGGTCATGGTTAGTGTTAATATCATTTAGGGTCTCATTAGGGTTCAATCAAGGTGATAGTTAAAATTATCCTTCTCCTTACGTCTATTTTTATCATTTTCTCTTAGTGCAATAGATACCTCAATAATGATAACTCTTGACGTATTTTATATAATATATGTATGCTAGTTATACTCAGCTTGATTAGTTTGTTCAATGAGAACTCAAACATGACAACAAATACGGTGAGTTGATATTCGACTTTAAAAAGAGAAAAATTATTTAAATATAATAAAACTATTACCTAAACACGTGTTACATATTTCTCCCGATAACAACGGAGAGTTGAATACGCTGGGCTCTTTATCATCCGTTGGTGAGAAAAGATTTATTTATGATGTAGCCTAAAATATTTACTTTTAGGAACAAACGACAAAATTTACTTAGCTAAAATATTTCCCGCCTTGGATTACTGGACTCCCACTGGATGGGACCGCTGTCTTCATCTGGTCACCGGCAGTTATAATTTAAATTTTAGTTTCGTGGACGTTAATTTTTTTTCTATTTAAATAATTGGAAGATTTAATTTTTCATATTTCAAATTTAGTTAAAAAGGATCAGGTTATGGGTTTACAGATTTTAGGAGATTCGTGTAAGATATTATAACTTTTGTCTAAATGAGTTGTTTGATCATCTGTTTTTCAATGGTTTACTATCTGTTTATGTATTATTAGTTCTGCCCAAGGCAGAATACTAATGCATTCATTCAATCCAAATTTTTTAATTGGTAGTGACAATTCAACCAATGAACATTTGGAATTAAAAATTTGACCAACACTTTTATATAGACTATTTTTAATTGTCTATTTTTAAAATTGCTAAAATATTTTTTATCTTTCTTTTTATTGGTTCATATTGTGAATAGTCACTGCAAAAATTAGGATTTTTTTTTTTCTAAATTATGTGCAATACAATGCATTTAATTCATTCAATCAAAATTCAAACCTATTAATGACTTGAATGACATGAGCACTATTACATACATCACAATATAATTGCATTGTTGACTTAGAGGTAATATTTTACATATTTTATTTAATAATTGACAAAAATTTCAAAGCTTATTAAGTAAATGTGAGTACAAATACATATTTTATATTTGTTTATAATGTGTATTAAATATCACAATATAATTTATCTATCTGTAATAAATATCAAAGTAAAATTTATCTATGTACAATTAATATTTCAATAAAATTTGTTCATTAAATATTAATATAGATATTTAAAAAAAACACACTCATATGATTTTTTATTTTGTATTTTTTGCAATATTAATCAACTATAATAATAATATCATACAACAACAAACAATCACATTACACCCCTAGTTGCTTCTATTAACTAAATGTTTAAAACAACCAAACACACTACAATGGCAGAACTTGACGCAAATGCGTCTCTTGTTTTAAGATGAATAGAATTAAAACAAGAATTAGTGGGTAGAAGTTTTCCACAATTCATGTTAAATAATAGAGTTTCTTTTAAATTTTTTGAGTATGCTTTTCTGATGAGGTGATAGGTTTATAGATATTAAGAGATTATTGTAAGTTGCTCTTTATTTGTTCATTAATATTTCAATAAAATTTGTTCATTAAATATTAATGTAGATATTTTAAAAAAACACACTCATATGATTTTTTATCTTGTATTTTTGCAACATTAATCAACTATAATAATATCATACAACAACAAACAATCACATTACACCCCTAGTTGCTTCTATTAACTAAATGTTTAAAACAACCAAACACACTACAATGGCAGAACTTGACGCAAATGGGTCTCTTGTTTTAAGATGAATAGAATTAAAACAAGAATTAGTGGGTAGAAGTTTTCCACAATTCATGTTAAATAATAGAGTTTCTTTTAAATTTTTTGAGTATGTTTTTCTGATGAGGTGATAGGTTTATAGATATTAAGAGATTATTGTAAGTTGCTCTCTATTTGTTCATTAATATTTCAATAAAATTTGTTCATTAAATATTAATGTAGATATTTTAAAAAAACACACTCATATGATTTTTTATTTTGTATTTTTGCAACATTAATCAACTATAATAATAACATCATACAACAACAAACAATCACATTACACCCCTAGTTGCTTCTATTAACTAAATGTTTAAAACAACCAAGCACACTACAATGGCAGAACTTGACGCAAATGCGTCTCTTGTTTTAAGATGAATAGAATTAAAACAAGAATTAGTGGGTAGAAGTTTTCCACAATTCATGTTAAATAATAGAGTTTCTTTTAAATTTTTTGAGTATGTTTTTCTGATGAGGTGATAGGTTTATAGATATTAAGAGATTATTGTAAGTTGCTCTCTATTTATCATCTAATCATCATCCCTGTTTTTAATGGTTGACGGTCCAATTTATTTTTATATATTTTATATTATTTTAAGATGTATACAATTAAAATTAAGAGATTATTGTAAGATATTTGAGATATTATAACTTCTGTCTGAATGAGTTGCTCTCTATTTATCATTTGATCATCATCCCTGTTTTTAATGGTTGACGGTCCAATTTATTTTTATATATTTTATATTATTTTAAGATGTATACAATTAAAATAAGAATTAGTAGATATAAGTTTTCCATAATCCATGTTAAATAAATAATAGAGTCCTCCTAAATTTAATGTGAATGTTAAACACACAATAAATCCAAAAACAACTTCATTAAAATAAGAATTGTTAATTTATTATTTATAATTTATAATAATTTTTTTATATATTTTATTTCTGTGAGGTTAAAGAGTGTGACTGGAAAATAATGATACAGATTTTTTAAGAATATTGTATGCTTCTGGTTTAAACTATGTATATTTTTTGTTAGACGTTCAAGATCACACCAGGTGAACAAAAAATATATACAGTTTAAACCGAAAGCATACAATATTTTTATTGATGAACTGTGGAAAACTCATACCAACTACGGATTTTTAACAGAACCACATACCAAAACTTTATATTCTATAAGAACATTATATTTCTAATTTATATATTCTCTATTTATTTTTAAATATATTTAAATTAAATTATACCTTTTATTTTATATTTTTCATTGTTGATATTTGTGCAATAATCCTGACAATTTTTTTAATTTTTTTAAACAATTCTACTATTTATATGTACCGAACAAAATTGATTAAAAAGAATGAGTTCAGAGCGTTAAGTGGACTTAGATGTCGCACCTTATGTTATGGAGGATGTAATGGCGGAGGCCAAGGAGATTCTATCGTTAGATTTGTTCCAACTCAGAGACTTGCCCTGGACATCTATAATACAGTAGATTTCATTAACTTTATAATCCGAACCTGTACGCATTATTCTTTTTTCGTACTCCTAATTCATTTGATTTTATATGTCTACGTTACGGCCAGTCTTTATGGAGAAACGCCCTGCAATGACATTTTTTCGCCACGTTTTCACAGGCAAAGAATGCCGAGAACCTGCTAACAGATGATAAATAAGAGTATGCCGGGCTTTTAGCGTTGCAGAGCTGTTAAACTTTGGGGCTGCACAAATATTTAGAGATGAGCGATTTCTCTGTTTGCAATTTTCACGGACGGGATCTTTTGCTTGGAACCGGTTCGAAATTATTACCGCGAGGTAGCAAATAGAGGCGCAATTTCATTGACATATACGATCATTTTTAGTGAAGGTATGAGGTTTCTTTAAATTAAACCCGTTGATCTTTTTCGTCTGTTGTTTGTTTAATGGATCCTTGAATTTAAATAAATTTTAAAGAATTCACTTGATATTTTTGTAGAGTTTGATTTGCCATTTTGTTGTATAAAGATCCATACGTAACTGCAATTAAATTATCTTGTGGTGTAAGACTGTTTGAGGCTTGCACTTAGCCTAGCTTGTTTTCCCCTTTGGAAATTTGGAGATATATTCTTGCAGATATTAATGTCAAGTTCAAATTTGATATCAGTTGCCAAATGTTTCTGCTGAACTTTTTGTTTATGTTAATCCAACTTTTCAATTATTTAAAACTCAACCGTATTCAATCTAAAAATGCTTGGTAGTCCTATTTTTACATACGTTTCACTGGAATTTCTGCATTAGTGCTTCAATTAAATCTTTTAGGTCAATGGAGCCCTGGTTCCACACTACAGATCATCATACCCTGCAACGAACTTTGCTAATCTGCCATGCCCCTCATCTAATGCGGAAAATTTTGTGCTCATGGGTAGTAGAGTAAAATGAAAACAGGTCAGCTGTAACAGTAGATATAATTATTGATCTTTTTTTTCACTTGTTCATGGGCAATACCTGCTCAGTCCATATAAGGGATATTCCATCTACAGCCTTTAGATTGGTATACCAATAAGAATTAGGAGTAGTAGTTTAAAAGAGTTTCCCACGACTTAGAGGATGGAGTTAATTCTTAAGCACACATGGAAGCACAATTTACCATGCTTAGTTTAATACTGCACTAAAATTATAATGTCTTGAACTGATTTTTTACTTTTCCGATTTTTACTTTCACAATGAATAAGTCTGCAACCTTAACACCTTTTGATCACCAAGATTGTGACATGGGCAAGGTGAGAGCATATGACAAAAGGGGTTAGGCTGATATTACAATAAAATGTTTGTTGGTGGCAAGTCACACAACTCAATATTGCAACTGTAACAGAAATTTGAAAATAATGAAATACTTATTTTGGTGGCAAGCCTTCTGAATTACAAACTGATTAGAAATCCCCTGTAAGTAATAATGATTAAAATATTATTTTATAGACCAAGGGGCATACTTAGAAGGAGTACCTTCTCAAAGATGCATCGACTGAGTGAAGACTGTACAGCAACCACAAGTAATAAATAATACCATTTATTTTGAACAGCGGCTGCTCATTCATAAATCACAGCCTTATTTCAATGAATTGCAGCCTCCCTTATGATATATACGGCCAGACCATCTTAGAGGCTGAAAACTTCTTCAAACCAAAATTTGGAAACTCCACACAGCATTTGTTTAGCACAATGATAATCCCTAGATGGAATTATTCAAATGAATAGGAGGGTTTTCATCCTCAAATTCATTTTTCCAAAGGGTTTTCATTCTCAAGCAAAAAAGATGAACAATGTTCTATCTCAAGAGAAATGGGTTTGATAATATGAATTGGTAATCCTCTCCATTTTTTAACTCCTCCTTATATAGGCTTTTCAAGGGAAAATAATTTTTTTTTTTTCTCATTTTCCCTCCAAAGTTTCTTTTTGAAAAGTGACTAGAAGAACTTTTATTAAATACATTACTTTTTGGACCCCATTGCTAGTATCACTTTTGGTTCCTCTTTTAAAACAACATTTTTAATGATAAAATATAAGCTGCATTTTTTTTTTTTTGATCCATAAGAGTTAAGAGTTTATATTAATAGAAAATAATAGTTTACAATTCAGAGCATCTCATAGCTTAAAAATGACATATCATCACAGACTGCCCCTCCATTGCCCACAAAACCGAACGAGAGTTTAATGAAACACTAAAACACCTGGACCCGATATCAAAAAACTGCAAAAAAACCGAACAAGCCACTATAATGGCGACCGTAATCGACTGCATTCAAGTCCTACCCAGCCAAAACAAAAACTATTCTGGGAATTGAAACCCCGACTTACATTAACTTGTTTAACACTGCAAAATCCTCAAATTCCTCACACTAGTCCTCGTGATCCACCTGCATCATCCCAAAATGTTTCTTCAGGAAGATAATGGCCACTGCCACTATGGCTCTGTGCCGCATCAGGCCCATCCCTTGCATATCCAGAAGGAATGGATAAATTTTGATGGTGTCCTCCTCTCGCATCCGCTCCACGTCACACGGTCGAGGGCAACCTCTACCCAAAATCGCCACTCACAGCACCTCGTCTATGCCTTCCGTCAATTCCTTCCTAAAGAGCTACAAAACAAGCTGCTTGGCTTCGGCCTTCGGAACCAGATTGTCTAGAAGGGAAGCAAGGAAACGGGACGAGATGTGGAGATTATCTCTCCCATACTCCTTGGCTTCCACATGACCCATACCTAGCACCATCTTTACTGCCACAATCACTAGAGGATCATATTTCAACAGAATCCTCTTCAGGCGTTGGTTTGTGATCGTTCTAAACTAGCTTTTGCCTTCTGACTTGCCTAAAGAAATTGGTGTGTCCGCCCCGAAGCGAGCTAATTTTGCATCCGATACTTCCACTACGAACTTGGAGCGTTTCGTCATTCCACACCTTCTGTCAACAACACTTGGTGGCGGAGATAGACCAAGCTCCGCTTCCACACTTTTGCTTCCAAAGGCAATGCAAAACTTGTCATTGCAAACCAATGCATATACACACATACCAGGAATTAATGCACCTATTCCGATAACACCACCTCTCAGCAAATTGTACTCTTTTGCTTGAGGCGAGATGTCAATCCTGAGCGACGACTCAAAATACATGAAAAAAATCATAATAGAGGGTTGCCGCCAGCCTGGGGAATGTTAAACTCGTACTATCACCTTGTGTCTGAGCCCATGAATTCCATTTGTATAGCCCCGCGTACACTGGCCTCCGTGGATTCTCCTACCGCGTCCACCATGGCATACTAGCCACTTCCCTCCACCTACTTGGAGGGATGCCTGTCATGCCTCCCACAACATCTTAATGTTTCAACCCACCTCGTGAAATTCTGGCCCTGTTACTCCAATGTTGGACATTAGATCTGCCTCTAAATTGCCTTCCCTGAACACATGATTGAACATTACCTGTTGAAATTTCCTTATTTTTACCAAGGCTGCTTCCAGAAGTTCCCCTAACTTCCAATTTTGTATTTTCTTTGACCTCAACGAGTTGATTCTAAAGATGAGTTCCCTTCAATCACCACACAGTCCACCCTCAGATCCATGCAGAAATCCAACCCCAATAGGAGAGCTTGAAATTCCGCTACATTATTTGTTCCATCCGATAATGACTTTGCCAGCTTCCCCATCATAACTCCGTTAGAGTTTCTGATAATACATCCTGCTCCTGAGGGACCAGGGTTCCTTTGGAGGCCCCATCAAAATTCAATTTTATCCATCCTGGATCAGGTGGCTTCCATATTACCTTTTTCCTATCTTCTATCGTTGCAGCCTTTCCAGTACCTCCAAAGGCTGGAGTTTTCAACCCTGACCAATTCTTCAAGATCCATGCATCCCATTCTAAAAAATTACCTCTCTTCTGATCAACCAACCTGGCATTAAATAATTCTATAATGCTTGCCTCAATTTTTACCTATAGCTTGGGAATTGAGATCTCCTTCCCTTGGAATATGCGCCTATTTCGCTCCTTCCAGACTTCCCACAGAACAATCGATGGACTAGACACCCATAGTTTTCTAAAGAGTGAATGCTTCCCTTTAGAAGGCCAAGACTTCAGCCAGTCGAACAACTTGAGAGGAAAGGCCGATTTCCATTGGAGTTTAGAACATAGCCACTGCCAAATTGCATGTGTGTATTTGCAATTTAAAAGGAGAAGGTCTGTTGTTTCTACATTCTCATAGCATAAGGGACATCTCGATGGGCCTTGAAATCCTAGCTTAGCAAATTGTTCCCCTGTTAAAATTCTGCCTTGAGCAGCCGCCCAAGTAAACATTCTTGCTTTTGGTAGACATGCTGAATTCCAACAGAGATGGGTTGGTAGTGTAGAGGTGCCAACTCCTGACGTGGCCAAAATATCATATCCATACTTGACAACATATTTACCTGTCGGGGAGGCATTCCATCTCAACCTGTCCCTCCCAATTCTTCTCCAGATGCACCTTTCTGATAGAATTCTTTCCACTAGCTCCACCTCTTGGTCTGTTAAACCAAGTTGCCTAAAAGATTTCCAATTGATGAGACCATCAACACCTGACAAAGAGTTGTCCACATAATCTTTCACCTTTGTACCCCATACTTGTTCTGCTTTTACTTTAACTCTGCCGAGTTTTGGAACTTCTGCAAGCTTGGGGAAACCTTCCCAAGAATCTTCCCAAAACAGCACGTCACCACCTTCTTTGACTTCCCAAGTTAAAAAGTCCTGGATTAGATTCCTGGAATTGCAAATAAAATTCGAAATTCTTGATCCCTTGGGAAGGGTCACTGTCGTGTAAAAGCAATTCGGGTCCTCATCCAAATATTTTGCCCGCACAATTTTCACTCATTTGAGTTGTGGTTGAGAATGGATCTTCCAAGCTAATTTCACTCCTAACGCCTTGTTTTGGAGCAATAAGTTTTTCAGACCTGTCTCGTCCCTCTCCCTTTTGTCACAAATCTTTTGCCATTTTACTAACGAAAATTTCTTCTAGTCTGAGTTACCCTTCCAAAAGAAGTCCCTCATTATCTTGTTCAAAGAGTCACTTGTCCTACCGCTAAAGGTTGACAGGACATCATATACACTGGCAGAGAAGATATAACAGACTTCAACAATGAAAGCTTACCCGCCCAAGATAACCATTTATTTTTCCAAGAAACAATTCTCTCCTTTACACGCTCTAACATTGAATTCCAAGTGCCTTCGCATTTGATCCCTTTCTCCAGTGGGAGACCCGGATATTTACAAGGTAATTGGCCTTTTTTGAACCTAAAATCCTTAATATTTACATTTCCTTCACACAATTGGTGTTAAAAAAGAAAACTTCTGATTTTGCAACGCTTACCTCTTGCCCCGAGGCCCTTGAGTAAACATCCAGAATTCCTTTCAAACTTCTGGCTTCTCTAGGCGACGCTTCTCCAAACAACATCATATCATCTGCAAACTGCTGATGAGTGATTGAAGGCAAGCTGCTTGTTACTTGAACACCTCTCACCAGTCCTGAAATCTTTGCAGTCTCTATTGCCCTCCCCAAAGCTTCGGCCATTATAATGAACAAGAAAGGGTGTTGATGAATGATAGCTTAGGTCAGATATAAATGTTGATTGCCTAAGGCATCATCTTCATTTATATTAGACCAGATTGCTCTTCATACTTATATTTCTGAAATAAGTAAATTCAAATTTATAATGTGTGTATAAAATAGAAATATTAATGATGTTAATATTGAAATATACCAAGCCAAATTTTTTGCTTTTTCAATTACAACAAGGATAGCAGCAATACACAATCGTTAGGGTTAGCATTTAAAACCGAAGGATGCTGAAATAACTCGACGTCAAGCATGTGCTTTCCAAACTGAGACGGAGTGGGAGCTACCATATGACGGAGATGTTAAAGATGCTAAATTAACTCGACGTCAAGAATGTGCTTTCCAAACCAAGATGGAATGGGAGCTACCATATGACGGAGATGCTAACTATGCTGAAAGTAAACTCAACACCAAGTATGTGCTACCCAATTCCAGAGTGGAAATGAGGCGACCATATGGCGGAGATATACATAAATACAATGCAGCTTCAGAATGTAAAGTAAGATTAAGAGAAATGCTGACAGTACTACTGTTCAGCTTACAAAATATCAGAAGATGCCTGCAATAAACAAGATTAGAAGCTCTCCACTGCTGCAGTAATAGATATGATCATTCCAAGGTTAATTATGACCTTCCAGATACAACTCTTCACCAAAATACAGATTACTCAAGACTGATATAACAGAAACAGCAACGTAATATGCATAACCAGCAACCCTAGAATCCACTAAAATGCTCACAACTCACTCAATACTTGCCAGAATGACATGAGACCTGATGCAAACGAAAGCTATAATGATGGCAATGAGGACTAGACCAAGAAATAGCTAACAAATCGAAGTATTCTTTTTTCTAAACATTTGCCAGGCAGACCAGAATGGTGCGGCCAATAGAGAGAAGCGATTTTGCTTTTAAAAAATAAACACTCAATATTAAAATCTGAATCTTTGCAAGAAGGGTCGCCCCTATCAAGGAAACTCAATGAATCAATACCCAGAACGACTGTATTTTTATTTTCAGATTTATGAGTGAAACTACAGATTCAGCTTGACTTCAGCAACTTCAAAATGAGATTGAAATGCAAATCTAGAACTCCAAAAATGCAAGATACTCAACTGAAATGCAAGACAAACCTATTACAAACTATCTCTCAACTAGTTGCTATCTTTCAAGCAAGAAGAAGAGCCAAGCTAGGAGGCATTCATTCCTCGAAGCAATCCCAAAGCCATTCCGGCAGCATAACAATATCATAAAACATAAGATGATCAAATGAAGACCCAAGGCTCCCTTTTATAATTTTGAGAAGACACTTCCAGATGCTTCTAGAAGGTGCGCCCACTCCACAAGATGCTTTTAGGGTTTTGACTTGACCAAGTCTTCCTTTAAGATGGCGTCCCTTTTCATAAAGGCAATTTTCCTTTAATTTAAAATTATCTTTTCTCCAAAAGTTGGCGTCCAATTCCATTTGAGCAATTAACTTTAGGAAAAATCGCAATATGTTCCTCATGAGAGAATAACCCTCTAAGTCCCCTTCTTTAAAATGACTTAAAGTCATATTACTAGGACAAGGGGTTATTTTATAAAACAAAACATTATTGACTTTAAATAACTTATTTCTCCAAAATGAACCTCTTAAGCCAAAAATCAGGATCACCCAATGAACTGCAAGTGAAGGAAAGTTGACTGAGTTGGTGCTGACTGGACCACTGCTAAATATAGAATTTACTAAAAATAGTAAATTCAAGAAGTTGCTCAGAATGCAATGCATGCGCCACCATTGCGAAGCTCTCTGAAAACCCAGAAAGAATCCGCAATCCAAAATCCCAAACTCCAGGATGTAGCCGTCATAACTTACTAAAAATAGTAAGTCCGGAAAGGTTTCCCGACGCGGTTGCAAGTCATACCTCTGTGAAGCTTTCTGAAAACCCAGAAGGAATCCAGAATCCAAACGCCCAAACTCCAACAAGCAGAACCCTGAATCCTCAAGAGAACCCACCAAACAGTCGGAAACCCTAATTCTGCCTCTGACTAGCCGACAGCACCCCGAGGATAGGCCATCGATCACTGAGAAGTGCAGTGCTAAAAATGGGGACATTACAAATATAAATCTGAACTTACCTTTTAAATCGACATTTGAAGAAAGGATATGATAAAGGTGACTAACCGATTGGTAATCGGTTCCTCGTAGACACCCGCGCTCATAAGAGACACGTCCCTTGAGTGGACGTGCCTCCACTTGTGGAGACATGTCCTCTCAAGAGACATGTCTCTTAGAGGCGAAGTCTTCTTCATACTAAAGGGAGTTCAATTGGTGATATGCAAACATCGAAATCAATTAATGTCTTGCAATCAGCACATTCGGCTTCAAGAGAAGAAATATGGAATTGTTAGATATTGTTTGACCTGTAAGAATTTGCTTTAACAATCTGGAATCTGATCATAACTTTAATATGGTATTAGGGCGAGGTTTATGCAAGATCTTGATCAGATTTGTCAAGCAGCCTGAAGGATTTCACATTAAAGTATATGAGCAAGCTTCATCACATGACAATGGATGTCAAAATGTTGCGTTCAGGCCATTCAGATCCAGATAACGATATTGTGGTGGAGGCGAGCATACACGCCGTCTAGGCAGAGCCTCTGGCTCTGGCCGGCCGCATTCTAAAAGTCGCGATCATCATCAGCAAAGCGATCTCTGGCCGACGTCATCACAACACTAGGAAATCGCATTCATTGGCTCATCGACATCAGACAGACTATGGTGGAGGACAAGTGACCTCATCTATAAACTTGGCGCACCATTCTGGAGATTCATCGCACCATCATTCACGGATACTAAGAGTCGGGTATCTCATTTGGAAACCCCGTGATTCTACCAACATCAGATTGCATCACCTCACAGGCCGCACATGACATAGAGATACTGGCGCTCGAGATCAACAGGAAACACATAAGTGCGGGAGTTGTGCGTCGATCAAGGCTTCTATACTCACGGGAACAGGAGTGATCATTGAGCAGGACAACTGGAGAAAGTCAAAACTCCACAGTTCAGGGATCTCAATCTAAGACGTCTTTCTTCAATGAGTGTCTAGAAGATATATGCTATGAGTTAATTCGTGCCTCTTATGTGCCTTTGGTGAGGAGTTGAATGTATAGTTTTTTGTTGCAATCTCATGTTTGGGATATTCGGTGATGGCTGTGTGTGAAGAGAATACAACATGCAAACTCTAGAAGCAAAGTCCTGTGTGTCCATGAATGTGGCCATGAAACATCTCTTGTATGTGATGATTGATGGTCTGTACTTGTCTGCCTTGTGACTATGCTCTCTAGGTTTGGTGGAGTTTGCATAGTGTCTTGACTTGTGACTGTGCATGGAGATCAGGCAATCTTACTATTTTTATTCCAAACCCCTGCAAGAAGTTGATGCTTCGGTATTAGCCTAAGTCACAAGGAGTGTGCTTTGTGTATCGGGCATTATGTTACCATAGACAAAATTCATGAATCGTGAAAAAATGACGTTTCTAAGAAGATGCCACAGAGAGACATCACGGAAGAATACGACCTTCAGAAATAGATATGGGTTGTGTGATGTCTTTATTTTCTATCTTTGCCATATATGATTCTGGACATCTTCACATCTGGTTCTTTGGTGGAGTTTCCCTATTTGGCTGTGTCGACTTCCTTGAGTTAGCATTTTGTGCACAAGAATCAAATCAGTTTGGAAGGAATTTGCATTCAGTTTATCATAACCATATAGAGAAAGGTTTCCAGACCTGGGTGTGGCAGTTCATATGCTTATTCCTGCGCTACCTCTTGAAGACTGGGTGTGAGACCTTTGACAGGTGATTGGAGTTGTCAATCAAACTAAGAGCAGCAACAATCGACGCCACCGCAAAGGGTGAAGAGAGCAGATATTGTGATTGTTGATATCGATTCCTCATTCTTGCGTACATGATTCTAAGTTTAATGAGATAAGTATTGCATGATTGAATAATGTTCATGAATTGTTATATAGTTATTAAATCATGCTATAACATCGAGATAGTCAATCATTTATGCTTCTAGCAAAAGTATTTCTTGTTTAAGATAGTCGAGTCTCATGAACTGTTAGTAATCTCTTCTTAATGCTTTTAGGACGGATAAAGAAATGAAAGAGATTGGTTCCAAAAGAGCTTGATGCATCCTGTAGGTTGAAAAATGAAGACACTGCTTACAACCTTGAGATTGTGTGAATGGCTGAAGATATTTTTTGAAAAGGAAACATTAACCTTCAGAGGGAGTTCTATGATTCAATGTTGCAATGACAGATACTAAAATCTTGAAGTGCCTCTTTAGAAATTGAGATCAGAATTGCTCATGTCTGTCAACCTGGATTTAACATTGGTAACTTCACAAACCTATTCATATTAGAGTGATCTGGGATGAGGTTGAAAAGATCAACCAGAATCTCTACAAAGGTGTGAATTAGAAAGCATTTCTCTAAAGCAAGTATCACAAAATTTTTTTGTCGAGGAGGTCAGGAGGCTGATGCGATGCAAGTACTTAGAGCTTCAGAGGGAGTCTCATCTTCACTTGTTGTAATGCTTTGAGATAGAAAGATATGAGGTGAAAGCCTTGTTCATCTCTGAGACTGAGATGAGACGTCATGTTGAGAGACTCCATGACGACAGGTTCCAGGATCTAACTTTAGAAGAGCCCCATGCACCCACAGTATGGCTTAAGGGGGGGTATTGGATATAAGCCACACCCGGACTAATGATGGGCTGGCCACAAGAGGCCAGTAGCTTAGTTAATAGAGCACTCCAGCTA
Source organism: Sequoiadendron giganteum (assembly GCA_007115665.2). Taxonomy (NCBI): domain Eukaryota; kingdom Viridiplantae; phylum Streptophyta; class Pinopsida; order Cupressales; family Cupressaceae; genus Sequoiadendron; species Sequoiadendron giganteum. The sequence continues at coordinate 258,141,394 of CM021100.1, read as the reverse complement.
CAAATGGAAGGTCCTAGTGAATGCTCTTAGCCAGTTCATGTGTGAGCCACAGGAAATTCACCTTATGGCTGTAAAACACATATTGAGATATCTTTAAAGCACCATTGGATTTGTTTAGGCTGGGAGTGTAACCGATCAGAAAAGCACATCAGGATGTTGCTACAGTTTAGGATCGGCTATGATCTCTTGGATTTGCAGAAAATAGTCTTCAGTAGCACAAAGTTTGACAGAAACTGAATACATTGCAGCCTCAATGGGAGCAAGAGAAGCAGTTTGGCTTCGTAAATTGCTTGTGGGACTCCTTGATTTAAGCACATTGAGATCCCCTATCTTTATGTAAGAGATATGGTGGAAAGAAAGTGATCCAGTTGGAGTATATTAGTTCAAATGTTTAAACAACGGACATACTCAACAACTTCTCTCCAGAGTTAAGGTTGAACTCTTCGGGAAGAAAACTTGGTATGTAATTTGATATTATGTTTGAAATTCAAATTTGTTTATAAGTTGTACTAATATATAAAGATGTTTAATGTGTAAACTCTTTTGTCATGTGTGTGACTCCATGACCCTATGGGCCTACTCCCCATGTGTACATTATTGAAAGGTGACGATCTTTCTAATAATGAACACTTGTATTTGACATTGTAAAGTGATGACTCTACAATGATAAACTATCATGATAGATATCATGTGACTTGATATCTGTGGACATGTCATGATAGTATCTCTTGGACACTTTGATGGATATCATGGGACTTGATATCATCTGAAGATCATTGTGATTCTTAAGAGATAATCATGGTGGATATTTATATCCGTGGATATGCCATGAATTATGGTAGACATCATGTGACTTGATGTCAGTGCACATACCATAATGAAGATGTGTTATGAAGAATGTCATGTGACTTGACACTTTCAGAAGCATACCATATATTTTGATATCACGAGTTAGGTGATATCATTTTATACTTGTTTGGAGTTTATCCTCCCTAGTTAAAGAGGGATAGTTGAATAATGAAGATGTGTTATGGAGAATGTCATGTGACTTGACACTTTCAGAAGCATACCATATCTTCTGATATCACGAGTTAGATGATATCACTTTTGAAGTTATTCTCCCTAGTTAAAGAGGGAGTGTTGAATAGTGAAGATATGTGATGAAGTATGTCATGAGACTTGACACTTTCAGAAGCATACCATATCTTCTAATATCACGAGTTAGGTGATATCACTTTTACTTGATGGAAGTTATCCTCCCTAGTTAAAGAGGGAGTGTTGAATAATGAAGATGTATTATGGAGAATGTCATGTGACTTGACAATATTGAGAAAAGCATACCATGTCTTCGATATCACGTGTGAAGGTGATATCTTCACTTATTTGATTTGAAATATCTTCCCTAGCTAAGAGGGAGTGTTGATGAATGATAGCTTAGGTCAGATATAAATGTTGATTGCCTAAGGCATCATCTTCATTTATATTAGACCAGATTGCTCTTCATACTTATATTTCTGAAATAAGTAAGTTCGAATTTATAATGTGTGTATAAAATCGAAATATTAATGATGTTAATATAAATCTGAACTTACCTTTTAAATCGACATTTGAAGAAAGGATATGATAAAGGTGACTAACCGATTGGTAATCAGTTCCTCTTAGACACGTGCGCTCATAAGAGACACGTCCCTTGAGTGGACGTGCCTCCACTTGTGGAGACACGTCTTCTCAAGAGACATGTCTCTTAGAGGCGAAGTCTTGTTCATACTAAAGGGAGTTCGATTGGTGATATGCAAACATCGAAATCAATTAATGTTCTGCAATCAACACATTCGGCTTCAAGAGAAGAAATATGGAATTGTTAGATATTGTTTGACCTATAAGAATTTTCTTTAACAATTTGGAATCTGATCATAACTTTAACAAAGGGGATAAAGGGTCACCCTGCGTCAAACCTCTTAACGCTAGAAAAAAACCTTCAGGGGACCCATTTACTAGAATCGATTACCGGGGTGATGCTATCCATCCGAAGAGCCAGTCCAACCATACTTTTTGAAAACCAAAGGCTTCCAGGACTTTGAACAAGAATTGCCAATCTACTCTATCATAAACCTTTCTTATGTCCAGTTTTAGTAACATCACAGGCTTTTTCTGTCTCTAAACGGAATGAATGACTTCCTGAGCTATGATTACTCCATCAAAAATTGATCTGCCTGGTACAAACCTCGTTTGCTCTTCTGCAATGATACTTGGGAGAAGATTTTGTAACCTATTCGCTATTGCTTTTGCCAGTATTTTGTAAATTGTATTATAGAGAGAGATTGACTGAAACTCATCCCACGTTTCAGATTTCTCTTTCTTTGGAATTAGGGCTATTAGAGTATTATTCATCTCCTTTAGAATCCTTCCGGAACTTCTTGAATCTTCAATCGCCTCAGCCACTTTTGTACCTATGATCTCCTAGCACTTCTGAAAAAAGATTGCGGGAAAACCATCTGGGCCCAGCGCCTTCTTTGGGTGTAGACCAAAGGCGACAACCTTAATTTCTTCCAACGTGAATTTCGCATTCAAATTATCCATATGCTCCGGGATAATTATTCTTGGAATACTTCAAACACAATCCACCTACTCTCCTAGCAGCGAGCCTTCCAAATTATTTAGGAGATCCTGAAAGAAAGAGTCCGCAGAGGTACCTATTTCCGCTGGGTCTTCCAGGAGTTGTCTCCCCTCACATTTATACAAGAAATCCTATTCGCTTCTCTTCTACTCTTGGTTGAGTTGTGAAAGAATTATGTATTTCTATCCCCCGCTTTCAGCCAAGTTTCTCTAGATTTCTGTCTCCAGAAAACTTCTTCCTTTGCTAGAACATCATTTAGGTTTCTGTTTAGCTCCACTTCCTTCTCAAAACTTCCATCATCCATTCCTTCCTTAATCACCAATTCTTTAAGAGCTTTGAGCTCCTCCTCAATCCTTCGCTTTTTAGCGAAAATATCTTTAAAACACTCCTTGTTCCAAAATTTTATCTTCTGCTTAAGAAATTTTAATTTGGTGGCCAAGTTGAACATTTTTGAACCGCCCAGATTGCATTCCTTCCACCAGAGCTTAACCAGGCCCATAAAGCTGGGATCTTTGAACCACATGGTCTCAAACTTGAAGGGGCAATGCACCGGTCCTCTATCCCCTTCAATACTCAACACTACTGGAAAGTGATTTGAGGTACTCCCAGTTACTATCTTGCTCTCCAAACTGAAAGGAAAGAGACGCAATTCTCCTTTGAAGAAAAACCTATCTAGTTTCTCAGAAATGCTACAAAAACCTTTCCTTCTATTTGTCCAAGTGAAGCAACCATTTCTGGTGAAAATTTCCATCAACAAGTTGCGCTCCACAAAGTTTTGAAAATCCATTTGGGATTGCAAGGCTTTGCTCACACCACCTTTTTTGTCTCCGGGCCTTCGAATTGCATTGAAGTCTCCTCCCATTATGCAATACTCTTGATCTAAACCGTTGATGAAGAGATCTAGTTTTTGCCATACTATTCTTTTTAATGTACTCAAAGACGGTCCATAGACATTGATAATAACAAAATTCAAGGCAAAGGTTAAACTTCTTACCCTACAAGCTCGCCGATGTTTCCTTTGTGTCAGCTCATCCACAATCACTGCCCGGGGCTTCCAAATGGTTAACAGTCCACCTGAAGCACCATCCGCTCCCACCCCCAAACTCCTCCATTGCTTAATTTTCTTGTTTACCTTTGCTACATCTGCAGTGTCTAGTTTTGTTTCTTGAAATAAACAAATCTCCGCCTGGTTAAGGTCCATCACATGCCTATCAGGTTCCATTTTTTAGGGGCGTTGAATCCCCTAACATTCTAGGTTAAGAGCCTCATTGTTGTTCAGGAAGAGCATCGCTCTTCCCTAATTTCATCATTGAATCAATTTTATGTTGCCCATTCGCTTCCCCATCCCATTTTCTTTTTTCTTGGTTAGAAAGTCTACCCCGCTTTTTATTTTCCCCACAATTCGGTGACGATTTCACCATTTCTTTTTGGTGTAACCCCAACTTGATCTTTGCATCGACCATGCTCTGGGATAATTTTCTCTTTTTGATAGATTGCGGGCTTCCACACACACACCCAGGTGGCAACTCTCCTGGAGGATCCTTTTCATCCCCAAGCTCTTGTTCCCATTCCTCTTCAAAAATCCATGTGTTGGCTTTTGCTTCTTCGACCAAGACCACTAATTCTTTCCCAACTGCAATGAGCGAGTCCAACTCCACCTTAGTGCAGTCGTCCTCGAGGACTTACAGAACCTCCGATATCTTTTCTTCCAACAAAATATCCTTCTCCTATTGCTTTCCCTCCTCAACCCCCACGTTATTTCCTTCCTCTAGCTGGGAAGCTTGTTGGGCTTCCATTTGTATTTGTACCGAAGCCTGTTGCTCTGGAGAAGAATCCTCCAGAGTCTGGGTTGTACCCATTTTCTCACCTTACTTCTTTGGGCTTAGAGCCTCTTTCCCAGCCATATCCTTTACTTGAGGAGCCTTGGCCTCCATAACTTTTGAACACTCAACCTTATACTTTGAGGGCCTACTACCCAACGAGCGCACTAGAATATCCTGCGTGAAAGAGTCTACTTCCAACTTCTGAATCTAGTTTCCATAATCTATTAGCAGTTCGATCTCTTCATAGGTGTGTTGCACTAGGTTTTTTTCCACGCATATGAGCACATGAGATTGGAGCTGTCCTGACTTCCTTCTTTCCTCTGCACACACAAAAGTGCCCAACCGGTTCCCTATTTCCTCTATGATGCTTGGCTCCCAAAACTCTGTCGGAAGGTTTGGGAGATTAAACCATTCCTGAATCGTATCCATTACATGCACTACTGGGTTAAAGCCCGCCGTCCACCGCCGAAGGTAAAAACCACTATCGTCCCGAACCCAAACACCCTTCACAATTTCTTCCCTCAGTTCCCTATTCAAGCATATTACCAGGAAAAAATCGTTTTGCAAAGGTTTGAATAACAAATCAGTGCCCCATTTTGACTTCCACCATTTCATTAGGAAATCCCATTTCAGGCCTTTGCCATACCATTTCCCAAATAAACCCATGTTCTCTAGACGGAGGACTTCAGCTTGAAATTTCACCTTGCTAACAACCAGCGTGGCTTTCCCCCTAGGGATTCCTTTTGCTATTCTTACCACCGGTCGCTCCTACCCCTTTCCCAGAACAACTTTCCTAGCCTCCTCCCATTCCTTTTCAGGCCTTTTCTTCTGCCATACCTCTTTAGTGAAGCCTTTCCTCCTTTTGGGGTTTCCTTCTCGACCCTCGACATCCAACCTTGTTTGTCCACCATTTCCGCCTCTTCCTTTCTCAAAAGGCCTCGGTCTACGAAAGGCTTCATTACGATACCTGCCTCCTCCTTGACGGCCCCTATAGCCTTGTCTGTCGTTTTTCAGTCTTCCTCCCTCACGGCCCCGCCCTGTTGGGCGAGATTCTTTTTGGTTTTCCATCGCCTTACGGGCCTATCTGTCTGCTTTCTAGATTCCACCATGGTCCACCTGTCGGTTACCTCTGAGCCCCTCTTGCTGACCCCGGGTGTTCCTTCTTGCAGGTGACCGTTGTAGACCCATGAAATTTTTTGTCCATTTTTTCCTACAAACACTCGTTTAAGTATAAGTTGTATTTTTATGGATATAACTTAAATTTAATTTTTTTGATAAGTTAAGTTAAAATATTCAAATTATTTCCCTTGCACCACCCCATTAGCCCATGGATAATTAAATTATAGGTTAAGGGTCTTCATTGGATTTATGCTTGAGAAGGGGACGTGACAAAAATTGACCTACAATATGAAATTTTATGTGCAAGTAATGGTTTTTTTGAAGTTAATGAACATTTATGTTTTGAACATGTTTTACTAAGTGATCATCCATTTTTGCAGTTCTGTCAAAACTATTGTTAAAGTATTCATGTAAGAAGCATCATTTCTACTTTCACCTTATGCAATCTATAAGTTTGACCAATCACTAACTATATAATCGAAAACCTGGTTAATTGTTCGAAGAATTCTTATAAAATATCAAGGGTCATGAACCCATGAAGGAAAGTAACAAAAAATAGACTTCTTGGAGATTAATGATGCTTTTCGTAGCAAATCTATACTCCAGAAGAAAAATAAAAAAATGTAAGAGTATCCATTTGAACACTTGAAAACAAGATTACTTTATCTAAAATTTATGTACTATGCATTAATTGTGGTCATCTAATACGCGTGGATAAAATTACAAAGGATCTATTCCATGGAAGATACAAAATCCTACAGTCTTGAAGTTCAGATAAACATAGGATTCAAAAAATTGTATAAGTACTACACAGTTTGCCAAAGTTGTCAGTACCTAATGGCTTCAATCAATGTCAATAGAATTGCACTCTCAGAAACCTCATCAATGGCTAGTAATGAGGAAACAAAGAGTTCAATATCAAATGAATATAAATTATTGTTTGAGTTGGAACCGTGTTCTGTTTAGCAGCAAGAATATTGAAAATTGATGAAATTGGTATCGTATAGAATTTTGTCTGCTCAAATACTTTATTGAGCAATTCCATGTAGAACAATTTGTTATTCATGCTTGAGATAGAATCTTTGTGTGTGATGTGTTATTCATCATTCTCTATTAACATCAGGATTGTTACTAAAGGAATAACCTGCTATTTTTACCTAAGGGGTTCCCAAACAGTACCCAACAAGAGAAGAAGTGAAAACATGGCGAAATGAAAGATGTTACTGGCTGATGGCTGTTCATATATATAGATGAATCAGACAAAGGAAAACCACTTGCCCACCTCAGATGGTGTGTGGGGGAATCTCCATCAGGATTTCCAAGGCTTTCCCAATAGTGTAGTGAAGCTGGTAGTCTTCATAACCAAAGAGAATACTCGCAAGAGTATAGAGACTTCCTTACATCTGATCAAAATCAAATTTTGGTGGACTGATTTATTGATACCCATGAAGACCATTCTAAATTTTGTTGTCTACTGCAACTCATATTGATCATTTTGGAGGTATTCTAATCAATTTTCAGACCACACTATTCAGTTTACTGCTGCAACATTATCATTGGAATCTTGTTATATTTTGTTTGTTGTTGAAGCTGCTGGTTAATATTTGATTTTAACTCCAATTTGCAATAATTTCTCTAGTACTTATTTTATGTATGCATTGTACTTTTGTGTGGGGTTTACTGCCAGAAAGGATATTAGATTTGCAATTGATTTTCAGTATTATAAGTTTTAATGAATTCTGGAAGGTATTACTACCAAAATCCTTTCTATTACTTGCATTGGCATTGTGGAGATTGGATGACATAGCTGCCAAGATCCGCATGTCATCATCCAGTTTGTAGTTGCATGCATTGCTCTAGAAGGCCTACTGCCAAAATCAATATATTCATCTCTTAGTTTGCATTTGCATGAGTTGTAAATTATGTGGCTTGCCACCAATAATTGAAATAAATTGGCTTATTGCTCACATCCCAGCCACCCTATGCTCTCATCTTGCCCACATCGGGATCTTGGTGATTAGAAAGTGCTAGGTTGGTGTTCTACTTTTGAAAATTTCTTAAGTAAATTGATTTCCTATCTAGGGAGATTACATTTCTTAGTTTCTATTAAAGTTCTGATCTTGCTAGCCTATAGGGAAAGCTAACTTATTAATGTAGATTACAAGTTTACAACACATACATGCCTATATGTAAAATCCCTTCCCAGATAGAGCCAAGTTTTTGATTGTTTCCAAGTTTGGTCAATATTTTATTTTATCAAGTTGCTCTCGTTTCATCTCTTGCATGATGATCAAAATCAGACTGGCAAATTATAGGTAAACCTGATACAACAATTCTGAAACACAATACTTGTATTTGAAATGGAGATACATTGTATATTCAGAATTTCACTTTCAGATTTAGTATTATACTTCACAGAACTCAGGCAGTGCTAGAGATGCCAACTTTAATTACAAAATATTAGCAGACAAATAGGAACTCTCTACGCATTCAATGACAGCATTAGAAAGAAAGTTCTCTTTTCTAGGACTCAGGTGGCAATCTGGGTGATGTATAGAATAATATTTTAACTGTAACAGCAGTAATACATGTGATTTCTGTACATTACAATGACTGTATTTTGTGAACAGCAGCCTCAAAACATGACAGCCAATACTTAAACTCTTCACTTACAAATATTGCAGATACAATGACGTAAACCACAATAGATAGGGTTGGAGATTACTCAGACCTGGGATGTTAAGTCGACTCAACCTGGAAGTGGATGTGACGTCTCAAGAAGGCCCAAAATACATAACAGCAGCTTCAGATTTCTTCTATGACCATTAATTCTCCTACATACTGCTGTGCCCAGCCTCATTTACTACATATGCTATCTCTCAAGCCTTCTAGCATGAGCTACAATCAGATTTCAAGGCAAATAATGAATCACCCTCTTTCCAGCTAACACGTCCCTGCTTGTTTTTGACTTTCTCCTCAAACCCACGATTTTCCCATGGCTGTATTGTTCCTGTGAACTGGGCCTAGGGTTACACAATAAGATGTGCATTCAACTGCCTGGTATACTCCCCAAAATTGTCTCAAAGAAGCAGCAAAATCTCAGTATAAGATAATCATGAAAATCTGTGGTGAATCTTCCCAGCTAGGACAAAATCTTTCACTGTCGAAACTGGCATTCCAGGGTTTGAAACCCGCCAACATGAAAGCTCTCGAGCTCCTTGACGTGAAGTGAGAAAATAGAAATATCCAGAATGTATTAAATGATCTCTCCTTTTTCTCTTTTGTATTTTCCCATTCACAAACATAAAATGGCTTTATAAAGTCAATTTTAAATATGTCACCTAGTCACTTTATAAACTTGACTTATTAATTACTTAATATCACCTTATAAAATTAACTTGATCTTAGGCAATATTAAATAATTAAGTAAATGATTCCCAATTTTGACATTAGCCTTCAGGAATTAAAAGGCTAAGCGATAACCCTGAGTGGCTACTGAGAAGGGGACATTACAGTCCTCCCTTCCCGAGATTGCTTGCCCTCAAGCAATTGCAAATTGGGATGCTGTAAAATCTGCTCTCCCTGCCAAGGTGTGTCCTCTGCTGGCAAGTCTCTCCATTTGACTAAAAACTCCTTAGCCACTCTATTTCTAAATCTCCTTTCTTGGATATCAACTCTCTCCTTAGGAATAAGTACCAAATGTCCCTCCTCATCCAATGGGGGTAACTCGGCAGATGAAGTAACCTGCTGTCCAAGTGCCTTTTTGAGGCATGAAAAATGAAACACATTATGAATCTTATTGTTCTCTGGCAACTCCAATTCATATGCTACCTCCCCAACACATCTGATGATCCTGTAAGGCCCATAAAACCGAGGCTTGAGATTTTCTGCCCCACTTTTCTTCAATGAAGATTGTTTGTATGGCTTCAAGTGAAGGAAAACCATATCCCGAACCTCAAAGCTACACTCAACCCGATGCCTGCCCGCATATGTCTTCTGTTGATTCTGAGCTAACTGCAAATTATCCTTGAGAGCCTTCAGAATATCCTGACTCTCCTTAATCCAATCCTTAGCTTTAGGATCTTTTCTCTCTCCGAAAGCTAAATCCATGAAAGATGGTGTGTCATAACCATAAAGTGCCCGGAAAGGTGCCATACCAATTGACATGTGGTAAGTGGTGTTGTAATAGTGTTCACCCAAGTGCAACCACTTGACCCCTCTCTGCTAGCCTGAAATGTAGTTACACAAGTACCCCTCAATCCACTTGTTCACTATCTTAGTCTATCCGTTTGTCTAAGGGTGATAACTTGTGCTTGGAGTTAACTCTGTCCCTGCCAACTCAAATAACTCTTGCCAAAAAGCACTCAGGAACCTGCTGTCCTTGTTGCTCACTATATATCTTGACAGTCCATGCAACTTGAAAATCTCCTTGAAGAACAATTCTTCTACCTGGGGTGCCTTATATTCTGATGATATATCGAAGAAATGAGCATATTTTGTCAGACGGTCTACAACCACATATATGCAATCCTTACCATGAACTTTGGGAAGACCGGTGATAAAATCCATGGAAATACTCTCCCACTTCTGCTCAGGAATGGGTAGAGGCTGCAACAACCCTGCCGGATGTGAATGCTTTGACTTGTTCTGTTGACAAATCGTACACTCCCTGACATACCTCAATACATCCTCTTGAGGCCCTTCCAAGAGAACCTATCTCTAACCTGCTGGTATGTTTTGAAGTAACTCTGATGATCTGCTAAAGGAATGTCGTGTGAAGCTCACATAATCTTTTCTTTGAGTTTGGATTCTGGCACTAGGCTGATTCTTTCCTTATAGAAAATGATATCATCCATAACTCTATATCGGTCATCCTGTACCTGTTCGTCCATCACCTCACATGCAAATTTGTTCTTGGAGTTGTTGACGTGTGTTTTATGACAACACCAACACAGAATAAAATGTCCAACGGTCACTCTATTCTCTCTTGATCAAAGTGTTCCGCATGCTAAGATTGCGTGAAAGTTCATGCGATCAACTCCAAGGTTCCTTTAATGCGAATAGACTCAGTTGGTTGATGTGAATATGCTGGGTATTCCAAGGGGACTTACGTAATTGTTCAACTTTATATGCTCAAGCAAATGAAGGATTTTGACTATGATGCTTTGGTATTTGAATGGATCGGGAAATGCTGAATTTAAAGGAGGTAGGGAAGGAATTCTACAATCTATCTCTACGGGTGGAATGCAAGGATTAGCTTTGACAGTCTTCAAACCAAACTTCGTTTCGTCTCCCCTTCGGACAACTTTGACAAAGCTGGTGCAATCTTCAAAGGATGGATGAGATGTTCAGATTGAGATTCACCATGCGCACCCCTTCACAACGAAGCAAGTGGGCACACTAAACACAATCGAAGTTAAGTGCTGAGATTCCAGTTGACCACGCAGGAGCAGACTTACTGTCAACAAGTTAGCGAGTGGTATGGATACGGGAAGATATGCCCAAACTAATGTCACATTCCACAATTAACTTTACTTGCATGAAACAAATCTACTTTACTTTACTCTATTCGAATTGGAAAGACGAAAAGATCTCGTCAACTGCCCACAACACAAAATGACGTCACTAATCAATGAAATCTTTATATCATGAGAGTCTTACACAACAATCTTTTGCAAGAACTTTCAAAAGGAAAGTCTTTCTTTCCTTTCCAACTAAGCTAACTCCTAGCTCTACTTCTATCAATCTCTATCTCTGTCTAGCTCTGATCTATCTCTGATTCTAATTCTAACTGTTTACAAATGAGGGGGGATGCCCCTTTTATAATGAGTCCAATTAGTGGACGGTTCAGATCTGATTACAATAAAGGGCTCAGATTGAGCCACCCATGCCCTAATTAGGGTTTCTGCCCTAAAAACCGCCACCGAGAGGAGTGGGGCAATGAATGCGTCCTCCACTCCTCATCAATGCACCACATCCTGCCATCAATGCACGTCGTCTCCCTTCAGAAGGTCATCGTCCAGAAGGGCGTTTCCTTTCTCCTTCTCGCTGGTTGCAAATCTGATGAATCTGGCCAAGACTGCCTCAACTTCCTGATTGGAGATAGGAGGAATGTGATCCAACTGAAACTCCAAAACTGCAACTGTTTGCCCATGCTGGGCACATGATTTCTTCCAGGCAACAAGGGCATCCTGGGTGTTCTGTATGATACTGGAGAACGTGGCTGTGTTCTCGAAGTCGTACTGTGTGAAGGTCTTCACCTCAGAGAAGAATGGCGCCAATCTGTCCTTCAATCCATCTGCAATTACCTCTTCAGCAGTCAACCTCTTGGCAAAGATTGCCTCCAACATGTTGAGAATTCCATCTAAGATGTTCGTCATGGCCTTTCTGACCCTGACAGAATCTGCTTGTGATGCATCATAGAATCCCCGGCCTGTGACTATTGAAGAATACCATCTGGCGAAGTCGTATGTATCTCCCTGCTGGATAACACCTCCCTCAACGAAAGAGTGTTGAGGTATGCTCATCAAAGCCCCTAAATGGAGAACAACTCTCGTCTGATAGATGCGAGCCTCACCCCAAGCATGGTTAACTGCCTCCACTCTAGCCATAATATCGGAAGCTTGCCTATAGGCATGTGCAAGATCTTCGATGAACTTTCTTGTCTTTGTACGCACACTGGCAACCCACTTGTCTGCCTGTTGTGCCATTCTCTTTAAATCTTCTAACCCACTGATTGACTCCTTGGAAATCTCAGCTGGAAGTTCAATTGCCGGATTTTCTTGCCCACAAGGACGGGACAAGTGCTGCACTTAGCCAATCAGTGTCTTGTGCTCTACCTTCAACCTTTTGTATTTTCCCTCAACGTAGGACAATCTATCCTTGAGTGCTCGATAGGAATTATCGCACTCCTCTATCACTTGTGCTCCAGTAGGGCGGCCTAGTTCCATGGTTGTCACAACATAGTTCTCAGGAACGGCCTCGTCTCTATCACATTCTTCCCGAGGAACTACCACATGCAAGGTTCGGGATCCATCCTCATCTGTGGATATTTTGGAGAACTTCCTAGCCCTTTTCTTTGCTAGAGGTGCGCTGATCCTCTGTAATAATTCTTCCATCTTGGCTGCGGGATCGGTCTCATCTACAGGATCACGCCTCATCCTATCCCTTAGCCATTCCAGAACCTCCTGCCGCATGTCAGATATAATAAAAGGCTGTTCTACCTCAGCCTCTACCTTGTGAACCTCTGCTCTGCCATCGTTCTGACGAGGCTCACCGTCATCAATAGGCTCCGTGTCTCCCGAGCTCTGGGCATCCTGATCTGAAGTAGCATCACCCTCGAGAGCTGCCTCAATTTCCTGCTGAAATTGAGTATCAGTAGCCATCCCCTCATTTGTCTCTTGCTGATTTTCCTGCTGATGTTCTTCTTGGGGCATGTTGATGCTTTGACCCACTGATTCTCTACGAGGTGGCTGACTCGCCACTTGCATTGTTTGCTCTACATCCAATATTTCCCTCTAATCAACAAACAAAGACACCTCCTGTAAGCTTGGAGAATGTGTTCGAGATGGTGTATGCATGGACTCCTCAACTACCATTGGCTCAGGTCGAACTGGCTCCTTTCCTCTAGGCTCTGGAGTTGGATTACTCCGTCTCCTCTGATTAGTTGTCTGCAATCGACTGTCTCCCATCAAATTGTAGGTAAGGGGAATTGACCTTCCCTTGAGTCAGCTGACATGCCTCTCTACCCAACTCCGTGTAAATGTCAAGACTGGGATACAAAGTGTATCCAAGTCAGTGACATCTGGCTCAGACCAATCTGGGAGTGGCAAAGGTGTATCTCTTACTGTCTCGTAGTCAGCCTGTACTACGTTTATATCCTCCTCAATCTGATCCGGCACTGGGATGATCTCATACTCTCTCACCATCCCCAACGGTATCCGAGAAAACATTCTCTTTCTGACCTCAATCTCATCCACTGCACTAGCCCAAAAGTCTTCGATCTGCACCTTGTGCCTGAACTCCTTTGTCAATATCCACCTGATGTTTCTGTGGGGATCGTAGTAATGCCTGCTGGTGTGATAGGAAAGGTGGAAGAATTGGAGCTCCGCTTCTGCCTCTCTTGCTACTTGCAGCGATTGGCAGTTTTCATCTGAATTTCCCATAGTAATTGGGAATCCGAGTCCACCTTTCTTCTTCTTCTTCTGAATCTTATCATAGGAAATCAGTTGCCTAGATACTTCCAGCATCACTATCCTGTTTGTGGGATACTGAGGCAGTCTGTATGGATAGGAGGAAAATCCTTGTAGCCTTATTGTTGTGACCTTTTTCACACATCACCCCATCAAGATGGGGACCCCCTAAATTTTGTTCCATTCTGGTCTTTTGGCTTTGGTTCACTCTCTCTCTGGTCTCTGGTCCTTCCGGGGATGTCCTGTCGTTTGACCCAGGTTAAAGTATTGTTCAAATATGTGAAATTAGGGTTTCCCGCCATCCAGGCTTTTAAGGGTCAAACCGAGTCACGAAATTGAAATCCAAGCTCAGTACAGCAGTCAGAAGGCTTCCAGTAGAGTCCCCCTAAATTTTCACTGTATTCCGGCAACTTACTATTTTTAGTAAGTATTCAATTTGGGACTATTTTATTGAGATTTTGGAATTCCGTCAGTTCCACTGCATCCGGGTAACATCAAGCTGCCTACACGTAAATTTTGAGTCCAGATCAGACGACTTGCTATTTTTGGCAGTTCAGGCTTCAAGAGCCATTTTCAGGGTTTCCACATGAGCTTTTCAAATGCATGTCTGGAGAATCCTTCTGGGTTTTCCAAAACCTTCGCAGTGATGTAACATGCAAACCGAGACGATCACTTTCAGAGTTCAGCCTTCGGAGGCTATTTTTAGGGTTCGCATGCAGTGTTTTTCAACGCATGTCGGGTTTTTCCTTCTGGGTTTTTCAAGAGCTTTGCAACAATGTGACATGCAAGCGGAGAAGATCGAGTTTTGAGGACTTACTATTTTTAGCCAGTGCATGCATGCAGACCAGTTTTCTGGGTTTTTCTGGGTTTTTTGAGATCCCACGGGCAATATGACATGCAAAACCATCCGGCAGTGGATGAGTCACTTTTCAGGCAGTTTCTATTTTTAGCAGGTACACTCTGGCAGCCGCCCCAACACTCCAGTTCAGCAAGCAGAACGACATGCAGAAGGAACGAAGTCAAACGGAGACCGTTCGGGATACATACAAGTCAAATTAGGGTTTCCACTTTTATAGGGGGTAAAATCCAAAAATAGCCGAAACGAAGCACCCCACCAATGTCAGCACACTTCAAGGTACCTGCTGGCAAAATTTGAGCGAAATCGGAGAACTTACTATTTTTAGTAAGTCAGGGCACGGCTATAAATAGCAGGTCTGCACCCGAGGTTGGCATCAGAGTGACACTCAAGCTATCAAGATCAAGCGTTGCAACTTTCAGGCAAAACGGAGCTACTGAAGTCAGAAAGTCAAAACTTACTATAAATAGCAGGTGGCTATAAATAGCAGGTCAGGGCAGAGGACTGGCAAAACAGGTTCACAAGGTGAAGAAGATCATATGATGAAATTTTCAGGCAAAACGGAGCCTTAGAGGTTGAAAATCAAGGGACTTGCTAAAAATAGCACAACTTGCTAAAAATAGAATGCAAAAGCAATAGCAAGCAGAGACATGAAAATTTTTCTAAGTATGGGAAAATGAAAGCAAGAGCTCTAAAAGGCGCCCACCTCAAGAATGAAATCTGGAAATTTTCTAAGTACAAAATTCAAAGTTGAGCAGAGAAAATGCGCCCACCTTGATCAAACTCTTGAAATATTCTAAGTGTTGGAATTGAAAGTAGAGGCTCTAGAATGCGCCCACCTTCAAGATTGGTAGCTTTAAAATTTTCTAAGTCTAAAACGAAAGTTGACCCCTCCAAGTGCGCCCTCAAGTTGAAAATTCCTAAGGCAAGGGAATAAAAGTTGAAGCTGCAAAATGTGCCCATCTCCAGCTAGGAAATGCGCCCAAGTCAAGGGGTCAAGAGGCTAAAAACGCCTAAGGCATAATTGAAAGTCCAACATGAGAAATGCGCCCAAGTTGAAAGCTTGGCCTAGTAAATGCGCCCACCTTGCAAGAGTTTTAATTCTAAGGCAAAAATGGAAGTAAGACCCCTAATATGCGCCTAGGGAACAAGAGGTTAAGTAAAAGCGGCTAAGTATGGAATTGAAAGCCCACCTAGCAAAAGGCGCCCTCAAATGGAAGCTCATACCTCAAAGTGCGCCCAAGGGATTAAGTAAAAGGAAAACGCCTAAGGCAAAAACAAAAGCTCATGGGTCAAAATGCGCCCAAGGGGTCAAGAGGGTGAAAATTCTACTAAGGCAAAAACGAAAGTTCAACTAAGGAAATGCGCCCAAGCTCCTCCCTCATATGCGCCCAAGGTCCTTGGAGCCTAAAAAAACGCCTAAGTGTGAGGAAATGGAAGCTTGCCTATCAAAATGTGCCCTCAAGTGTGTGAGAAAGCAGCTAAGGCATGGAAATGAAAGCTTGCCTATGTATTTGCGCCCAAGGAGGATGTGAAGGTAAAAACGCCTAAGTGTGAGAAAGCAAAAGCTCACCCTAGCAAATGCGCCCAAGCTAAATCAATGAGGGATGAGAAACTTGGAATTGTCTAAGTCACAAAACAAAAGTAACCATGGCAAAATGCGCCCTCAGGGTAAATGGGAAGGCTTAAAAGTTTCCAAGTGTAAAAAAGAAATAAAAGTGGACTATGTTAAATGCGCCCTCAAGGCAAGCCAGGATGAATTTATAAAAAATTTTCTAAGTCTGGAAAACAAAAGCCCACCATGCTAAATGCGCCCATCTCCAGCAAGGTCTTGAGAACGCCTAAGTGTTTGAAAACAAAAGCTAGCACATACAAATGCGCCCTCAAGAAGGATAAAAGGTGAAAAATAAACTAAGGCGTGGGAATTTAAATGTGGACTCCACACAAAAAAAATATACGCCTAAGGGAGGATGAGATTTTTTTTTTTAAATTTTCACAAGGCATGGAGATTTTTTCAATCAGGTAAAAAATATACCAAGGGTCAAGTACGCCAACAGAGAAAATGTTAGAAAATTTTTCTAAGTGAGATAACATTTCACTAGGGAAAAATACGCCCTTGGCATGGAAGGATGATTTGATGAATTTTAAAATTTTCCAAAGGCAGTTGAAGGTTGACGAATATTTTTCAAGGGGAAGATTTAATATTGATGAATATTTTCCATGGGTCAAATGGAAAATTAAATGAACCTCTTTAAACGGCACCCGTGAATTGACAGAATTTTAAAATTAATTTCCTAAGGGAAATTTTAATATTTTCAGAGGAATTTCGTTTTGCCTAGATTATTTTCCTAACGGAAATTAAATCTCAGAGGATGAATTATTTCGAGCAGGCAAATAATTTTTAATCACCCGGAGTTGAACATTTTAATGAGAGAATTTAAAATGTCTAAGGCAAATTTTATGAAATCGAGGATTTAAATGACAGACATTTTAAAAGTTGGAAATAAATTTACAACTCCCACGAAATTTTTCGAGTTGAATTTATTTAAACACTGCGAGATTTTAAAATGGAATTTTAAATCAAGTCAGGTGATTTTTTTTTTTTCTCGCGAGTTGTTTAAATCGCCAAGAGTTAACTGGCAGACTAAGAGGAAGAATTCGAATTTTTACAAGGAAGGAATCATTATTAATGGCAACTGCCATAATGACCGGCTGACGACTAGCCCACTACTGCGCTTGAATTAGAAGATTCCGAACGAAGAGAGTGGAAAATTGATGAAGGTGCTAAAAATAGCCCCAGCACTACTTAGCAGGATTCTCCGAGAAGAATTATTTAAACAATCTCTTCTCTCATTTCTCCTCACTTTTTTTTTGAAGTTGAAGTTGCTGAAGAAGTTCTTGAAATATTTTCGAAGTTGTTGAGGAGAGAATTTCTTTGAGAGTTTCGGAGTGTTGAATTGCTGCAAAGTGTTGAGTTGCAGAAATTTATATTGTGCTGGGGATTTATTTCGAAATTGCTGAGTATTGAAGTTGCACGAAAGTTGAAGCTTGCTGCAGATTTTACTTATTCGAGCTGCTAGAAGTTGAAAGTTGCTGAGGTTGACGAAGTCGAGACAAAGGATTTAATTCATTTTGTGCTGAGAAAGTATCCACATTGCTGAAAGTTGGTAGTTGGCTGCAATTTTCTTCGCCAGTCGGAAGTGCAGTCGTTGAAAGCTTCTTTATAAGCTTGAAGTTTTTTATACAGTACGAGGTTTGGAGTTAGTAATTTATGCTGAGAGTTTTTATTTTCAAAAAGCTAACTCCACGTTCGCAGCCGTCTCGGAGGTTACTTCATTTTATTTAAAAAATCTGCAGCCTAGCTTATTGCTATTCTATTTTATTTTGCAGATGGCCGGAGCAAAGGATGTTGCAGGAACAAGCAGAGCCGCAGGCAGAGCTGCAAACACTGAAGCAGGCAAGGCTAGCTCATCCCGGCAGGCAATGATTAAAAGGCTCGCTAAGCCATTTCTCCCAAAGTCAGCAATAGTTTCAAAGTTGGCGGGATTAAATGACACCAACCTTGGTTCATTTAATCTAAATGCACTCAAATCGAGGATGTTCGGGCTAGGGGGCCATCAACCATCAGTCACGGCACATAATATAATGAAGAGTGGAATCTACGCAGCTGCTAGTTTTCCGCCAGCAATTCAGTGTCCGGAGCTAATTATGGAGTGCGCCAATCACTACAAGCCAGAACGTAGGACGATTGTCTCTCCGGATGGTAAACTGCTCGCCAACTTCACACCGGATGCCATCGGAGAGGCATTTGGGATTCCGACTGCTGAGGAGATGTTATACAGGACAAATAAGAGGGCAGATAAGATGTACTCTTCCTCTTTCGAAAGAGTCACTGCAGTCATCAACAGAGTTTGGATGCAGAAGCCGAGGCCACCCCGCACTAAGCTCCCAAAGCAGATAATTGCCGAGGACGTGAAACAAGAATACTGTGATTTGATAATGATGCTGAGCCGGGTAAATGGGAGTGCACAGGCTTACATTTTCGAGCCTTGGATGTTCTACTTCATCGAGATTATCTTGGAGGGAAAGGAGTGTGTCGATTGGGCTAGGATGATTAGCAACCACATCGATGAGCAATTCAGGAGCCTGAAGGTGATGAAGACTTTCTACATGAGCTCATATGTAATTTACATGTTGGCCAGAATGACTAAGTACAGAGGGATTTCGTACAAGGAGCCAATCGGCTGTGCCCCTGGTCAATTCAAAATCCATGAAGCCTGCACACAGCTACATTTAGCTAACATTGCCAACTATAAACGGGCAAATGATGCATTCACAATGCACATTGCGAGGACACTTCAGCAGAGGACGCAGCAGAGAATATCTAAAGAAGCACAGACATTGATTGAGGAATATGGGTATTGGCTCATCCAATTCCCGAAATTCACATATATTAGGCTGCAGGGGTTCACTTCGTATCCGTATCGGTTACCACGATACCCCACTGATCACATAGTAATGCTTGAGGTATCTAGGCAATTGATTGCCTACGATAAGATTCAGAAAAGGAAAAAGAAGGGTGGACTTGATTTCCCTATCACCATGGGAAATTCCATTGAGGTGTGTCCCTCTTTGCAGGCAGCCCGAGAGGCAGAGGACGAGCTGCAATCTTATCATTTGTCATATCACACAGGCAGGCAGGATTTCGATCCTTACAGGAACATCCGGATGATACAGAACGTTGAATACCGGCACAGAGCTCATCTGGAGGACTTTTGGGCAAATGCAGTGGATGAGGCTGAGATAAGAAGAAGGATGTTTTCCAGACTTCCTCTCAAGTTGATTAGAGAATGTGAGATTATTCCAGTTCCCGACCAGGTGGAGGAGGATGTCAACGTTATGCAACCCGACTATGGTTCAGTTAGGGATACTCCTGTCCCACCACCTGATTGGTCCGAGCCAGAGATCATGGACTTGGACACGCTTTCTATCCCGGTGATGACTTTTACCAGGACTTGGGTCGACAGACATGTATGCAGACTCAAGAGCAAGTCGATCGCCCTTACTTATAGCTTGATGGGTGACCCAAGGCCGTTATCGGTAAAAAAGGGGAAACAAATTGCTCAGACATCGAGGGCACAAGTGGAAGTGCCAACCCAACCGATACCGTTGAGGATAGAACAAGCATCACCCGTGCACTCACAAACTCAGTCTTCGAGTTTGAGAGTGGTTTCATTATTTGCCGATCAGAGGGCAGGATTAGAGGAAGAGCGGGGACTTGAGGAGGTAGATCAGCCCAACGCCCGGGAATCAGCTAGTGTCAGTCTATCCAGGGGCGGCCAACAGGAGGAGGAAGAGGAAACAATGGCCGACACCCATTTTCAGCAGATGTTGGACACGGCTTTGGAAGAAGAAGAAAACACAGAACAGGGGACCCAAGGGTCGGGAGATACCCAGCTTATAGAGGAGGATGAGCCTGAGCAAACCAGTGCAAGAAGAGAGGAAGTGCACGAGATGGAGGCAACAGAAGAACAGCCCCTTGTCATTTGTAATCCACAGCAGACAGTGCCTGATTGGCTTTCCGACAGAATGAGGAGAGAACCCGAGGATGATACGGATCCGGCCATTGAGATGGAGGAGTTCCTCAGGAGGATCAGTGCGCCACCAGAGAAGAAAAGGGCCCGAAAGTTTTCAAAGATCTCGACTGACGAGTCAGGCTCTCGCACGCTTCAGGTGGCTATTCCGAGGGAAGATTGTGATCGAACCGAGGAGAGGCCTGAAAATTACGTGATCACCACAGTAGAGTTGGGTCGTCCTACGGGAGCCCAAGTTATCGAGGAGTTCGATAACTCCTATCAGGCATTGAAGGATCAGTTGCTCCGCACGGAGGGGAAGTATAAGAAATTGAAGAAGGAGCACAAAACCTTGATAGGATACATGCAAAATCTAGCACGTCCAGGTGAACCAGCAAACCCAGCAGTGGAACGTCCATCAGAGCTTCCGAAGGAGTCAGTTGTTGCCTTAGAGGATTTGAAGAAAATGGAAACGGAGGCAGACAAGTGGGTTAGCCGTGTTCATACTGAGACAGGGAAATTCATGGAGGACCTCGCCGATGCTTATCGACAGGCCTCAAGTATTTTGGCATGGATGGATATAGTAGATCAGGCCTGGGGTGATACTCGCATCTATCAAACGAAGACTGTACTTCGTTTGGGGGCTTTGATGCATATACCTCTAGAAACCTTGGTGGATGGAGGTGTAATTCAGAGAGGTGATAGGTATGATTTCACCAGTTGGTACTCCTCGGTGGTCACAGGCCGTGGATTTCACGACGCAGCAAGGGCAGATTCAGCTAAAGTGAGGAAAGCAATGGGCAACATCTTGGGGGGAGTCCTCAATACATTAGAAGCCATATTTGCTAGAAAGTTGGTCCCAGAGGAGATAACTGCTGATGGCTTGAAAAGTAGACTGCCTCCATTCTTCTCAGCTGCGAGGTCACTTGTCCTGGATGACTTTGAGAATGTCTCCACGTTCTCTAGTATAATTCAGCATACCCAGGACGCCTTAGTGACATGGAAGAAATCTTATACCAGATACGGACAGACGGTAGCAGTCTTGGAGTTCCAGCTCAACCATATTCCACCGATCTCTGCACAGGAGGTTGAAGCAGTATTGGCCCGGTTGATCGAGTTTGCTATCCGGGAGAAGGCCAGTGGGAACGCTCTCATGGATGAGGATCTTCTTGATGGTGATAGTGGGCATTAATTGCTCATTATGATTCCTGCAGGGGAGTGGAGAATATTCTGTGCATTCATTGCCCACTCCTCTCTGTGGCGGTTTTTAGGGCATAAACCCTAATTAGGGCATAGGTGGCTCAATCTGAGCCCTTCATTGTAATTAGATCTAAACCGTCCACTGAATTGGACTTATTATAAAAGGGGCATCCCCCCTCATTTGTAACATTATTAGATAGAGATTAGAATTGGAATTGGATCAGAGCTAGAGAGTAGAAGGCATATAGCATTTAGCTTAGAAGTTAGCTTTAGATTGAGGAGGGAAGAAAACTTTCCTTTGAAAGTTTTGTAAAAGGTTGTTGTGAACACTTTTCATAATACAAAGAGTTTCATTGCTTGGTGATTTCTTCTTTGTTATGAGTAGCTAGCAAGGCCATTTCGTCTTTCCAATTCAAGGTAGATAGAGTAAAATAGATTTTTATTTCATGCAAGTAGTTGTTAGCTGTGGAATGTGGTGTTTCATTTGAGCAAGTCTTCTCGTCCATACCACTAGCGGACTGGCTGACGGTGAGTTCGCCTTGCGTGGTCAACTGGAGTAATAGCGCTTAACTTCGATTGTGACTCATATGTCCATATGCATCGTTGTGATGGTATGAACATGTTGTGTCATGGTTTGAATATTTTCTCATCCTTTGAAGATTGCACCAACTTTGTGGAAGTTGTCCGGAGGGAGGCAAAGCGGAGTCTGGTTTGAAGATTGTTCGAATTGATCTTTACATTCCACCCTTTAGGAGTAGATTGTAGAATTCCTATCCCTATCCCCTTTAAATTCTGCATTTTCCGAGTCAGTCTAGATACCAGAACAATATTGCCAAATCATTCATGTCCTAATTGCTTCACAGAATCGAACAACTACGTAAGTCCCCTTGAAATAACCAGCAAAACACATCAACCAACTGAGTCTATTCGCGATAAAAGGAACCTTGGAGTCGAACACATGAACTTTCAAGCAATCTTAGCATGTGGGACACTTTGATCAAGAGAGAATAGAGTGACCGTTGGACAACTTTATTCTGTGCTGGCATTGTCATAAAAAGCACGTCAACACTTATGTAGGTGAATTTTGGAAATTGGATAAACCAACATCCGAATTTCTCAATCATTTCTTGTGCCTCCCTTGATATTCTGTGGTGGGTTCTCTGCTGCAAGGTCCTCGTGATATGCATTGTAAAGGCATCATTGACCCTCTTGTAATTAGTTGTGCTTGTGAGATGCAACTGTGGACAAGCTTCATATATTTTAAACTGATGGGATCCGCAACCGATTGGTTCCTTGTAAGAGATCCCTCTATATCTCGTCATGCGAGCCAGCATATAGACAAGGTAGGAGCCCATGTAAAATGTCTTCGTTCTCCTCACGCCACGAAGCTGCTCATGTATGTTATCACTGATCATCAGTGCCCAATCCATGTAATCCTTTCCCTCTAACACTAAGTTGACAAAATAGAACATCCAAGGTTCAAAGATGAACGCTTGGGGGCATCCTCCAACTCTGCTCAGCATCACAATGAGATCACCAAACTCCTGTCTCAAGTCCTCCGAGACTATCTGCTTGGGCAATTTCGTGCGAGTTGGCTTGGGTTTAATCATCCACCTAGTGTTTATCAAATCAGCACACCGGTCTGTCGTGGATGAGTACATCTTTCCAGCTCTCTCTTTCGTCTTGTAGATCATCTTCTCATGAATTGGAATCCCGAATGCCTCCCCGATCGCTTCAGGTGTTAGGTTAGCCAGCACCTTGCCATCCGGTGAAGTGACTATTCTTTGTTCTGCATTGTAGTGGTAGGCGCACTCCATGATGAGCTCTGGACATCGGATAGCTGGCGGAAAGTTGGCAGCTACATACAATCCACTTCTGACAATACTGTGCGAAGTCACTGACGGGTGATGGCCTCCAGTCCCCAATATCCTTCTGAATGCTTCCATGTTGAATGAGCCTAAGTTCGTGTCAGCTAGCCTGTCGAGCTTGGATGAAAATTTGGATTCTGGCAAGAATGACTTGCCCAATTTCTTGATCACAGCTTGTCTGGACTCGGTGTGGTTGTTTCTGCTTGCAGCTCTTCTGCTTGATTCGGCCATTCTGCAAAAAAAAGGCAACAGAGTCATTATAAAACAAGATTTTATAAAACAATATATCGCTTTTGAGGGTGCCAACAGATTTTTAAATAAAAAGGCTGCAACACTTTGTCACTTTCAGCTGCAAACCTCAACTATGCCTGTTTACTTCAATGTTCTTAGAAGTTTCTTCTCTGGTTGCAGCAACACAATGCCAAACACTTGGAAATGTTTGCTTGCAGCAATTTACTTTCAACAAATTTGAAACCTCCTCTTTGAAGTTCGTACTTTTCCTTCTAACTTAGCAACTTTCAACAACTTCAAACTGTTTTTCTCAAGTCGTACTTCAGCATTCAGCAACTTCACTTTTGGCAAATTCGTACCTTCTCAGCAAATGCAGCAACTGGCAACTTGGGAATCCGTGCCTCTCAGCAACTGCAGCCTCAACAAGTTAAGTCGCACTTCCTCCAGCAACTTCAACTTTTACAAACTTGCACTTCTCCTTCAGCTCTCTCACAATTTCGAACTTCTCAGCAATTGCAATCTCTTAAAAAAAAATCGTACTTTTACTTAGCCAATATCTTGCATTCAGCAACTGGTGAGAGGAATGAAGAGGATTTGAAAATCTTATAGCCTGGTCGAATTCCTGCAGAGGCTATACTTGGCAAATTTTTTGAATTCATTTTCCCTCTCTTTTCTCCATTGTAACACTTGTCATTTGAGGCATCTTCTAGAATTATGAATTCATCATCTCTGCACAGGCTTGCCTCACCGCGTTTGATTTTTTTAAAATATTAAATTGCTCACTCCATTGAACAATTTCGAAATGTTTGGCTAAGTCATTTGATCTTGTCTTCGCTTTGGCAAAATTGTCTAGCTCAAAACTTCTGGCGAAGTGCCTCTCATTTATTTTGCTCGTTTGCCTTAGAGAAATCTCTCAATTTTGCCTTAGGAATATTATTTAAAATAGGCACTGGGCAAAATACCCATCGAAACGATGTGGACATGGCGTGGAGTAAGCTTGAATCACCTTTGAATTGCGAATGTTTAATACCCAGAAGAAAAATTCTTCTCGAATCCATCGTTTTCATGTGTATCCGGACGAAGGGATTCTTTTAATTTTTATTATTTAAAAATAATAAAAATGGCTAATGTTTTTAATCTTATCCTCCGGATGTCTTCCACTCCTATAATTTCCCATTTCTTGGCCTTGGCAAATTCCCTTGATTTTCCTGAAAAAATTCCCTTCTGAAGATTTTTCTAACTCCGGAAATTCCTAGCATCATCCTCGTTCATACTCTCCATTTCTCCTCTAGAAAATACCTTAGGAATTATAAATTTCATCTCCAAAGGGCGCATATGGCATGTCATTTTCCATTTCCTTCCTTGGGCAATTCCACGCCTAGACATTCTCTTTCTTACTTAGCCATTTTCACTCTTCAAGTCCCCACATCTAGGCGCATTTCATAATGTGAAGAGGAAAAATATAAATGAATAACCCTTGGTCCCTTTTCACGCCCCCTTGGCATTATTTCCCTCTAGGCGCGTATGGTGACTTCTCACCTTCCTTGAGCGCATATTCCATGGGTAGCTTCCACCTTCAACGTTTTACCTTTCATCCTTACCTTGGGCGTATATGCCATGGAGAAGAGAAATTCCCACGCCTAAGACATGACTCTTCACCTCCCTCTGGCGCATATGGGCTAGGCTATTTCCATTCTACACTTGAGCGCATTTCACCTAATAGACATTCACTTTATCCTTGAGCACATTTCACCCTCACCAAAAAAAAACAACGCCATCATCTTGTGACCCTTCAGCTTCCTATGGTGCATATGGGCTTGCATACTTCCATGTTGGGCGCATTCACTAGTGTTAGGGGGAAAACATTACGTCCATGGTGACTCTTCACCTTCCCTAGGCGCATATGAAGGTGTTGACTTCCTTTTCCAAGCGCATTCATCACATGTGAAAAACCTTCCACGGTGTCTCTTCACCTTCCTCAAGCGCATTTGCTAGTGTGAGAGGGAAATCTCTTGCCTTAGGCGCATATTGGCTTTGCAAAGGAAGGCGCCTCCATCTTGTGACCCTTCAGCTTCCTTGGGCGCATTTCATTATGTGAGATGGAAAATTCATGCCCAAGCTTGACCCTTCACCTTCCTCAAGCGCATTTGGGGGTATGAGGAGGAAAATCTCTTGCCTTAGAGTAATTTTCATGCCTCTTGAAGGCGCATTTCATTTTTCACCTAAGGAAATTTCATACTTAGAACTTTTGAATCTTCCCTTTCTCCTGGGCGTGTATGAAGGTGTTTAATGCCAGTTATCATTTACGAATTTCCAACGCCCTAACCCTGTTTTGGCTTTCTATTTTTAGTAAAATTAGGGTTTCATCGCGTTTCACCCTGGTTTGCACTGGAACTGGCGTGTTTGTGCCTCCATCTGGTGTCGTCATCCTGTTCACGTCTTATCCGGCACAATACATGCTATTTTTAGCAAACCCTAGAATTGATCAATTTCCGTATCTCTGTTTGCTTTGAAATTTGCTCCAGTTGCCTCTGATGTTGTGAGAGACTTGTTCATGCTTGCTTCTGGTGACGACATGCCATTTTTAGTCACCTGCTATTTATAGTAAGTTTCAAAGTTGCCTGCTTCAGTAGCTCCGTTCGACTTGAAACTTGCTATGTCTGATCCTGATGACTTGAGTGCTCTGTTCATACCGACTTTCGGCGCAGACCTGCTATTTATAGCCGTGTCTTGACTTACTAAAAATAGTAAGTCCTTCGATTTTGCTCAAAATGTGCCAGTAGGTGGCCCGAAGGATGCTGATCATGGTGGTGTGCTTCGTTCTGACATCTCTGCACTTCGCTTCATCTATTTTTAGACATGGCAGGGAAACCCTAATCTGACTTGCACGTGGTCCGGACTGCTCCTGATTTATACTGCCTGTCGTTCTGTTCGCTGGAATGAAGTGCTAGGTAGCTGCTGGATTGAAGCCGCTATTTATAGTAAGTGTCCAGAAAGTGGCCAATCCGATGTTGGACGAGTTTGCATGTCACAGTGCCTGTGGGATCTCAAAAAACCCAGAAAAACCCAGAAAACTGGTCAAAGTTCCGGCACCGGCTAAAAATAGTAAGTCCTTGAAAACTGATCCGATCCACTTGCATGTCATATCACTGCGAAGCTCTCGTGAAACCCAGATGGAATATCCGGACGTGCATTGAAAATTCTTGCATGCAAACCCTAAAAATAGCCTTGGAAGGCTGACCTCTGAAAGTCCCCGACTTGATTTGCATGTTACACCATCGCGAAGGTCATGGAAAACCCAGATCAATTCTCTTGTCATTCACTGAGGAATTGCTTGTCTAAACCCTGAAAATAGCCTCCGAAGGCTGAACTGCTAAAAATAGCCAGTTGTCTGAATCCGTTCAAATTTCGCGTGTAGGCACTCTGAAGCCGCCTGATTGTGCTGAAGTCATTAGAATCCCAAAATCCTGATGAACAAGCCTCGAATTAGGCGCTTACTAAAAATAGTAAGTGGTCGGATTTCAGTGAGATTTCAGGGGGATTCTGCCTTGAGCTTTCTAAATGTGTTGCTGCACTTAGATTTCACTTGAGTAACCCAATCTTGACCTCAGACGGGTGTAAAGGATAGAAACCCTAAATTTGCCAATTACTTCAATTGAGGTCAAACGGGACATCCTCGGAAGGAGAAAAGACTAGAGACAAAGAGAACCAAAGCCAAAAGACCAGAATGGAGCAAAAATTAGGGGGTCCCCATCTTGGATGGGGTGATGTGTGAAAAGGTCACAACAGGAGTATTCTACCAGGAGGCGAGATTTCCAATCTGCTAAAATCTTCGTGAGTGAGCAAGCTACTGGTTTTCTAGAAAGGGCATCTGCACCAACATTCTTCTTCCCCTTCATGTACTCTATGTCAAAGTCGTAGGCCTGTATTTTGCTGATCCACTTTTGCTGCCTCTCATTCAAGTCCTGCTCCAAGAAATACCTGAGACTATTGTGGCTGGTCCTCACCACAAACTTACCCCCAACCAAATATTGCATGAACTTCGCCAATGCGTGCATTATGGTGAGCATCTCGTGATCGTAGATGGAGTAAAGTCTCTCAGGTCCCCTCAACTTGCAGCTCTCAAACGCAATAGGATGCCTGTTCTACATTAGTATTGCACCTATGACCTCATCGGATTCATCACACTCAAGAACAAACGGTTGTGTGAAATCAAGAAGTGCCAACACATGGCAAATGCTCATCACCTCCTTGAGCTTATCAAAAGATCGCTGTGCCTCCTTAGACCAACTAAATGCTCCCTTTTTCGTGAGGTCTGTCAAAGGTGCTCCCAACTGAGAAAACCCTCTAACAAAATTCTTGTAGTAGTTGCATAATCCGAACCCTCGCAACTCTATAAGTGTCCTAGGCGGTGGCCAGTCGAGTATTGCCTGGATCTTCTCCTGGTGGACCTAAAGACCTTGAGCACTGATTACATGTCCCAAATATAATATCTCCTTAAGGACAAACTAACACTTCGAGGCCTTAGCATACAAAGACTTCTCCTCCATAATACTTAACACCTCATCCAACTTCTTAAGGTGATCATCTTACGTTTTGCTGTATATGAGCAAGTCATCGAAGAGTACAAGGAGATATTTAAGCAACTGCTTATTAAAAATGTGATTCATGCAAGACTGAAATGTTGCAGGTGTGTTAGTCAAGCCAAAGGGCATGACTAAGAACTCATAATGGTCATAATGACACTAGAAAGCTGTCTTATGAACATCCTGCTTTGTGACCCTAATTTCATGGTACCTCGAGCGAAGGTCTATCTTAGAGAAATACACTGCCCCATGCAGCTCATCCAACAACTCATTGATCCTAGGTATCGGGTACTTGTTTTTGATGTTCTTTTTGAGAGCCTTGTAGTCTATGCACATCCTCATTGTCCCATCCTTCTTCTTCACCAAGACCACGGAAGAAGCAAAAGGACCGGAACTCAGCCGTATGTGTCCCATGTCAAGCAATTCCTTGATTTCTTTTTCTATTTCATCCTTAAAATTTTTAGGATGATGGTAGGGGGTGGTAATGGCGGGCTTGGCCCCATCCTCCAACTCAATGGTGTGCTCAAACCCTCTATTTGGTGGCCTCCCTAGAGGGATCTCCCCAAACACTCTATCGTGCTTACCTAGAAGTGTCTGTATGTCAATATCGTATGGCTGATCTCTGTCAGGTGTACCCTTAGTTGTGATAAGGCATTTTGCTGCCCATGCTACATCTCCGTGCCTAAAGATAGTCTCCATCCTCTTCGCTAACGCAATCTTCGGGGCCCCATTAGCCATGCCCGGAGCACAACCTTCTTGCCATCCACTGCCCTGAACTTCAACTACAGAGTCTAGAAGTTCTGCGAATACTTACCCAACGAATGCAACCACTGTATACCAAGTATAACATTCACATCACCCAAGTCAAATACATAAAAATTATTAGTGGCTGTATAGTTTCCCAAGATGACACCCAACTGAGGAACCCTTTGTGTGCAAGGCATATTGAACCCATCTACAACCATAACACTGAATCCCTCAAAGTCCTGTGTCGGTATACCACACTTAGCCACTAAGGCTGAGTCAATGAAGTTGTGGGTTGCCCCACTGTCTATCAACACCATAACATGCTGACATTGCAAGACCCCTCTAACTTTGAAGGAATTGAACCTGTGCGTACCTGAAATAGTAGCAATAGTTCCACTCTTACTTTCCCCCTATGGTTGCTCGTCATCAGAACTGCTGTCCTCATAGCCCTGTGCCTATCCAGTCTCACCCTCGTCCTCATCATCTGATACAACCTCAATAAAGTGGACCTTTCCCTTGCCTAAACAACTGTGACCCGGTTCCCAGTGCTCCTTGCAATGATAACGGATCTGTTTTCTCTTGCACTCCTTACGGTCTTCCTCCTTTGTCTTACTCTTTTTAGGCCACTCTTTCTGAAAGGGTTTCTTGTCCTTGTTCTTTTGTTGAATGAGTGGTTTGGATGGAAATTTGTGTTTTGATGTCAAGTGCGCCATATCCCGAGCTTGAATGATGGCATCCTGCAGTGAATCAGACTTGAAAGCCTTAATCCAACAACGAAGTGGCTCAGAAAGACCCTTAATGAACAACATGACCAACCTTTGTTCTGACTTGTCTGTGACTATAACTGCCAATCTCTGGAACTTAGCAATGTAGGCATCCACTATGCCACTCTGTCTAAGCTAAGCTATTTCCCTGAAATGCAACTTCGGATCCTTCTGATCAAATTTGTCCATCAGTCTTAGTGTGAAATCCAGATAAGAGGTGATGCTGGCATGGCCCAAAGTGACAAGTCCGTGGTGCCACCACTCATGTGCCTCACCCTCCAAGTGTAGTGTAGCATATTTAATCGCTTCTGATTCAACATGCGATTAAGCTGGAAGTAGGTATCCAACTTCTACACCCAAGCCCTGGCTATACACTTGCTGGAACCATTGAAGGAGGGAATAAAGAGTTTCCCATCCTTGCACTGCAAATCCTGGTTATGATGTCCCCTATTATTATCTCTGGGTATTTCTGTACTTAATAGTATAGAATTCCTGTAATGTCATAGCAGCATGAAAATCGTCCCCCAAAGATCGATACTCTCTTAGGTAATTTGAAAACCCCTCACCTGGAGCCTGCTGCCCCTGATTACTAGCTGGTTGACCTCCCAAGAATTGAGGCATAAGGGGCCTAGGTGTTATCCTGCTAGCTGACCTAGCATGACCATGGGCCGGAATATGAATATTACTTTCCTCCGAATTATTTCCATCATTCCCATTACCTCCGTTGTGCCCATTGGTACCATTATTTCCATTGTTATCATTGTTAACGTCATTGTTTCTACCATTCACAAGCTGGTTTAGAAGTTGAACCATATGTTGCTGGCTTCTAGCTAGATCATTAAGGATATGATAAGTGCTACCTTCAGGTATATCATGCCTATCTCCCATTTCGCGTCTCTCTCCCATGTTTTCCACTTCAGATGAAGAATCTGAAGCAAATGGTCAAAGCCCTCTTCTCTAGATCTTCTCCTTCTGTATGTGATATAAGCTTGATTGTCCAGATGCATAACATTGTATGCAAATGAAGACTTCTGATTTTTATTTCTGATTTCTCACAGGCTGGCAAGAAACCAGCTTTGATACCATTGTAAAATCCCTTCCCAGATAGAGCCAAGTTTTTGATTGTTTCCAAGTTTGGTCAATATTTTATTTTATCAAGTTGCTCTCGTTTCATGTTTTGCATGATGATCAAAATCAGACTAGAAAATTATAGGTAAATCTGATACAACAATTCTGAAACACAATACTTGTATTTGAAATGGAGGTACATTGTATATTCAAAATTTCATTTTCAGATTTAGCATTATACTTCATAGAACTCAGGCAATGCTAGAGATGTCAACTTTATATACAAAATATTAGCAGACAACTAGGAATTCTCTATGCATTCAATGACAACATTAAAAGGAAAGTTCTCTTTTCTAGGACTCAGGTGACAATTTGGGTGATGTATAGAATAATATTTTAACTGTGATAGCAGTAATAAATGTGATTTTTTGTACATTGCAATGACTGTATTTTGTGAACAGCAGCCTCAAAACATGATAGCCAATACTTAAACTCCTCACTTACAAATATTGCAGATACAATGACGTAAATCACAAGAGATAGTATTGGAGATTAGTCAGACCTAGGATGTTAAGTCGACTCAACCTGGAAGTGAATGTGACGTCTCAAGAAGGCCCAAAATACATAACAATAGCTTCAGATTTCTTCTATGACCATCGATTCTCCTAGATACTACTGCGCCCAGCCTCATTTACTACATGTTGGCGTTTCAAATCGCACCTCTGGAATGCGTTCTGGAAACAGACAGCTATGTGCAATAAACTGCTCTTCGAATTAGGAGGGGAAGCTCCCTCTTTTGCTGAGTTGGATAAAGAAAAGTAATCTAAACTTAATTACGCCTATCTTTTTGGTTCAACTGCGAGAACACAAGGTTATAGAACACTAAATGTTGCGGCTGAGGTTTTCCCTTTAATGAAACTAGACAGCTACAACTTAACCTACGTTTAAAACGTTTCTACCCTCTCACGTAAACGCAGAGCAAGAGAGTTTAGAAATGGACGAGTTTGATTTCTGACAAAGATACTTAAACAAACTATTCTTCAACATACATTTTAGGGCAAGCTGAAAAAGAGATCATAAAAGTATTACGGAAATACAAGACTTTTATTTCAAGGCAGACA
Organism: Sequoiadendron giganteum; assembly: GCA_007115665.2. Classification (NCBI taxonomy): domain Eukaryota; kingdom Viridiplantae; phylum Streptophyta; class Pinopsida; order Cupressales; family Cupressaceae; genus Sequoiadendron; species Sequoiadendron giganteum. The sequence goes on along the minus strand of CM021100.1, from coordinate 258,109,629 downwards.
AAGCACGCCCAAGATTTTATTTACTCGTACTTCTAACACAAAACAAATAGATAGAAGCTTGAGATATTTATATCAGGGTAGACAAAGCATGCTCAAGATTTAATTTACTCAAGTTTCTGGAACAAGGATTACAACTGCGGGACAGCAAGTTGTAGCAACATGCGATCAACCTAATTATAATCAACACAACACTGCACTAAACAAGTATTTGCAGCTAAAGAGGCATGCAAACTTGCTCTTTACACAAAGTGAACAATACTAAATAACAAAGAGAAGGTACTAAAGACACATATGTCTTGTTATCACAAGCACGGTTCCACTAAAATGAGCAAACACTGCTCTTATTTATAAGTAAGCAGAGGAGTAGGGAACCCTAAAATCTCCTTGCTTTTACAACTAAGACTTGCCAACATGCAAACTTTATTTCTAAATCTAGAACATGATTAAAACATCTAAAACTTAAGAAAGCATGTAAAAACAGAAAGTGCCAACTCATGACAATTCGATTTCCTTCTTCTTCAAAGAATGGATAAGAATGGAGATAAGAATAGAAAGAAAGCGTGAGATAAGAATGGAAAGAAAGCTTCTAGAAGATTGCCGCTTTAAATCTCTCATATCCGCCAAAAAGTGGGAAACTGCCTCTCTATCAGGTGTGTTGATACTATCTTTAGCTGTATTCCGCTTTTCTAAGATCTCCTTTTTTGCAATCAAACTTAGTGAATTTTTGACATCTTCAGCTTCTTTCTGAGTTATGTTCTTGAAAAACATCGCTGCCTCAAAAGATGACTTGATAACTTGGCGGCTCTGCAACTTTATGCATTCTGACACTTCACTTGATTTTCCTACGGAAGAGTTTTCTACAAATTTTTCCAACACTTGTCCTTTTGCTCATACCACTCTCTCTGCACGTTCTTCAACTGAGATGATGACATTTTATGTCCACGATGATAATGAAAAATACCCCCCAACATCATCCATTCAAATAATTATGATGCAACACTTGTTTGGCTTTGAATTTGATGGGAGAGTACTCTATGCTGAAAAACATGAAGATTGATTGTAAACTCGACTATGCTCTGACAAGCTCAGCACAAACCCTAAAAATAACTTGCTGATTTTCTTTGTCCAACGGATGAATTTTTGGAATTTTTTTCTGAGACATGGGTTTTGTGTAGAATTTCGTTACAAGCAAACCTCAAATCGTCCGTTTTTTGAAAATCTTGAATGAAGATTGAAAAAGCAGCAAACCCTAATTTTTTCCGAAAAAGCAGAAAAAGATGGCATCTGGTATTGTTTATGAGCACATTTTGGATGAACCCAGTTGATTAGATTCTGAAAACCTCGAAGTTTCACTGAAAAAGCAGCCACTTGAAGTTTCACTGAAAAAGCTGTGATGTGGGTTTTGTCCAAAAGAATATTTGAGATAGACCCAGAAGATTGGAAGTTGTAAATTTTGAAGTTTTCTTTGACATGCAAAAATAAAAAACAGCTGCTGCAACCTTGAGAAAATCCTTCAAAAATTATCCAGAAGATAGAACTAGTATAAATCAGTTCGCTGAAAATTGAAAACAATAGCCTCCTTCAAAGATTTGATGTTCTGGATGAAAAAGTGTGAAAAAGCAAGCCTTCTTGAGTGCTGATCTGAAAATATTATTAAAAACTAGCAAGTTAAATTCTTGAATCTTGAAAAATAAGGGTTTGAAGTTGCTGCTCTGTTTCTCCTTGAAGGCCACCTGCAAGAAAATAATGAAAAATAAAACACAAAAGTGCTTTAAATATGCTTTGCCTTGAGAAAATAGCTTCTCAAACCCTAATTCTTGAAAACCCTATTTCAAGTTGTGCAATGAACTTAGACTTTGGTCTTCAACTTCAATTTTTGAAATTTCCAAAAATTTGACTAAGGCATGAGAAGTTGGGCGCCTTTTTTGAGGTATGCCATTTTTTTTCTAGACTTAGCCAACTTTTCACCTTTTTCAACTTTTATTCAATTTTCAACCTTGTTTCAGCTCCGATTTCCGGCTTCTAGATTGATCCGGCGAACGAGCTGAACATTCCATTATGGAGCTTGATCGAATCTGACAATATGGTTTTGGAGACGTCATCTACTAAAAACTTCATTTGTCCCTCCGAAATGTCAGGTGCCTATCCTTGAAAAGGGCGCGCATTTTCTCTAGAGTTAGTCAATTTCATGATCTTCAATTTTATGCTTGTCTTCTGACCTTCAGATGAATCCACGATTCTGGGCGTTGTGTTGATCAGAATGACTGGCTGACGGATTCACTGGATAGCTGAGATGATTCTGGAAGGGGCCCTCTGGATACCTCGCCTCTGGAAATTGACTTCTGGTTGCTCAAAACCCTAGGCGCCCTTCTTGAAGTATGGCGCCCATAGCTTCCAGAGTTAGTTTTTTTTAATTTTGGATTTTCACTGTGCTTCCAACTGTCTTTTCTCACTTTTCCTCCTATGTTCGCGTTGCGACATTTGATGACTGCCTGTTCCGACGGACATGCTGATGGTTGTGTTGGACAGCTTGATCAAGTCTGACGAAGTCACGTTAGAGGTGCCTTCTGCAAATTCTATCATTAAACCTCTTAAAATCTTGGGCACCCTTCTTCTCCAGGGGCGCCCATGTCTACCAGTGTTAGAATATTTTCATCCTTTTTCACTTCAGAGTTCTAAACACCTCTCATCATGGCCCCTGTTTGATCTGACTTTGCCGGAAATTGAGTGATCTGACGAGTTGACGACATCTGCTGCGAAGCTGACGAGAATCTGAACAATGTTGCCTGGGAGAGCCAATCCTAACTTCATCATCTGACCTTCCAAAAAGATGGGCGCCCTTCTTCTCCAGGGGCGCCCATGTTGAGCAGACTTAGAAACTTTTCTGCGAATTTCAAAATCCTTCCTCGTTTGACGTGCCTTCTTTGTCTCGGCTATCGGAAACGAAAATTTTCATAAGGCATAGGAGTATGGGTGCCCTTCTTGACTGGAGGCGCTTGGATTCACCAGAGTTAGACAAATTTTGCATTTTTCAAGCTTCCTTAGCCAGTTCCTCGTTCCTCATGCACGTTTGTCGTTGATAGCTTTTGTTTGACGCTTGGACGTCTGATTCTGATACTTGACAGCCGATTGACCTCCATTGATGACCTTGGTTATTCGAAAAAGCTTCTGAAAAAGCATAATAGGCCCAATAGGGTAAAACTGATCTTTTCGTGATTCTGACTGCACCAGCCTGATGAGGAAGTATTTTAAGCCAATCAAAATCAGTCTCAACCCTAGAAGACAAACTTTCTATTTTTAGCAATTTTCTATTTTAAGAAAATTTTGCAAGTATCCATTTCGAAAGAAACCCAAAAAACCTAGAAAAAGTTTCTACTTTTAGAAAACTGCTAAAAATAGAAATTTTCCTAAAATTTAGGGACGAAAAACTGAAATCTGGGTATTGTAGGTTTGATCTTTTTGAACCGACCCAGATTGTCAGATTTTGAAAATTTCAAGGTTTTGACCCCCATGCAAGACATGCAAATCCCAATTTTGACCTTTTTGACAGATTTAACAGTATTTGGACTCATTTCTTCAAAATGCCTAAGTGTAGCAAAAAATTTAATTTTCGGGTACAACACTACATACGCCATCTCTCAAGCCTTCTAGCATGAGCTACAATCAAATTTCAAGGAAAATAATGAATCACCCTCTTTCCAGGTAACACATCCCTGCATATTTTTGACTTTCTCCTCAAACCCATGATTTTCCCATGGCTGTATTGTTCCTGTGAACTGCACCTAGGATTACACAATAAGATGCGCCTTCAACTGCTTGGTATACTCCCCAAAATCGTCCCAAAGAAGCAGCAAAATCTCAATATAAGATAATCATGAAAATCTGTGGTAAATCTTCCCAGCTAGGACAAAATCTTTCATTGTCGAAACTAGCATTCCATGGTTTGAAACCCGCCAACATGAAATCTCTCGAGTTCCTTGACATGAAGTGAGAATATAATAATATCTAGAATGTATCGAATGATCTCTCCTTTTTCTCTTTTGTATTTTCCCATTCACAAACATAAAGTGACTTTATAAAGTCATTTTAAATATTTCACCTAGTCACTTTATAAACTTGATTTATTAATTACTTAATATCACCTTATAAAATTAATTTGATACTTAGGCAATATTAAATAATTAAGTAAATGATTCCCTAATTTCGACATTTGCCTTCGAGAATTAAAAGGCTAAGCGATCACCTTGAGTGGTTACTGAGAAGGGGACATTACACTATACGGAAACAATAAAATGAAGACATTTCAAAAATCCATGTCTGAAATGTTACAAACTTTGCAGAATATGAATAAAGAAATGAATTGTTTTATTGTTCAATGAAACAAAGTGACAAGAGAGTAGAAGAAAAAATATCGTTAGTGTTGGTGTAACGATTAGCACCTATGGAGTGCGAGTTGGTATAGACAACTATGCATAGTGCGTAATGACTGCTCTTCAAATTAGGAGGGGAAGCTCCCTCTTTTGCTGATATGCGTAAAAGTAAAGTATTTTAAAATCCTATCTTTTTGACTCAACTAGAAGAGGCATAAGGTTAAGGAAACCAAAAATGTTGCAGTTGAGGCATAAGGTTAAGGAAACCAAGAATGTTGCAGCTAAGGGTTTTCTCTGGTTTTGCAGATCTTAACTACAACTAACTAAATGCTTTAATCTATCCTATTCCCTCAAGAAAAATAGAGAATGAGGAATTAGGAGTAAGAATGTGATATACGATAAACTTTACAACAAGATTTCCAAGGAGGAGGAACCCCTATCCGAAGCATAGGCTGATATGAAGTTTATTAGGCACAACATCAAACGATAAGCTCAATTACTAAATTTCCAAGGAGGAGGAACTCCTATCCGAGGCGTAGATATGCAACAAGCTTATTGGCAACAACACTTAAACGGTAATTCTTCTTTCTAAATTTCCAAGGAGGAGGAACCCCTATCTGAGGCATAGATATGAAAGAATAACTATTAATCACAACATAAGATGGCAAACTAGGCAGGCAAGTAGCTCAACCACGCAAGCAAGCAAGTAGCTCAACCACACAAGTAGGCAAGTAGCTCAACCACACACACAGGCAAGAAGCTCAACCACACACGCAAGCAAGTAGCTCAAGTAGAGAAGCAGGTAGCTCAAGCACACAACCAAGTAGCTCAAGCAAACAACCAACCAACTTAAGCAACTTGATAAACAACATTTTTAATATTTTCATAGTTTTTAAGCATAAAGTAATCATTACACAATGACAAGTTCCACCATACGTCACAAATGCATAGTGACTAACTCTAACATTCATCATATACACAATGGCTAACATACAGATGTCCATAATGCATCCCAGATAGAAAGAATATCGGTGCATTGTGCACTACACTGTGGATCCTATTCTTTTCTCTAGTCTTTTGCATCATTGGACAAATGGGAAGAGGATTCAGTGCATCCCATACTACACCACGCGTCCATGCTGGACCCCACAAGGCTAAGTATAGAATTTGACAACTGAGAAGAGGATTTAGTGCATCCCATACTACACCACGGGTCCGCCCACCATCCCAAGGTCACTCAATATACCCATGAGTACATAATATACACTTGAATTCACAAAGTATATGCAAAGTATACACATAGTTGAATAAATACATGTAGGACACAAAGTATACACATAGAAGGCACACACATATGGAGATACATTAACACAGGATGGCAGGAACATGCTCTGATACCACTTGTAATGTCCCTTTTTGGGATAACCCTAAATCTTTCCCAAATTATCATTTTCCCAAGCAAAGGGGCCCTAGAGGATACTTTGAATTGGTTTAGTCCCTACGAGTAAGTTAGAAATCCATCTCTAAAATAGCCCAAAAGTTAATACGCCACATTGGACATTAGAATTAAGTATGCGTAAATCTATATTAAGCATCATAACCAACATTTCCTATAATTGATCCTCCCCTCATGTTGCACCATGGTAGGAAGGTAAGATTACAATGGTGGATCTCATGCTTGAGCTAGACTGAGAGGCAACACCCTTTAATCCAAAGGCAGAATCCCTTTGGCCCTCGTGGGCTCATCATGTCTCACCCCTGGGTGGCGTATCTAGTGGAGACCAACCTAGACCCAAAGGCAGTACCTTGATTAATTGGACAGTACCCCCTTGGCCCTCGTGGGATCATCATGTCCCACCCTCGGGTGGCGTATCTAGGTGGCTCCGTTACACGGATCCCCCCTCTTGTGATCCTACTTTCCCATCATGGTGGAACATGGACACCATAACATAAACAGATTAGGAGTGTACATATGTATATAAATTTCTTAATAAATTATAATTAGAAATAAACAATAATAATAATCCTACTGACTGCCCTATGATTTTACTATATATTATTTAGTAGACATTCAATTCATAATATCTTAATTGCTACATAATTGTATATAATATATATATTCTATATAAAGATCTATATGTATATTATTATCCCCGCTTGATTTACAATAATTACCATTACATGAATGTATATATATATCTATATATAATTGCAGGCCATAGTGATGATAAGGTCTACCACAGAAATAATAATTATAAATAAAAAACATATAATAACTATGATAGAATAATAACCATCAATAGCTAAAATATGCAATCACTATAAGGGAGCATACTACACTATGTAAATCTGAATATGCCTTCTATAAATAATTCCACGTTTCCTTTGGTTCAGAATATATTCTTATATTCTTTCTTTATTTCATCCATCCATCCATTGATGCCTCTTTTTTGGGACTGAATGCCTTTTATATCCCCGATTCTGGAAAGTCATGACCGCCCCTACACTGTTTGACTGAGGCGTGACTCTTAAATCAGTCGCTGACCTTTGGGAAATAAATCGCTGCCTTTTCCTAACCAGTAGTTAGATTGTATTATCATTGCTTCTTAATTGATCTGTTCTTGATCGATGCCCCTTTAGATTTATGTATTATTTGCTAAGGCATAGATCATATTAGTTCTTCTTTGTGACTCCTTTTTCTATTATTGTTATGGTATTCTCACTTAATGATATTAATTATTCTACTTATTAGATAATTGCATTATGATTATAATATTACACGGAGTAATTATAATTATAATGAGGTTTGAATTGCAATATATATATGTATTTATTTGTTATGGTAATTGTATTAATTATATTCTTGTGAATATGATTACTATTATGATATTGATAATTATTAATATTAATTATTCTGTTTCATACTATGATATTCGTATTATAATTATAATATTATTTATGATAATTATAATCACCATATTTAAATTGTGATTACTCATATTTTAATTTTAATTTTGACTTTGTTATTTGTATTTCATATTTGGTGTTACAATTTCGGGGGACATGACATTATTTTCTGGTGTTGTTTTTAGAGGTGGTCGTACCATGTGCAAACCTATCCTTAAGTGGCGACATAATATAATCAGTCATTCTAAAATTCTATTGTCTGCTACAACTTGTCATAAATCTGTCCATTGGCCAAACAAATCACGGCCAGCAGTCTTAAAGGAATCACAGCCAGCAAATAAGTTTGACATAAAGAACATTATTTCTATTCAAAGAGGTGAATAATCCATTCAATCATGCCTGGAGTATTAAAGGGAGTCCATCAAAATGTATTAATAAATAAATTAACTAGTTTTAAGGCTATATTGGTTAAGGGAGATAACAATAGAGATAACCATAATATTATGACAACGACTAAATAAGCAATAATCATCATTCACAAGGCAGTGTTTGGAAAGATTATGAAGGCAGTGAATATCCTAAGGAGGTGATTGATAATTCAACAAACAGTAATAATGCTGATCACTTAACTAAAAGACATGTCCCTCTAAATGGAAATTTCTCTTCAAAGAGACATGTCCTTCCAATTCAGGCGTTAAGATATAAAAATGATAAGAAGTGAAGAGCAGAAGGCATCGATCAATTGTGCAGATATATACATTAATACTCAGACCTTAAATGCTCCTAAGGAGCCTATGTTCAGTCAATTAAGGGATGCGTGATTAATCAGCAGATTCAGGTACAGCTCCCACCATAAATCGCATGAATTTAAGATATCAATCAGGGACAGTGATCCAATAAAGGCCTCAGTCCTTTACACCCATAAATCGCATTACTATATAGAGAATTTCAGGCAAAGCGAATCAATAGAGGTCTCAGACTCTTGTATAATCAAAGGCATGATTTTATATTAATAAATCAGGAACAGCCATTATACTCTTTTGTCCAACTTACATTATTGATCTAACATTGAATCAGATTTCTTAAATCAGGGATTCTTATCCTAAACATATTAATATATTAATCAGTTACTCTTTAAATAGACCAAAGGTGGATCATCTTTATCATCCCTTTAAATTTATTGACATATTTTGACATCTTTACATATAAAATTGAGGGCAAGACTTAAGATAGATCTATAAGGGACAATACACAACTCGTATTGATTAATTTGGGGTATTCTAGTCAATTTCCAGCCCATACTATTCAGTTTACTGGTGCAACATTATTATTGGAATCTTGTGATATTATGTTTGTTATTGAAGCTACTGGTGAATATTTGATTTTAACTCTAGTTTGTAATAATTTCTCCAGTATTTATTGTATGGATGCATTGTACTTTTCTATGTGGTTTATTGCCATAAAGGGTATTAGCTTTGTAGTATTGTAAGTTTCAGTGAATTTTGGAAGGCATTACCGCTAGAATCCTTTCTATTATTTGCATTGGCACTGTAACAAAGATTGGAATGCATAACCGCCAAGATCTGCACATCATCATGCAGTTGGTAGTTGCATCATGCATGCACTACTGTGGAAGGCCTACTGCTTGAATCAATATATTTATTTCAATTTGCATTTGCATGAATTGTAAATTGTGCGCCTTGTTGCAAGTAATTGAAATAAGTTGGCTTATTGTTCACATCCCAACCACTGTATGCTCTCACCTTGCCCTCATTGGGATCTTGGTGATTAGAAATTGCTAGGGTTGGCATTTTTCTTTTGAAAATTTGTTAATTAATCTAATTTCCCAGCTAGGAACATTACACCTTAAGAATTTTTTTTTTTCCTATTCTCTCTCATCCGAGTTCCAATCCTTGCATTGTCAGATGTGCTGATAAGCTCCTTCCATTGGCCCTACAGAGACACTAACTATAGATGACAACAAAATGACATTGATAATCATGACAAGGGTTCAAGTATGGCTCACAAACTGAGGAATTTAAAGAATTTGACTCAAAGGATGGCTCAATATGATTTTTTCTATGCTCCATGGGGACGCGTCTCCTGGCCTTTTACCTTGTTCCTCATACCGGGTACGATACAGGGACGCAGGGACGGACAAGAATTGTCCCCTACCCATCCCCTTTCAACATAGAAAAAAGGAAAGTTTTGGGGACTTTTTCTCCAAGTTGCAGAGTACTTAGGGGACGGCTAGCCGTACCCGGCACAGCTAGGCCGTCCCCTAACCATCTAGAGGACTGTTTACCATCCCCTATGGCCCAAGAACATCTTACTTTATTTTTTTGTAAAAAAACACATTTTTAATTTAAAAAAAAGGGGATGGACTGGCCCACAAGGACCCCCCGACCCCTTTAAACAAAACCCAAACCTACTTGACTTATCAAAACAACAAAAAGAAAAAAACATTCTCATTTTGACATTTGCAAACTTGAGGTAAAGAGAAGCAAGTGAAAGAGGAGAGAATGAAAGTTGCAAGGGGAGACTAGGGCATCATATCTACTTCATTAGAGTTAAGTTCTTCATTTTACATTTGTTTTTTCAATTTTCTTTCCATTTTTTCAAGTTTTTTTCAAATTCTTTTACCACATAGGAAGGGCATTGTGAGTTTATTTTTTCTTTTATTTGAAATTGCAGCTCTCTTTTCAATTCTTAACAAAAAAAAAACATGAGCAACAATGAGATTACTAGTAATGATAGTGAGGAGGTTGAGGTTCAAATGCATGAAAGAAGTAGACCTAGAAGTAGAACACATAGAAGTATGGCAGCCATTGGGGGTTCTTCAGGCAGTGAGAGTGTAGCAGGGCCAACAACTTCATACCCATTTGAATGTCCTTCCGAAGTCCTCAAAACCTATGCAAAAGGCCCATTTAACTTGGAGTCATATATTTTCTATTTTTTTGTCATTTTATAGTTGAAACTTGAAGCCTTTGGGCATTTTTTTATAATTCTTATATAATATGTATGTACATTCACAATGAAAGCATTTGAATTTCTTTACTTTGTTTGTCAATTCTCATGTGAAATCTCAATTCAATTCAAGTCTAATGATATGTATTAATCCTATACAATGTTTAGAACTTTAGAATGAATGCTTTATTAATGTTATGCTACAAACATTTGAAATTTCTTTATATTTTTTAAAATTTCCCTATTTTTTTATCAGCCATCCCCTAAAAAATGACCCAAAAGTACCCCCGTACCGAAAACTTGTACCGCCGTACCTTGCTGTCCCTGTCCCCGAAACCCCGTGGAGCATAGGATTTTTTTGTATGGATACAACATGAGGTAAACAAAGGAGAGTTCTACATCTAATTTTTTTGTTGGAGGAATAATCAATTAATTCTTTAATAATGGAAAAAACCAGTATTGAAGCTGGTTGACAACCTTTTAGAATAGATTTGGGGGCAATTTTATTTGCAAGTATTGCCATCAAATCTAATGAAGAAAAAGCCTTCCATCAATGGACATGTATCAGATTACCATGGACGACTAAAGAGCACAACCATTGCATGGTTTTTAATAGCTACATCTTGCTACATGTTTGAAAAATAACTTTCAAATTGTTTTATTGATTGTCCTAAACCAAAAATTAGGGATGCATTAACAATATTTTCCATAAAATCATGATAAACAATATTCTTAGCAGTCAAGGTGGAAAATTCGAAAGATAGATTAAATGAAGTTCCAAGTCTTTTTCTGAATCTAAATAAATAATAATATTCTGCATCTGTTTTTAAAGATCTTACACTTTTTTCTTTTATGAGTGAAAAATTTCCAAGCTGGTTTTTCTGATATCCAATATATCAAATTTCAATAAAAAGTAGAATATGCAGACTGTCTTGAGGCCATTTTGGAGACATATCATCAGGGGTAAGGTAGTATTTATGGTTTTTCCTTTCTTTAGTATTAATTTTGTTCTTATCATGAGTTAAAGATCATCGATGAATTGTTGCATCAAGTCTATAGATATTATTTTATCAGAAGTGTAGAATTAGGAAAATGTATAGAAATGACAAAGTTAAACAATATTTTTTGTCATTGAATCTCAGGAGTCCAATGGTAGAACATGTGGAATAGTAGTATGTCTGCCATATTCAAGTGCAAATATTTCATCGATGACAAAGCAATATTGTTTTACAACATTAAAGGCATTAATTTGAAGAAGTTGGTGGTGAATGAAAGGGTAAAAATTATAAATGGAGATGATTCTATGTATGTAGTGACTCCAATTTTTTTGCATATTTTTTGTTGGAAAATGAGGAAAACATTGGTCATTTTTATTTCTTTACATTATGGATTTGATTTTTTAATTTAATTCTTTATTCAACAGTAGGTGCTTCTGAGCTATTTATTATTTATATTTCAAGAAAATAAAATAAAATCATATATTTAATTGTAAATTTTTCACTTGTATTTTTGTTTTGTTGGTCTTCTTGATTAAATTTGAATCATTTAAACATAATCCATTTAGATAGTGAATATGTATTTTGTCTAATAGTAATAATTCTGATTTAGTTGCAATATTGTGTTCAGAATATTGTTATAGCAACTTATTGATTAGTGATGACGGATTTCTGACTTGGAATTTATATGTCAATGTTGTCTTTTGCAGTGGTAACAATGCATTTTAATACACAAATTTTCAATTCAGATGGGAAAGGACATTTTTGTGGATTTAGACTTCTTTCTAAACTTGTTGCAAACAACTCAATAAGTTTCTCGGAGCTTAACTGCAAGAGTTATCTTTTGTTCTATGCCGAGACCAACATGGGCAATGGAATTCGAACATCTATATATTTTTTGGGCCTTATATATTGTTTTATTGGATTGTCTTCAATAACCGGTTGTTTTTTTCGTTCAATGGAGAAAGTTGTGCAACAAACTCGGAAGATTGTTATTTTGGATCCTAACACTGGGACTGAAGTGGTCACAAGAGAAAGGATATGGAATTATACATTGGCAGATATCTCTTTGCTAGCATTTGGCACAAGTTTTCCACAAATATCACTTGCTACCATTGATGCCTTTCAAAACCTTGGTCAACTTTATGCTGGAGGTATTTCCCCCACTTTAGTTATGACACTTATTTTTTAATTTTCTTCCTTTTACAGTAATGAGATGTTTCATTTTCTGTATTTGATGTCATGTTTTGCTGATTTTTGAGTCACTTTCGTTTCAAGTCTTGGTCGGTTCTAAGTTGTGTCACCATGCTTAATGCTAATTTGGCGTTTCTTTCAAATTGAAGGGGATTTCTCCACTATCTCAAGACTAGGAATATATGATCTCTCACAAGATTCATCATTAGTAATTACATGGATCTTTTGATGATCTTGCACAGCCTTTGAGTTTTAAACATATAATGAATTTGAATAACCTATTTGTCACTTCTTCTAGTCCAAATATTATCTTGTTCTTGGCATATTAGCTAGCATATGATACCTCTAATGAGCTTCATGCTTAGTGAAGCTCGGTAGCCATTATCGTATTTGACTTCAACAAAGAAGTAAGGGGGTAATAATGTTGTTTAGTTGACCTCTTGGTCACATACATGTGAGTGATGTGTTGGAACTCTTTGATTCATCTGCTTTTTGTTGGCGTGAGAACTAACACCTCTGGAGTGTGAGTTTGTACGTATAGCTATGCACACTACATAATGAGTGCTCTTCAAATAGGAGGGGAAGCTCCTTCGTTGTGCTGAAATGCATGAAATAGAAAACTAAACTAATGTCCTATCTTTTTGCTCTCAGCTGGTAGAGGCACAAGGTTAAAAAAACCTAGAACGTTGCAGCTAAGTATTTTCTGGTTTCGCAGATCATCTAACTACAACTAAGCTAACTTCTTTAAAATTGTGATGTCCCCTCTCTAGTCAGTTCTCGGGAACAGTGTGTTAGCCCTTTATTGGACCCTTGTGGGCTAGCTGGATTGGTTAGAGGGTCAGTGGTACTTTCTGGAGAGCTTGGTTGTTCTCGTTTCTTGAGCTCAGTGTTTGGTTCACAACTGGTGTTTGCAGTTCAGGGGTTGACAGCTTCTGACGGCACGGGAATATATGGAGATTTGAGGAAGTTATGCTTATTTAAGTGATTTAAGTTATTAATTAACTTATCATTATTTTATAAAGTCAAATTGACTTTATCTTTTAATATCACTTAAATATTCATAAAAGGACTGATTTAAAATTAAATCACTTAATCATTTAAGTGGGCGCCAAATATTAAGTCCTAACTATTGAAAAGGGATTTAATATTATATTAAAATATTTAAATGATGCAAAGTGCGTATCTTCTTGGAAATGCGTGCATCCTTGGATATAAGGCATTTTGGCAATGAAAAACCCTATGATTGATTATTTTGACTTTGCCTTGGATATTTTTCCTGTGCCTTCCTCTGTGATCAGGGTTTGAGCAATACTTCCATTGGAGAACGATTCCTCTTCGATGTTGAGTACTTTTGAGACTATGAGAGATCAGTTGAATTAGTACAATGGTGAGAGCTTCATACAGAGGTTCTACATGATTTTAGCAGAGTTTTTATTTCAGTTTATGCTTGCTGCAATAAGGAAGGAGGTTGCTACACTGGAGGCATCCTCTTCAATAGTTCCTCAGCATTTCATTTATGATTCTTCAACTTCCTTACTTGGGCCGTACATTTACATTGGGTTTTGTGCCTCTTTGGAGAAGGGCGTGTGAAGCCAGAGACTGGGGCGCTTTCCTTTGGGCTCCTGTTTGTGCTTCATCATGGGCGGCTATCACTACTGTTGCTTTGTAGCTGGATTTTGATTGGGAGAAGTCAGATCTGGAGGCTAGGAGTGCTTCTTTGTCAGTTTTTCACCATTCCGGCTGGCAAACTAGAATTATTTCTTATTTAATTATTCTGGAGCATTCCGGGTATGTAATTCGTTTGTAAACTCATTGTATGCATTGAAGAATATCATCTATTACATCTGTTGCTCAGAATATGTCCATGTTACACTTTTATAAGCTTTAATATGATGCGCACCTTCTCTTCTATCTACAAACATTCTCTAAAAAACTAAGTAAAACACAAAAAGACTTAAGAAAAAGACAGGGGTTTCGTAGAGAGCCAACAGGGCTCATCACAAAAATCTATCCAGTTTCCTCAAGAAACAGAGCATGAGGAAATGGAGCAGGAATGTATTATACGATAAACTCCAGGTGCGGGCTCACAACATGAAGGCAAGTGAGGCGCAACTATTTGCTAATCCGGGAAGAAGTTTATTAAAACAAACAAATAAATGGTAAACTTGGTACAACTTCACAACATGAAGGCAAGGTAGGCGCAACTATCTGCTTGGTTGAATGAGTCTACTATAACACACATCAAACAATAAGCTTTGAGTATAGTTTTGCAACATGAAGGCAAGGTAGGTGCAACTATTTGCTCTTCTGAATAGGCTTATGATAAACAAAACAAAAGGTAAGCAACTGGGACAGTAGATTGTATAGACGCAACATGCATGCAATAACGATCAAACCAGCAACCCCATTTACCTAAGATCGAATAAACACCATGACAATAACATGAAGGCAAGGTAGGCGCAACAATTTATTATGACAAGAATTACTCTTTGAACAAATACAATAATAGCAATACTACAGGAAAGGTAGGTGCAACATGTATGCTATCAAGCAAAAGTTAAAATACAAATGAGCTTAAAGCTCTTTATTTATAGACTTCAAGGTGTAGGCAACCCTAAAATCACCTTGAGTCAACTAGAGTCTTGCAGTGCATGCAAGATCTTATTCTTAAACCCTAATTGAATGAAACTATACAGTTAACTGGCAAACTATCATCAGTTAATTGAAACATCTAATCTAAATGGACAAGGTGCAACATGCACGTCCTTATTGAAAGCAAGTCAACTGGAATGCTATCATTAGTCAATTGAAAGATCTAATCTAATCTCCAAGTGTACGTAGATGTTTCCAAGAAAGACATTCATGCAATGTGTAACAACAAGTTAACTTGGAAAGAAGCTTTGAGTTAACTACTTCTGATGACTCATCCTTGTAAACAACTGCATGGTCTAACTGAAAGTCTACTCCAAGTTTATCATCTCCTCCAGGAATTTATCAATAGTATCATCATCTGGCACTCTGACGCTGTCCACGATGATCAACTGTTTGTCTAACTCTTTGTCTCCATCCCGGATCTCCCTCTAATTATCTCTAACCTCTGTGGTCACCTTTTTGAAACTGATAGTCAGCATTGTAAACTCCTCCATTCTGGACCCCTTTGGCCCTCCACATAGGTTATCACGAACTAACTCTTCGAATTCAGCCTAAACTGCCTCTAACTCGGCGTATGTACCATCCTCATGCCGATAATGACATGGGATCTGAGTGATGTACTCGCTGATGAAACAAAGAGCTACAATAACCTTTTCTTGAAACCTGCTCATCTTAGCAGAAATCCTGTCATATGTCTCCACCCTGCAAAGATACAATTCTCTCCAAGTGAAGACCTTCTTTTGATCTCCATCTGCTTCAATGGCATCATAGATTCCTACAAGCTGTGATATCAGAATCAGATCCTTCGGCTTACGCTCGGCTATGAAAATCTCGAGTTCTTGAATTCTCTGGCGAAGACTATGTGCGTCAACCCTCAACTGATATAGTCCTGTGAGGAGGTGTCGACCAGCAATAATAAAGTCCTCAATCCAGGTATCCAGTAGCTTTCCTCGATTAACCAAGTGTTGAATCCTCTGCTATTCTGCGGCGGTCTCTCGAAGTTGTGGGAGTAAAGGTGCTTGCCCCTCGTTGCCATGAAGCAAACTCGAGATGTACCTGCGAAGTTGCTTGATTTCAGCCTTGAGAACTACCTTATCCTCACCATCTTTCATGATGCGTTCCTCTAGATTACTCGCAACGACCCTGAATAAATTCACGTCGGTGTTTTGACAAAGGTAAAATTACCAACATCAACTTCATCCAAGTATTTGCCTTTGGAGGAGTAGCAACCTCTATGATGATCTCTGCCTCGAGGTTCTTCTCAATGTTAATCTGCTTTCTAGCCCTCTTATTCAACCTGTTCTGATAGGGCTCACCAAACTCAGATAAATCAAGATTATATGAAGGCATACGCCTTTCTCTTCCCAATGACTTCTCGAGCCAAGATGAATAAGGACTATCTTCTCGAGGTGGAGCCGTTTCTACTATATCAGCTGCTGGCAGATCCACTGGTATGAAGGTCACATGTATCGGAGACTCAAGCTCCGAATCAACATTTATGGGAGACGATTGTGGTGAAAAAGGTGAACTTGGAGATGACAAACCGGCCTCAGCCTGAATTACTGGTTTCGATGAAATAACTGGCTCTGGAAGTACTGTCTCTACAACTGGAAGTGCTGGCTCTTTCTCAACTTGTTTCCTTTTGGTGATGCTTTTTCCTTTTGAATTAATCCCCATCTTAACACCTTCAGGTGGCTTCATAGTAACCTTGACTCGAGGTTTAGCCCTAGAAGTAGAAGGTAAAGAAGAAACCACCACTGCTGGCGGCTCTGTAACTGGGATCATCCTTCGCTTCCGCTTGCTCTCAAAGAAGTACATGGTGGTTTTGATAACAAACCTGGATAAGTCTTTCACTGAAGTATTCACTGGGACATACCAATTAGGTTGGCGAAGTGGCTGGCGAACAACTTGGTCTCTAATGAATGAATGAAGAAGTATCTCGCCATCATCATCAGATAAACCTTCCACATCCTCTGACAAGAAATCAACAATCTGTGGAACAGTAAGCCTACAATAATGACGACGGCACACCTCAAATTCATCCTCACAATTGACCCAATAGTCCTCAAGCGCTGCTGAAAGTGAAACATTTTGCTCCAACCTTGCTGAGTAATGACCCAATGGATCATAGGCACGCTTCTGAGGAAAACACTGAAGCTGAAGTTTTTCTAACTCGTGCGCCATTAACTTGCAATCGGCAGTTGTTTTGCATTTGTAAATACCTAACTCAAACGGAAAGGTGAAAGCTGGCTTATGTTGATTGCGAAGAGAAGTGTGAACCTCATGTGCCTGTCTCATGAACTCCATGAAAAGAACCTTATCCCATGGGTACCTTGGTAGCATCAGAGGCTCTCTTGTATATCCATATACACGAATATATGTGAAAGTAGGGAATTGGATAAACCAATCTGCCCAACTCTCCATTGCTGATTGTGCCTCTGTAGAAATCCTAACATGCATTTCATTATCCAAGTTTTTGACTGTCCTCATAAGAAAGTGATCATTCACTGCTGTAAAGTCCTGTTCAGCTTTCGAAAACTCCAACTGAGGGTAGTATTCGTATACTCGCTGAACACCCAGAACTCCATCGGTCTTTAATAATTTACTTTTTACTTGAGGAAGAATGTAAAAAGTTAAAATGGCGTGGAATTTACCTTGGGAAAAGGGACGCCATTTCTCGAGTCAAGGGTCAACAAGGAATTAGGGCTATTCTTGAGTGGAGCGCACCTTCTGGAAGCTTCTAGAGGTGCTTAGCAAATTTATAAAAGGAGGCTTGGGGTCTTCATTTCAGCATCTTGAATTTTATGCAAAGTTATGTTGCCGGAATGGTAATAGACTTGCTCGAGGGATGCATACCTCCTAGCTGGCTTAGCTTCTTGCTTTAAATATAGCAACTAGTTAAGAGTTCGTTTATTTAGAGTTATCTTGCTTTTTTAGTTAAAGTTTTGTAATTTTAGTCCATCTCACAGTTGCTGTTTTAGCTATCGCTAAATTGGGTTTTCAATCATGAGTAGTTGAGTGATTTTTATTTGCTTATGTGTGTTTGAGGCTTATGTTTGGTTGGTTGAGGCGACCCCTTCCACCAAATTACAGATTTTATTGTTGAGTGCTTATTTTATTATGGAAAAATCGCCCCTTCTTGAGGGCCGTACCATCTTGGAGAGCATTGGGATGCATGCAAATTAATGTGTTGTGTTTTGGGTTGGTTTATGGACTCTATCTTGGGCGCCTTTTTCATAGAACATGTTTGCACTTGGTTTCATGGGATTCGGGCAAGAATTGAGTGAGTTATCAGTAGATGAATGAATCTCTATGTTGCTGATTTTGCAATTTCAGTGCAGGTCCGACATAACTAGATTTGCATAATGGGGATTAAGAGTTGGGTTTGCTGTTTGTTAGGTCCAGATAGGTATAGACAAGTCTTCATATTTTATTACAGCTTTTAGCACTTATCCGGATGATATGAACTCCTATGAAATTGTAAATTGAGCAGTAGTACTGCCAGTATTCTGATCTTTGGCTATTTCCCACGATTG
Source organism: Sequoiadendron giganteum (assembly GCA_007115665.2). Taxonomy (NCBI): domain Eukaryota; kingdom Viridiplantae; phylum Streptophyta; class Pinopsida; order Cupressales; family Cupressaceae; genus Sequoiadendron; species Sequoiadendron giganteum. The sequence continues at coordinate 258,091,008 of CM021100.1, read as the reverse complement.
TGGAAGGGACTGGTACTCCTTGAGTCTATAGTTTAATTAATTATTGCTTTCCCACTGAACAAGTGGAAGAGGCCGGCTTGCCGCCTATTTACCTTTATATTAATGCATTACATCATTTGCTGATCGGCTAAGCCGTCAAAATGCTTTCGCTGAATAAGTGGTCGAGTTGCACTTTATTTCAGTACTGTACTTACTATTCCAAGTCCTCCCGCTGAACAAGTGGTTGAGTGATTGCTTCCTTTTAGTTACTTTCAGTAAGTTCTTGTTTGCTAACGATCCCCTTTCGTGTATGCTCTCAACCTTGCCCGCACTGGGATCTGGGTTGATCAGAGGAGAGGGTTACATTCAACTGGTTTATGTTTACACTATTGCTAATGGGTGAATTTAGCTGTGTAACAAAATGAAAAAATTGGCCGGCATATTTCAGTGGTATCAAAGCCATGATTCTACCAACCTGTGGTCCAGTTGAGTTCAGTTACAGATGAGTGGCAGAGCCCACCGATACTACACCAGAAGTCAGGCGGGACAACCGCCCTATTAGTTTTCGAATTCACCAGAAGCAGACACTTTTTCTGAGGCACTTAGAGAAACAGGGCAAACAGTTGACAGAGGTAAAGCAGTTGCAGAGATGGCAGATGGCAACAGACAGCCCACGGATGATAGAGAAGACAGAATGGAAAGGAAGTTTGACGGGATGATTGACATGCTGGGCCGATTACTTGCAAGGATGGATCAACAGGCTGCGAACAATCCGTCTCATACTCGAAACAACTCCAATGGTGAAAACAGTGGAGTTAATGGGAACAATGGCAGTGGGAGAGATAGAACCATTGGACAGCATGATGCCACGTCTGGAGGATCCGCTTCTAGGCCTCTTTTCCCCACATTTACCCAAAGAGAAGAAACTCAAGTTGAAGCTGCAACAAACTTCGTTGATGACGCTCGACAAGCCTACTTGGAGTATGCCTCTTTCCCTCCTGATCTTAGGGAGCAGTGGTCGTTTGACTAGTTCATGAATCAAAGGAACCGGAAGAATGGTGGAAGGAATGAATACAGAGCTCCTATGGGTCCTAGAACAGATTACCAACAAGCTCTTGGAAAGGTATCCTTGGTTCATTTCGATGGAAGTGATGCATGCACCGCTAGAGCATGGGTGCAAAAACTCGATAATTATTTATCCTTAAGACCAATGGCGGAAGAAGACGCAATTAAATTTGCCACCCTACACTTAGAAGGTGCTGCCCGTGAGTGGTGGTATCATGGTTTGGTCACCCTTGGCCACAACCTAATCAGAACCTATGAGGAATTCACCAACAAGCTGATTGACAGGTTCGATACTAAGGATCCTGAAGTGAAATTCTGGGAACTTGCTCAGCTGAAACAACATGGGTCTTTGGAATCTTACATTGGGGATTTCCAAAGGCTTTCCGTGATGGTGCCTAACATCACCGAAAGAAGATTGGTGGTGTTGTTCTTAGAAGGTCTAATGGAGCCATTGAAAGGTTGGGTAAAGGCTTTTGACCCACCCAGTCTTGAAGAATCTATCAAGAAGGCTAGAAACATGGAGCTGTCCGCACCTAGGCCTAAGTTTCTATCCAAGCCTTTCCCCCATAAACAAGACAAAAGACACCCTCCAAATCAGCACCAGAAATTTCCTCCTCGATTGGATGATGATGCTAGAGAGAAGCTAAGGAAGGAAGGGAAGTGTTACACTTGCAAAGAACCTTGGACAAGGGGACATAGATGCTATAGTAGAGGCCAATCTAACCATATGGAGGCCTATTCTGATTATGGATCAGAATCTGATCAATTAGAATAGCAATCAGAAATTGCTGAGAGTGATGAAGAACAAGAGCCAAGAGAGGCAGAAGAAGAACAAGGAGGTGAGGGCACCTTTGCCTAACTCTCAAGCTTCCAAAAGAACGAGTCCTTCAAGCTGCGTGGCTCGATTGGGAAGCATCGTGTGATTGCCTTAATTGATACGGGAGCAACACACAACTTCATTGATGAAGGTTTGGTTGCAAAGAAGAACCTCAAGACAGAGGAGTTTGAAGGTTTCAAAGTGATGGTTGTAGATGGGTTCCACATCGCTTGCACTCACAAGGTTACTAACATGTCTTTACAGTTAGGTAACCATGAAGTCAAAGACGACTTCTATGTTGTTAACATTGGGGACACTGATGCCGTTCTTGGCATTCAATGGCTGCGATCTCTTGGAGAGATCTCTCTGAATCTGCAAACCATGGAACTCAAGTTCCAATCCGGTGGGAAGAAAGTTGTGCTGAGGGGAATGTCTAATGGTGGTCTCCGGATTGTCTCTTTCAAAAGGATGGAAAGGTTGATCCGCCATGATGCAGTTGAGTGGGCTGCGGAGTGCATGGTCCCTCCAGCTAGTCCGGTTGAAACAAAGAGGGAATACCCACCGGATATTCAATCTGTGCTTACAAAATAAGTAAAGTGTTTGCTGATTTACCCCCAGGACCACCTCCGGATAGAGGGTTTGAGCATGTCATTGAGCAGAAGGAAGGGGCAAAACCAGTCATCACAACACCATATAGATATCCCAAGAAACAAAAGGATGAAATTGAGAAAAACATAAAGGAGCTTTTAGAGATGGGCTTCATTCGCCCAAGTAAAAGCCCTTTCGCTTCAGTAGTTGTACTTGTGAAGAAGAAAGATGGCACCATCCGCATGTGTGTGGATTATTTTGCCTTGAACCAAAGCACCATCAAGAATCGGTAGCCCATTCCCAGAATCGATGAGCTCATTAACGAGCTGCATGGTGCTAAGTTCTTCTCAAAGATTGACTTAAGGTCAGGATACTATCAAATTCGAATGAGGGGATCAGATGTCGAGAAGATAGCATTCAGGTGCCACTATGGTCACTTTGAATTCTTAGTTATGCCATTTGGGTTGACTAATGCTCCGGCCACGTTCCAATCTTGCATGAACAAAACTTTCTAGAGGCAGTTGAGGAAGTTTGTTTTGATATTTTTTGATGACATCCTCATTTATAGCAAGACTTGGGAGGAACACCTCCAACACTTGGAGGAAGTGCTCAACATTCTTGAGGCAGAAAGTTTCTTTGCAAAGGAATCAAAGTGTGAATTCGGAATGGGAGAATTACTCTACCTTGGTCACATCATCAGTGCAGAGGGAGTCAGAGTTGATCCAGAGAAGATCAGGGCTATCGTGTATTGGCCAACCTCGGAAACTCTAACCCATTTGAGAGGATTCTTGGGTCTATGTGGATTTTACAGAAGGTTTGTGAAAGGGTATTCACAAAGTGCTCCTCCTCTTACCGATCTAACCAAAAAGGGGGCATTCTTGTGGACAAAAAAGGCACAAGTTGTCTTTGATAAATTTAAGAGGATCATGAGTTCTTGTCCGGTCCTGGCCATACCGGATTTTTCTAAACCATTTGAGCTGCAATGTGATGCTTCGGGAGAAGGAGTTGGTGCTGTTTTGATGCAAGAGAAGCACCCCATTGTGTTCGAAAGCAGAAAATTAAGAGGCATTGAGAGAACCTACTCAATTTATGACAAGGAAATGCTTGCAATCATGCATGCATTAGCCAAGTTCAGACAATACTTGGTGGGGAGTAAGTTGGTCGTCAAGACTGATCACAACAGTCTCAAACACTTCATGCATCAGAAGTGGGTGAGTAAGCTACAGGCTTATGATTTCGACATTGATTATGTCAAGAGGAAGAATAATGTGGTGGCAGATGCCTTGTCTCGACGACCTCATTTGAGCTCATTATGCGAGCTTACAGCTGATTGGAGAGAGTTGCTGCTTGTTGATTATGCCAAAAATTAGTTTGCAACCAGCATTATTGAAGGTACTTGTCAGGACGAAAAGTACAAAGTGGTTGATGGGCTGATACATTACAAGGATAGGATCTTTTTGGTATCTGATTCTAAGATCAAAAAGAAGGTTTTGCAAACCTTTCATGACATCCCACTTGCTGGTCACCAAGGTTATTTCAAGACTTACCGGCAGATCCGTGAAAGATTCACATGGAAGGGGTTGAAGAATGAGGTTCTGAGCTACATCAAGAAATGCCATACTTGCCAAATGAACAAAAATGAGCACACATACCCCGCCGGACTGTTGCAGCCCCTACCCATTCCCAATCTAAAATGGGAAAGCATCTCTATGGACTTCATCACGGGGTTGCCTAAGACACAAGGGAAGGATTGCATCTTCGTGGTGGTAGACAGACTAACAAAGTTTGCTCATTTCTTCGCCATCACCAGTTCATTTACAGCAGCTCAAGTGGCTGAGTTGTTCTTCCATGAGGTGTTTAAGTTGCACGGTTTACCAAAAAACATCGTGAGTGATAGGGACAGCAAGTTCCTAAGCACTTTTTGCAAGAAATTTTTCGGATGAGTGGTACGGTACTTACTTTGAGTACCAGTTATCACCCCCAAACTGATGGTCAAACGGAAATTGTGAACAAGTGGTTGGAGGGTTATCTCCGGAACTATGTTTCAGAACAGCAGAAGGCTTGGGTCAGATGGCTTCATTTGGGGGAATACTGCTACAATTCATCCTATCACATATCCATTAGGATGTCTCCATTCAAAGCCCTCTATGGTTATGAGGCTATCAGCTTTGCGGATTTGGTGTTTGGGGATAGCGAGGCACCACAGGCCAAAGATATGTTACAGCAAAGCTAGGATATTCTGAAATCATTGAGAAACAACATTTAGATTGCATAGAATCAACAAAAGTTGTACGCTGATCAGCGGTGTGTTGAGCGCTCCTTCGAGGTGGGGGACATGGTTTACCTCCGCCTTCAGCCATACAGACAGTCTACTCTCAAGAAGAGTGGAGCTGAGAAGCTAAAACCTTGCTTCTATGGACCTTTCAAAGTCATCAAAAGGGTGGGAGCAGTAGCCTATGAGTTGGAATTACCGCCTAGCAGTAAAGTACACAATGTTTTCCATGTTTCTCGCCTCAAAAAGGCGTTGGGACATAACATTGTTGTTTCATTTGATCTTCCCCCACTGGATGAGGAAGGGTTGTTGCTGCTAGTTCTTGAAGAAATTATCAATTCCCGGGAACGCTCTTTGAGGAGAAGAACAATCAAGGAATATTTGGTGAAATGGAAGAATTTGCCGTTAGAGGATGCCACTTGGGAGAATGAGGAGATCTTGCAGCATCCTAGTCTACAGTTGCTTGTGGGCAAGCAATTTTGGGAAGGGCGAACCGTAATGTCCCCTTCTCAACAGTGATCCGACAGTTGGCCGTTAGTCTATTCTGGTGACCCATAGACTACTCGGAAGCAGAATTAGGGTTCCCTATCTTCTAGGAGGATGTTTCAGCTTTTGTTGGAGTGTGCTTCTGGAATCGTGGTGTTTGGTTGGTAGCTCTTTTCTAGGTTTTCAGAGAGCTTCGCAAGGGTATATCTGGCATGATGATCCGAGTTACTTCCGGAATTTACTATTTTTAGTAAATTCTATTTCTGGCAGTGGTCTTGTTGGCTTCAGTGTTCTTGACCTGCATCATCAGTGGTTCAGCTGGCAGTATCTAGTTTGGCGCATGGATGCAGTTCTAGAGAGATAAGTTGTTCTAATTAAAATAATGTTATATTTTAATGATTTTCCCCCTTGGTCTAGCTTCACAACTTAAGTCATTTTAAAAAGGGACTTCTATGGGTTGGCGCCTCATCCAAAAGATTTAAGTGAATTTGTACCTTTATTTAATAATGCTGACTTAGAGAAAAAGTATGCCACTTGAGGAAGAATGTAAAAAGTTAAAATGGCGTGGAATTTACCTTGGGAAAAGGGACGCCATTTCTCGAGTCAAGGGTCAACAAGGAATTAGGGCTATTCTTGAGTGGAGCACACCTTCTGGAAGCTTCTAGAGGTGCTTAGCAAATTTATAAAAGGAGGCTTGGGGTCTTCATTTCAGCATCTTGAATTTTATGCAAAGTTATGTTGCCAGAATGGTAATAGACTTGCTTCGAGGGATGCATACCTCCTAGCTGGCTTAGCTTCTTGCTTGAAATATATCAACTAGTTAAGAGTTCGTTTATTTAGAGTTATCTTGCTTTTTGAGTTAAAGTTTGTATTTTCAGTCCATCTCACAGTTGCTGTTTTAGCTATTGCTAAACTGGGTTTTCAATCATGAGTAGTTGAGTGATTTTTATTTGCTTATGGGTGTTTGAGGCTTATGTTTGGTTGGTTGAGGCGACCCCTTCCACCAAATTATAGATTTTATTGTTGAGTGCTTATTTTATTATGGTAAAATCGCCCCTTCTTGAGGGCCGTACCATCTTGGAGAGCATTGGGATGCGTGCAAATTAATGTGTTGTGTTTTGGGTTGGTTTATGGACTCTATCTTGGGCGCCTTTTTCATAGAACATGTTTGCACTTGGTTTCATGGGATTTGGGAAAGAATTGAGTGAGTTATCAGTAGATGAATGAATCTCTATGTTGCTGATTCTGCAATTTCAGTGCAGGTCCGACATAACCAGATTTGCATAATGGGGATTAAGAGTTGGGTTTGTTGTTTGTGAGGTCCAGATAGGTATAGACAAGTCTTCATATTTTATTACAGCTTTTAGCACTTATCTGGATGACATGAACTCCTATCAAATTGTAAACTGAGCAGTAGTACTGCCAGTATTCTGATCTTTGGCTATTTCCCACGTTTGTGGAAGGGACTGGTACTCCTTGAGTCTATTGTTTAACTAATTACTGCTTTCCCGCTGAACAAGTGGAAGAGGCTGGCTCGCCGCCTATTTACCTTTATTGTAATGCATTACATCATTTGCTGATCGGCTAAGCCGTCAAAATGCTCCCGTTGAATAAGTGGTCGAGTTGCATTTTATTTCAGTACTGTACTTACTATTCCAAGTCCTCCCGTTGAACAAGTGGTTGAGTGATTGCTTCCTTTCAATTACTTTCAGTAAGTTCTTGTTTGCTAACGATCCCCTTCCGTGTATGCTCTCAACCTTGCCCGCATTGGGATCTGGGTTGATCAGAGGAGAGGGTTACATTCAGCTAGTTTATGTTTACACTAATGTTAATGGGTGAATTTAGCTGTGTAACAAAATGAAAAAATTGGCCGGCATATTTCAATCAAACACCCAAAACAAATGTATCAAAAGATTGATTTACAAGCCATAAACAAGGCTTAACTAGGCATGTACAAGGAATCTTTCAACTTGTCAAGGCACACCCCAACACCCCTAATGCCTTTAAAATACTCCAACAGGTTCCCCAATACCTGTTCCGTGCTTTCCATCCATTATATTTTCTCAAATGCTCAAAAATCAGAAAATAATGTATTCAAATGATCACATTTTGGACTGTACAAAGCAAAAACCAGAGCTAGGGCATCACATAACTTTTATAAACCTCCATATTTTATTTTGAAACAAATTGCAACATGGATAGGGTCCTTTATTTTATCATTTCACCAATTTTCAGATTTTTCCCATGGTGGAAATGGGAATTACATCCATTTTGGTGACCAAACCCTTGTTTTGAAAGGTGTCAGACCCACTTTCACTAAAATTGATGTAACTTACTCAATACTTGATGAAATTAACTCAAATCACCGCCGAAAGAAAGAAGACTCTTCTCTCTTTCAATCCATGTCCATTATAATTCCGTACAATGAAGGGCCAGATTGTACCACGCACGGGAACAGTGAAAAATGCTGGAAAAAAAGCAGAAAATCAGAGTTTCTTATTATATTTAATGCTTCAAAACTTCCTCCAACAGCCTACCTCGACCAAAAGGAGGCTATTTAAACTTTTCCACATCATTACCAACGACCCTCAATTGATTTTTGAAGGAGGGAACCGTTGGAAAGTGTGATTAGATCCTTAATATTGAAATTACATTAAATCACATTATGGCAACTTTGCAATTTTGAAGTAACTTTTTAATCTTAAAAACCTATGACTTCTAAAACCATTCTAATGGCTTCAAAATAGCTTTATTACATCCTTAAGACCTCAATCTTGCATATTCAAATACAAATTTAGGATTTTTTCTTCTCAAGGCTTACATGACTACATTTAATGCAAGATTGCATTATTTCACATCTTGACTCCAAAACTCCAAAACTCAACCTAGAACCTATCAAATGGTCTTATTAGACCTTATTGAACATGAAAAACACTCAAAAGACTCATACTAATCTATTCACTATCTATTTCCATCAAATTATCAAGAAAGGAGGATGAGGTGTGGGTGCTGCTGCACCATACACCCCCCCCTAGAAAAAACTCATGCCTCATGAGTTGTTGTTTATAGCATTTCCTCCAAGCTTCATGCATGCTCCACTGGTTCACAAAGCTATTCCACTGGTTCATGCAGATTGGAACTGCAAACTGCCCTGCACTTCTAGCATTTTGGAGTGTATTCACATGTGTATTTACCTTTTCTTCTGTCCTCGGACCTGCAAACAGTCTTTCATCCTTTCTTTCACCATCATTTGATTGTTTACTGTGTTTTGCACCTGCATACAAACAAGGATTAGTAATAATTTGTTTTGTCTTCCCTTCTTTGGCACCTTCATGCTTGCAACTATCTTTCTTGCCCTGTTTTTCTTGTATTTCACTTACTGCCCCTTTACCTTGCTTTGTCACTGTCAAATCAGACTTAGGTACTGTATTTCTTGCAAACTCTGTTTGTTTCTCAGACATGGTCTTAACCTGTGTCACAAGGTTCGGCGAATTTCATGTATGAAGTTCAAATTTTTCTGAATCTGAAATGTTTACTTGAAATTCGTTAAAATTCGCATGAAACTCGTACGGGAAAAACGTGCCCATTTTTTAGGGTTTTGTTAAAACGATTTTCAGGGTTTCGTAGTGGTTTTTTTATAAAATTCCACTTCCGAAGGTTGAAAACACACATTTGACTTTGAAAGTTGTTGCAAGTTTCATCTTAGTGCCACAAGTTGGATTTTCGCGGCTGAGAGCTGTCACGGCTGTAAAAGCATCATTTCCGCCGCGATTTCCTGCAAGTTGTGCAAAGATTACCTGTCTCTTGCTATGCTTGAAATCTCTGTGTTTAGTCTGCTTGAGCTTTGGCTGATTTATTTTTTTTAGGTTTTTCTCCTTCAATATATTAAATTGTTATATGTTTAATTGTTTTTTTCTTTTATAATATTAAACTATATTAAAAGTACATTATTAAAAAATTAAACATATAGTTATATACAAATCATAATATATTATTATTAATAAACATATAATATAATATTATAATCAGTAAGATGTATTTTAAATTTTTAATAATATATGGTTGTAAAATTTTATTTGAAATATTATTTTATTTACATTAAATTGTTATCTATCAATATTAAATATTTATTATAATTAAATTTAATTTTACTTTATTTTTATTTAAATAGTTTTTGTTTTTAAGTATTATCATTTGATAAATTAAAATGTTGTTTTAAACTATTTATATATAAAACTTTGTGGATATATTATTTATATTAAAAAAATTACATAAGGCGAATTTAATCCAAATTTTTTACTTTCGAATTTTTTCCTTGTCAAACTTCATCTGAATTTCAATGTTGCCGAACTTGAATTCGAATTTGAACCTTGTGACTTAGGTCTTAACTACAGGGTATTCAATGCTTCCTACCATCACCCCTTCTTGTGTACTCCCTTTCACATCACACTTTACCTCTGTTTTTGCAATCACATTTGCTGATCTTCTATTATCAGACCTATACTTATGCATAACATTAGAAATTTTGGTTTCCCTCATAACATTTAGTGGCTCCTTGTTCCCACACATGATTACTTTAGCCTTACCCTTCTTATCCTCTACCCAAGGAGTTAAAACAAACCTTTGACCACCTTTCACGATTGTATATTTGTTTGCTCTCCCATCATACATAGCACACCTATCATACTGCCGTGGTCTTCCAAGGAGTATGTGACAACAGTCCATTGGTAGAATGTCACAAATAACACTATTTTTATACTCACCTATTTGAAAATCTACAATAGCTTTCTCATTCACTAACAATGATTGACCATCACTTAGCCAAGATACCTTGTAGGGAGAATCATGAGGAATTCTTTTCAAATTGAGTTTATTCACCAATTCACAAGAAATCATGTTTTCAGTTGAACCTGAATCCACTACCATCCTACATACCTTACCTTGCACTTTGCAATTGATTCTGAAGAGTGCTTTCCTTTGTGGGGATTCTTCAGGAATTGACACCTTGAACAATGTTCTTCTAATCATCAAACTCTCTCGAACTTCTGATGTGAGATTAATAACAAGTGAATCACACTCTTCATCTTCATGCACTAATTGATTCCTCCTTTCTCCACCATGAGAACTTGAGCCTACCTTTCAGGACACTTGAAGGATGGATGTCTAGGCTAGTTACGAGTGTAGCATCTCCCTGAAAAAACATTGTTAGGATTCGTACCTCCTCCAAATCTGCCTCTTGTGCCTCTCCATCCACCTCTAGAATTAGATTGCTCTTGAATTTTCATGGTATCCTCTTGATTATCATTGGTTGGCTTTGAACTAGACATGAATCCTCTTCCTCTTGATGCATTACCTCTTCCTCTAACTGCTTTGTCTTGCCTTATCTTCATTTTCTCCTCCACCCTAATAGCCATTTGATAACAATCCTCTACACTCCTAGGGTTAGCCAAAACCAATTCATCTTGTATATTAAGCCTTAAACCACCAACATATGTAGCAATCTTTTCATCTTCGTTCTCATGATGACCAGATCTTAAACTCAATTTATAAAACTCCTCAGTATAAGACTTAATATCCATTTCCCTTTGTCTTAAGTTTTGCAATCTCTTAAACAATTGAACTTGGTGATCCTTGGGTAAGAATTTACCTTTGAGTTTTGATATCATCTTATCCCATGATGTGATCTTAGACTTTCCTTGCTTCCTCCTCTCAGATTGAAGGTAATCCCACCATACCAAAGCATGACCCTGCAAATTAGTTTTTGCAATCTTGACCCTTTGTTCTTCAGGAACCTCATCACATTCAAAATGGTTATCAATTGCAGCAATCCAATCCAATAGTTCTTCATCATTTAAACTACCACCATACTTAGGAACATCAAGTTCTACCTTAGGCTTGTCAGTCTTCACTGCCTTTAGCAACCTTGCGATTCTTTGATCCTCTGGAGTAAGCTCTTCTTCCACATCTTCAAAATCCTCATCTTCCTCTTCTTCAGTCTCAGTCTCTTCCACTTCCCTTATTTTGTTTGTCTCCAAGGCTATGACTCTCTCTTCCAACTCTCTGAGTTTTCTTGTATGCCTATCTTTCATCTCCTTCATCTCTTTAGCCATATCATTCTTCTTTGGAGGCATCTTGTCAACCTTGCTTCTTCAACCTACAAAATAAAAACAGATCTACTTCCTGATGCTCTAATACCACTATGATGCAAAGTGGTAGGGGAAGCAACACCTTCTTTTGAAAAGCTTCTCTCAATGCACACATCAACTTCACTATTCCTTCCAAGAAGCAACTCGACCACTCAATTTGACTCACACAACCAGACATCTCAAAAAAACTTGGGGATGATTTAAATACTCTTCACACAACACAACATGACCAAACAAACAAACCTTGCACCCAAAAACATCCATTCTTCTATCATTCCTACACAAGCCCATGCAACTTTGCAACATTCACCAATAAGACAGTCAAAATAAAAACTGATTAAAGGCATTAACCAGACAAATAAACATGGTTTTAGACTCCTAACACCATCCTCGACAAGTTCCCAAAAGCGCAGGATCAAACACCCAAAACAAATATATCATAAGATTGATTTACAAGCCATAAACAAGGCTTAACTAGGCATGTACAAGGAAGCTTTCAACTTGTCAAGGCACACCCCAACACCCCTAATGCCTTTAAAATACTCCAACAGGTTCCCCAATACTTGTTCCATGCTTTCCATCCATTATATTTTCTCAAATACTCAAAAATCAGAAAATAATGTATTCAAATGATCACATTTTGGACTGTACAAAGCAAAACCCACAGCTAGGGCATCACATAACTTTTATAAACCTCCATATTTTCTTCTGAAACAAATTGCAACATGAATAGGGTCCTTTATTCTATCATTCCACCAATTTTCAGATTTTTCCCACGGTGGAAATGGGAATTACATCCATTTTGGTGACCAAACCCTTGTTTTGCAAGGTTTCAGACCCACTTTCACTAAAATTGATGTAACTTACTCAATACTTGATGAAATTAACTCAAATCACCGCCAAAAAAAAGAAGACTCTTCCCTCTTTCAATCCATGTGCATTATAATTCCGTACAATGAAGTACCAGATCATACCACACACGGGAACAGTGAAAAATGCTGGAAAAAAAGCAGAAAATCAGAGTTTCTTGTTATATTTAATGCTTCAAAACTTCCTTCAACAGCCTGCCTCGACCAAAAGGAGGCTATTTAAACTTGTCCACATCATTACCAACGACCCTCAACTGATTTTTGAAGGAGGGAACCGTTGGAAAGTGTGATTACATCCTTAATATTGAAATTACATTAAATCACATTATGGCAACTTTGCAATTTTGAAGTAACTTTTTAATCTTAAAGACCTATGACTTCTAAAACCATTCTAATGGCTTCAAAATAGCTTTATTACATCCTTAAGACCTCAATCTTGCATATCCAAATACAAATTTAGGATTTTTTCTTCTCAAGGCTTACATGACTTCATTTAATGCAAGATTGCAATATTTCACATCTTGACTCCAAAACTCCAAAACTCAACCTAGAACCTATCAAATAGTCTTATTAGACCTTATTGAACATGAAAAACACTCAAAAGACTCATTCTAACCTATTCACCATCTATTTCCATCAAATTATCAAAAAAGGAGGATGAGGTGTGGGTGCTCCTGCACCAATTTGTTAGGGCACTTCATTGTATTGTGCCCATATTGATCACATCTAAAACACTGCACATGAGAGATTTCTTTCCTCTTCTTGGATGATCCTTTTCCATAGGAATTTCTCTTTCTCTTAAATGATCCTTTCCCGTAAGAGTTTTTCTTACCCCTTTTATTAGATGTTGCGTTGAGCACATGAATGTCTTTGTCTATGTTCTTTCGTTTGTTTTCTTTTGTTGAGAGTCTTGTTTCCTCTTGTAGGCTTTCTGTTCTTAGCCTATCAAACTTGGGGAGTTTAGATCTCACACTTATTCCTTGAACAAATGATTCCCATGAGTTTGGTAGGCCTCCTAGTGCAATTAGTGTTAACTCTTTGCTATCAATTTGATATCCAATTGTAGATAATTGATCTCTTAGTTCAATGATCCTCGTGAAGTATGCATTAATTGTTTCTCCTTTGTTTATTTGGACATTGTTGATTTGCCTCTTTAATGCAAGAGTCCTACTGGTGTTGTTTATTTCATAGGTGCTCTCAATGGATTTGAACATTAGATATGCAGTTTCATGTTTTGCTAGAATGGGTACAATATGGTCCCTAATTGCATCTACTAAGATTTTCATGGCCTTTTCATTGTTCTCAATCCATTGAGTTTTCTCTGGATCATCCTTTGGTTCCCTCTTGTTTTCTCTCACAAATAAGTCTTAACTTATTTTCCGTAAGAATCATCATGATTCTGGATTTCCATGATGTGAAGTTGTTTGCTCCTTCAAGACGATCTTCAAATCTGATCACACTTGACATTATGAAGAATGTGATGTGAAGTTCGATTTCTTAAAAATACGATTTTTCTAAGTAATCAGATATCTAGATTTGATTTTGATTCACTCAACTTGGCTCTGATACCATGTAAATGTTAATCAAATATTATCAGATTGTATCCTAAAAGGACCTATGGAATTTTTAAGTCTGAAATTCTGTGCAATTATTCTAAGTCAGATTTCTATTCATGTATTCCAAATCTTCTGATTGCAGAACATTTATCGTTTTCAATGTTTGCAAATAAAGGAACGAATTACCATTTATATGAAGGAGACATGCCTCAAGAAGAGACACGTCTCATGAGAGGACATGTCCCTTGGGCGCGTGGGCTCCTTAACAAACCGAATGCATTCGGTAATTCACACATAAACTAATATGCATGTATAAGACAAACAACGATCATATACTATGAATTCTGATTTTATTCATTGCAAATTTCGATCATCATGATCTTAATTTTGAATAACTTATTTGAAGGTATTATATTTTAAGAGCAAGTCGATTAAATATAAATGATGATGATGCATGAATGCAATCATCATTTATATCTGACCGATGCTATATTAAATCAACACATATGATCATCAAACACTCAATAATTGAAATTTAATCATTCATAGTCATTAAATACTCATAGAGTCAGTTTCAAAATTTCAATGTATAACAACATCATAAGTTTATATATGTTTACATATAATCATGTCAAAAAGAGGAAAACATTAACAACCACATGTAATCTACATCTTTTTAGCTCGGTCTCCTGGCTTCTTTCAACTTGAAATCAATTTGCAGACCTAAAATTCACAAAGTTGAATGTTAAAATGAAAGAAAAAGTTGAAAAAAACATGGGTTTTTAACCCATTTTAACTCCCAGCCGCACAAGAGAGTCTTGCGTCTGGACTCCCCAGTCCAACCTCAAGACTCCGTCGAGTCCTGAGGTCGGACTCCCGAGTCCTGACCCAGAACTGTCTTGGACTCGACTCCCAAGTCCGTGGCGAGTCAACTCGGCTGGCCAATGGACTGCCGAGTCCGCGACGAGTCCACAAGAGTCCGCAAACTATGATTCGAAGTACTGAATGAGAATACTTTGGCCAAAGTAGTGAAATGTACGACTTCCACTTAGATGTGAGATAGTTGAGACTACACTGTCAGTTCATTGTGATCCTTCATGCTAGTTTGGGATTGTGAAATAGCAAGTTCTAGATGTTTAGGACACAACACTATGCTTAGTTGGGTTGTCGCAGCTAGATACTCTACTAATCTCTTCATTCGAAGGGAGGGCCATCTATCAAATGATAGATGTGCGGGGGACCGCATTAATAGTCCGTGGTTGGCTGAAAAGCGCTTAAGTGATGTTTCTCCTCCACAGTAGGCGAAGGATACACCAAGATTTGAGAGGAAGGGAACTTGGTCCGTCTTACTACTATTTGTGCAAAAGCTTACGACCTATGTATGCAACTGTTTACTTTTGTACTCTGATTTATATTTACAATGAAAATGGAATTCATGTGGAAATATACATTGTAAATTGCATGTATTTATCATAAAAGAAAGGAAGAATTTTATTGTAATGTCTTTGTTACTTGTTGCTTTTATATGTTTGAAGTGAAAAGTTGAAATTTTTTAATTACCCAAGGTTGGGGTCGTTACATATACATATGTCCATATAAATTTCGATATACACGTATGTGTATATAATATATATGTATATATATATACCCTACCTAATTACTTGCATTCAAATACGATCCGTTGTAATGAACTTAATACCATGAGACAGTTAATAGATAAACATCACTTATAAAAGGTACAGAAAAAGACACGACTCCTAATACCAATCTATGACCATGGATGACTTATCTAACTCAACTGACTCAGTTACTCACTCTACAGTGAAGTGTGTATATGCTCAGATAGTTCACATTACCAGTTAACCAACCAAGCCCCTCTCCCTAGTGATATTTCCCCTCCGCCTAGAGGAATGGTACCTATACCTGCATCCACTGACATACATCCACGGAAGTCAAATGCTCACAACAGAACAGTATCGATACAACATTTCACAAGTTATAATATTAACAATTCTATAACTTAATATGCATTAATACACCAAGAATGACATCAATAGAAATACACTAAATGATACAATCATTAAATGTAACAACACTCGTATTGATAACAAGGTACACATTTTATTCAAGCATTGAGTTCATGTTACAATCTTTCGGCCCTATGCAATACTATTATGTAGTAGCTTACAATTCGGGGTGTAACAAAAATCTGCCTTCAAGGCTAACAATAGGATGAAAAGAAACTGAACTAGTTACACAAATAAATTGGCAAATGGACTGATCTATGCTTAGCAAGGCTGAAATCCCCTCAATTAGGTCTTCCCATTTTTTTTGCATGCTTACTCTCTTCTTGAGCTAACGTTGTGAGGGTCTCTTTTGGAGCCTGCTCTGTTTGCCCTTCTCTTGCTATCCCTTTCTCTCTTTTCTGGTGCCTTTACTTCTCATTTTCTTCCTTTTCATAGGAAGATATATGCTTTTATTTTCCTTTCAAATCGCCCAGTAATTGCCCCAACCATTTCTCTTTCTTCTTGCCTAAAAATTCTGTTCTTCCCACGATTTAAGGCACAATTTCTGTCCAAGGATTGTCTGCCAGCACTTCTGCATATTCTTGTGCCCATTCAAGGGTTTGGATTTGCCTTATTGGATAAATTCCAATCATCAAACTAATCATACACTTCCAAAATGACCCCGGTTTCCTGATAGACCATTAAAACAATTGCTTGATGTTTGTAATTGCCAGTTTACTTCGATTTATTTCAAACAAATCCAAAATTAGCTTTTATTTATGCCAAAGTGCCTACATACAACCAAGAAAAACACAAGATCCATAATGACAAGGTATAGACAGTGAATGAGTTGATTTGGACAAAAGACATTGCCAGCTGTCCTGTGGAGTCAACATCATAACGAGTCATCATTGTTAGTTGTCATTTTTGTTTTGTTGCTAAAGTTGTTGTAGCTACTGCCAAATTTGTTGTAGATACTGCCTAATTGATATTGAATTCAAAGAACTACCAAAGTGGAATCAACTATTGCCAAAGATGCAATAGTGTTGTTGAATATGTCACAGGCTGTTGTCAAAGTGACAATGTTGCTGCTGAAGAGAAACAAGTTGCTTCCTAAGATGTAATTGTGTACTGCACTGTTTCCAAAGTCAGCTGGAACAATCTCCTAATCTCTTTGAAGAATATCTCATGCAATTTACTCAAAAACCTGCACACAAAACCAAAATTCTTTCAAGCACCTTTTATTTTGTTTTTTGTGAAGCAAGATTACTCAGGGATATGGATGCTCATGCATCACCTTTTATGTTGGTGGTATTTTTGCTTACATTCTTCTTTTGTTTCATTTTCTTTTGATTTGTACTATGCTTGCAAGGCATGCTTGTATACAAGAGTTAGAGTGTAACTTATATATTCATAAATGTAAAGTAGTCAGATTATTTGAAATTCAATAAGATTATTCCTTACTTATGTTAGATTTAAATGTTGGCAAGATGAAGAATAATGCTTATGTTTTTTCTATTTTTGTAGGTTTGGGCCCTGCAACACTTGTCGGTTCTGCTGCATTTGACTTGTACCCTATTCATGCTGTTTGTGTGGTGGTTCCAAAAGCAGGCATGGTGAAAAAAATTTCAGATTTAGGAGTATGGCTAGTAGAGCTTGTGTGGTCTTTTTGGGCATATATTTGGCTTTACATAATAGTACAGGTATTTGAGGTGTTCTAAATTGTAGTCATTGTTAATAATTGGTTGATTTATGGTTTCTTGAGTTATTGTTAAAATTAACTCTACACTGTTATAAATAATTTTTAGTAAAACTATCCACATATTATTGATCCAAAATATTTTTTATTAACCTTTTGAGTTCTTGAGTTCTTGGTTTTTTGGTTTTTCTTTTCATTTTCTGATCTAATAAATGTTGCAAATTAGGTACACATTCATCTACTATAGGATTATTTGTATAAGAAAGAGTGTTTATGTGGGTGTTAGTGTTTTAATATGTCTATTGCTAGATGACACAAAATGAAACATGTACAATGGAATTATTCTTCAAATTAAACTCCTTGAGATCTAATTAAACCTAAAACCTAAAGCTATGAACAAATTTATACACACTATACAAGTTTATCAATGGGGGTTTTTGTACTATCCCCTTAATTTTTTTTTTGAAAATATTAGAACATGAACTCCACTATTAGCGTTAGCCCAAAGAAAAATCCAGCTTGAAAGGGAATGTAGTACCTCTCTGTATCTGGCCTTCGTGACAATTGGGTAAGTCATTTGGTTGATTTGTGGGTCATGATGGGTTCGTTAGTTTACATTGATTAATGGATTTTGTATGATGTGATTAAATTAATATCTGGCCTAGCCTTGATTAATCTACTTAGTTAAAATAAATTTGATTTATATGGTAACTTAAATTAAATTGGAAGTAAGATTTTGCTAGGTATTCAATCTGAAACCCTCGTGCAAGTATGTTTGTGTGAGTTCAGACCTTGGGTCCATTTCGAGTACCTTGCCCACAATTCTTAGTGGCATATGCATAGGTCATTTGATGTAAGGAAGATACTACTAGATATTGTATTATATCTTATGACTAATATTTTAACGATTAAATATTAAACTCATTAATTACCTAAGGCTAGCTTAAATGAATTATACGGGTCATTGTACCATATCAAGAAAAGATCTAGTAATAATTCTTGGCCAATGAAGCTAATTACATTGCTTGTGTAATGTTGGCACTTGACTTTAAAATTTTCGTTTAAGAGGTATTGGTGATAATGCCAATGGAAATTACCAACCTAAAATTTATTATCGTTAATAATAAATGTGATATTGACAAAGTTAGTAAGAATCAAATTAGAATAAAGCAAATATTAATATGAATATAAGTATTGCTATTGGACTATTAATAGTAGTAGTATGTAGTGTTCCACCACTCTGCTGATCTGTTTTTCACTGAGTTCGTAGGCCTGATTTTGTTTCAGTTTAATTTCTTTCTTGTTTTCGAGTTTGTTTGCCAATAATGCCAAAATGGTACTAAAGAGCATATGCATATAATGGGAAACTTCAAATAAACTAAACTACTGAGATAACTCGAGTAATTACTCAATTTAATAGCCAAAGATGCTTTCTTCATTACATAATAGATTACATAAGAAGATGCTTACAACATATAGCTTTCAACAGATTAAAAGCTAACTATATATTATACCATATTTTAACTTACAGCCATGTAGCTCTGTGAATAGTGACTTGCTATAGTACTCGCCCCCAATGAAGTGAACACAACTCTTGAGATCCGAACTTCTCCCACCCAAATCTGGATTGGGAGGCTTCTTCTACCTAGGGCGCCCCTTTTGGGTGAGTTTGTAGCCTCTTGGAAGAGGCGTTTTTTATATGTTGATTAAAACCCTCAAGAAGAATGCAGCTGGCTGTAGCTTTTCAAAAACAGCCCCAAAATGCTTCAAAAGCGAACAACTCCCGTGCAAATGTGAATGGAGTCTATGGCAATCTGAAACCCCTTTGAAAAATGGCTCGAATAACCTGCAAACAACAAATTATGACTCCAAATGAAGCAACCAAAAACTGACCAGCAACCTTAAGGTGGTGTTTCACACCCTCAAGCAACTCAAATTCGAAGAACAAAGCCCCACCAACCTTACCCACTGCAAGAAATCAGGAAACCCTAGCCTCCTTCTTCCTCCAAAGTCACACTCCCAAGTTCATCAAGCAAAATCATCTCATTCATGAAGAGGGTCGAACTTTCTCCCTTGATATTTATAATTTCACATTGAAATCACTATTCATTAAAGTGAGCACTATTCACTTAAGTTATTTCTTTTTTCACTTTAGGAATGAATAGTAACTGAAAAATATAAAGTGACCCCTTCCTTTTGAAAACACATGGTCCCTAGGCCAAGGATGGTGAAATTAAAGGTGAGTATCATAAATTTAAGCAGAAGTATGATGCCAAACGCCACAATTCACCCTACCACCATACACCAGAGATCCACACTGCAAATTGATGACCAAGTGCCCGTCCACGAAACCCTCTATCTAGAACTATTAGCCTATGAGGGTCAGGAAAATAGGCTAATCCCCAACTCTGATGCTTGTGAAAAAGGGGACATTACAGTCCGCCCTCCCTAAAATTGCTTGTCCCCAAGCAATCTCTACTGCAAAGAAGCCTCACTCCTCGGAAGGCCCAAAAGAAGAACTGTAAAATGTCCCATGCATCACCAACTAACTCCGAAAGCACCAGTATAAACGCAACTGCGCCAAATATTCCTAGATCCCAACTCCAAAATGGAAGTCTGCCATGTCTGATAACCTCTGACTTCCTTCACAGAAATCTGATCACAACTTCACCATGCTGACAAATGGTGAAGCAACTTGGTCAGAACCCATCCAACTGCAATGCCAGTCTTGTCACCACCTGGATCTCTATATAATCTGAACTCACATCCATCTATCATGAAGAGGCAAAAATATCTGGAAACATCTGCAACACATTTCTCTACAGTCTCTCCAAAACACCCATGGAAGTGATAACCAATCAAACCATCATGTCTGTTGACCTCGTAATCACCCTGTAACCATGTATCTGTATGAAATCCCTGTGGTATTAAAGTAGAAAAACCTATCAGATACATATCAGCACGATGGATAACTGACTGTTGTCCCTGCAAGTAATCCCCCACAAACAATTGAGTCGGGTACTTGCAGCTACTAATCCCATCTTTTGAAGATGGTAACTCTCCACCCCATAACAATTGGCATAAATCCTGAGCCACTCCATACCGACGCATCAACAAGTCCTCTGGGTGTGGATCAAAAGAGAAGTGATGAGCACTCCACACTATGTAGTTTCGATAAAACACTCCCACCTTGGTCAATGGATCATCACTAGCAATACTGGAATCAAGAGATAGCTCCAAACTCCTATAGTAAAAACGATGTAAGGTTGAATCAACCTTATCCTCAGGAACCTGAAGCTGATCACTTTGACTCTAAGACACAACAAGCTGGCATCCAAAATCAGCTATATGGGATGATGTATTAAATTTGCTTCCAATAGAGGGAAACAAATCAACATGAGAGCCATACTCCCAACCCAATGATACTCTGCGAGTCCCCTGTGAAGATGACGGAGTAGCCTCGTGTACTAACACACGACTCTCATGGGAATCCACAACTGTGACACAAGAGCTATCAGTAATTTGTCCTGCACCATCTATCATGGTACTGACCACAAGAGAACCTGATGCAACGGGTGGTTCTCTACTGCTCTCAACCAAAGTACTCATTCCAACTGAGACTACCGCACCTATATCCATGATAGATGTAACCACATCCTCACTACACCCGTGGATATACGATCCTCACCAACTGTCACTGTATGTAATTGTACTGTATCTACAACTGGTGGAGATTGAGCCAAACTCAACTCCACGGAAAGCTCCTCCAACCATGATTGTGACTCCTGAAGGGCTAACTGGGTGCTCTGCAATGAGTCCATAGTCACCTCAAGCTCATGAGTGAGCTCGTCAACCTCCTCTTCTTTTCCCTTCAATGCCTTATGACAGATGCAACCCCACTCGAGAAGGAAATCCCTGTTTGCAAGTAGCTGTAGGTAATTCTGTTTCATAATTCCAGCTACCTCTCGAAGTGCATGAAACTCCGCAAATGAAAAACTACTTGTTGACGTGTTTTTTTATGACAACATCAACACAGAATAAAGTTGTCCAACGGTCACTCTATTCTCTCTTGATCAAAGTATTCCGCATGCTAAGATTGCGTGAAAGTTCATGCGTTCAACTCCAAGGTTCCTTTTATTGCGAATAGACTCAGTTGGTTGATGTGTATATGCTGGTTATTTCAAGGGGACTTACGTAGTTGTTCAATCACAGTGAAACAATGAATGATTTTGACGATATTGCTCTGATGTTCGAATCGATCGGGAAATACTGAACTAAAGGGAAAGGGATAGTGTTGTGACCTTTTTCACACATCACCCCATCAAGATGGGGACCCCCTAAATTTTGCTCCATTCTGGTCTTTTGGCTTTGGTTCGCTCTCTCTCTGGTCTCTGGTCCTTCCGGGGATGTCCCGTTGTTTGACCCAGGTTAAAATTTTGGTTAAGTCTGTGTAATTAGGGTTTTCATCCTTCCGGCTTATTTAAGGTCAAACCGAGTCATAAAATTGAAATCTAAGCTTAGTGCAGCAGTCAGAAGACTTCCAGCAGAGTCCCCCTAAATTTTCACTGTATTCCGGCAACTTACTATTTTTAGTAAGTATTCAATTTGGGACTATTTTATTGAGATTTTGGAATTCTGTCAGTTCCACTGCATCCGGGTAACATCAAGCTGCCTACACGTAAATTTTGAGCCAGATCAGACGACTTGCTATTTTTGGCAGTTCAGGCTTCAAGAGCCATTTTCAGGGTTTCCACATGAGCTTTTCAGATGCATGTCTGGAGAATCCTTCTGGGTTTTCCAAAGCCTTCGCAGTGATGTAACATGCAAACCGAGACGACCACTTTCAGAAGTCAGCCTTCGGAGGCTATTTTTAGGGTTCGCATGCAGTGTTTTTCAACGCATGTCGGGTTTTTCTTTATGGGTTTTTCGAGAGCTTCACAACGGTGTGACTTGCAGGCGGAGAAGATCAAAGTTTAAGGACTTACTATTTTTTAGCCTGTACATGCATGCAGACCAGTTTTCTGGGTTTTTCTGGGTTTTTTGAGATTCCACAGGCAATATGACATGCAAAACCATCCGGCAGTGGATGAGTCACTTTTCAGACAGTTTCTATTTTTAGCAGGTACACTCTTGCAGCCGCCCAACACTCCAGTTCAGCAGACAAAGCGACATGCAGAAGGAACGAAGTCAAACGGAGACCGTTCGGGATACATGCAAGTCAAATTAGGGTTTCCACTTTTATAGGGAGTAAAATCCAAAAATAGCCGAAACGAAGTACCCCACCCATGTCAGCACACCTCAAGGTACCTGCTGGCAAAATTTGAGCGAAATCGGAGAACTTACTATTTTTAGTAAGTCAGGGCACGGCTATAAATAGCAGGTCTGCACCCGAGGTTGGCATCAGAGTAACACTCAAGCTATGAAGATCATCTGATGAAATTTTTAGGCAAAACGGAGCTACTGAAGTCAGAAAGTAGGAACTTACTATAAATAGCAGGTGGCTATAAATAGCATGTCAGGGCAGAGGACTGGCAGAACAGGTTCACCAGGCAGAGAATATCATCTGATGAAATTTTCAGGCAAAACGGAGCCTTAGAGGTTGAAAATCAAGGGATTTGCTAAAAATAGCACAACTTGCTAAAAATAGAATGCGTAAACAAAGGCAGGCAGAGGCATGAAAAGTTTCTAAGTCATAAAACGAAAGCACACCCATGAAAATGCGCCCACCTTGATGGAAGCCTTGAAAATTTTCTAAGGCAAAAACAAAAGCACACCCATGAGAATGCGCCCTCACCTTGGAGAAAATGATGCTTGGTAAAAACGCCTAAGGCATCAAAATTAAAAGCTCACCTAGTGATTTGCGCCCTCACCTCAAGGATTGAAGACTAAAAAGTTTCTAAGTCATAAAATCAAAGTAGCCCCTTCCAAATGCGCCCATGGTGAAAATGAAAGCTCACATGTTGAAATGCGCCCACCTAGCAAAACAGAAGCATGGCCTAGCATTTGCGCCCAAGGAGAGGTGAGGGAGTTTGAAAAAAAAAAACGCCTAAGGCATTGGAAATCAAAGCATGGCACTTGAAATGCGCCCATGGCAAAAACAAAAGCTCATACCTCAAAATGCGCCCAAAGAGGAAGGAGAGAGGTCAAAATTTTCTAAGGCAAAAAAATGAAAGTAGACCCATGTAAATGCGCCCTCCTTGATGACTCTCTCAAAACGCCTAAGGTAAAAATGGAAGCTTGGCCTAGCATTTGCGCCCATGATGAAGAGGAGATGGCCGAAATTCTTCTAAGGCATAAAATGAAAGTAGAGAGGTCAAAATGCGCCCAAGGCAAGATAAAGTGGCTAGGACTTGAAAAAACGTCTAAGGCATGGAAATGAAAGCTCAAGACCCCATATGCGCCCAAGGTTGCTGGAGAAAATTTCCTAAGGCAACGAAATAAAATTGGAACCTAGCAAATGCGCCCTCACCTTGAAAGGATATTCTAAGTGTTTGAGAATTTTCTAAGTGAGAGATCAAAGCTTGCATGAGTAAAATACGCCCAGGAGGCAATAAGATGCTAAGGCACGAGGAGTAGAAGTAGACACATGAATATGCGCCCAAGTTGAAGTGGAGATTTTTTAAATTTTTTTTCTAAGTGTGGAAAATGAAAGTGGCCCATGCTAAATGCGCCCTTGATTGAAAATGTTTCTAAGGCGTGGCAAGGGTAAAAGCTAGCAAAATAAAACACTTCACTAGGGAAAAATACGCCCTTGGCATGGAAGGATGATTTGATGAGTTTTAAAATTCTCCAAAGGCAGTTGAAAGTTGACGAATTTTTTTTCAAGGGGAAGATTTGATATCGATGAATATTTTCCATGGGTCAAGTGAAAATCAAATGAACCCGTTTAAAATGCACCCATGAGTTTAACAGAGTTTGAAAATTAATTTCCTAAGGGAAATTTTAATATTTTCAGAGGAAATTCGTTTTGCCTAGATTATTTTCCTGACGGAAGTTAAATCTCAGAGGATGAATTATTTCGAGCACGCAAATAATTTTTAATCACTCGGAGTTGAACATTTTAATGAGAGAATTTAAAATGTCTAAGGCAAATTTTATGAAATCGAGGATTTAAATGACAGACATTTTAAAAGTTGGAAATATATTTACAACTCCCACGAATTTTTTCGAGTTGAATTTATTTAAACACTGCGAGATTTTAAAATGGAATTCAAGTGATTGTTTTTCTCGCGAGTTGTTTAAATCGCCAAGAGTTAACTGGCAGACTAAGAGGAAAATTCGAAATTTGAAGAAAAGGAATCATTATTAATGGCGACTGCCATAATGACCGGCTGACGACTAGCCCACTACTGCGCTTGAATTAGAAGATTCCGAACGAAGATAGTGGAAAATTGATGAAGGTGCTAAAAATAGCCCCAGCACTACTTAGCAGGATTCTCCGAGAAAAGTTATTTAAACAATCTCTTCTCTCATTTCTCCTCACATTGTTTCGAAGTTGAAGTTGCTGAAGAAGTTCTTGAGAGATTGAAATATTTTCCAAGTGGTTGAGGAGAGAAATTCTGTGAGAGTTTATTTTATTTCGGAGTGTTGAGTTGCTGAAAGTACGAAGTGCTGGAGAAATTTTCATTTGCCGAGACTCTTTCTTTCGAAAAGCTGAAAGTGTGTTGCTGCAACTTCGAAGTTGAAGGTTGAAGTTGTTTTCCGGAGTTGCTGGAGAATTTAATTCTCAAAGAGCTGAGAGTGGAGTTGCTGCAAAGTTCGAAGTTGTATACTGGAGAGCTAAGATTTTATTTCCAGATTGTTGAAGTCGCTGCAGATTTGCGAAGTTGTAGAAGATTTCTTTTCTCTGGAGATCTTTATTTTCAAGCTACTGAAAGTCGAAGTGTTGAAGAAGTTTAAACGTTGAGAAGTTGAGGAAGTTGAAATTTCATATTGCTGGCAACTCTTTATTCCTCTAACTGCTGAAGTTGACAAAGTGAAGTCAAGGTTCGAACAATTTGTGCTGGAGAAATTAGCTACATTGCTGAAAGTTATTAGCTTGCTGCGTTTTTTCTTCACCAGTCAGAAGTGCAGTTGCTGAGAGTTGTCTCTAAACTCAGAGATTTTTATACAGTACGAGGTTTGGAGTTAGAAATTTATGCTGAGAAATTTTATTTTCAAAGCTAACTCCGTATTCGCAGCCATCTCGGGGATTGTTTTATTTTACTAAAAAGTCTGCAGCCTAGCTTATTGCTATTCTATTTTATTTTGCAGATGGCCGGAGCAAAGGATGTTGCAGGAACAAGCAGAGCCGCAGGCAGAGCTGCAAACACTGAAGCAGGCAAGGCTAGCTCATCCCGGCAGGCAATGATTAAGAGGCTCGCTAAGCCATTTCTCCCAAAGTCAGCAATAGTTTCAAAGTTGGCAGGATTAAATGATACCAACCTTGGTTCATTTAATCTAAATGCACTCAAATCGAGGATGTTCGGGCTAGGGGGCCATCAACCATCCGTCACGGCACATAATATAATGAAGAGTGGAATCTACGCAGCTGCTAGTTTTCCGCCAGCAATTCAGTGTCCGGAGCTAATTATGGAATGCGCCAATCACTACAAGCCAGAACGTAGGACGATTGTCTCTCCGGATGGTAAAATGCTCGCCAACTTCACACCGGATGCCATCGGAGAGGCATTTGGGATTCCAACTGCTGAGGAGATGTTATACAGAACAAACAAAAGGGCAGATAAGATGTACTCTTCCTCTTTCGAAAGAGTCACTGCAGTCATCAACAGAGTTTGGATGCAGAAGCCGAGGCCACCCCGCACTAAGCTCCCAAAGCAGATAATTGCCGAGGACGTGAAACAAGAATACTGTGATTTGATAATGATGCTGAGCCGGGTGAATGGGAGTGCACAGGCTTACATTTTCGAGCCTTGGATGTTCTACTTCATCGAGATCATCTTGGAAGGAAAAGAGTGTGTCGATTGGGCTAGGATGATTAGCAACCACATCGATGAGCAATTCAGGAGCTTGAAGGTGACGAAGACTTTCTACATGAGCTCATATGTAATTTACATGTTGGCCAGAATGACTAAGTACAGAGGGATTTCGTACAAGGAGCCAATCGGCTGTGCCCCTGGTCAATTCAAAATCCATGAAGCCTGCACACAGCTACATTTAGCTAACATTGCCAACTATAAACGGGCAAATGATGCATTCACAATGCACATTGCGAGGACACTTCAGCAGAGGACGCAGCAGAGAATATCTAAAGAAGCACAGACACTGATTGAGGAATATGGGTATTGGCTCATCCAATTCCCGAAATTCACATATATTAGGCTGCAAGGGTTCACTTCGTATCCGTATCGGTTACCACGATACCCCACTGATCACATAGTAATGCTTGAGATATCTAGGCAATTGATTGCCTACGATAAGATTCAGAAAAGGAAAAAGAAGGGTGGGCTTGATTTCCCTATCACCATGGGAAATTCCATTGAGGTGTGTCCCTCTTTGCAGGCAGCCCGAGAGGCAGAGGACGAGCTGCAAGCTTATCATTTGTCATATCACACAGGCAGGCAGGATTTCGATCCTTACGGGAACATCCGGATGGTACAGAACCTTGAATACCGGCACAGAGCTCATCTGGAGGACTTCTGGGCAAATGCAGTGGATGAGGCTGAGATAAGAAGAAGGATGTTTTCCAGACTTCCTCTCAAGTTGATTAGAGAATGTGAGATTATTCCAGTTCCTGACCAGGTGGAGGAGGATGTCAACGTCATGCAACCCGACTATGGGTCAGTTAGGGGTACTCCTGTCCCACCACCTGATTGGTCCGAGCCAGAGATCATGGACTTGGACACTCTTTCTATCCCGGTGATGACTTTTACCAGGACTTGGGTCGACAGACATGTATGCAGACTTAAGAGCAAGTCGATCGCCCTTACTTACAGCTTGATGGGTGACCCAAGGCCGTTATCGGTAAAAAGAGGGAAACAAATTGCTGAGACATCGAGGGCACAAGTGGAAGTGCCAACCCAGCCGATACCGTTGAGGATAGAACAAGCATCACCCGTGCACTCACAAACTCAGTCTTCGAGTTTGAGAGTGGTTTCATTATTTGCCGATCAGAGGGCAGGATTAGAGGAAGAGCAGGGACTTGAGGAGGTAGATCAGCCCAACGCCCGGGAATCAGCTAGCGTCAGTCTATCCAGGGGCGGCCAACATGAGGAGGAAGAGGAAACAATGGCCGACACCCATTTTCGGCAGATGTTGGACACGGCTTTGGAAGAAGAGGAAAACACAGAACAAGGGACCCAAGGGTCGGGAGATACCCAGATTATAGAGGAGGATGAGCCTGAGCAGACCAGTGCAAGAAGAGAGGAAGTGCACGAGATGGAGGCAATAGAAGAGCAGCCCCTTGTCGTTTGTAATCCACAGTAGATAGTGCCTGATTGGCTTTCCGACAGAATGAGGAGAGAACCCGAGGATGACACGGATCCGGCCATTGAGATGGAGGAGTTCCTTAGAAGGATCAGTGCGCCACCAGAGAAGAAAAGGGCCTGAAAGTTTTCAAAGATCTCGACTGACGAGTCAGGCTCTCGCACGCTTCAGGTGGCTATTCCGAGGGAAGATTGTGATCGAACCGAGGAGAGGCCTGAAAATTATGTGATCACCACAGCAGAGTTGGGTCGTCCTACGGGAGCCCAAGTTATCGAGGAGTTCGATAACTCCTATCAGGCATTGAAGGATCAGTTGCTCCGCACGGAGGGGAAGTATAAGAAATTGAAGAAGGAGCACAAAACCTTGATAGGATACATGCAAAATCTAGCACGTCCAGGTGAACCAGTAAACCCAGCAGTGGAACGTCCATCAGAGCTTCCGAAGGAGTCAGTTGTTGCCTTAGAGGATTTGAAGAAAATGGAAACGGAGGCAGACAAGTGGGTTAGCTGTGTTCATACTGAGACAGGGAAATTCATGGAGGACCTCGCCGATGCTTATCGACAGGCCTCAAGTATTTTGGCACGGATGGATATAGTAGATCAGGCCTGGGGTGATACTCGCATCTATCAAACGAAGACTGTACTTCATTTGGGTGCTTTGATGCATATACCTCTAGAAACCTTGGTGGATGGAGGTGTAATTCAGAGAGGTGATAGGCATGATTTCACCAGTTGGTACTCCTCGGTGGTCACAGGCCGTGGATTTCACGACGCAGCAAGGGCAGATTCAGCTAAAGTGAGGAAAGCAATGGGCAACATCTTGGGGGGAGTCCTCAATACATTAGAAGCCATATTCGCTAGAAAGTTAGTCCCAGAGGAGATAACTGCTGATGACTTGAAAAGTAGACTGCCTCCATTCTTCTCAGCTGCGAGGTCACTTGTCCTGGATGACTTTGAGAATGTCTCCACGTTCTCTAGTATAATTCAGCATACCCAGGACGCCTTGGTGACATGGAGAAAATCTTGCATCAGATACGGACAGACGGTAGCAGTCTTGGAGTTCCAGCTCAACCATATTCCACCGATCTCTACACAGGAGGTTGAAGCAGCATTGGCCCGGTTGATCGAGT
>CM021100.1:257804443-258061871 GCA_007115665.2 Sequoiadendron giganteum | reverse complement strand
AGTGGAGTTGCTGCGAAGTTCGAAGTTGTATGCTGGAGAGCTAAGATTTTATTTCCAGATTGTTGAAGTTGCTGCAGATTTGCGAAGTTGTAGAGGATTTCTTTTCTCTGGAGATCTTTATTTTCAAGCCACTGAAAGTCGAAGTGTTGAAGAAGTTTAAACGTTGAGAAGTTGAGGAAGTTGAAATTTCATATTGCTGGCAACTCTTTATTCCTCTAACTGCCGAAGTTGACAGAGTGAAGTCAAGGTTCGAACAATTTGTGCTGGAGAAATTAGCTACATTGCTGAAAGTTATTAGCTTGCTGCGTTTTTTCTTCACCAGTCAGAAGTGCAGTTGCTGAGAGTTGTCTCTAAACTCGGAGATTTTTATATAGTTTGAGGTTTGGAGTTAGAAATTTATGCTGAGGAATTTTATTTTCAAAGCTAACTCCGTATTCGCAGCCATCTCGGGGATTGTTTTATTTTACTAAAAAATCTGCAGCCTAGCTTATTGCTATTCTATTTTATTTTGCAGATGGCCGGAGCAAAGGATGTTGTAGGAACAAGCAGAGCCGCAGGCAGAGCTGCAAACACTGAAGCAGGCAAGGCTAGCTCATCCCGGCAGGCAATGATTAAAAGGCTCGCTAAGCCATTTCTCCCAAAGTCAGCAATAGTTTCAAAGCTGGCGGGATTAAATGACACCAACCTTGGTTCATTTAATCTAAATGCACTCAAATCGAGGATGTTCGGGCTAGGGGGCCATCAACCATCCGTCACGGCACATAATATAATGAAGAGTGGAATCTACGCAGCTGCTAGTTTTCCGCCAGCAATTCAGTGTCCGGAGCTAATTATGGAATGCGCCAATCACTACAAGCCAAAACGTAGGACGATTGTCTCTCCGGATGGTAAAATGCTCGCCAACTTCACACCGGATGCCATCGGAGAGGCATTTGGGATTCCAACTGCTGAGGAGATGTTATACAGGACAAACAAGAGGGCAGACAAGATGTACTCTTCCTCTTTCGAAAGAGTCACTGTAGTCATCAACAGAGTTTGGATGCAGAAGCCGAGGCCACCCCGCACTAAGCTCCCAAAGCAGATAATTGCCGAGGACGTGAAACAAGAATACTGTGATTTGATAATGATGCTGAGCCGGGTGAATGGGAGTGCACATGCTTACATTTTCGAGCCTTGGATGTTCTACTTCATCGAGATCATCTTGGAAGGAAAAGAGTGTGTCGATTGGGCTAGGATGATTAGCAACCACATCGATGAGCAATTCAGGAGCTTGAAGGTGACGAAGACTTTCTACATGAGCTCATATGTAATTTACATGTTGGCCAGAATCACTAAGTACAGAGGGATTTCGTACAAGGAGCCAATCGGCTGTGCCCCTGGTCAATTCAAAATCCATGAAGCCTGCACACAGCTACATTTGGCTAACATTGCCAACTATAAACGGGCAAATGATGCATTCACAATGCACATTGCGAGGACACTTCAGCAAAGGACGCAGCAGAGAATATCTAAAGAAGCACAGACATTGATTGAGGAATATGGGCATTGGCTCATCCAATTCCCGAAATTCACATATATTAGGCTGCAAGGGTTCACTTCGTATCCGTATCGGTTACCACGATACCCCACTGATCACATAGTAATGCTTGAGATATCTAGGCAATTGATTGCCTACGATAAGATTCAGAAAAGGAAAAAGAAGGGTGGACTTGATTTCCCCATCACCATGGGAAATTCCATCGAGGTGTGTCCCTCTTTGCAGGCAGCCCGAGAGGCGGAGGACGAGCTGCAATCTTATCATTTGTCATATCACACAGGCAGGCAGGATTTCGATCCTTACGGGAACATCCGGATGGTACAGAACGTTGAATACCGGCACAGAGCTCATCTGGAGGACTTCTGGGCAAATGCAGTGGATGAGGCTGAGATAAGAAGAAGGATGTTTTCCAGACTTCCTCTTAAGTTGATTAGAGAATGTGAGATTATTCCAGTTCCCGACCAGGTGGAGGAGGATGTCAACATCATGCAACCCGACTATGGGTCAGTTAGGGATACTCCTGTCCCACCACCTGATTGGTCCGAGCCAGAGATCATGGACTTGGACACTCTTTCTATCCCGGTGATGACTTTTACTAGGACTTGGGTCGACAGACATGCATGCAGACTTAAGAGCAAGTCGATCGCCCTTACTTATAGCTTGATGGGTGACCCAAGGCCGTTATCGGTAAAAAGGGGGAAACAAATTGCTCAGACATCGAGGGCACAAGTGGAAGTGCCAACCCAACCGATACCGTTGAGGATAGAACAAGCATCACCCGTGCACTCACAAACTTAGTCTTCGAGTTTGAGAGTGGTTTCATTATTTGCCGATCAGAGGGCAGGATTAGAGGAAGAGCAGGGACTTGAGGAGGTAGATCAGCCCAACGCCCGGGAATCAGCTAGTGTCAGTCTATCCAGGGGCGGCCAACATGAGGAGGAAGAGGAAACAATGGCCGACACCCATTTTCGGTAGATGTTGGACACGGCTTTGGAAGAAGAGGAAAACACAGAACAAGGGACCCAAGGGTCGGGAGATACCCAGATTATAGAGGAGGATGAGCCTGAGCAGACCAGTGCAAGAAGAGAGGAAGTGCACGAGATGGAGGCAACAGAAGAGCAGCCCCTTGTCGCTTGTAATCCACAGCAGACAGTGCCTGATTGGCTTTCCGACAGAATGAGGAGAGAACCCGAGGATGACACGGATCCGGCCATTGAGATGGAGGAGTTCCTTAGGAGGATCAGTGCGCCACCAGAGAAGAGAAGGGCCCGAAAGTTTTCAAAGATCTCGACCGACGAGTCAGGCTCTCGCACGCTTCAGGTGGCTATTCCGAGGGAAGATTGTGATCGAATCGAGGAGAGGCCTGAAAATTATGTGATCACCACAGTAGAGTTGGGTCGTCGTACGGGAGCCCAAGTTATCGAGTTCGATAACTCCTATCAGGCATTGAAGGATCAGTTGCTCCGCACGGAGGGGAAGTATAAGAAATTGAAGAAGGAGCACAAAACCTTGATAGGATATATGCAGAATCTAGCACGTCCAGGTGAACCAGCAAACCCAGCAGTGGAACGTCCATCAGAGCTTCCGAAGGAGTCAGTTGTTGCCTTAGAGGATTTTAAGAAAATGGAAACAGAGGCGGACAAGTGGGTTAGCCGTGTTCATACTGAGACAGGGAAATTCATGGAGGACCTCGCCGATGCTTATCGACAGGCCTCAAGTATTTTGGCACGGCTGGATATAGTAGATCAGGCCTGGGGTGATACTCGCATCTATCAAACGAAGACTGTACTTCGTTTGGGGGCTTTGATGCATATACCTCTAGAAACCTTGGTGGATGGAGGTGTAATTCAGAGAGGTGATAGGCATGATTTCACCAGTTGGTACTCCTCGGTGGTCACAGGCCGTGGATTTCACGACGCAGCAAGGGAAGATTCAGCTAAAGTGAGGAAAGCAATGGGCAACATCTTGGGGGGAGTCCTCAATACATTAGAAGCCATATTCGCTAGAAAGTTAGTCCCAGAGGAGATAACTGCTGATGGCTTGAAAAGTAGACTGCCTCCATTCTTCTCAGCTACGAGGTCACTTGTCCTGGATGACTTTGAGAATGTCTCCACGTTCTCTAGTATAATTCAGCATACCCAGGACGCCTTGGTGACATGGAGAAAATCTTGCATCAGATACGGACAGACGGTAGCAGTCCTGGAGTTCCAGCT
This sequence comes from Sequoiadendron giganteum, assembly GCA_007115665.2. Taxonomy (NCBI): domain Eukaryota; kingdom Viridiplantae; phylum Streptophyta; class Pinopsida; order Cupressales; family Cupressaceae; genus Sequoiadendron; species Sequoiadendron giganteum. Next base: position 258,058,121 of record CM021100.1, on the reverse strand, counting down.
CAACCATATTCCACCGATCTCTACACAGGAGGTTGAAGCAGTATTGGCCCGGTTGATCGAGTTTGCTATCCGGGAGAAGGCCAGTGGGAACGCGCTGCTTGATGAGGATCTTCTTGATGATGGTAGTGGGCATTAATTGCTCATTATGATTCCCGCAGGGGAGTGGAGAATATTCTGTGCATTCATTGCCCACTCCTCTCTGTGGCGGTTTTTAGGGCAGAAACCCTAATCAGGGCATAGGTGGCTCAATCTGAGCCCTTCATTGTAATTTGATCTGAACCGTCCACTGAATTGGACTTATTATAAAAGGGGCATCCCCCCTCATTTGTAATCATATTAGAGATTAGATCAAGAGTTGAATCAGAGCTAGAGAGTAGAAGGCATATAGCATTTAGCTTAGAAGTTAGCTTTAGATTGAGGAGGGAAGAAAACTTTCCTTTGAAAGTTTTGTAAAAGGTTGTTGTGAACACTTTTCATAATACAAAGAGTTTCATTGCTTGGTGATTTCTTCTTTGTTATGAGTAGCTAGCAAGGCCATTTCGTCTTTCCAATTCAAGGTAGATAGAGTAAAGTAGATTTCTATTTCATGCAAGTAGTTGTTAGCTGTGGAGTGTGGCGTTGTGATTTGAGCAAGTCTTCTCGTCCATACCACTAGCGGACTTGCTGATGGTAAGTTCGCCTTGCGTGGTCAACTGGAGTATCAGCACTTAACTTCGATTATGGTTCATGTGTTTGTATGCGTCGTATTGACGGTATGAACGTGTTGCGTCATAGTTTGAACACTTTTCTCATCCTTTGAAGATTGCACCAACTTTGTCGGAGTTGTTCGAAAGGAGACAAAGCAAAGTTTGGTTTGAAGATTGTTTAAGTCGATCCTCGTCCTCCACCCTTTAGAAGTAGATTTGTAGAATCCCTATCCCTATCCCCTTTAAATTCTGCATTTTCCGAGTCAATCTAGATACCAGAACAATATTGCCAAATCATTCATGTCCTAATTGCTTCACGGAGTTGAACAACTACGTAAGTCCCCTTTGAAATAACCAGCAAAACACATCAACCAACTGAGTCTATTCGCGATAAAAGGAACCTTGGAGTCGAACACATGAACTTTCAAGCAATCTTAGCATGTGGGACACTTTGATCAAGAGAGAATAGAGTGACCGTTGGGCAACTTTATTCTGTGCTGGCGCTGTCATAAAAAGCACGTCAACAGATAGGAATCCTACAATCTATTTCTAAGGATGGAAGGCAAAACTAGCTTTAACAATCTCCAAACCAAACTTTGTATCGTCTCCTCTTCGGACAACTCTGACAAAGCTGATGCAATCTTCAAAAGATAGGTAAATATTCAGATCGAGATTCAACATGCACACCCCTTCACCACGAAGGAAGTGGACACACAAATCGCAACCGAAGTTAAGTGCTGAAATTCCAGTTGACCACGCAGGGCAGACTTACCATTAGCAAGCCTGCTAGTGGTATGGATATAGGGAGATATGCTCAAACCAATGTTGCATTCCACAATTAACGCTACTTGCATGGAAACAAAATCTATTCTACTTTACTCTATTCGAATTGGAAAGATGAACAAGCCTTGCTAACACAATAGAAGAGAAACCACCAAACAATGATAAATCTTTATATGAGAGTGTTCACACAACTTCTTACAAAGTCCTCAATGGGAAAACTTCCTTTCCTCCTCAATCTAAGCTAACTTCTAAGCTAAATGCTATATGCCTTCTATTCTCTAGCTCAACTCTATCTCTGATTCAAATCTAGTTCTAATAGATTACAAATGAGGGGGGATACCCCTTTTATAATAAACCCAATCCAGTGGACGGTTCAGATCTGATTACAATAAAGGGCTCAGATTGAGCCACCCATGCCCTAATTAGGGTTTATGCCCTAAAAACCGCCACTGAGAGGAGTGGGGCAATGAATGTGCAGAATATTCTCCACTCCTCTGCAGGCCCACTACCTGCAATCAATGCACATCGTCCTCCTGCAGCAGATCGTCATCCAGAAGAGCATTTCCTTTCTCCTTCTCGCTGGCTGCAAATTTGGTGAATCTGGCCAATACTTCCTCAACTTCCTGATTGGAGATAGGAGGAATGTGATCCAACTGAAACTCTAAAACTGCAACTGTTTGCCCATGCCGGGCACATGATTTCTTCCAGGCAACAAGGGCATCCTGGGTGTTTTGTATGATACTAGAGAACGTGGCAGTGTTCTCGTGTCATGTCCCCTTCTCAGTGACATCTCTCGGAGTATAGGATTGGCCTATCACACGACCCTCGTAGGCTGATAGACTGGATAGAGGGTCACTTCGAAGTTTGGCTCAACTTCAGTTAGCGGAGATTGATCAGTAGTCTTTCGTTTTGGCTCAATCGGAGACTTTTTGCAGAATTGCTATTTTTAGCAGTTCCTGGCAGGCAGAGTGGGACCCCTGCTATTTTTAGCAGTATGGCTTGGGCAGTATTCAGAATCACTTCAGAGTTCGTCAGCATCAGACGGATCAGTCATCGGATGAGTATCGAGGAAGATATTAATATTTAATTGCATTAATTAAATATTAATTATTTAATGATTATAATATAAAGTTATAATATTAATTTATAACTTAAGTGATTTCTCATTGAGGGGTGCGCCATCATTGAAGGGGCCAAAATTGACATTTGATTTATATTAAAATATTCAGCTGTGACTATGGAGAAATTAAAAGATTAAAATGTGAATATTTTATTAAAACCCTATTCTTAAGGAAATCGCACTTTTCAGCATAATAGTGGATTTGCCTTGGGTTTTGAGCCATTATGTGATTATTGTGAATTGAAAATTGATCAACTTGATCTGAGCAAGAAGCTTTAGGGTTTCAAGTTCGAAATTCTTTGGGGAACGAGCCATCTCCATCGAAGCAGTTCAGAGGGTGTGAAATAACACCTGATCTATTGCAGCCGAGAGATTTCTTCATTCAGGAGAAATTACAGAGCATCACAGATCATCCATCTTCAGAGGTTTTGTTCAGGGTTTCATTCAGCAGGCATATATTCATCTTGGCGCCTATTTCTATTGATATCTGGAGGTTCTTGGGGAAGCTGTACTTTTTATTTATGCTGCTGCAGCCGTACCATCTACTGACAGGCCGTACCACCATTATTAAGGGCGTATTTTCTCTTTGAAGAAAATCGCTTGCTTTTGGGTCAGTCTGCCCTTGCTATCTTGGGCGCCTATACCCCTGGCACTATTCTGGATCTTCTGAAGGAGGGAGAAAGTAGTCTTATAGCAGCCGTACCAGTTATTTCTAGTTGCTGATTATCAGGTTCTTTATTTAAAATATTGTCATTTCCTTATTGCATGCTACCAGATCTTATTGTATTGATTTCCATTTTGAACAATAAAGATGCGCCTTCAGTAGAACTTGAATTTCCTATCTATATTGGCAGTTTAGGATTTTATTTGAATTTATTACCTATTTTATGCAAAATCGCATTCTTCATTATTTATGCAAAAACACCAAAAAATATCAAAACTTCAAAAACAAACAAAAAAATAGTCGGATTCAGAAACAGGGGAAATAAGGGGTTTCTACATCTCGAAATCATCCTGAGTGAAGGTTTTCACCTCAGAGAAGAATGGCGTCAATCTGTCTTTTAGTCCATCTGCAGTTATCTCTTCAGAAGTCAACCTCCTGGCAAAGATTGCCTCCAATGTGTTGAGAACTCCATCCAAGATGTTCGTCATGGCCTTCTTGACCCTGACCGAATCTGCTTGTGATGCATCATAGAATCCCCGGCCTGTGACTACTGAAGAATACCATCTGGCAAAATCGTATCTATCTCCCTGCTGGATAACACCCCCCTCAACCAAAGTGTGTTGAGGTATGCTCATCAAAGCCCCTAGACGGAGAACAACTCTCGTCTGATAGATGCGAGCCTCACCCCAAGCATGGTTAACTGCCTGCACTCTAGCCACAATATCGGAAGCTTGCCCATAGGCATGTGCAAGATCTTCCATGAACTTTCTTGTCTCTGTACGCACACTGGCAACCCACGCGTCTGCCTGCTGTGCCATTCTCCTTAAATCTTCTAATCCACTGATTGACTCCCTGGAAAACTCAGCTGGGAGCTCGATTGCAGGATTTTCTTGCCCACAAGGACGGGACAAGTGCTGCACGTAGCCAATCAGTGTCCGATGCTCTACCTTCAACCTTTTGTACTTGCCCTCAACATGGGACAATCTGTCCTTGAGTGCCCGATAGGAATTATCGCACTCCTCTACCACCTGTGCCCCAGTAGGGCGGCCTAGTTCCATGGTTGTCACAATATAGTTCTCAGGAACGACCTTGTCTTTATCACATTCCTCCCGTGGAATTGCCATATGCAAGGTTCGGGATCCATCCTCATCCGTGGATATTCTGGAAAACTTCCTAGCCTTCTTCTTCGTGGGAGGTGCATTGATCCTTTGCAGCAATTCCTCCATCTCGACTGCAGGATCAGTCTCATCCACAGGATCACGCCTCATCCTATCCCTCAGCCAGTCTGGCACCTCCTGTCGTGTGTCTGCTATGATGAAAGGCTGTTCTACCTCGGCCTCTACTTCATGGCCCTCGTTCTGACGAGGCTCATCATCATCTATGGGCTCAGTGTCTCCTGAGCTCTGGGCATCTCGATCGGAAGCAGCATCATCCTCGAGAGCTACCTCAATCTCATGCTGAAACTGAGTATCTGTGGCAGTGCCTTCATCGGTCTCCTGCCGGTTCTCCTGTTGATTATCCTCTCGGGGCATGTTGATGCTCTGGCCCACGGACTCCCTACGAAGTGGCTGCTCTCTATTTGTATTCCCTGTTCCGCCTGTTCTGCCTGCAACCTCTCCCTCTGATCAGCAAATAGGGACACTTCCTGTATGCTCGGAGAACGTGTTCGAACGGGCATGTGCAAGGATTCTTCAACTATCACAGGCTCCGGTCGAACTGGCTCTTTTCCCCTAGGCTTTGGAGTTGGATTACTCCGTCTCCTCGGATCAGTTGTCTGCAATCTGCTGTCTCCCATCAAATTGTAGGTAAGGGGAATTGACCTTCCCTTTAGTCGGCTGACATGTCTCTCTATCCAACTCCGTGTAAATGTCAGGACTGGGATACAAAGTGTATCCAAGTCGGTGATCTCTGGCTCTGACCAATCTGGGAGTGGCAAGGGCGTGTTTCTTACTGTGTCATAATCAGCCTGTACAACGTTTATGTCCTCCTCAATCTGATCTGGCACAGGAATAATCTCGCACTCTCTGATCACTGCCAATGGTATCCGGGAAAACATCCTCTTTCTGACTTCGACCTCATCTACTGCACTTGCCCAAAAGTCTTCTATTTGTGCCTTGTGCCTAAACTCCTCTGTCAATACCCACCTGATATTTCTATGAGGATCGTAGTAGTGTCTGCTGGAATGGTAAGAAAGCTGAAAGAACTGGAGCTCCGCCTTTGCCTCCCTTGCTGCCTGCAGTGATGGGCACACTTCGTCTGAATTTCCCATAGCAATCGGGAACCCAAGTCCGCCCTTTTTCTTCTTCTTTTGAATTTTATCGTAGGCAATTAGTTGCCTAGAAACTTCCAGCATCACTACCCTGTTCGTGGGATATCGGGGCAACCTGTATGGGTAGGAAGAGAATCCCTGCAGCCTTATGTAAGTGAATTTTGGGAATTGGATGAACCAACATCCAAATTTCTCAATCATTTCTTGCGCCTCCCTCGATATTCTGTGATGGGTCCTTTGCTGCAAGGTCCTTGTGATGTGCATAGTAAAGGCATCGTTGACTCTTTTGTAATTAGTAGTGCTTGTCAAATGCAATTGCGGACAAGCCTCGAATATCTTGAATTGCTGAGAACCGCAACCGATTGGTTCTTTGTAAGAGATCCCCCTATATCTTGTCATGCGAGCCAGCATATAGACGAGGTAAGAGCCCATATAAAATGTTTTAGTCTTCCTCACATTGCGGAGCTGCTCATGTAGACCATCACTGATTAACAGTGCCCAATCCATGAAATCCTTGCCCTCCAGTACCAAGTTGATAAAGTAAAACATCCAAGGTTCGAAGACAAATGCTTGGGGACACCCTCCAACTCTACTCAACATCATAATCAGGTCGCCAAACTCTTGCTTCAAGTCTTCGGAAATTATCTGTTTGAGCAACTTCGTATGAGTTGGTTTGGGCTTGATCATCCACCTAGTGTTTATTACATCAGCACACCGGTCCGTTGTAGATGAATACATTTTGTCAGCCCTGTCCTTCGTTTTGTAAATCATTTTCTCGTGGGCGGGGATCCCGAATGCATCTCCGATTGCTTGTGGTGTCAGGTTAGCCAACACCTTGCCATCTGGCGCAACGATCGTCCTCTTCTCTGAATCGTAGTGGTGAGAGCATTCCATAATGAGCTCCGGGCACCGGATGGCTGGTGGAAAATTTGCAGCTGCATATAACCCACTTCTGACAATACTATGTGAAGTCACTGATGGGCGATGGCCTCCAGTCCCCATTATCCTTCTTTTGAACGCCTCCAGGTTAAACGAGCCCAGGTTCGTGTCTGCCAGCTTGCCTAACTTTGATGTGAATTTTGATTCTGGCAGGAAAGACTTGCTTTATTTTTTGATTACTGCCTGTCTGGACTCAGCGTGGACGTTCTTGCCTGCAGCTCTTCTGCTTGACTCGGCCATTCTGCAAAAAGGGTAAGATAGTCAGCAAACAAGATTTCATAACAATAAAATATCACTTTTGAGGGTGCCAGCAGATTTTTAAATAAAAAGGCTGCAACACTTTGCCACTTTTAGCTGCAAACCTCAACTGCGCCTGTTTACTTCAAGGTTTTCTTAGAAGTTTCTCTGCTTGCAGCAATACAATGTCAGATGCTGGGAAATGTTTGCTTGCAGCTATTCGCCCTCAACAGATTTGAAACTTCTCCTTTTAAGTTCGCACTTCTCTTTCTGACTTTGCACTTTCAGCAACTCAATTTCTTTTCTTAAATTCGTACTTCAGCAACTTCGAACTTTAAACTTTGCAAAGCCACGCCCTTGTCAACACAATACCTCTGCTTGCAAACTCGTATTTCTCAAGAACTCAATTTTCTTTCTCAAATTCGTACTTCAGCCTTCAGCAACTTGAGACCTCTCTTTGCAACTTCGCACTTCTTTAGTAGTTTTGTAAATTCGTACTTCAGTATTCAGCAACTTGAGACCTCTCTTTGCAACTTCGCACTTCTTCAGTAGTTCAAGAAGCTTCTATGTCTATAGACTCCTACTTCAACAAGTCAACTTGAGACTCCAGAAGTTTGCACTTCAGCAATTGAGAAGCTTCTTCTCAAATCGTACCTTTCAGCAAATCCACACCTTCACTCAAATTCAAAAATTTTCAGCCACTTCAAACTTCTTTCTCAAATTCGCACTTCAGCCTCAAAGAATGTTTTGCACTTAGCAATCTGTGAGAAGAATGAAAAAGATTCAAAATCTTATAGCCAGGTCGAAATCCAGTAGAGGCTATACTTAGTGTATTTTCGAATTCCATTTTCCCTCTCTTTTCCAGTCGCAACACTTGTCATTCGGAGCATCAGAATCTTGAGCTTCTAGAATTTCGAAATTCCATCACTCTTGCACAGGCCTGCTTCATCATATTTGCTTCTTTAAAATATTAAACCAATCACCCCTTCGAACAATTTTACTTTATCCGGCTAAGTCGTTTGATTTCATGCTGTAAAATCATTCAAGTCATCCAGTTCAATTCTTGAGCTAAAACATCCTTCGAGAAGAGATATTCATCTCTTTTGCCTTAGAGAAATTTTAAACTTGTCTTAGGAAATTCATCAAAACAGGCACCGAGTAAAATTCTCTATCAAAACGACACAAGCGAGGTGTGGAGTAAGTTCAAATCATCTTTGAATTGCGAACGTTCAATACTCAGAAGAAAATTCCCTTCAGAACTTATAGTTTTCATGTGTATCCGGATGAAGGGGTACGTTTAATTTTTATTATTTAAAATAATAAAAAGGCTAATGTTTATTTTTTTTCCTTTCCGGATGTCTTTCGCTCCTGCAATTTCGATCTTCTCGGCCTTGGCAAATTATCTTGATTTTTTTCTGAAGAATTTTCCTCTGAAGATTTTTTTGTACCTCTGGCAACTGGCATCATCCTCTAGGCGTATTCCTTCTTTATTTTCCCTTAAGAAAATGCCTTAGGAATTTTTGAAAATTAAAATTTTATCCCTAGAGGACGCATTTGAACATGTCATGAGTTTCATTTTATTCCTTAGGCAATTCCACGCCTAGACACTTCTTAGCAATTTTCATGCTTAGCAATTTTTTTATTTCATTTTTCACAAACAAGGGCGCATTTTGCCTATTGTGAAGGAAATTTCACACTTTAGCGCACTTCACTTTTGCCTTACCCATGTTTTTCTCGAGTGGCCACCTTGGGCGCATTTTCTATAGTAAAGAGGAGAAGAATAAAATAAAATTACGCCCCTCTTAGTATTATTCCCTTCTAGGCATGTTTCACAAGGTGACCCTTCATATCCTTCTAGCGCATCCCTCAAGTGTAGCTTCCACCTTCACCTTTTTACCTTTCATCCTTACCTTTTACTTGGGGCGCAAATGACATGAAGAACTCTCACGCCTAGGGTGACTCTTCACCTCCTTTAGGCGCATATAGGCCAAGCAACTTCCATTTCCCAAGCGCATTTGCTAATGCTAGGATGGAAAACCCACGCCTTTCAAGTGTCTTTTCACCTCCTTTAGGTGCATATAAGGGGGTAGACTTCTATTTCAACCTTGAGCGCTTTCCTCTTCACCCCACACCTAGCTAGTGGCTCTTCAGCTTCCTTGGGCGCATTTAGCCCTGTAGACTTCCATCTTAGGCGCATTTCATGGTGGTCAAGGAAAACCCACGCCTTTCAAGTGTCTTTTCACCTCCTTTAGGCGCATTTGCTATGTGGTCAAGGAATTCCGCCCTCTTTGAGTGGCTCTTCAGCTTCCTTGGGCGCATTTGCCAGTGCTAGGAGGAAACTTCTTTGCCTTAGTGAATTTTTTGATGTGTTTTCGGTGACCCTTCAACGTCTTTAGGCGCATTTTGCCTTGTAGACTTCCATCTTAGGCGCATTTGAGGATGCCTCAGGGAATTTTGATGCCTTGGGGAAATTTCGATGCATTTCTGGTGACCTTTCACCTTCCCCGGGCACATATAGCCCTGTAGACTTCCATCTTAGGCGCATTTGAGGATGCCTCAGGGAATTTTGATGCCTTGTGGAAATTTCGATGCATTTCTGGTGACCTTTCACCTTCCCTGGGCGCATATAGCCCTTGCTCAAGGAAATCTCACACTTAGAAAATTTTGAAGCTTTCATTCCTCCGGGGCGCATATGAAGGTGTTTGCCTGTCAGTTATGTTTGTAAAATTTCCAACGCCCTTTATGCCCTAGCCTGGCTTTCTATTTTTAGCAAATTCGGAGAAATTAGGGTTTCATTGATTTTCACCCTGTTCTGAATTGGAACTGGCGTGGTTGTGCCTCCATCGGGTGCTGTCATCCTATTCATATCTTATCTGGCGCAGTACGTGCTATTTTTAGCAAACCCCAGAATTGACCAATTTTGTATCTCTGTTTGCTTTGAAATTTGTTCCACTTGTACTCGATGCTGAAAGAGACTCATTCACACATTTTTCCTGACGAGGACGTGCTATTTTTAGCCATGAGGTGACTTGCTAAAAATAGTAAGTATTCAGATCGTGTTCAAATTTTACCGGCCGGTAGCCTGAAGGATGCTGATTCCGGTGGCGTGCTTCGCTCTGTCATTTCTGCATTTTGCTTCATCTATTTTTAGATGTGGCAGGGGAAACCCTAATCTGATCTGCATGTGCTTCGATTTGTTCCTGGCTGTCCTTGATCGTGCCTGATTGCACCTGATTGCTGGACTGGAGTGGTGGGTAGCTGCTGGGATGATACTGCTATTTATAGTAAGTGTCTGGAAAATGGTTACCCGGATGTCAGGCGAGTTTGCATGTCATAGTGCCCGTGGGATCTCAAAAAACCCAGAAAAACCCAGAAAATTGGTCAAAGTTTTGGCACTGGCTAAAAATAGTAAGTCCTTGAAAACTGACCCGATTCATCTGCATGTCATATTATTGCGAAGGCCTCGCAAAACCCACATGGAATATCTGAACATGCACTGAAAATTCATGCATGCAAACCCTAAAAATAGCCTCGGGAGGCGGAACTCTAAAAGTCACCATCTCGGTTTGCATGTAACATCATTGCGAAGGTCTTTGAAAACCCAGATCAATTCCCCTGTCACTCACCGGAGAATTGCTCGTTTAAATCCTGAAAACAGCCTCTGAAGGCTTAACTACTAAAAATAGCCAGTTGTCGGAATCCATTCAAATTTCGCGTGTAGGCATTCTGAAGCTGCCTGATTGTGGTGGAACTGACAGAATTCCAAAATCTCGATAAAATAGTCCCAAATTGAATACTTACTAAAAATAGTAAGTTGTCGGAATACAGTGAAAATTAAGTGGGACCCTGCTGGAAGTCTTCTGACTGCTGCACTAAGCTCGAATTTCAATTTTATAACTCAGTTTGACCTTTAATAAGCCTGACTGATGAAAACCCTAATTTCACAGACTTGAACAATACTTCAACCCAGGTCAAACGACGGGACATCCCCGGAAGGACTAGAGATAGAGAGAGAGACGCACTAACCAAAGCCAAAAGACCAAAATGGAGCAAAAATTAGGGGGTCCCCATCTGAATGGGGTGATGTGTGAAAATGGTCACAACACTACTATCACTGTGCCCATCTGTCATAGGAGTACTCCAACCATAGGTTGCCAACATTTGTTGAGCAACATCAAAATGCATTAGGGCCATAGCCATCATATTGCCATTAACCTTAAGTTTCCCTATCACACGTTGAGGACCCTAAAACTTATCACCTTTTAATCCAAACACATCATAGAGTCCTTTGGATACTACACCAAGTCTCTCATTTTTGCTTCGTGATAAGGTTCGTCTTGAAATGTAATCTTCATACTGCTGCAAGCTACGAGCTAATCTTCGTTGTGAAAGAGTGAGTTTTCGCTGGGTATTATTCAAGATTCTCTCAACACTAATCCCAACTCCACCATACCCGAAGTGGTGAAGCAATACACTGGGACCCCTCCAAACGGTAGTGCTAACTCTACCTCCACCTGGATCCCAACTCAGTAAACCATGCCAAGTCCAAACACTATGCTGATACACCTCAGGTATCATACTTGAGTCGCACGGATAAACTGAAAATCTATCAACCTCAACACCATCTGACTTTAGCGGCGCCACTCGGATATACCCTTTCTCCAAATTGCAGTAAATCTCCAAGTCTTGAATGAAATGATAATCAGCATGGGATAATAAAGTAGGGGACCTGCTAAACCCGAAATCGTCATATGAAGTCGGAGACAAGTCATACCAGAGTTGACTAGAGCGCTCCTTATTCCACCCACCTCTTTGTGCCATCAAAGTCATCATCAAATCCTGTGTATGTGGGATGAAAATGAGTCGATGAGCATACCTCATGCTGCTATCGAGGTGAAACTCTCCTAACTGTGCTAATTGAGTGCTCACCAAAGAACCCCTGACGTCCTCAAGCTCTAGAGAGAGCTTATCAGCTTCCTCTTCTTCCCTCATCAAGGAATCCAAATAGATCCCAACAAGGCTAAGTAGGGCATCTTTGTCTGAAAGAAGGTTCAAATAATTCGTCTTCATTGTTTCCATACCTGCTTTGACAATTTGCAAAGCATCATGAGAAGATCCGGCTCCGGTCCTTTCTTGTCTTCTCTCTAACTGGACTGCCCAAAGATGACCCTCAATTAATTTGTGTATCCTGTCATGATGAGATAATGCCGCAATAATCTCATCCTCCTTCACTTTCAACTTAGTCTCCAGGCTACGAACAACTCGTGCACCATATGATGAAGCCTCTCACTGTTCTTGCTTACCCATGTCTGGAATCTTCACCAAGTTCTTCGATTGCCCAGGCTTACCAACCTCATCACTGTCATTAGAACAAAGTGCATCCCTTCTCTGCATAACGAGTCCTCCAAGGTTATCTATTCCCTTTTGTCTTGCTATGTTGATGAGATTGACTTTATCTTTTACCTTTTGAAGGTGTTGTCTTGCTTTGGCAGCCACTAATCTAGCCTCCTTGGCTTTTTGCAACCATCCTTCGTTCAACTTTTCAGACCTCTTTACCTCTTCGCTGCCAAAATATACAAAACCAGCCCTCATATGCTTGATATCTTCATATCTACCAAATGGTGTAGTCAAAACACTAGTGGCTGCTCCACTAAGTAGAAGGTCAATTTTCACATTCTCCTCAATATCTTGGGCCTTCAAAAGACTTTCATATGGGTGAATAACATCCACCGGACCACAATCCGATTCCTTGTCATGATAGTTTGAAGTAATGCTAGACTCATATAATGAGGTATCACAAGAAATTTGACCTTCATGTTGCTGCTCTAATGTGACTGATTTAACTTCAACCAACTTTTTCTTTTCTTCAACCTTGACATCATCATGAAGTGTCATGTGATCTAAATCCTCCTCTTGGCAAATCTGTTTAATACTCTCCTTAGGATCATCAATAGGTTGATAACTAACTGCTGCAAATTCATTGTAGAGATTTCTAGAAGTTTCTCCTATAGATGCCTCTTCTCTCTCATTTTTGTTTTGTGATATAGACTTGAAGAAGGATAATAGGTACTGTTCTGAATTTGGGTCTGAAAGCATTTTATTCATCCTTTTTGAAATTTGACATGACTCCTTCACTACGGTATCCAACTGCTTTAATATGGCATTCCATTGCTTTCCATGAGTAGCCATGAAGCACAACTAAAACCTTTGCAGCTGAAACTCATCCAATAGGTTGGCAGGAAACCGCTTCGATACCACTGTAGTGTTCCACCACTCTGCTGATCTATTTTTTACTAAGTTCGTAGGTCTGATTTTGTTTCAGTTTAATTTCTTTCTTCTTGTTTACAAGTTTGTTTGCCAATAATGCCAAAATGGTACTAAAGAGCATATGCATATAGTGGGAAACTTCAAATAAACTAAACCACTGAGATAACTCGAGTAATTACTCAATTTAATAGCCAAAGATGCTTTCTTCATTACATAATAGATTACATAAGAAAATGTTTACAACATATAGCTTTCAACAAATTAAAAACTAATTATATCTTATGCCATATTTTAACTTACAGCCATGTAGCTTTGTGAATAGTGACTTGCTATAGTACTCGCCCCCAATGAAGTGAACACAACTCTTGAGATCCGAACTTCTCCCACCCAAATCCAGATTGGGAGGCTTCTTCTACCTAGGGCGCCCCTTTTGGGTGAGTTTGTAGCCTCTTAGAAGAGGCGTTTTTTATATGTTGATTAAAACCCTCAAGAAGAATGCGGCTGGCTGTAGCTCTTCAAAAACAGCCCCAAAACGCTTCAAAAAAGTGAACAGCTCCTGTGCAAATGTGAATGGAGTCTATGGCAGTCTGAAACCCCTTTGAAAAATGGCTCGAATAACCTGCAAACAACAACTTATGACTCCAAATGAAGCAACCAAAAACTGACCAGTGACCTTAAGGTGGTGTTTCACACCCTCAAGCAACTCAAATTCGAAGAACAAAGCCCCACCAGACTTAACCACTGCAAGAAATCAGGAAACCCTAGCCTCCTTCCTCCAAAGTCACACTCCCAAGTTCATCAAGCAAAATCATCTCATTCATGAAGAGGGTCGAACTTTCTCCCTTGATATTTATAATTTCACATTGAAATCACTATTCATTAAAGTGAGCACTATTCACTTAAGTTATTTCTTTTTTCACTTTAGGAATAAATTGCAATTGAAAAATATAAAGTGACCCCTTCCTTTTGAAAACACATGGTCCCTAGGCCAAGGATGGTGAAATTAAAGGTGAGTATCATAAATTTAAGCAGAAGTATGATGCCAAACGCCACAATTCACCTTGCCACCATACACCGGAGATCAACACTACAAATTGACGACCAAGTGTCCATCCACGAAACCCTCTATCCAAAACTATTAGCCTACAAGGGTCAGAAAAATAGGCTAATCCCCAACTCTGATGCTCGTGAAAAAGGGGACATTACATAGTAATATAATTTAAAATGCATTGTGCAATATGATTGATGTTGAAGGGTGGACTTCTAATACGTAAACTATTACCGCTTCACGTCAAAGAAAGTGATAATAGTATAAATAAATAAATAATATTGACATAAGGAAATTATGTTACCTATAATATAAACATTATTATACATGAATATTTTCATGGAGATCTATTGACTAATTGAATAAAATAAAATATATATAATAATAAATAAATAAATAAATAAATAATCTTTTAATGAGGGTTAAACAAAAGTAGCCATAGAGTGAGTAAAATTGAAGTTTACAAAAAGGAGAGAATATGTCTTCGTTAATTATTTGATATAATTTTATAATGAGTGTTTAAACTTCTATCCTTAGTTTTAATCTCGATTTTTTGGGAGTTAGGCTTTCTTTTAAAAGTTTATACATGCGTAATTTTTTATGACAGGTGGTAAAAACAAGAAAAAAGGGTGTTGACGGGTGTATGCACATGCAATTGGAAAATTTCCACTTGTAGTGTTTGTGTTCTCGAAGCAAAATAGGATTCTGGTAAATATAGGTGGTAATTCTTTTGGGGAAAGGAGAGAAGGCACGGGAGGAGACCGGGGCTTTTGAAAGAATTTTGTCACCAAATTTTGTTTGCTCTCTCCCTAACCAGTAAGTGCAAAAGTAATTGAGGTAAACCTTTAGACTTGATTCCTTGCTCTCATTTTTGTTGAGGCCATTTGCTTATGTGGTATTTTCTTCCTTTTTTCTTACAGTTCATGTGCTTCTTTGTTTTTACATCTTCTTTGTGGCATTTTGTTAAACAGTAACGTGTCTTGACTGTATCTTTCATTTCTTTTGCATAATATTCTTCCTAGGTTAAACTGGCATCTTAGTAGCAAGGATAGCTATTGGTATGAGAGTTAACCGTGCACCCCTAATGGTCAACTATATATGTAATGCAATAAGGGTTACTGACGTGTGAAGTATGTGCAGTCCTCATCCACTAAACTTGCCTGACTGTCATATTAGCTTAGCTCAGTCTTCTTGCCCTCTTGCAAAGCAAAGAACTTGAATACTGCCTTCTACTATATTTTCTGGTAATAAAGACTTGTTTTCTGTTCATGAAGACTTAATCTTGCTGCACCTTTATGACAGTATTTGCTGCTCCTTCACTGTTATTAATTTCTGCTCCTAAAGACTTATTATTGCTGCATCTTTGATGGCATCTTTTGCTGCACTTTTCATCTTCCTTTGTTGCACATTTATTACTTTATGGATGCACATTTATGACTCTCATTTTCTCTTCATATTCTCATAATTACTTCTCATGAACTTATCATTACTTTCTGCTCATTCATATCATATTTTTCTGCACTTCTAATATGAGATATTGCTGCTCATTAGCATGATATTGATGCTCTTTCAACATATTCATCGCTGCTCTTTTCTGTCATACTTATTGCTGCTCTTTTCCATCATACTTATTGCTGCACTTTTCATCTTCATTTGTTGCACATTTATTACTTTATTGCTACACATTTATGACTGTCATTGGCTCTTCATATTCTCATAATTACTTCTCATGAACTTATCATTACTTGCTGCTCATTCATATCATATTTTGCTGCACTTCTAATATAAGCATTAAACTATTAAAAAACATGAGCTGATTTGTAATCTTAAAATAAATTTTGAAATAAACAAGAATTGAACTTGAACCTGGAATTAATTTATGATTTTTACCGTTTACTTATAGCAATGGCTGGATTGGTTATTTAAGAAAATTAGTTCTATCTGATGAAAATACATTCTATATATATATGCACTTCGTGTTTGATTTTGTATATATATATATATACATGGGTATATTTGTGTGTATATTTAAGTTTACAAGTTATGCATTGGGATATTGAGTTGAGATTTATATGGTGTTATAGTAAAGGAATATATATTTACTTATGAAAATAAATGGTGAGGTTAGATAAGTAAACTAGGCATATATATTTATTTATTATCATATTATTGGTGGTTATAACGAGTTATATACTGCATTCTATATATGTATATGTATAAATATATAGTTTATGTATACGTGTAAATATATATATATATAGTTCACGAATACCAATAGAGAGAAAATGGTATTCAGAGAGTGTTGGCGTTTCAATTAGCACCTCTGAAGTGCTTATTGGAAACAGACAGCTATTGCAAGTGTGTTAGTACATGCTCTTCGGATTATAGAGAGGAAGATCTCTCTTTGCTGATTTTCTATTGTAAAAAAAGGGGTGTACTAAGGTTCTTATCTTTTTTACTCAGCGGCAGGACACAAGGGTGCTTAAACACAATGCGTCGTAGCTAAGCTTTTCTTTGGTTTTCGCAGATCTTAACTACGACTAACTAAGCTTCTAAACTATCCTACCTCCTCAAGATAAACAGAGTATTTGGGCGTAGAAGCGAAATTGATGGGTTGGATTACTTGAATCCTCTGTCTCAATGGAATATGGCCGAGGCTCTGAACTCTCGGATATATACCAAGATAGGGCTCGATACAAGTAAACACTTGTTACGGTAAACTGGATCTGGGACTTGCCAAGGAGGAGGAACCATCCGAGGTGTAGGCTTGGAAACAACACACTGGAAACAACAAGGAACAATGGCCTGTCTAACAGGATTCCCGAGGAGGTGACGACACCTGTCCAACGTGTAAGTTGTAAGACAAATTATTAAAAAAAATCATTCGATAATGATCGATAACAAAATATCCAAGGAAGTGACGACACTTGTCCAAGGAGGAGATTGAAACAATGCACTATTTGAAAACAAGACCTTGAATAGACTCAAGTATTTAGATCAAGCAAGCATGCGCCGTCTGATTTATTTCTTCAAGCTTTCTCCAAAGAACTACAAAGGTCGGGACAGAAAAGGCGCGAAATCATGCACAATTACGATCAACCAATGAACTCTCATCCAAGAGTGAACATATATATACAATCCAACTCTGGCAACAATGGGGCAACAATTTTGCTTAGCAAATAAAGGTTAAACAAATAATGAGCCTAAGGCTCTTATTTATAGGAACTCAAAGGAGTAGGCAACCCTAAAATCTCCTTGAGTTAACAAATAGTTCTTGCCAATCGGCAAGATTTATTTCTATGTCTAAAAGTAGGTGAGCATGCAGTTAATTGGAAATTTACTTCAGTTAACTGAAACTAAACAAAAGTCAAACTGGAAGTCTACCTCAGTTGACTGACACCTAACTAAAAGTGAACTTATGTTACAAATGTGTCTCCAAATAGACATCCACCTTTAAAGGAGATCTGAGATCCACAAATCGTGGGAGTCAATTAGACATCCTAGATTAGTGGGATCCGACATGCATGATTTGTGGAGATCTAAGGTCAACTTGGAAAGGGGCATCAAGTTGACTTCAGTTGCATTTATTGCTATTTGGAGGGTAGGACGTCCTTGGTGCTTTACACCTCTTCACCACTGGTCAACAAAGTCTCTATCTAGTCGTTGACTTCTTCGGCGTCCAGGCAATTAATGTTTTTCAAGATGACTATGTGGTGTCTAAGCATTTCTTCACCCGTCACAAGCTGTTGTTGATAGTTTATGCATTGGGCAGTTGCTTCATCTAATTGGATAGACATGGCTGCAATTTTGGCTAGTTTGCAACCATTGGGATCTTCAAGGAATGAAGATCGGATGACGTCTTGGCACCATGCCTATACCGTTTCAAGCTCAACATATTCCCCTCCTTCTCACTGTTATTCTAACTCAGGGAAGGATATTACCAACGTTCTTGCGAAGTTGATAATATTAGCAACAGATCGTCTATAGTCAATCAGCTCCACTGAATTGGCATCGTAGGCTCTCACCTTGTATGTCAATTGTTCTTTCCAATCAAAAATATGGCATTTGTTCTCAGTGATTGTAACTGCTTGGTATACTTGTTGTAGATCAGCAACTGTCGCTTCCTCTTTTGGCCTCTTTTGAGCTACCTTTACATTTGACTGTTGGATTTCTGGTCGAAGACCATGTGCTCTGTCCCTCATCTGATATGCTTCTGCTAATACACATCATCCTTTGACGACAAACTCATCCACTTGACGTCTCAAGTGTTTGTCGTATGTGATCAAGTGATGATGGTTTCTTTCAGTTGGGAGATCCAATAGTCCTTGAGGCAAAGCCGAGGAGTTGGGAGTGCCATGCATCAAACTAGAAATGTACAGTCTAAGTTGACGGTTTTCAGCCTTCAAGGCTGCTTTGTCTTGTCCATCCTTTGTCATCCTTTCCTTGACGCTCGCTGAGGCGATTCCGAGAAGGTCTGCCCCCACCTGTTGAGTGGTCTTTCCAAGGTTCACCTTTGAAAGCAGGAAATCCTCAACCCTCACATTGTGTATGTCTTTATCTTCAGGTGGGGCAGCAGTCTCTTTGACAATCTTGTTCTCTGCATTCCTCTCTACATGTGTCTGCTTCTCCAACTTCTTGGCCGACATGTTTTGTGGGAAATGGTGGAACTTAGTGAAGTCAAGCTGATAAGAGGGTCTCTCCCTTTTCCTTCCAAGTGAGCTTGCCAGCCAGATAGAATCTCAGCTAGTATTGCTGGGAGGAGGAACATAGGCCCCCTGAATGCTGGAAGAACGAGACCGTGCCGTGGCAATGCCTCGTGGTGGCGAGTCCAAATCAATGGGACTTTGCGACCTCTGTGATGGTGGTGAAGCTGGTGGCTTTGTTTCTATCACACGCACCACTTCTACTGCAACTTCTTCTACAATGGATTCCATCTCTGCAGCGATTATTTCAATCACTGGCTCTGGTGTAGTTGTAGCGTTCTCAACTGTTTCAGGTAAATTGGTGGCTGTCTCCACCTGTACGTCTTGCTAACTTGTGCTAGCAATTCCTCTCCTTCCCCATGTGTTCCCTTACATTCGCATTCCTTCTGGAAGAATGCTCATCTTCTTCTACTTGGGTTTCCTCCTAAATGAGGAAGGTAGTGTAGACTGAACTGTTGGCAGCTCTGATCGGGGAAGTACTACCTTCCTTGTCCTTTTACTATCAAGGTAGAGTTGACTGTGTCAAACTACTCTACCCGTTCTTTCTTCGATAGACGTAATCTCTTTCGCATACCAGTCTACTTTGCCGAGCGGTTGTGCATCTACTTGACCGGTGAAGAAGGAAGAAAGAATGACCTCTTCTTCGTCATCAAATAAGCCCTCGATGTCTTCTGACCTGAATTATGCAATTTGCGAGAGCTTGAATCTACTATAGTTCCTTCTTCTCACTTCAAATTCATCCTCGCAGTTGACCCAAAAATCCTCCATGAAAGGTTCATGTGATGATCTTTGTTCAAGATGTGCTGCGAAGATTCCTCTGGGATCATATGATGACCTCCTATCAATGAGGTACTTGAGATTAAATGTCACTATTTCCTAGCTTATCAACCTAGCATCGGCTGTAGTCTTGCATCTGTAGAGTCCCATCTAAAAAGGGAAGTTTGTAGCAAACTTCTTCTTTACGCGAAGGTAATAGTGAACTTTGGCCAATTGCCTCAGGAAATCCATGAACATGACCCTATCTGAGGGGTAGCGTGGCATCATGGAGGGGTGGCCATTGTAGCCGTACACGCGTATGTAGGTGAAAGTGGGGAATTGGATGAACCAATCCGCCCAGTCCACCATTGCTGCCTTAGCTGTTGGTGAAATACAGACGTGCATCTCATGGTTTAGCTCATGCACGGTGTGCATAGTGAAAAGGTCGTTCATCTTCTTGAAGTGTCTTTCCTTTAGAGTGAACTCAAGGCGAGAAAAGTATTCTTGGACTTTTTGCACACCCAGGGTTCCCACAGTGTTTAGTGTTTTGATATCGCCTTGGAAGGCTATCAAGTATACCAGGTAGGAACACATGTGGAAACGGTGCTCTTCTAGAAACCTGGTAAATTGTTGGTGGAGCATGTCACTGATCAGAGAGGACCAGTCGTAATGTTATTTTCTGTTGATTATTTTTCCAATAATATAGAACATCCACGGTTGGAAGGATTTTCCCTCTTCTTGTCAAGTGACTCTGCTGAGTAGAGTGATTAACACTCCATACTCATTTTTGAATTCTCCTCACCCAACCAATTTGGGCAAGCTGGTTCTCTTCTTTTTTAACCAATGTTCAGCCATTATAAGTGAACACCTATCCTTCGAAGCCTCGAATGCCTTTCTGCATTCTGTCACAGATATAACCTTCTTGGTAGGGCATGGTGGAATTGCAAAACACGTCTCTATGTCCCCCAATTTTAAATTGCAAATCACCTTTCCGTCCACTGATAGGATCTCTCTTGTAGTAGGGTTGTAATGCTTTGTGCAAGCAGTTACAAGCTCAATGCTCTGTAAGGTGATCGGAATCGATGCAGCTTGGAATAAATCGGATTCTTCAATTTCTGCAATGTAATTTGGTTCATGCCCTCCAAGTCCCCAGAACTGACCTCTGGATTTTTTTGCCATAAGTCTATATCAGTTGTTTTCAGATAATCATGGTACTAGACCATCTTGGTCTTGTATTGTACCTGGGAGTACTGCATTCTAAAAACTTTGAAGATTGACTGGGCACTTGACCCTGTTTTGGCACTTTTTCTGGAATTGCTAAAAATAGCCTCGTTAGGGGTAATTTTTACGAAAAATTCCGAGACATGGGTTTTGTTGAGAATGATTTTCTAAACAAACCCAAATCGTCAAAAATTCGGAAAAATGAGTTTTTCTATTACATGCAAGAGCCCTTCGGTGGAAGAGGCAGCGGGGCACCAAAAAGTGATTTTTCTCGGAAAAATCCAACACATGGGTTTTGTTCGTGCTTCATAGCTAAACAACCAGTTTGTTTGGTTTTCAAAATTATGACTTTTTCTGAAAACCCTAAAAAATAGGGGCAGCAGGGCAACCTTTTGTGAAAAAATCTAACATGTGGGTTTTGTTGAAAAAGTTATGCTGATCATACCTAGTGTGCCAGATCTAAGGTAATCTGTTGTTTCCTGTGACATGCAAAAAAATATAGACAGAAATAGAGGAAGTAGACAGAAGATGGATTGGAAGTTATAAACTGCCACTTTGCAATAATCTGTCTCTGGAAACAATCTTTGGGGAAGAATACTTTTACTGCCACTGATCTTCAAAAATATTGAAGATTCGTCCAAAACCTCTGCCAGATCTTGAAAACGTGTTTTTGGGAGCTATTTTTTGTTTTGTTTTTCAACCTGCAAAAGAATAATGAAGAATGGGATGCCTAGAAAGAATATATGGTGATTAGGGTTGAGATCCACTAAGTATGGAAGATAACTCATGATTTAAGTCTGATTTGGAGTTCCAAAAGGTGATTTCCATTGATTGTGGAGTGTTTGGCCTTTTTTTGGCTCCAAATTTGCTAACTCAAGTCAACACTTTTGCTTTGACTTCCTTTAGGTGTCCATCCTTGAAATTGGTCTTTTTTGTCCATTTTGCAAGCTGAAGTGCTCCCGTTTGATCTTTGATTCAGGTCACTTAGTTGATCTCTGGGAGTGGCTGGCAGTTCTGTTGTTGAGGTGGGATCAACTTGATGAGAT
The DNA here is from genome assembly GCA_007115665.2 of Sequoiadendron giganteum. Classification (NCBI taxonomy): domain Eukaryota; kingdom Viridiplantae; phylum Streptophyta; class Pinopsida; order Cupressales; family Cupressaceae; genus Sequoiadendron; species Sequoiadendron giganteum. The sequence continues at coordinate 258,036,382 of CM021100.1, read as the reverse complement.
ATGCCTAGGAGAGATTAACTCAGAAAATTGAGTTTAGGTCTCAAGAAAGAAGGGCGCCTTTCCTTGAGAGGGGTGCTTTTGACAATGCCAGTCAATTTTCATTGACTGTTCTTCGTTTTGATCTTTTTCGACCCTCTTTGCTTTGATATGATGTTCTCGATGCTTAGATGAATCAGATGACTCTTCTTGACGATGCATCGGGTAGCCAGCTCGGTCTTGCTCAGGATGACTGACTTCTCAGTTGAAGATGGGTTGTTTTGGTCCTTTAAACTTAAGGGCGCCCTTGGCAAGTAGGGGCACCTTTAGCTTTTGACTAGACTTCTTCATGTTGTGGACTGCCTGACTTTGACCTCCTCCATCGGTTGATTGATTTGTCAGAAGTTCTTGCTGATAGTTCCACTGACGAGAAAGGTCATAACTGAGAAAGTCATCCTGGGAGGCAGTGAAGATTCTGGCTGAATCTGGATGCCTTCAGGAAAGGGCACCTTTCTTCAAGAGGGGCGCTTTTAGCCATGCCTTAGCCATTTTTTGGCTTGTCTTTCCAGTTCTTGAATTTTGGCTTTTTCTGCTTGATATCAACTCGTGATCATTTGGTGTGTCTTGAAGATGTCAAATGATTACATTTGCCCTCTGAGATCCAAGGGCGCCTTTCTTCAAGAGGGGCGCCTTTTCACCTTTGGACTGTGTTTTGCCTTGTCAGCAAAACGTGCACCTTCCAGAGTTAGCCAAATTTTGGCCTTTTTCGTTTTGAGAAACTCCCTCGCTATGACAACATCTTTTTTTACCTTTTTCGCCATGGCTTCTTCGTTGGAGCTTTTGAGGTTTAGCTTTCAGCACCTGGTACTAGCCAATCTGCCATTAATGGCTGCGGAGCTTACCCACCAGAGTAAAACATGTCTTTTGATAATTCTGACTTGATCAGTGTGATCGTGAAGGCAATTAACCATATCAAAATTATTTTCAATCATTTTAGGGAAGGTCCTATTTTTAAGGGTTTCCTTAAAAATAGGGGCAAAAAACCCTAATTTTCATTTTTTCAGAATTTTAACCATAGGTTCCTTGACAGAAACCCACAAATACTTCATGCTTGGTTTGACCTAAAACATACTTTCGATGGCATTTTTACATTGTTTAGCTCAATTTAAGGAAAATGCCAAAAAATTCATTTTGGGTACAACAGAGAGATAAATAAATTTTTAATAAGTGTCTTTAGAGTTTTTAGTAAAAGTAATTTCCATCTTTTTATAGACTTAAACAAATATGCTATATTTTATAAAATGAGAATGTTGTATAAATGTAGATTTTAAAAATTTAATCGGATTGGTATCTCATGGAAGAATATGAAAATCCTAGGGGTATATGCCCTATATGAGTATATTTAATATGTCATTATTTATTTAAATAATAGAGTACTTGGGAAAAAGGGAAGAATTACTCCATTTAAATAATTTAGGGAATGTAGGTAAATCTTTAGATAAATAGGTGAATATGTAAACTAAGTGAAACAAGTAAGTAAATTGATTGAGTTGTAGTTAAATGATTTTTCTTTCGATTTCTTGGTTAAAGAGAATATTTATTTCTTTGGGTAATTTATTAAGGTAAATCAAATTGTAGTAAACAATATATATAAAAGAAAAAGGAGTTTTAAAATAGATTTATTTGCATAAATCATTCTTTAATTTTAACTCTTAAATTTACTTATTTTTTTAAAATAAATAATGGATATTATATATATGTATTAATTTGTTTTATAATTGAATTAATAATAATAAAATACTAAGGATAATCATAAAATATAAACTGAATGAATATTTGTCTTCAAAATGGATATTTGAGTGTAGGGAAATTTATGGTTAATTTGCAAAATATCAATGTGTATATATATTTATAAATAGATAAATGTATTCTTTATGATTTTATTTAAAAGAGTAAAGATTATTTCATGAAGCACATAGTTAGTGGGATTTCATAATATATTTTAATGGTTTCAACAATAAATTTAAATGTTCTTTTGAGTGAGAAGATAAAATGTAAGTGATGTTTTGAATGAATATATTGCTTATTGATTTGTAGTGATAGTAAACTAAGTGTGATAAGATATGTAATGGGATAATTAGGAAATATGTTTTTATAACTTCTTTAATTATTTTAATGACTTTTAATTGACAAAGATTAAAATGTAATTGATTATTTAACTTTCTCCCTTTTAAGTGGATTACTTGAACGTGTTAGTGGATGTCCTTGGTCGGTGTAAATGTGTATTAAGTTATTTACAATTATGTTCAATAGAATGTAATCGATGGTTATCATTCCTTAGGAATAATACCTTGCATGTATACGCGCATTTCAAAGGGGTGTTAGCGGATAAGATAGAGATAAGATATTAGTATCAATACCCTTTTGGTATTTATCTTTTTGGTTAATATAACTTAATAGTAGTTAAGTGATTTAGTGGATTTAGTGATCACTGTAAACTAAATAGAGTCCTTTAAATAGAATGGTTTTATTTTGAGTAGGCAAATAGAATGTATGTGATTATTAAAAAAAATGTTTCCTAATAGTCATCTCTCCATAAGTGTTAGAGAAATGTATTGATGATTTAAATAATCATGGAACTTATTGCTCTTGATGTTTTAATGTAATTGGGAAGATGATTTAAATGTTTTGATGTTTTCATTTCAATATTTCTACCCTTTTTAGATGCTTGGTTTTGGCGGTGATTTTTCATCGGTTCATGTTGGAATAGTAGAGTATGGGTGAGTTTGTAATGTCACCAAAAGAGGAGTAGTGTCTAAATATTGGAGTATTTATGTTGTGATACAAGGTTTGGGTGAATTGAATACTGTGTCATTTAGTGATGATTGTGATTGATTTGTATGGAATTGTTCATATCAGCTTTGATTGAGTTTGAAAATCTCGGGTTGACATCGTCACTCTTATTCTTCACTTGTCGATTCGTGATAATGGAAGATATATAGTCATTTTGCGGTTCCACGATGTGAGTCTTCTTTTTGTGTTAAGTGTGATTGAGGAGACTTGTTGCAATGACTTTCTTGTAGTCTTATTTCGTGATGGTTGGGAACCCGAAGTGTTTGAATTACCCTCAGTGGGAGTTCGTGAATTTTCGGTATTTTAGGCTTCTAGAGGCAATGGAGAAACTTGAATTGTATTGATTTTCCATGGTTGGACCTTTGTGATGCATTGATCCTATTTCTCATTTTGAGTTCTTGTGGTGGTACTTCCTTTGTTCTTGTTTCAATGATATGGAATGGGTTGCGAGATGGTTCTTGCTTCGCATGTTGTGTGATATGTACTCCTTGATTTTTATGTGAGATGAGGTACACCCCTTGTGTGTTTTGGCTTGGTACCCGTAGGGAGTGGCTCTTAAGGGGGGTCCGACGCACAAAGGGGCTGTTAGGGTAACCCATGGAAGAGTTTCCTAAACAAGTGAAAATATAATTAATGAACTAGTAGGTTTGGGTAGATAAACACTAAACAAGATTAAATATGAGCCTCACCCATACCGTTAGTGCTTTCACAGGCTAAGCATGGGATGAGAAGACCTGGTTGGTAAGATCACTGCCTTGTCCTCATGAAAGGTAAGTGGTCTCACATGAGTCACCCTATGGAGCGGTCGCCTTGAGATAGGCAGCCTGGATAACCATAGATGGAGGCGGTACCTTGTGATAGGTTGCCTAGCTAATCCATGTAAGGCCATACGATGACACTCTCCTATAGTACCTGTTTATTTCCCTTGTTTGGTTGCCTCTGGGAGTGTTGTTTGAATTGTTGATGTTGTTGAGGCAATTGGTTCTTGGTGTTGTTGTTGAAGCCTCCAAGTTCTATCTTTTAGTGTTGCACACATGCCTCATGGTAGGTTGATTGAAGTTAATGAAAGGTGCCCTTGATATTTATTGTTGGTTGATATTGGGTTTTCATTTGAGGGCTTTGGGATCCTATTGTTGTTGGCACCTCTTATGGTTATTTAGTGTTGATCTATAATATTGGCAATTGGCTTTGTTGGACCTGTCATTATTTTGTTGTGACTATGTGATGGCAATGCTATGGGTTGTTATCTTATGTTGTGGTTATCCTTGTTGTGGAGTCTGGCTTGCTATTGGTTCGTTTGACTGTTTTGGTTGAGGAATGGGGATCTTTCTTGTCAACTCCTAGCACGGGGGGTGGTCTTTCGGGTCCACGTGGTCGGGTGGAACGTGCTATTCACCCCATTGGGTCCCAAGTCTGAGTTCGTGCCGATGTTGTTGATCCAAGACTCTACCTCAATTCTATTGTACCATGTTCAATTATGTAACATTCTTGTATTTGATGTATCTTTTCCTCTGCACCATAGGATGTATATGTACTCCTGAAACGGTTGTAATGTATTATTTCACCTTTGTAAACCTTATGTGGTAGCCATTATCTGATGTGATGTAATTGTGGAAATATACTCCACAATTGTCATATTGAACTATTAATAAAATGTTGTATGTATCCTTTTTCCTCTCTTTTGATCATTTATGAATGAATGTCATCATTATGTAATCTTGGTTTATATTCACTTTCGTTTTGATAAAAGTTTAGGTTTCGTAATGCCGTCTCGTGTACCCCAGAGGACGCAATGGTCTTTGTAATTGTATAACTGCCTTATATGTAATATATGTTCATGTTCATACTTATGTAATGTTTCACTTTCAATTTTTTTTTTTTTTGCAGTAATTTGTTGTTTCTATTGTCCTTTAAGGTTTGCATGGCGGGGCGTTGCTGGGAACCCTTCACCTTATGATCACCAAGATCCCAATGTGGGCGAGGTGAGAGCATATAGTGCCAGGGGATCGTTAGAGAAACTGGAATTGAATTACAATGCAATAGGTGGCTAGCTGGCCATATAAGAAAACAAAATGCAACTCAACCACCTATGTAGTAGGAGTGGAAATGTAAATAACAGCTAGGCGGCGTGCCAACCATAATACATCTCAACCACTTATTTAGCGGGAGGGGATTAAACAAATAAAGTGCCGAAAATAAACACAATCTCCACCACTTCTTTAGTGGGAGTAAATGATAAAGAAATAAAGTTCAAAAATATTAGTAACTGATTGTTGATGATATGCAGCCGCGGGCCTCTACTTCCAGGCTCAAGTTTCGATGAAGATGGAATAAATTAAATATAGCCTTGGCTATTTAATTATATGTTTGATTTAATTTATGAAGAGGTGCTTTATAATGATCAAATGCTTTGCATCATTAATAATTAATATTTAATTATTTATTAAAGCTGACCTCTCTTGGAAATCGCGCCTCCTCCTTGAAAAGACGTGTTCTTCAAATGGGCCGACCTCTATCTTGAAGAGATGCGATATCTCTTGGGTGCATATATATATGGCATCCATTTATGTTCATAATTAAGTCAAGTATATTCGTATGAGGAGAAGAAGTGTGATCTGAGCAGCAAATTATTATTTGTAAACAAATTGATTTCAAGGAGTAACATATTCTTTTGTATATGCATCTAAGAGAGGTGCGAATACTCATTGTATCAAATTAGGTATTGTGTTGTGCCTGAGTTGTAAGCAGATTTCTGCTCTTATTCAATTAATATAGAAGAGATATATTGGCTGGGTTTTTCTCCCTCAGGTTGGAGGGTTTTCCTAGGGTATTTGCTGTGTTTTTGAGTCTGATTTTTTAATTAAAATCTGTGCATTACATCTGATCTTAAAATTTAACATGGTATCAGAGCGGGTTTGAAGAAGGTCTTGATCAGATTTGTGTGTTACAACAATACTCTTTATTTTCTTTCTCATCCTTCTTTACTTCTATCTCTTCGTCAAGATGGTGAATGGTCTTAAGATTGAGGATAGGCTTGAGGGAGCATCTAATTTCACTTCATGGAGATTCAAAATTATGCTCACCCTGGAGGAAAGCGAGTTGGCAGAGTTTGTGGAGAGCACAACTCCTGAGCCTACTAATGAGGAAGAAAAGGTTCAATGGAAGAAGAAAGATATTAAGGCGAAGAAGATGTTAGTTGATTCCGTAAAGGATCATATTGTTCCTATTGTTTCCAAGTTAAAGACGGCAAGAGAGATGTACAAAATCAATAACACAAGTTGGGTACTTGCATTGAAGCAACAACTCCATCATGTGAAGATGGCGAAAGGAGAATCGGTTATTGCTTATTTCATGAAGATAACTGAGTTGAGAGATCAGCTCTCTTCTATTGGGCATTTTGTTGATAGCAAGGACTTGACCATGTTGGCTCTTAATGGTCTTCCTTCATCTTGGGAATCTTACATTCAAGGAATCAGTGCAAGATCGAAACTTCCCAAGTTTGATCGTTTGAGGGGCAGATTGCATCCAAGAAGAGTCTAGGTTGGCTGCGAGAGGTATTGGTCAAAGCTCAACTAATGAAGACATTCATGTTCTTGCCACGCAATCCTTCAAGAAGGGAAAGGTGGAAAGAAAGGATATTTCAAGAGGAATAGGGATAAAGAAGCTGATGGTGCTCCTGCCTTCAAGAAGAAGAGGGACCTCTCTAAAGTCCAATGTTTTCGATGTGACAAGTACGGTCACTTTGCAAAGGAATGTCTAGATGTTAATGAAGCCTCTATGCAAAAGGATTCATTTGAATACCTATTCTATTCAGCCTTGTCAAGCAATGTAACCACCGACACCAACACTTGGCTGATTGATAGCGGTGCCTCTCGCCACATCATTGGATTTAGGGAGCATCTATATGATTTGGTGGAGATGGATTCCAGTGAACAAGTCATTATATGAGATGATGCTAGTTACTCTGTGAAAGGAGTTGGGCACTCCTCTCTTCACTTGGATTCCAGCATTTCCTTGCAGCTAAATGATGTGCTATTTGTTCTAGGCATCAAAAGAAACCTTGTTTCCATTTCAGCCTTGGAAGACAAAGGGTACCAAGTTGCATTTTCAGAAGTAAAGTTATTATATGGGCTAAGAACTCAAACATGAAGACTGCTCAAGTGATTGGAGTTAGACATGAGTGTCTCTACAGATTATGCACTCGTCCACTTCAAGCTCTAGTGCATGATTCTTCAAGTGTGTGTGATCTTTGGCATCGAAGATTGGCTCATCTTCACTTTCGAGCTCTAACTATCATGGAGAAAATGGTCATCGGCCTTCCTAAATTCAACTAGGAGCATGAAGGTCCTTGCAAAGGCTGCACTGTGGGTAAGAATACAAAAATTCCATTTCATAGTAGTGAAAGTAGATCCAAATGTATTCTAGATCTTATTCATTCTGATTTATGTGGTCCAATGTTTTTTGCTTCTTCGAGTGGTTTCTTGTATTACATTATTTTTATTGATGACTACTTTAGAAAGACTTGGATTTATTTCTTGAAATCTAAAGAATTTGAGGAGGTTTTTGAGAGATTCAAAGAATTCAAAGCTCAGGTAGAGAATTTGTCCGGGAAAAGGATCAAAGTCTTGAGATCCGACAACGGAGGAGAGTACACTTCCATTAGCTTTCGTAATTATGCATTGAAACTGGGATTAAGAGGGAGTTCAACGTTCCTTATAATCCTCAACAGAACGGTGTTGCTGAAAGGAAGAACAAATCTATTGTGGAAGTAGTCAAAGCCATGATTCATGACCAAGATCTACAAACCTCCCTTTGGGCTGAAGCATCCAGGACAATTGTTTATGTTCAGAATAGAAGTCCTCACAGGATCCTGGAAAATATAACTCCTGAAGAAGCATTCACAGGGGTGAAGGCTGAAGTAAGTCATTTGAGGATCTTTGGATGTCCAGTGTATGTTCATGTACCTAAACAAAAGAGGACAAAGTTGGAACCTTCTGGCAAGAAGGGAATATTGGTAGGTTATAGTGAGACATCAAAAGCCTACAAAATCTATATTCCAGGTTAGAAGTTAATTGAGATCAATAGAGATGTCACATTTGAAGAGGATGTTGCATTTAGAAGATCCAAGGGCACTCATATGGAGATCAATGATGAAGAGTCTCCTCAGGATATGGATGTTGACCATGTTCCTGAGAATCAGAGGGAGGCTCCAAAACCTAAAGAAGATGATGATCCAGTTGAACCCTTGGAACCTACTGATGGGCCTACAGATATTTTGATTGGAAGAAAAAGACCTCTTTGGGCCAGGAAAACAATGCAGGAGGCATAAAGTTTTGCAGCCCCAAGAGGAACCTTCAAAGAAAGTAAGAGACCTCATAAGTTCTGTAGTTATGTAGCCTTGATGAGTCAGATTAGTGAGTCAGAGCCTTCCAGTGTTGAGGAAGCTTCTAGTCAACAAGTTTGGAAAGATGCTATGTCTGAAGACTATCAGTCCATTCTCAAGAATGATGTTTGGGACATCGTTCCTGGACCCAAAGGCAAATATGTGGTATCTTCTAAATGGATCTTCAAGATCAAGCATGCAGCTGATGGGAGCATTGAGAAGTACAAGGAAAGATTCGTGGCTAGAGGGTTTTCACAAAAAGAGGGAGTTGACTATGAAGAAACATTTGCTCTAGTTGCTTGCTATACTTTTGTCAGGACCATCATTGCCATTGCTGCATCTAGAGGATGGAAGATTCACCAGATGGATGTGAAAACAACCTTTTTGAATGGTGTAATCGAGGAAGAAGTTTATATTGAGCAGGGATAAAGTTGGAAATTTTCAGGAACAAGTGTGAAGTATGCCTAGAACCAGTCAGGATTTCTTCTGGTAAAATCACATGAGGTGCCAAGGCAGAGAAATTTGAAGATTGCAGGTGTGAAAGACGATCGGAGTGAAAATGAATGAACCTTAGCCATTTTATTATTTTAAAATAATAAAAATTAAATGTACCCCTTCATCCGGATACACATGGAAACGACGAGTTCTAAAGGGAGTTTTCTTCTGGGCATTGAACATTTGCAATCCAAAGATGGTTTAAACTTATTCAACACCTTGTTTGTGTTGTTTTGACAGAGAATTTTACCCAGTGCCTGTTTTGATGAATTTCCTAAGACAAATTTAAAATTTCTCCAAGGCAAATGAGATGAATGTTTCACGAAATATGTTTTGCTTGAAGATCGAATTGGATGAATGAAGTAATTTTTCCGGAACAAGGAAAAATGACTTAGCCAGATAAATTAAAATTGTTCGAAGAAGTGATTGATTTAATATTTTAAAGAAGCAAATATGATGAAGCAGGCCTGTGCAGGAGTGATGAAATTTTGAAATTCTAGAAGCTTAAGATTCCGATGCTCCGGATGACAAGTGTTGCAACTGGCCAAAGGGGGGAAAATGGAATTCGAAAGTATGCTAAGTATAGCCCCTCCTGGATTTCGACCTGGCTATAATATTCTAAGTCCTTTTCATTCTCCTCACAAGCTGCTGGATGCAAGATATCTTCTAAGGCTGAAAAGTGTGAGTTTGCAAAGATAGAAAACTCTCAAGTTGCTGAAGAAATCCGAATTTGAGTAGAAGCTTGAGTTGCTGGGAGGTACGATTTGAGGAGAAGCTTCTCAAATTGCTGAAGTGCGACTTGAAGTTAGAAAAGTGAAGTTGCTGAGAAGTACGAAATTGCAAGCAAAGATCTCAAATTGCTGAATGCTGAAGTACAAATTCACAAGACTGGAGTACGAATTTAAGGGGAGCAAATAAGTTGCTAAAAGTGCAAAGTTAGGAAGAAAGTACGAACTTGAAGAAGAAGTTTCAAATCCGCTGAGGGTGAATTGCTGCAGGCAAACATTTCCAAGCATCTGACATTGTGCTATTGCAAGTAGAGAAACTTCTAAAAAACTTGAAGTAGACAGGCGCAGTTGAGGTTTGCAGCTGAAAGTGGCAAAGTGTTGCAGCCTTTTAATTTAAAAATCTGCTGGCACCCTCAAAAGTGATATTTTATTATTATAAAATCTTGTTTTCTAATAACTCTCTTTCCTTTTTAACAGAATGGCCGAATCAAGCAGAAGAGCTGCAGGCAAAGGGAACCACGCCGAATCCGCAAAGGCAAACACATCAAGACACAAACTTGGGCTCGTTCATCCTAGAGGCATTCAGGAGGAGGATAATGGGAACTGGAGGCCATCACCCATCAGTGACTTCACACAATATTGTTAGGAGTGGACTCTATGCAGCTTCTAGTTTTCCACCAGCTATCTGGTGTCCAGATTTGATCATGGAATGCGCCAACCACTACAACACAGAGCAGAGGACTATCATTTCGCCAGATGGCAAGATATTGGCCAACCTTACACCAGAAGCAATTGGAGAAGCATTCGGAATTCCAGTCCATGAGAAGATGGTTTACAGAACAAGGGAGAGAGTTGAAAAGATGTACTCGTCCACCTTTGAGCGATGTGCTGATTTGATAAACACCAGATGTGTTATACCCAAAATGAAATTTTTGGCATTCTGCTTAAATTGAGCTAAACAACATAAAAATGCCATTGAAAGTCAGAATTACCAAAAAATATGTTATACTCCGGTGGGTCTATTTCTATTTTTCAGGAACAAAGTTAGGAGCTTCGCAGCCATTAATTACAGATTGGCCAGTACCAGGTGCTGAAAGCTAAACCTCAAAAGCTTCAATGAAGAAACCATGGCGGAAAATGATGAAAATGATGCTGTTCAATGAAGGAGATTCTCAAAACGGAAAAGGCCAAAATTTGGCTAAGTCTAGAAAGTGCACGTTTTGTCTACCAAGGCAAAACACAGTCTACAGTGGCTAAAAACGCCCCTCTTGAAGAAAGGCGCCCTTGGGTCTCAGAGGGCAAATCAAATCATTTGGCACCTCCAACTCAGTCATCCTCTTCACTTTCATGCTGGCTCGACAACGAAAAAATCAACAAGATCATTTGATTTAGGGATCATTGACCAACTGTCAGCAAAGTATGGAGGATCCATTGACGACAGAGATGCCAAATCAGAGAACTTCAAGGTAAAAGCGCCCCTGCTGCCCAGGGGCGCCCCTCAGTTGCAGGCACCGAATGAATCCATAAGCAGCAACTCTGTACATGATATCTTTCCAGCTTCCTCCCAGCTACGTGATCAATCTAACAGCAAGTCCATAAGACACACCAAATGATCATGAGTTGAGGTCAAGCAGTAAAAGCCAAAATTGAAGAACTGGAAAGACAAGCCAGAAAATGGCTAAGGCATGGCTAAAAGTGCCCCTCTTGAAGAAAGGCACCCTTTCCTGAAGGCATCTAGATTCAGCTAGAATCTTCACTGCCTCCCAGGATGACCTTCTCAGCTATGACCTATCTCATCAGCGAGACTATCAGCAAACACTTTCGACAAATCAATCAACTGATGGAGGAGGTCAAAGACTGGTAGTCCACAACCAAGATGAAATCAAGCAAAAGCTAAAGGCGCCCCTGCTGGCCAGGGGCGCCCTTTAGTTTGAAGGCCCAAAACTTGCCAGCTTCAACTGAGAAGTCAGTCATACTGAGCAAGATCGAACCAACTACCCGATGCATCGTCAAGCAGAGTCATCTGATTCATCTAACATCGGGAACGCCAGATCAAAGCAAAGAGGGTCTAAAAAAGATGAAAACGAAGAACAGTCAATGAAAATTGACTAAGGCATTGTCAAAAGCGCCCCTCTCAAGGAAGGGCGCCTTTCATTCCGGAGGTCCAAACTCAATTTTCTGAGTTAATCTCTCCTAGGAATATCTCATCGGAATGATCCCATCTCAACAACGAATCCATTAGCAACTACCGAAGAGCAACTGAGCAGTCAGGATCGAAGATCAAACAGAGGCACTTCAACCTGCAAAAATGATCAAAATCCAAAAAGGAAGCCTAAGAAAGTCAAAAGCAAATGTTGACTTGAGTTAACAAATTTTGGAGGCAAAAAGAGGCCAAACACTCCACAATCAGTGGAAATCACCTTTTTTGAACTCCAAATCAGGCTCAATCATGAGTTGGATGCCCAATTGATGCTTGCAACTCCAAATTGACATATCAAAGCATCTAGGCATCTAGGCATCCATTATTCATTATTTCTTTGCAGGTTGAGGAGCTCAAGAACGGATATTTTCCTTCTCCAACATTTTTGAAGATCTGACAGAGGGGTTTTCTCCGTTCTTCATATTTTTGAAGATTTGTTGCACAGAGGGATTATTTATCAGAGTTTGCATCAAAAGGCATAATTCTTCTAGATTGGCAGCCGATAACTTCCAATCCACCTTCTGTCTACTTCCTCTATTTCTGTCTATATTTCTTTGCATGTCACAGGAAACGACAGATAATCACAGATCTGGCCAACTGGGTATGATCAGCACAACTTTTTCAACAAAACCCACATGTTGGATTTTTCCAGAAAAAGTAGCCCTGCTGCCCCTATTTTTTAGGGTTTTCGAAAAAAGTCATAATATTGAAAAACTGACAAACTGGGTTTATTTAGCTTTGAAGCACGAACAAAACCCATGTGTTGGATTTTTCCGAGAAAAATCACTTTCTGGTACCTCGCTGCCTTTGCCACCAAAGGGTCTTGCATGTCAAAGAAAAACTCTTTTTTCCGAATTTCTAACGATATGGGTTTGTTTAGATAATTATTCTCAACAAAACCCATGTCTCAGAATATTTCGTAAAAATTACCCCCAGCAAGGCTATTTTTAGCAGTTCTAGGAAAATTTGTCTCAACAGCATCGTGTGCACAATCAATCTTCAAGGTTTTTAGAACATAGTTCTCCCAAGACGAATACAAGACCAAATGGGTCTTACTCCATGATTTTCTGAAAATAATTGGCACCGATCTGCTTCAGGCACACCCAGAGGTCAATCTAGACAGATTGACAAGCATAGAAACAAGTCCACAAGTTCCATAATGGTTTCACCTCGTATATTTGATTGCCTTCCAAGGCCAGTTTAGAGGATTGTAACCGTTGGAATTTTACACATGCAGCAAGTTCATGTGCATTTCTCATGGTTGGAATGATCGTGGTCAAACTTCGCGATTTCATCATCCAGCTTCGCGGTTTCATCATACGACATTCTTCCATAGAGAAAGATCAAGGAAAACGTCAAAGCTGCAAAAGAACGCGGAAGGTAGTCATTCCCAACACAGAGCCGCCATCGGTTAATACTACACTACCTTCCACGTCAAAGTGGAAACACAAACAAAAAAAGAAAAGGAGTAACCCTCCTAAGGGAAGCAGAATAAAGGAGATGCATACATCAAGTTGCTGACAAGTGATAAGCTGACGATTGAGAGGCATGTAATGGTCCCCGTATGAAGAAATCAACGAATGAACAAAAGCACCGTTGACCAATGGTAATGAGGTGTCAAACAGCTCAAGAAGGACGTCCTACCCTCCAAAGTAGCAATAAATATGACTGAAGTCAACTTGATGCCCCTTTCCAAGTTGACTCCAGATCTCCACAGATCATGCATGTTAGATCCCACTGATCTAGGATGTCTAATTGACTCCCACGATTTGTGGATCTCAGATCTCCTTTAAAGGTGGATGTCTATTTTGGAGACATATTTGTAATTTAAGTTCACTTTAGTTAGGTGTCAGTCAACTGAGGTAGACTTCCAGTTTGACTTTTGTTTAGTCTCAGTTAACTGAAGTAGATTTCCAGTTAACTATTTGCTCACCTACTTTTAGACATAGAAATAAATCTTGCTGATTGGCAAGAACTGTTTGTTAACTCAAGGAGATTTTAGGGTTGCCTACTCCTTTGAGTTTCTATAAATAAGAGCCTTAGGTTCTTTATTTGTTTAACCTTTATTTGCTAGCAAAATTGCTGCGCCACTATTGCCAGAGTTCGCTTGTTTATATCTGTTCACTCTTGGATGAGAGTTCGTTGGTTGATCGCAATTGTGCATGATTTTGTGCCTTTGCTGTCCTGACCTTTGTAATTCTTTGAAGAACCTTGAAGAAATAAATCAGATGGTGCAAGCTTGCTTGATCTAATTATTTGAGTTATTCAAAGTCTTGTTTTTAAATAGTGCATTGTCTCAATCTCCTCCTTGGACAGGTGTCGTTGCCTCCTTGGATATTTTGTCATCGATCATTATCGTTTGATGTTATGTAATGATCTCTCTTGCAGCCTAGACTTTGGACAGGTGTCGTCACCTCCTCGGGAATCCTGTTAGAAAGGACATCGTTCCTTGTTGTTTCCAGTGAGTTGTTTCCAAGCCTATACCTCGGATAGGGGTTCCTCCTCCTTGGCAACTCTCAAATCTAGTTTACCGTAACGAGTGTTTGCTTGTATCAAGCCCTATCTTGGTATATATCCGAAGGTTCAGAGCCTTGGCCATATTCCATTGAGACGGAGGATTCAGGTGATCCAACCATATCCATTTCGCTCCTACGCCCTCATGCTCTGTTTATGTTGAGGAGGTAGGATAGTCTAGAAGCTTAGTTAGTCGTAGTTAAGATCTGCGGAAACCAGAGAAAAAGCTTAGCTACGGCACATTGGTTTATGCACCCTTGTGTCCTGCCGCTGAGTAAAAAGGATAGGAAATCTTAGTACACCCCTTTTTTACAGTATAAAATCAGCAAAGAGAGATCTTCCTCTCTATAATCCGAAGAGCATGTACTAACACACTTGCAATAGCTGTCCGTTTCCAATAAGCACTCCAGAGGTGCTAATTGAAATGCCAACACATTGATCGACAAAGGAAGAGTATCCATCAGATTCACTCTCAGACACAAGCCAACTCCCACAAAATTGCCCAAACAGATAATCTCAGAGGATTTGAGGCAAGAGTTTCGTGATCTGATAATGATGCTGAGCAGAGTTGGAGGATGCCCCCAAGCGTTCATCTTTGAACCTTGGATGTTTTATTATGTCAACTTGGTGTTGGAAGGCAAAGATTACGTGGACTGGGCACTGATGATCAGTGACAACATACACGAGCAGCTCCGTGGCTTGAGGAGAACAAAAATGTTTTACATGAGCTCTTACATTGTCTACATGTTGGCCAAAATGACGAAGTACAGAGGAGTTTCATATAAGGAACCGATCGGGTGTGGCTCCGATCAATTCAAAATACATGAGGCTTGTTCGCAGTTGCATTTGACAAGCACCACCAACTACAAAAGGGTCAATGACGCCTTCACCATGCACATAACAAGGACCTTGCAACAAAGGACCTACCACAAAATATCTAGGGAAGCACAGGAGCTGATTGAGAAGTTCAGGTGTTGATTTATCCAATTTCCGAAATTTACCTACATAAGGTTGCAAGGATTTTCCTCTTATCCTTATAGATTGCCTCGATATCCCACAAATAGAATAGTGATGCTGGAGATATCTAGGCAACTTATCCCCTACGATAAGATTCAAAAGAAGAAGAAAGGTGGACTTGGATTCCAAATTACCACGGGGAATTCTGACGAAATCTGCCCATCACTACAGGCCGCAAGGGAGGCAGAGAACAAGCTCCAATTCTTCCACCTTTCTTACCATACCATCAGGCAGCACTACGATCCACATAGGAACATTAGATGGATATTGTCCGAAGAGGTCAGACACAATCCATAGATTGAAGACTTCTGGGCAAGTGCAATGGATGAGATCGAGATTAGGAGAAGAATGCTTTCTGGGATACCGTTGGTGATGATCAGAGAATGCGAGATTGTCCCAGTGCCGAATGAAATCGAAGAAGATATAAATGTTGTGTAGGATGATTACGAAACAGTGAGGGATACGCCTTTACCACTCTCGGATTGGTCAGAGCCGGAGATTACCGACTTGGATACACTTTGTATCCCAGTCTTAACATTCACATGGAGTTGGGTAGAGAGGCATGTCAGCTGACTTAAGGGAAGATCAATTCCCCACACATACAATTTGATGGGAGATCATAGATCACTGATAGCTAGATAAAGAAGGTAGGTTGATCAAACTCCAGAGCCAAGAGGGAAAGAGCTAGTTTGACCCGAGCCTTTGAGAGTTGAGGAATCCGCACATACACCATCATAGGCACATTCTCCAAGTCTGCAGGAGGTGTCACTATTTGCTGATCAGAGAGAAGGATTGCATGCAGAGCAGGCAGTGCAAGTGGCAAGTCAGCCACCTCGCAGAGAATCAGTTGGCCAGAGCATCAACATGCTCCGGGAAGAAAATCAGCAAGAGTTTGATGAGGGGACGACCACTGATACTCAGTTTCAGCAGGAGATTGAGGCAGCTCTTGAGGACAATGCTACTTCAGATCAGGAGGCCCATAGCTCAGGAGATACTGAGCCAATCGATGATGATGAGCCTCATTAGAACGAAGGCAGGGAGGAAGTTCATGAGATAGAGGCTGAGGTTGAGCAGCCTTTTGTTATATCAGATATGCGGTAGGACGTGCCAGAGTGGCTAAGGGACAGGATGAGACGTGATCGTGTAGATGAGACTAATCCTGCAGCTGAGATGGAGGAGTTGTTACAAAGGATCAATGCACCTCCAATAAAGAAGAGGTCCAGGAAGTTCTCTAAGATCTCAACGGATGAGGATGGTTCCCGAACTTTACATGTGGCAGTGCCTAGGGTAGAATGTGATCAGGATGAGGCCGTTCCAGAAAACTATGTGATTACGACCATGGAACTTGGCCGCCCTACTAGAGCACAGGTAATTGAGGAGTGTGATAATTCCTATCGAGCACACAAGGATAGATTGTCCTATGTTGAGGGCAAGTATAAGAAATTGAAGGTAGAGCACAAGACACTGATTGGTTATTTGTAGCACTTGTCCCATTCTTGTGGGCAAGAGAATCCGGCAATTGATCTACTAGCTGAATTCTCCAGGGAATCAATCAGTGGATTAGAGGATTTGAAAAGATTGGCACAACAGGCAAAGAAGTGGGTTGCCAGCGTTCGTGTCGAAACAAGAAAGTTTATGGAGGACCTTGCATATGCCTATCGGCAAGCCTCCGATATTATGACTAGGATGGATGCAATTAACCATGCTTGGGGTGAGGCTCGTATCTATCAGACGAGAGTTGTTCTCTGTTTAGGGGCTTTGATGAGCATACCTCTACAGATTTTGGTTGAGGGAGGTGTGATTCAAGAGGGGGATAGATATGACTTCGCGAGATGGTACTCTTTAGTTGTCACAGGCCGAGGGTTCTACGATGCATCTCAGACGGATTTTGTTAGGGTTAGAAAGGCCATGACAAATATTCTGGATGGAGTCCTCAATACGTTGGAGGCAATCTGTGCCAGGAGGCTAACTTTTGAAGAGGTTACTGCAGATGGGTTGAAGAATAGATTGACACCATTCTTTTCTAAAGTGAAGAACTTCACACAGGATGATTTTGAAAACACTTCTACGTTCTCCAGTATTATTCAGAACACCCAGGACGCCCTTGTTGCCTAGAAGAAATCTTATGTCCGGCATGGGCAAACGGTTACGGTATTAGAGTTTCAGTTGGATCACATTCCTCCCATTTCAGATTAGGAAGTTGAGGCAGTATTGGCCAGGTTCATTAGTGTTGACGTGTGTTTTATGACAACACCAACACAGAATAAAATGTCCAACGGTCACTCTATTCTCTCTTGATCAAAGTGTTCCACATGCTAAGATTGTGTGAAAGTTCATGCGTTCGAATCCAAGGTTCGTTTAATGCGAATAGACTCAGTTGGTTGATGTGAATATGCTGGGTATTCCAAGGGGACTTACGTAATTGTTCAACTTTCTATGCTCAAGCAAATGAAGGATTTTGACTATGATGCTCTGGTATTTGAATGGATCAGGAAATGCTGAATTTAAAGGAGGTAGGGAAGGAATTTTACAATCTATTTCTACGGGTGGAATGCAAGGATTAGCTTTGACAGTCTTCAAACCAAACATCATTTCGTCTCCCCTTTGGACAACTTTGACAAAGCTGGTGCAATCTTCAAAGGATGGATGAGATGTTCAGATTGAGATTCACCATGCACACCCCTTCACAATGAAGCAAGTGGGCACAATAAACACAATCGAAG
This sequence comes from Sequoiadendron giganteum, assembly GCA_007115665.2. NCBI lineage: Eukaryota > Viridiplantae > Streptophyta > Pinopsida > Cupressales > Cupressaceae > Sequoiadendron > Sequoiadendron giganteum. The sequence continues at coordinate 258,018,493 of CM021100.1, read as the reverse complement.
TTAAGTGCTGAGATTCCAGTTGACCACGCAGGAGCAGACTTACCGTCAGCAAGTTAGCCAGTGGTATGGATACGGGAAGATATGCCCAAACTAATGTCACATTCCACAATTAACTCTACTTGCATGAAACAAATCTACTTTACTTTACTCTATTCGAATTGGAAAGATGAAAAGATCTCGTCAACTGCCCACAACACAAAATGACGTCACCAATCAATGAAATCTTTATATCATGAGTCTTACACAACAATCTTTTGCAAGAACTTTCAAAAGGAAAGTCTTTCTTTCCTTTCCAACTAAGCTAACTCCTAGCTCTACTTCTATCAATCTCTATCTCTGTCTAGCTCTGATCTATCTCTGATTCTAATTCTAACTGTTTACAAATGAGGGGTGATGCCCCTTTTATAATGAGTCCAATTAGTGGACGGTTCAGATCTGATTACAATAAAGGGCTCAGATTGAGCCACCCATGCCCTAATTAGGGTTTCTGCCCTAAAAACCGCCACCGAGAGGAGTGGGGCAATGAATGCGCCCTCTAGTCCTCATCAATGCACCACACCCTGCCATCAATGCACGTCGTCTCCCTCCAGAAGGTCATCGTCCAGAAGGGCGTTTCCTTTCTCCTTCTTGCTGGCTACAAATTTGATGAATCTGGCCAAGACTGCCTCAACTTCCTGATCGGAGATAGGAGGAATGTGATCCAACTGAAACTCCAAAACTGCAACTGTTTGCCCATGCCGGGCACATGATTTCTTCTAGGCAACAAGGGCATCCTGGGTGTTCTGTATGATATTAGAGAACGTGGCTGTGTTCTCAAAGTCGTCCTGTGTGAAGGTCTTCACCTCAGAGAAGAATGGCGCCAATCTGTCCTTAAATCCATCTGCAATTACCTCTTCAGCAGTCAAGCTCTTGGCAAAGATTGCCTCCAACGTGTTGAAAATTCCATCTAAGATGTTCGTCATGGCCTTTCTGACCCTGACAGAATCTGATGCATCATAGAATCCCCGGCCTGTGACTATTGAAGAATACCATCTGGCGAAGTCGTATCTATCTCCCTGCTGGATAACACCTCCCTCAACCAAAGAGTGTTGAGGTATGCTCATCAAAGCCCCTAAACGGAGAACAACTCTCGTTTGATAGATGCGAGCCTCACCCAAGCATGGTTAACTACGTCCACTCTAGCCATAATATCGGAAGCTTGCCTATAGGCATGTGCAAGATCTTCCATGAACTTTCTTGTCTCTGTACGCACACTGGCAACCCACTTGTCGGCCTGCTGTGCCATTCTCTTTAAATCTTCTAACCCACTGATTGACTCCCTGAAAATCTCAGCTGGAAGTTCAGTTGCCGGATTTTCTTGCCCACAAGGACGAGACAAGTGCTGCACGTAGCTAATCAATGTCCGATGCTCTACCTTCAGCCTTTTGTACTTGCCCTCAACATGGGACAATCTGTCCTTGAGTGCCCGATAGGAATTATCGCACTCCTCTACCACCTGTGCCCCAGTAGGGCGGCCTAGTTCCATGGTTGTCACAACATAGTTCTCAGAAATGGCCTGTCTCTATCACATTCTTCCCGAGGAACTGCCACATGCAAGGTTCGGGATCCATCCTCATCTGTGGATATTTTGGAGAACTTCCTAGCCCTTTTCTTTGCTAGAGGTGCACTGATCCTCTGTAATAATTCTTCCATCTCGGCTGCGGGATTGGTCTCATCTATACGATCACGCCTCATCCTATCCCTTAGCCATTCTGGCACCTCCTGCCGCATGTCAGATATAATAAAAGGCTGTTCTACCTCAGCCTCTACCTCGTGAACCTCTCCTCTGCCATCGTTCTGACGAGGCTCACCGTCATCAATAGGCTCCATGTCTCCAGAGCTTTGGGCATCCTGATCTGAAGTAGCATCAGCCTCGAGAGCCGCCTCAATTTCCTGCTGAAATTGAGTATCAGTAGCCGTCCCCTCATTTGTCTCTTGCTGATTTTCCTGCTGATGTTCTTCTTGGGGCATGTTGATGCTCTGACCCACTGATTCTCTACGAGGTGGTTGATTCTCTACTTGCACTGTCTGCTCTATGTCCAATCTCTCCCTCTGACCAACAAATAACGACACCTCCTGTAAGCTTGGAGAGTGTGTCCGAGATGGCGTATGCATGGACTCCTCGACTACCACTGGGTCAGGTCGAACTGACTCCTTTCCTCTAGGCTCTGGAGTTGGATTACTCAGTCTCCTCTGATTAGTTGTCTGCAATCAGCTGTCTCCCATCAAATTGTAGGTAAGGGGAATTGACCTTCCCTTGAGTCGGCTGACATGCCTCTCTACCCAACTCCGTGTAAATGTCAAGACTGGGATACAAAGTGTATCCAAGTCAGTGACCTCTGGCTCAGACCAATCTGGGAGTGGCAAAGGTGTATCTCTTACTGTCTCGTAGTCAGCCTGTACTACGTTTATATCCTCCTCAATCTGATTTGGCACTGGGATGATCTCACACTCTCTGACCATCCCCAACGGTATCCGAGAAAACATTCTCTTTCTGACCTCGATCTCATCCATTGCACTAGCCCAAAAGTCTTCGATCTGCACCTTGTGCCTGAACTCCTTTGTCAATATCCATCTGATGTTTCTGTGGGGATCGTAGTAATACCTGCTGGTGTGATAGGAAAGGTGGAAGAATCGGAGCTCTGCTTCTGCCTCTCTTGCTGCTTGCAGCGATGGGCAAATTTCATCTAAATTTCCCATAGTAATCGGGAATCCGAGTCTACCTTTCTTCTTCTTCTTCTGAATCTTATCATAGGCAATCAGTTGCCTAGATACTTCCAGCATCACTATCCTGTTTGTGGGATACCGAGGCAGTTTGTATGGATAGGAGGCAAATCCTTGCAGCCTTATGTAGGTGAAGTTAGGAAATTGGATAAACCAACATCGGAATTTCTCAATCATTTCTTGTGCCTCCCTTGATATTCTGTGGTGGGTTCTCTGCTGCAAGGTCCTCGTGATATGCATTGTAAAGGCGTCATTGACCCTCTTGTAATTAGTTGTGCTTGTGAGATGCAATTGAGGACAAGCTTCATATATTTTAAACTGATGGGATCCGCAACCGATTGGTTCCTTGTAAGAGATCCCTCTATATCTCGTCATGCGAGCCAACATATAGACAAGGTAGGAGCCCATGTAAAATGTCTTTGTTGTCCTCACGCCACGAAGCTGGTCATGTATGTTATCACTGATCATCAGTGCCCAATCCATGTAATCCTTTCCCTCTAACACCAAGTTGACAAAATAGAACATCCAAGATTCAAAGATGAACGCTTGGGGGCATCCTCCAACTCTGCTCAGCATCACAATGAGGTCACCAAACTCCTGTCTCAAGTCCTCCGAGACTATCTGCTTGGGCAATTTGGTGCGAGTTGGCTTGGGTTTAATCATCCACCTAGTATTTATCAAATCAGCACACCGGTCTGTGGTGGATAAGTACATCTTTCCAGCTCTCTCTTTCGTCTTGTAGATCATCTTCTCATGAATTGGAATCCCGAATGCCTCCCCGATCGCTTCAGGTGTTAGGTTAGCCAGCATCTTGCCATCCGGTGAAGTGACTGTTCTTTGTTCTGCATTGTAGTGGTAGGCGCACTCCATGATGAGCTCTGGACATCTGATAGCTGGCGGAAAGTTGGCAGCTGCATACAATCCACTTTTGACAATACTGTGCGAAGTCACTGACGGGTGATGGCCTCCAGTCCCCAATATCCTTCTTCTGAATGCTTCCATGTTGAATGAGCCTAAGTTCGTGTCAGCTAGCCTGCCGAGCTTGGATGAAAATTTGGATTCTGGCAAGAATGACTTGCCCAATTTCTTGATCACAGCCTGTCTGGACTCGGTGTGGTTGTTTCTGCTTGTAGCTCTTCTGCTTGATTCGGCCATTCTGCAAAAAAGGCAAGAGAGTCATTAGAAAACAAGATTTTATAAAACAATATATCGCTTTTGAGGGTGCCAACAGATTTTTAAATAAAAAGGCTGCAACACTTTGTCACTTTCAGCTGCAAACCTCAACTACGCTTGTTTACTTCAACGTTCTTAGAAGTTTCTTCTCTGGTTGCAGCAACACAATGCCAAACACTTGAAAATGTTTGCTTGCAGCAATTTATTTACTTTCAACAAATTTGAAACCTCCTCTTTGAAGTTCGTACTTTTCCTTCTAACTTAGCAACTTTCAGCAACTTCAAACTGTTTTTCTCAAGTCGTACTTCAGCATTCAGCAACTTCACTTTTGGCAAATTCGTACCTTCTCAGCAAATGCAGCAACTGGCAACTTGGGAATCCGTGCCTCTCAGCAACTGCAGCCTCAACAAGTTAAGTTGCACTTCCTCCAACAACTTCAACTTTTACAAACTTGCACTTCTCCTTCAGCTCTCTCACAATTTCGAACTTCTCAGCAATTGCAATCTCTTCAAAAAAATTGTACTTTTACTTAGCCAATATCTTGCATTCAGCAATTGGTGAGAGGAATGAAGAGGATTTGAAAATCTTATAGCCTGGTCGAATTCCTGCAGAGGCTATACTTGGCAAATTTTTTGAATTCATTTTCCCTCTCTTTTCTCCATTGTAACACTTGTCATCTGAGGCATCTTCTAGAATTATGAATTCATCATCTCTGCACAGGCCTGCCTCGCCACGTTTGATTTTTTTAAAATATTAAATTGCTCACTCCATTGAACAATTTCGAAATGTTTGGCTAAGTCATTTGATCTTGTCTTCGATTTGGCAAAATTTGTCTAGCTCAAAACTTCTGGCGAAGTGCCTGTCATTTATTTTGCTTGTTTGCCTTAGAGAAATCTCTGAATTTTGCCTTAGGAATTTTATTTAAAATAGGCACTGGGCAAAATACCCATCGAAACGATGTGGACATGGCGTGGAGTAAGCTTGAATCACCTCTGAATTGCAAATGTTTAATACCCAGAAGAAAAATTCTTCCCGAATCCATCGTTTTCATGTGTATCCGGACGAAGGGGTTCTTTTAATTTTTATTATTTAAAAATAATAAAAATGGCTAATGTTTTTAATCTTATCCTCCGCATGTCTTCCACTCCTGTAATTTCCCATTTCTTGGCCTTGGCAAATTCGCTTGATTTTCCTGAAAAAATTCCCTTCTGAAGATTTTTCTAACTCTGGAAATTCCTAGCATCATCCTCGTTCATACTCTCCATTTCTCCTCTAGAAAATACCTTAGGAATTATTTAAAAATATAAATTTCATCTCCAAAGGGCGCATATAGCATGTCATTTTCCATTTCCTTCCTTGGGCAATTCCACGCCTAGACATTTTCTTTCTTACTTAGCCATTTTCACTCTTCAAGTCCCCACATCTAGGCGCATTTCATAGTGTGAAGAGGGAAAATATAAATGAATAACCCTTGATCCCTTTTCACACCCCCTTGGCATTATTTCCCTCTAGGTGCGTATGGTGACTTCTCACCTTCCTTGAGCGCATGTGCCATGGGTAGCTTCCACCTTCAACGTTTTACCTTTCATCCTTACCTTGGGCGTATATGCCATGGAGAAGAGAAATTCCCACGCCTAAGACACGACTCTTCACCTCCCTCTGGCGCTTATGGGCTAGGCTATTTCCATTCTACACTTGAGCGCATTTCACCTAATAGACATTCACTTTATCCTTGAGCGCATTTCACCCTCATCAAAAAAAAAGCAACGCCATCATCTTGTGACCCTTCAACTTCCTATGGTGCATATGGGCTTGCATACTTCCATGTTGGGCGCATTCACTAGTGTTAGGGGGAAAACATTACGTCCATGGTGACTCTTCACCTTCCCTAGGCGCATATGAAGGTGTTGACTTCCTTTTCCAAGCGCATTCATCACATGTGAAAAACCTTCCACGGTGTCTCTTCACCTTCCTCAAGCGCATTTGCTAGTGTGAGAGGGAAATCTCTTGCCTTAGGCGCATATTGGCTTTGCAAAGGAAGGCGCCTCCATCTTGTGACCCTTCAGCTTCCTTGGGCGCATTTCATTATGTGAGATGGAAAATTCATGCCCAAGCTTGACCTTTCACCTTCCTCAAGCGCATTTGGGGGTATGAGGAGGAAAATCTCTTGCCTTAGAGTAATTTTCGTGCCTCTTGAAGGCGCATTTCACTTTTCACCTAAGGAAATTTCATACTTAGAACTTTTGAATCTTCCCTTTCTCCTGGGCGTGTATGAAGCTATCTAATGCCAGTTATCATTTACAAATTTCCAACGCCCTAACCCTGTTCTGGCTTTCTATTTTTCGTAAAATTAGGGTTTCATCGCGTTTCACCCTGGTTTGCTCTCGAACTGGCGTGGTTGTGCCTCCATCTGGTGTCGTCATCCTGTTCACGTCTTATCCGGCACAATACATGCTATTTTTAGCCATTTGCTATTTTTAGCAAACCCTAGAATTGATCAATTTCCGTATCTCTGTTTGCTTTGAAATTTGCTCCAGTTGCCTCTGATGCTGTGAGAGACCTGTTCATGCTTGCTTTTGGTGACGACATGCCATTTTTAGCCACCTGCTATTTATAGTAAGTTTCAAAGTTGCCTGCTTTAGTAGCTCCATTCGACCTGAAACTTGCTATGTCTGATCCTGATGACTTGAGTGCTCTGTTCATACCGACTTCCGACGCAGACCTACTATTTATAGCCGTGTATTGACTTACTAAAAATAGTAAGTCCTCCGATTTTGCTCAAAATTTGCCAGTAGGTGGCCCGAAGGATGCTGATCATGGTGGTGTGCTTTGTTCTGACATCTCTGCACTTCGCTTCATCTATTTTTAGACATGGCAGGGAAACCCTAATCTGACTTGCACGTGGTCCGGACTGCTCTTGATTTATACTGCCTTTCGTTCTGTTCGCTGGAATGAAGTGCTAGGTAGCTGCTGGATTGAAGCAGCTATTTATAGTAAGTGGCAAGAAAGTGGCCAATCCGATGTCGGACGAGTTTGCATGTCACAGTGCCTGTGGGATCTCAAAAAACCCAGAAAAACCCAGAAAACTGGTCAAAGTTCTGGTATCGGCTAAAAATAGTAAGTCCTTGAAAACTGATCCGATCCACTTGCATGTCATATCACTGCGAAGCTCTCGTGAAACCCAAATGGAATATCCGAACGTGCATTGAAAATTCTTGCTTGCAAACCCTAAAAATAGCCTCGGAAGGCTGACCTCGGAAAGTCCCCGACTTGATTTGCATGTTACACCATCGCGAAGGTCGTGGAAAACCCAGATCAATTCTCCTGTCAGTCACCGAGGAATTGCTTGTCTAAACCCTGAAAATAGCCTCCGAAGGCTGAACTGCTAAAAATAGCCAATTGTCTGAATCCGTTCAAATGTCGTGTGTAGGCATTCTGAAGCTGCCTGATTGTGCTGAAGTCATTAGAATCCCGAAATCCTGAGGAACAAGCCTCGAATTAGGCACTTACTAAAAATAGTAAGTGGTCGGATTTCAGTGAGATTTCAGGGGGATTCTGCCTTGAGCTTTCTAAATGTGTTGCTGCACTTAGATTTCACCTGAGTAACCCAATCTTGACCTCAGACGGGTCTAAAGGATAGAAACCCGAAATTTGCCAATTACCTCAACTGAGGTCAAACGGGACATCCTCGGAAGGACAAAAGACTAGAGACAGAGAGAACCAAAGCCAAAAGACTAGAATGGAGCAGAAATTAGGGGGTCCCCATCTTGGATGGGGTGATGTGTGAAAAGGTGACAACAATTAGATTTGCAGCCAGCGAAAAGGAGAAAGGAAACGCCCTTCTAGATGATGACCTTCTGGAAGGGGATGATGCGCATTGATGACAGGTGGTGGTTCGTGATGAGGAGTGGAGAATCTTCAGCGCATTCATTACCCCACTCCTCTCAGTGGCGGTTTTTAGGGCTAGAACCCTAATTAGGTCTTAGGTGGCTCAGTCTGGGCCTTCCATTGTATTTGAATCTAAGCCGTCCATTGGACTGGGCTTGATATAAAAGGGGTATCCCCCCTCATTGTAATAGAAAATAAGACATCAGATATTGGATTAGAATCAGAGATAGAGTAGAGCATAGAAGTAGCATAGCTTAGTTTGAAAAGGAAAGAAAGGTTTCCCTTTGAAATTTTTGTAAGAGTTGTTGTGAAAACTCTCATAATACAAAGATTTATCATTGCTTGGTGGTTCTATCATCTATTGTGAGTAGCTAGCAGGGCTTGTTCGTCTTTCCAATTCAAGTAGATTAGAGTAAAGTAGAATTTGTTTTATTCAAGTAGTTGTTAATTGTGGAGTGTGGCATTTGGTTTGGGCAAGTCTTCCTTTATCCATACCACTAGCGGGCCTGCTGACGATAAGTCTGCCCTGTGTGGTCAACTGGAATTTCAGTACCTAACTTCGGTTGTGACTCGTGTGTCCACTTGCATCGTTGTGACGGAGTGCGCATGTTGGGCCACAATTTGAACATCTTATCCATCCTTTGAAGATTGCATCAACTTTGTCAGAGTTGTCCGAAGGGGAGATGAAACAAAGTTTGGTTTGAAGATTGTCGGAGTCCATCCTCGCATTCCACCCTTAGGAATAGATCATAGATTCCTACCCCCTTATCCCTTTAAATTCAGCATTTTCGGGTTAGTTTAGAAATCGGAGCAATATTGTCAAATCATTCATGTCTTAACTGCTTCACAGAATCAAACAACTACGTAAGTGCCCTTGAATACCCAACATATTCACATCAACCAATTGAGTCTTCGCGATAAAAGGAACCTTGGAGTTGAACGCATGATCTTTCACGCAATCTTAGCATGCGGGATATTTTGATCAAGAGAGAATAGAGTTACCGTTGGACATTTATTCTATGTTGGTGTTGTCATAAAACACACGTCAACAAGACCCAACCAAAAGTGATCATTAACATACTGGAAAAAATACTCAACACGTTCCCGAGTGCTAGTCAGAACAAAGTGCATACTCAAGGAACTGATGTCCTCTCTAATGGACCTTCGAAACCAAATCATGAAAGCTTCATCAACAAGGGAACATGGGACAATCATTGCCTTCAAATCCAACTCCCAAAATGGACTAATGTGAGGTAAGGCATCACTCAACCAAAGGGATGGATTGTCAAGCATGTTAACACCATGTTTGAATAACACCTTGGTGTCAAAGATGTGAAAGACAACATGGATCAACACTTTCAAAGTGAAAACTTTATCCTCAAACCCACTTATGAATTCTTGATCAAACGACCTTCTTGAAATATTATCAATTGCAAGGTTCAACTCACCCTCATGATTTGCAAGCAAATCATCAATAAGCTGAAACCCACATTCCATATTGTGTTTGGAAACTGCATTAGGAACTTGTTGTGACCTTTTCACACATCACCCCATCCAAGATGGGGACCCCCTAAATTTTGCTCCATTCTGGTCTTTTGGCTTTTGTTCTCTCCATCTCTAGCCTTTGTCCTTCCGGGGAGGTCCCGTCTTTTGACCTAGGTGGAAATGATTGCCAAGTCTACGAAATTAGGGTTCCTATCCTTCAGGCTTTTTTGAGGTCAAATTAAGTTATCAAGATAAAATCCAAGTGCAACAGTACAGTAAGAAGGCCCAATACAGGATCCCACTGAAATCTTACTGAAATCTGACAACTTACTATTTTTAGTAAGTACCTAATCGGGGGTCTTTTCCTCAGGATTTCGGGATTCTAACTACTCCAGCATATTCAGGTAGCTTCAGAGTGCCTACACATGAAATTTGAACAGATTCAGACAATTGGCTATTTTTAGCAGTTCAGCCTTCGGAGGCTATTTTTAGGGTTTAAATGTACGATTCTCCAATGCATGACTGGAGAATGGATCTGGGTTTTTCAAGACCTTCGCAATGGTATAACATGCAAACCGAGACAAGGACTTTTAACAGTACAGCCTTCAAAGGCTATTTTTAGGGTTTGCATGCAGTGATTTTCAGTGCATGTTTGGATATTCCATGTGGGTTTTGCGAGAGCTTCGTAGTGATATGACATGCAAGCGGAATAGGTTAGTTTTCAGGGACTTACTATTTTTAGCTAGTGCGAGCACATCGACCAGTTTTCTAGGTTTTTCTGGGTTTTTTGAGATCACACGGGCACTGTGACATGCAAAATCATCCGACATCAAATTGACCTCTTTCCGGACACTTACTATAAATAGCAGTTTCACCCCAGCAGTTACCCAACACTTCAGTCCAACAAGCAGAGTAACAAACAGCAGAAATCAAGGGAATCGGGAGCAGTTCGGGACGCATGCAAGTTAGATTAGGGTTTCCCCTGCTATATCTAGAAATAGATGGAACGAAATGCAGAGATGTCAAAATGGAGCATGCCACCGGGATCAGCATCTTTCAGATTGCCTACTGGCAAAATTTGAGCACGATCTGAATACTTGCTATTTTTAGTAAGTCATCTCATGGCTATAAATAGCACGTAATGCGCTAGAGGCAAGTGCGAATAGGTCACTAACAGCATCAAGAACAAGTGGAACGAATCTTAGAGCAAACGGGGATACAAAAATTGATCAATTTTAGGGTTTGCTAAAAATAGCAAATGGCTAAAAATAGCATACTAGCGTGGACGGAGGATATAAACAAGGTGGCAAAATGAGTGGAAGCACAACCATGCCTGCTCCAGCTCAGAACGGGATGAAATGCAAGGGAACCCTAATTTCTCCGAGTTTGCTAAAAATAGAAAGCCAAGGCATGGCTAGGGCGTTGGAAATTTATAAGAGGTAACTGGCGTGGAGACACATGAAGTACGCCCAGAAGGAATGGAAAGGTGTGAAAATCTCTAAGTGTGGGGTTTCCTTCACACTGGGCTAAATGCGCCCTCAAAGGTTGAAGTGGAAGTAGCCTATGCTATTTGCGTCCTCAAATTCCTTGAGTATGGGTGAAATGTGCCCACATGATGATAAGGCATAGCAAAATGTTCTAAGGCAAGTAAAATCCCTCACATACCCTCAAATGCGCCCTCAAAGGTTTAAAATGGAAGCACACTAGGCTAAATGCGCCCAAGGGAGGTGAAAGGTCACTGAGTGTTGGCGCTTTCCTTTGCCTAGGCAAAATGCGCCCAAGGGTGGAAGCTGACCATGCAATATGCGCCCAAGGAAGGTGAAGGGTCACCAAGGGCGTGGAAATTCCTTCATCACTCCTCATATGTGCCTTCAAGTTCCTCCTCCCCATAGCAAATGCGCCCAAGGTGGCAAGGTAAAAGGTAAAACGTTGAAGTTGTTAAGGAAATGCGCTAAGCTTAGGGAAATTCCTCTTCACACCCCTATTTGCGCCTAAGACTGGAGGTTGACTAGGCCAAATGCACCCTAGAGTGGAAGTGTCATGTGTGATTTGCGCCCAAGGTGTTTTCCTTCTCCACATGCCATATGCGCCTAAGGCAAAGGTAAAGCTAGGGGTGGCGTGATTTTGAAAAATGCTAAGGCTAGATAATTTTTCCCCTCCACATGTGGTATGCGCCTAAAGTGAAAGTTGATGCACAAGGTGAAATACGCCCCTCATGAGTAATCTGAAATGATTCTTCTAGAAATCTTTCCTAAGGCGAGAAGAATTGTTAAGGCGTAGAAAAGGATAAAATGGAAGTTGACATGCTCCAATGCGCCCTTCAAGGGTGAGATGATTAAATTTAAATTTTCTAAGGCATTTTCTAAGGAGAAAATGAGAAATACGCCTAGGAGGTGATGCTAAAAATTTCTAGGGACAAGATGAGATATGCCAGATAGGGAAAATTCTTCAGGAGAAAATCAAAGAAAAGTGCCAAGGCAGAGAAACTGGAGATTGCAGGTGTGGAAGACGTCCGAAGTGAAGAGAAATAAACCTTAGCCATTTTATTATTTTAAAATAATAAAAATTAAAAGTACCCCTTCATTCGGATACACATGACAACGATGAGTTCTGAAAAGAATTTTCTTCTGGGTATTGAACGTTGTTGATTGCGAGATGATTTGAACTTGTTCTATGCCTTGCTCACATCATTTTGGTGGATATGTTTGCCCGGTGTCTATTTTGATAAAATTCCTAAGGCAAATTTGAAGAATTTCTCCAAGACAAACAAATAAAATGAATGAGATGTTTCGCTGGAAGATTGAACTGGATAATTTTGCCAAGGCAAGCATGAGATAAAATGACTTAGCCAAGTAAATTCGAAATTGTTCAGGGAAGTGAGTGATTTAATATTTTAAAGGAAACAATGCAATGAGGCAGGCCTGTGCAGAGATGATGAAATTCATAATTCTAGAAGCTTGAGATTCTGATGCTTCAGATGACAAGTGTTAAGACTGGAAAAGAGAGGGAAAATGAAGTAAAAAATGTGCTAAGTATAGCCTCTGCTGGATTTCGACCTGGCTATAATATTCTGAGTCCTCTCCATATTTTTCACAAGTTGCTGAATGCAAAGCACTTTCTGAAGCTGAAGTACGAGTTTGCAGAGGTAGAAGACCCTCAAGTTGCTGAAAAATTCGAAATTGTGAAAAGAGCTGGAGGTTGCTGAGAAGTGCGACTTGGCAAAAGGTTGAGCTGACTAGGGCGTGGCTAAGCAAGTTTGAAGTCGCTGAAGCTATTGAAGTACGAATTTTTTGAAGAATTCCCAAGTTCCCAGTCACAAGTTATTGAAGAAATCCGAATTTAAGCAGAAGCTTGAACTGCTATGAAGTACGAATTTGAGAGGAGCAAATAAGTTGCCGAAACTGCATAGTTAGGAAGAAAGTACGAACTTGAAGAAAGAAGTTTCAAATCTACTAAGGGCGAATTGCTGTAGGCATACATTGCCAAGCATCAGACGTTGTGTTGTAGCAAGTAGAGAGACTTCTAGAAAAACGTTGAAGTAAACAAGAGTGTTGAGGTTTGCAGCTGAAAGTGACAAAGTGTTTCAGCCTTTCTACTTAAAAATCTGCTAGCACCCTCAATGGTGATTATTTTATTATTTTATTATCTTGTTTTCTAACTCTCTTGCCTTTTTGTAGAATGGTTGAATCAAGCAGAAAGGCTGCAGGCATAAACAACCACACTGAATCTGCAAAAGCAAACACATTGAGCCAGGAAGTGATCAAGAAGTTGAGCAAGTCTTTCTTGCCGGAATCAAAATTTTCTTCAAAGTTGGGCAGGCTGGCTGACACGAACTTGGGCTTGTTCAACCTGGAGGCATTCAGAAGAAGGATAATGGGGACTGGAGGCCATCACCCATCAGTGACTTCGCACAACATCGTGAGGAGCGGACTGTATACAGCTGCTAGTTTTCCGCCTGCTATCCGATGTCTAGAACTAATCATGGAATGCACCAACCACTACAGCACAAAGCAGAGGACAATCACTTCGCCATACGGCAAGATTTTGGCCAACCTTACACCTAAAGCAATCGGAGAGGCATTCGGGATTCCAGTTCATAAGAAGATTATCTATAAAACAAGGAAAGGGCCGAAAGAATGTATTCATCCACAACGGACCGGTGTGTTGATTTGATAAATACCAGGTGGATGATCAAGCCCAAACCAACTCGTACAAAATTACCCAAACAGATAATCTCAGAAGATTTGAGGCAAGAGTTTGGGGATGTGATAATGATGCTGAGCAGAGTTGGAGGATGTCCCCAAGCGTTTATCTTTGAACCTTGGATGTTTTATTATGTCAACTTGGTGCTAGAGGGAAAAGATTACGTGGATTGGGCACTGATGATCAGTGACAACATACATGAATAACTTCGTGGTGTGAGGAGAACAAAAACATTTTACATGGGCTCTTATATTGTCTACATTCTGGCTCGCATGACAAAGTATAGGGGAATCTCCTATAAGGAACCAATCGGGTGTGGTTCCCATCAATTTAGGATACATGAGGCTTGTCCATAGTTGCATCTGACAAGCACCACCAACTACAAAAGGGTCAATGACGCCTTCACTATGCATATAACGAGGACCTTGCAGCAAAGGACCCATCACAGAATATCTAGGGAAGCACAAGAGCTGATTGAGAAGTTCGGATGTTGGTTTATCCACTTTTCAAAATTCACCTACATAAGGCTGCAAGGATTCTCTTCATATCCTTATAGATTGCCCCGGTATCCCACCAATAGAATAGTGATGCTGGAAGTATCTAGGCAACTCATTGCCTATGATAAGATTCAAAAGAAGAAGAAGAAAGGTGGACTTGGATTCCCAATTACCATGGGGAATTCAGAAGAAATATGCCCATCGTTGCAAGCAGCTAGGGAGGCAGAAAATGAGCTCCAATTCTTCCACCTTTCCTGCCACATCAGCAGACACCACTATGATCCCCACAGGAACATCAGATGGATATTGTCAGAAGAGTTCAGGAACAAGGCACAGATCGAAGACTTTTTGGCAAGTGCAGTGGATGAGATCGAGATCAGGAAGAGAATGTTCTCTCGGATACCATTGGTAATGATCAGAGAATGCGAGATTGTCCCAGCGCCAGATCAAATTGAAGAGGACATAAACGTTGTACAAGCTGACTATGAGATAGTGAGAGATACGCCTCTACCACTCCCAGATTGCTCAGAGCTAGAGATTACCGACTTGGATACTCTCTGTATCCCAGTCTTGACATTCACACGGAGTTGAGTAGAGAGGCATGTCAGCCGACTTAAGGGAAGATCGATTCCCCTTACATATAATTTGATGGGAGATCATAGATCGCTAGCAGCTAGACAGAGAAGGTAGGTGGGTCAAACTCCAGAGCCAAGAGGAAAAGAGCCAGTTCAGCCTGAGCCTTTGGTAGTTGAGGAGTCCTTGCATACACCATCTCGGGCAAACTCTCCAAGTTTACAGGAGGTATCATTGTTTGCTGATCAGAGGAAGAGATTGCAGACAAAACAAACAGTGCGAGTGGCAAGTCAGCCACCTCGTAGAGAATTAGTGGGCCAAAGCATCAACATGCCCCGAGAAGATAATCAACAAGAAAATCAGCAAGAGACAGATGAGGGGACGACCACTGATACTCAGTTTCAGCAGGAGATCGAGGCAACTCTCGAGGAGGATGCTACTTCAGATCAGGATGTCCAGAGCTCGGGAGATATTGAGCCTATTAATGATGATGAGCCTCGTCAGAATGAGGGCCGGGGAGAAGTTCATGAGGTAGAGGCCGAGGTTGAGCAGCCTTTTGTTATATCAGATATGCGACAGGAGGTGCCAGACTGGCTAAGGGATAGGATGAGACGTGACCCTATAAATGAGATTGACCCTACAGCCAAGATGGAGGAGATGCTATAGAGGACCAGTGCACCTCCAATGAAGAAGGCGGCTAGGAAGTTCTCCAAGATCTCAACTGATGGGGATGGATCTCGGACATTGCATGTGGCAGTGCCTTGGGTAGAGTGTGATCGGGATGAGGCCGTTCCGGAGAATTATGTGATTACGACTATGGAACTTGGCTGCCCTACTAGAGCACAAGTGGTGGAGGAGTGCGATAATTCCTATCGAGCAGTCAAGGATAGACTGTCCTATGTTGAGGGCAAATACAAGAAGTTGAAGGTAGAGCACAAGACATTGATTGGCTACGTGCAACACTTGTCCCGTCCTTGTGGGCAAGAGAATTTGACAATTGAGCTCCCAGCTGAGTTTTCCAGGGAGTCAATCAGTGGGTTAGAAGATTTGAAAAAGATGGCACAACAGGCAGACAAGTGGGTTGCTGGCGTCCGTGCTGAAACAGGAAAGTTTACGGAGGATCTTGCACATGCCTATAGGCAAGCCTCCGATACTATGGCGAGAATGGATGCAGTTAATCATGCTTGGGGTGAGGCTCGTATCTATCAGACGAAAGTTGTTCTCCGTTTAGGGGCTTTGATGAGCATACCTCTACAGGTTTTGGTTGAGGGAGGTGTGATTCAGTAGGGGGATAGATATGACTTTGCCAGGTGGTACTCTTCAGTGGTCACAGGCCGAGGATTCTTTAATGCATCACAGACGAATTCTGTCAAGGTCAAAAAGGCCATGACAAATATCTTGGATGGAATTCTCAACAAATTGGAGGCAATATTTGCCAGGAGGCTGATTTCTGAAGAGGTGATTGCAGATGGTTTAAAGAACAAATTAACACCATTCTTTTCTGAGACGAGGACCTGCACGTAGGATGATTTCGAGAACACTTCTACGTTCTCCAGTATTATTCAGAACACCCAGGACGCCCTTGTTTCCTGGAAGAAATCTTGTGCCCGGCATGGGAAAATTGTTATTGTTTTAGAATTTCAGTTGGATCACATTCCTCCCATTTCGGATTAGGAAGTTGAGGCAGTATTGGCCAGGTTCATCGGATTTGCGGCCAGCGAGAAGTAGAAAGGAAACGCCCTTCTGGATGATGATCTTCTCGAAGGGGACGATGTGCATTGATGGCGGATAGTCGTTCATTAATGAGGAGTGGAGAATCTTCGACACATTCATTGCTTTACTCCTCTCAGTGGCGGTTTTTAGGGCAGGAACCCTAATCAGGGCATATGTGGCTCGATCTGAGCCTTTCATTGTAATAGAATCTGAACCGTCTACTGAGATGGGCTTATTATAAAAGGGGCATCCCCCCTCATTTGTAAATAATTAGAATCAGATATCAGAGTTAGACAAAAATCAGAGATAGAGTTAAGCTAGATAGAAGTTAAAAGTAGAGCTAGGAGTTAGCTTAGTTTGGAAAGGAAATAAAGACTTTCCCTTTGAAAGTTTTTGTAAAAGATTGTTGTGTAAGACTCTCATAATATAAGGATTTTCATTGATTGGTGATTCTATCTTGCATTGTGGGTAGTTGACTAGATTTTTTCATCTTTCCAATTCAAGTAGAGTAGAGTAAAGTAGACTTCGTTTTTATGCAAGTAGTGTTAATTGTGGAATGCGGCGATTGGTTTAAGCAAATCTTTCTGTATCCATACCACTAGCAGGTTTGCTGACGGTAAGTCTGCCCCTGCATGGTCAACTGGAATTTCAGTGCCTAACTTCGGTTGTGATTTGTGTGTCCACTTGCTTCGTTGTGAAGGGCTGCGCACGTTGTATCACAATTTGAACATCTTATCTGTCCTTTGAAGATTGCACCGACTTTGTTAGAGTTGTCCGAAGGGGAGACAAAACAAAGTTTGGTTTGAAGATTGTTAAAGCATGTCCTTGCATTCCATCTTTAGAGATAGATTGTAGAATTCCTATCCCTTTTCCTTTTAAATTGAGCATTTCCCGGCCAGTCTAGATATCAAGAGCCTCACAGTCAAAGCCTCACAGTCAAAATCCTTTATTTGCTTGACAAAAAAATCGAACAATTACGTAAGTCCCCTTGGAATACCCAACATATTCACATCAACCAACTGAGTCTACTCGCAATAAAAGGAACCTTGGAATTGAACGCATGATCTTTCACGCAATCTTAGCAGCAGAATACTTTGATCAAGAGAGAATAGAGTGACCGTTGGACATTTTATTCTGTGTTGGTGTTGTCATAAAACACACGTCAACAAAACCCATTTCTTGTTGTTGTCATTTAATGTTTAAGTTCCCATCTCAAAGAGGGGATTATCATAAGCTGCCTTGGCACTTACTTCAAAGAGAGGGTTATCCAAAATTTGAAAATCTTTGCCTTTCTCACGTTCAAGGCCAACTTGCTGGTCCAAATCTGCACATGCAACTTCCGATTTACTTGTGAAGTTTCTAAGATCAAACTCCTCTTGAAGACAATTACCTCTGACAAGCCTATGGGCTTCTAGAAATAGGCTATCTGTCATCGAAGAGCGAATGGCTAAAATGGGGACATTGCATTCATTCTATGCCAGATTTCGTAAATCCTTCACATCCGGTACATACATTTTTCCCTTATACCTAAGCAATCCACTAGGTTCAACTTGAAAACCTTCATACTTATAATCTTGAGGATTTTCCATAAGTGCTTGCTTAACTTGTAAGTAGTACTCATCCACTTGACATTTCTGGAGTACTTTCCCTTGGAAATCGGTTTGAATTGCTACTATCAAAGCAATGTGACGTCTCCGACTTAGTGCATCAGCAATCCGATTTTCTTTTCCTTTGATATAATTGATATTAAAATCATAATCTGCTATCAAGTACAACCATCTTCTTTGTCTGGCATTTAGATTTGGCTGAGTAAAAGGATACTTCAACCCATAGTTGGAAAACTCGCCCCAAGAAAAAACTCGCCGAGCCAAAAAATGCAGAGTTTTTAAAACTCGGAAAAAACTCGGCAAAAAAACTCGGGAACTTAAAAAATTGCATAAATTTCATTAGAAACACATTTTTTTTGCAAAATTCAATGACAAGATAAATCCAATGAATCCATAAATGAGTACAAAAGTGTTTTCTATTTATTTTGATTGACTTCAATGTAAATTGATTATAAAATTGCATTCTTATGTGAAACCCCGATGGCTAAAAGCCTAAAAGTCTAATACATGAAAGCAATAAAACTAGAACTAGAAGCAAATACTAAACAGTAACTAAATACAACATGCTAGGCTTTCCTCTTCCCTAGTCTAGCAGCAGCTAGGGAAGAAGGGGTGGGTCCTCTAGCCCTCCCGCGTGTGCGTGGTAGTGGTGGCGGTGATTGCACTCGTGGTGCTACTGCTACTGCTACTGGCTCCTCGGCTGGCATGGAAGGTTGTGTCTGTGGCTCTGGCTGAATCTCATCGATATCCTCAGGAATGTCCTCCAACCCTACATCTCCTGATGCACCCACATCCTCCATTGCTTGTCTCTCAAAGTCAAGGATCTCGTCCGCGCTAAACAATGGAGGTTGCTCATCTCGCCCTGTCCAATCACTATAAGGATCTATCTCATCTAAATCAATAGGATCCAGTGATTTATCTTCTACTCTCTTTGTGCGCAACTGAAGGTTGTATTGCACAAAGACAAGATCATTCAGGCGCTTTTGTGCTAACTTGTTCCTCTTTTTCGTGTGAATGGACTCGAACAAGCTCCAATTGCGCTCACAACTAGATGCACTACAGGGCTGACATAATATGCGGAGGGCAATTTTTTGAAGATGTGGGGTTTTTCCACCCCAATTTTTCCACCAAACCTCTGCAAAAAAAAAAAATATTGAAGAGTTAGAAAACAAAGTCAAAGACTCAAAAGTCAAAAGTAAAACACATTTTATCAAATTATATGATGCATGTGAAATAAACTTCAAAGTTAAAGACTCCCAATTTTATACCTGGTGGCAAAGTGTTTCTTCCTCTAAGAGCCATCTCTGAAGAAAAGAGATTACCAGTTGCTTCCCTGTACATATCCAACTTGATGACGATGTGGTCTCTGTGATGTCCCCGAGTGGGCCCCTAGCGGAAGGTGACGTAGGTCTGTCCGCGCGGTTTGTTCCAGCCACGTGTCCGGGGTCCTCGTCGAGGAGGCCTGCCCTGGGGTTGCCCCCTTAACGCGGGGAGGTGCCGTTCATTGACAGTCCGGGCTTTTGGTGCAACGGTTACTAACTTGGTATCAGAGCCGGGAGGTCTCGAGGTCGAGACCCGCGGAGCGTGGTGGGCTGTGATGTCCCCGAGTGGGCCCCTAGCGGAAGGTGACGTAGGTCTGTCCGCGCGGTTTGTCCCAGCCACGTGTCCGGGGTCCTCGTCGAGGAGGCCTGCCCTGGGGTTGCCCCCTTAACGTGGGGAGGTGCCGTTCATTGACAGTCCGGGCTTTTGGTGCAACGGTTACTAACTTGGTAAGGTATTGCTCTGATACCAACTGTAAGAACCCACACCTAGTGGACTCTAACGAAACCAAGTTTCTGCCTTATATTTAAATAAACTTTGGGTTTATTAACTATGCTTGATGTGTTAGATATTTTCCAAAGACTTTTCCAAGTAAATAGAAATGCATGGGCAACAAAGAATAATGCTGATTATTATAATTCAAGAGCAGCTGTAGCAAATCTTTATAATTTCATTCTCAAATCAGTTTTACCAAGGTTTGCAATTACAACATATTCATTCCAATTCATAATATTTTACTTGAAATACAATCAATATCATACCCGGTGTGCAAACTAGCAAGAAGCTGGTTTGAAAGTGCATTAGCAGCAGTATTGGAAAGTCTGATATAACTTACAGCAGCACACCCTCATTAGATTAGATGCCCAGCCATGTTGTAGAAGCAACCCAAATGCCAACATTTTGCTGCAAGGAAAACACGTCTAGCACCAAGGAGATGAAATAGCCTTCCAAAGCAATATATTTTGCCCAGAAATCACCAATATAGCAACAGCTATGGCTATCAATGAGTATCTTCAGACCTGTTATAGAAATCCTTTAAATCTGCTTGAAAGCCCTTCACTATACTTGCAATTTCTTCTCAAATAAGCCCAGATTTCAATAAAGTAGTAGCAAGATACGAAGTGGTAAAGAGCAGCAATAAACCCCTTTAATATCTTTCACAAATCTGCTCAAACACTGTAGCGTTTACTGTTCACGCAGTACTGTAGCACGACACTGTTCACATGCACTGTAGCGCGGGTACTGTTCACGCGTCACTGTAGCAGCCAACACAAAGCTTGGAAATTGATCGTTAACGGCTGCTAATGATGAATCTTCGGGTCTGCACTTGAAAGACCTTCAATAATCTTCAAACCCTAAATAAAATCTTCACCTTTAAGCACAAATAGAACTTCTGGATGAAGCCCTCCTGAATGCCAAATTCAATGGATATTTCACCACCTCAAATGGCTGCAACACTAAAGAGTTTATCGTTCTTTAATGGCTTGAGAGACAGAAACCCTAGGCTTCTCCTTCTCAGAGAAATTCTCATCAAAACAAATGCTCAATCCAATAATCATCTCATAATGAGTTCGATTTGTCTTGGCAGTATATATATCTCCTTTCAAGAATTTGACCCAAAGCAATCTTTTAATAATCATTTAAATAAATGATTAATTTCGCCCTTTTTAACTTAGGACAAATATTTAATAAATGGCGTCCCCTTTTGATTAATAATTAAATGCTCATTTAATTATTATTTTAACCCCTCTTTTATAAAGTATTAAATACTTTATAACTCGCCATTTAATAATTTTAATATTTCATTAAAGTGACTTTATCTTATAAAGTCAAATTAATAAACATTTAATAAATATTAAATGCCCAAGTAAACACTGTATGTTCATCAGATCATCAAACTAGGTCGAAACTGAGCTGACCAACTGAACCAGGTGCCCTGCTAAAAATAGCAACTCCTGCCTGCCTGACTTACTATAAATAGTAAGTATCTGTAAATCACTCTGGAAACGTCTGCTAAGGCCCAAACCTGAATCAACTGAAGAAGTAACGTCCTGAAACTCTGGATAACTACCAAGGAAGACCCTCTCATCACATTTGTCAGCCTACGAGGGTCAAATGATAGGCTAATCCTTACGAACTCTGATGCTCGCAAAATGGGGACATTACAGTCTCTCGCTGCAACCTCAGATTCCATCCTCTGAAAGCATGTCATGAGCCCCTCCATAATCTCTCCATTAGGATCGGAGAAGCTCTCTGAGAAGAGATAATAAGGGTTGAGGAAGTACCCTGCTGCATGGATGGGTTGGTGGAGTTGATTGTTCCACCTCCTATCAACAATTTCCCATATGGGATCAAATTTCAAGCTGTTCCCCATGTAGTAACTTTTGATAGCCTCTTTGGCCCTATCCATGGCCTCATAAATATATCCCATGGGGTTTTATCCCCATCTACCAAGCGAAGGACTCTTACCAAGGGCTCCGACACCTAGATTAAAAATACAAAAAGATCAAAGTTAGAAATTTATAATGAAAGGCTTAAAGTTAAATTAAAAAAAAAAAATATTTATATTCAACTTGAGTTTAAAATTAAAATCAAAGTTTTGAAGTTACCTTCACGATCTCTGTAGCTTTTTGTGCAAACAAGTGGTCAAAGACTATTGCAGCAACTCTCTCTCCTTCGGGCTTCTTTGAATATGAGGAGTCATTCCATGCTTGACTCACAAACATTTGTTTTAAAAAGCCCAAAGAATCCAAAATGCTTTGCAACGTTATGAAAATCATTGCAAACCTTGTTGCACCTAGTCTCACCAATTCCTTCCCTTGCGTATGATCTCTCATCAAGCTAAGAACCCAAGGGTGATT
Source organism: Sequoiadendron giganteum (assembly GCA_007115665.2). Lineage (NCBI taxonomy): Eukaryota > Viridiplantae > Streptophyta > Pinopsida > Cupressales > Cupressaceae > Sequoiadendron > Sequoiadendron giganteum. The sequence goes on along the minus strand of CM021100.1, from coordinate 257,996,410 downwards.
GTAGATAAATTTTGTGATGCTCCTTGCATCATCTACAATCGGTGCCACGCAAACAAGTTTGCCTATGTCCTCCAAAAGAAGGTCAAGGCAATGTGCCACACAAGGTGACCAAAAGAGTGATGGATGTCTAATCTCAAGCATTCTTCTTGCTGCCACATACGCTGCTGCATTATCTGTGATAACTTGCACCACATTAGCAATCCCCACCTCCATCACAACTTCTTCCAACAATGTACACAATGTATCTGCAGTTTTTATCTTGTTGGAAGCATCTATCGACTTCCAAAACACAACTTCACCTTTGCAAGCAACCAAAAAGTTAATGATGGTGCGGTTTCTCCCATCCGTCCACCCATCAAAAAAAAATGGAGCAGCCATATTTCTTCCATTTATCTTTTTGTTGTTCAATCACTTGCATTGCCCTTTGGGTTGCATTTGTGAGCAACCTGCAGGTACAAAGTAAAATAATTAAATAAGTACAAAATTGTAAGTTTTAAACAAAAAATAGCTTCAATTCAACATAAATAATAAATTATAAATTAATTTGATTTAAAGAACATAAACTTAGCATAAAATTTAAGTTGACTTTCACCTACCTCCCACTCAAATCTTTGCGAGAAGGTGGCTTGAAGCTTTTTCCCGCAACTGTCAATGCAATGACCATATTGTGCCAATAGGGACTACTCGCCACATTAAATGGTATGTTATTGAAATACCAAAAGTCAGCACATGCCGACTCGCCATGTTGATGCACCTCCTTGTTCCATCCTGTAGCCTCCAATGATACCTGTGCTCCTAGTGTGTTTTGAGGCACAAAAAAACTCTGTGGGTTGCGTGAAGATGAAGGTGGTGGTGGCACTGGCACTCTAGTCGAAGTCGAACTAGAGGAAACGGGGGGCCTAGAGGACAGTACAGCTGTGGCTGTGCTATGAACGCGAATCCGTGAACCACGAAGAGAGCCAACAATGCCAATATCTCCCTCCTCATCTGACTCTATCTCCATGTGCTCAGCCTCGTGCTCCTGAGTTTGGCCATGGGCATGCGCATGTCCACTAGCTATGGCAGCTGCTATGCTTTTTTTGCCCTCTCCCTTTGCATTTTTCTTTCCTCGACAATTGAGAGTAGTGCAAGCATCTCCCTTCTAATCTCTTCTTTGGGCTTCTCACAAGGCTTGGCATCACGCTAAGGAATGCCTGCAAGATGGTATTTGAGGCGATTTATGCCTCCATGATATGTATTCTTGCACTCACTGCAAACAACTATTCCAGGTATGTGCCCTCTCACACCATACTTCCATGTAGGGTCTCTAGCCCCTGCAGGACGAGTGCCTGGAACCCATGATGATGGTGTAGACGGGGTGGAACATGATGGGGTGGGGTTGGAACCTGATGCTGAGCTAGAAGCCATTATAGTGTGTATTCAATGCTCAATGATCAATCTACACACAAAAAAAATATGTACAACATATTAGTTTTTTAATACAAAAAACTTTAAAAAACAACCTAAATCATTAAAAATTTAAAACTTTAAAGATATAGAGCTAAATTTGATTTAAATTGATGCAAATGTGTTTAAATGAATTATATACTAACATTATTAACTAATTTTATCATTCTACACAAAAAATGAACCTAGGTCTGAAAATTTCAAAAAACAATGAAAAAAATGAAAAAAATCAGCAAAAATCAACAAAAGATTGTGATGAATCTCGTTTTTTGGATTGTAAATGCAAAAAAATTGTTTCTTTGTGCTCTATTATGACTTTTTTTCAATTTGGAATGAGTATTTTGCAAGAAGAATGAAAGAAAATGATTAAGCAGAAATAAAAAACAAAAACAAAACCCCTACCTGTGAATCGAATTTTTCTTCAAAATCCACACAAAATGGCGTTTGAATCTGCTCTCCTCGATGGAAAATCGTTGGAAATGATATTTCCTTGCTTGGGGGGGGGGGGGTTTTAGCTCCTCACACAAAGTATTATACAATTTCGAAATGAAATGAAAGATTAAAAAGACGTTTTTACTTTATGTGTTGTGCGGACGAGTGTTTTTGTCGGATTCGCAAGTTTTTGGCGAGTACTCGCCACTAAAAACTCCCGAGTTTTTGTAAAAACTTGAAAAAACTCGAAATTTCTGGGTGGCGAGTTAAACTTGTAAAAACTCGCCTTGAGAAAAAACTTGCAAGTTTTTGAAAACTCGGCGAGTTTTTTGCGAGTGTGCCAACTATGCTTCAACTCATTATGGTCAATTTTTAGCTCAAAAGGCTTTCCCAGTAAATAATGTCTCCACGTTTTCAAAGCATGAACTACAACTGCCAAATCTAAATCATGCAAGGCATAATTCATTTCATATGGTTTTAGCTTCCTTGATTCATATGCAATCACTTGTCCATCTTGCATTAATACGCCTCCTAACCCTTCTTCGCATGCATCAGTGATAACCATGAAACTTCCTTCAAGATCATGTACTTTTAGGATTGGTGCAGTGGTTAGCTTCTCTTTGAGTAGGTCAAATGATTCTTGACACTTCTCATTCCATTCGAACCTCTTTCCTTTCTTCTGCAAAGAAGTTATAAGAAAAACAATCTTAGAAAAGTTTGCAACAAACCTTCTATAGTATCCTGCCAATTCCATAAATCTTTTCACTTCAGACACGTTTTTGGGTATAGGCCATTGAATTACTGCTTCAATCTTTGCTGGATCAACTGCAATTCCTTCTGTTGATATCACATTTTTTAAATAATGTACTTTTTCTTGGAAGAAAGTACACTTGGAAAGCTTTCCATACAACTTGTGCTCTCTTAACCGTTGTAGAACCATTTCTAAGTTCTTACAGTGTTCTTCCTTATTTCTAGAATAAATCATAATGTCATCTAGAAATACTAACACAAACTTGTCAAGATAATCTCTGAACACACTATTCATAAGATTCATGAATGCTGCTGGTGCATTTGTTAAACCAAATGGTAAAATAATAAACTCATAGTGTCCATAGCAAATTCTGAATGCAGTCTTGATATCTTCATCTTTAACTCTCAACTGGTGATATCTAGACCTCAAATCTATCTTTGAAAATACAGCTACCCCTCTCATTTGATCAAACAAATCATCTATGCGGGGCAACAAATATTTATTCTTAACTGTAGCTTTGTTAAGTATATGATAGTTGATGCACAGTTGCAAAGTTCCATCTTTCTTTTTGACAAATATAATAGGTGCTCCCCAAGGTGAGACACTTGGTCTTATTAGTCCTTTGGACAACAATTCATCTAATTGAGTCTTGAGCTCCATAAGTTCTGTAGTGGTCATCCTATAAGGTACCTTTGATATAGGATCAGATCTGGGAACTATATCAATTGAGAAGTCAAACACTCTTTTTGGTGGTAATTCAGGTAACTCCTCAAGAAATACATCAAACAATGCTCTCCAAACTGGATACTTCTCTATATCGGATTCTCTAGTTTCTACAATTTCCCCATCTTCTAACTCTTGTTGACTTTGGTATTCAGATTCTTCACTTACATATCCAAGTTCTTCAATCTTCACAACAAAGATTTTACACCCTTTCTTCTTAGCTTTCATGAGTTGCATTGCTGTTATTTGTCGAACTTTTACCTCTCTAGGTATTCCTTGGATTTTAACTTGGTTTCCTTGGTCATCTAGGCACTTAATTGTTTTGGCATTGCATTCAACTATGGTTCTATGCCTCCATAACCAGTTCATTTCTTGGATGACATCATATTATCCTAGTGGTGCGACTTATAGGTTGACTTCGGTAACAAAATTGGGAAACTCTATCCTAGCCTCAAATAGACATTTATCCACCTTTGCTCTTGTGTTGTTTGCATATTCAACATTCCATGTCTTTTCCATGTGCCCTACCTTCTTAGATAATTTATTTGCTATTTTGGGTGAAATGAAATTTTCAGTGGCACCCATATCAATTAGAATAGAAATAGGAAAACAAAATAAAGTACCTGGTGTTTCAATTGGTGTCACCTGGTAGTCAACTTGTCGACCATCTACCGCAACATGTATCCTCTGCTGAAACATAGCCTGCTGGTTGGGTAATGAATTTCCATATGGTTGGGATCCAGAGGTTTTGTTGGGGCATTCCCTTCCATAATGATCCCCTTTACATATAAAGAAGCTTGATGGTGGTCCTCTTTTCCCGGTGACTTCCCCAGACTTACTATTATTTTCACTAGTTTTGACCGTATTACCAGAACTTGGGTTACTTCTCTTGCGATCTCTTTTGGACTCTTTCCCACTATAAAAAGATCTCTTTCCTTTTGACTTAGCAGCATATTGAACAGGTTCCTCTTTCTTAGGAGTTTCCTTAACCGAAACTTCAGTATCCTTCTTTTGCTCCTTCCTTTCCTGTCGGGTAGAATCTGCCTTCAGATTCTGTTCCTACTTGATGGCTTTTTCATAAACATGATCCATGGTGGTTGGACCGTGCATATCTACTTCTCCACCAATTCTGCCATTAAGTCCTAAGATGAATTTCTTGATGTGGAAACGTTCATCCTTATGGTATATAGGAACATAGCGAAGAAGTCGAGTAAACTTCTCCCAGTATTCATGCACTATCATGGTTCCTTGCTTTAATTCTTGAAAATCCATTGGTTTCTGATCAAAAGAGTTGGGGTAACCATCTTTTGCGGAAAATTTCCACAAATTCATTCCAAGATAGTTTTGATGAACTTATATTAAGTTCAAGCTTTTTATTCATCCACCAGTTGGAGGCTTCACCTGCTAACTGGTATGCTCCCCATGCTGCCTTGTTTACTTCATCATAATTTCTTATTTTGAAGTATTTTTCCATTTGTACTAGCCAGACTTCTACTTCATCACTTTGGTGGGAATATTTTTTTCATATCCCAAGATAGTTCGGTAGATACCATCTTCTTACTTCTCTCAAAGGACGGTGTGGGGGATTTTTCTTTATCCTGGTTTAAGTTAACATCTTGTTCATGAGAAGAACTTTCTCCTTCAAGGTTGTTGTCAGGTATATCTTCCTACACCCTATCCTTAGCTTTTGCTTGTTCAAGGTTGGTTAGCCTTGCTAGGATCTGATCAAGTGTAGCTTCCATTCCAGTAGCTCATGGTCCTCTGTCTTGGCTGGTTCCGGTTATATTTCGCGTTCTCTCATACGTTCTTACCATGCTTATATAAATGATTTAACCTGAATATTTTATTCATGTTAGCCTAATTATGTTATCAATTAACTTTATGAAAAACACATTCACATGAACACAAGTATTTTTACAATAGTCAAGTATTTTTATAAACACATAGTTTTATTCATAATAAGAGGATTCAAAATCCTATTGGTTACATTGTGTACTCAAAATGAAATTTTTGGCATTCTGCTTAAATTGAGCTAAACAATGTAAAAATGCCATCGAAAGTATATTTTAGGTCAAAACAAACATAAAGTCTTTGTGGGTTTCAGTCAAGGAACCTATGGTTAAATTTCTGAAAATTTGAAAATTAGGGTTTTATGCCCCTATTTTTAAGGAAACCCTTAAAAATAGGACCTTCCCGGAAATGATTGAAAATAATTATGATAGGGTTAATTACCTTCACGATCACATTGATCAAGTGAAAATTATCAAAAGATATGTTTTACTTTGGTGGGTCTATTCTCGTTTTTCAGGAACAAAGTTAGGAGCTCTGCAACCATTAATGGCAGATTGGCGAGTACCGGGTATTGAAGGCTAAGCTTCAAGAACTCCAACGAAGAAGGTATGGCGGAAAAGGATGAAAATGATGCCGTTCAACGAAGGAGATTCTCAAAACGGAAAAGGCCAAAATTTGGCTAACTTTGGAAGGTGCACGTTTTGCTACCAAGGCAAAACACAGTCTACAATTGAAAAAGGTGCCCTTTTTGAAGAAAGGCGCCCTTGGATCTCAGAGGGCAAATGTAATCACCTTGCATCATCTGGATCATTCATCTCCTTCACGTTCATGCTGGCTCGTCAACGCAACCATCAATCAGATCATCTGATTCAGGGATCATTGACCAGTCGTCAGCAAAGTGTGGAGGATCCATCAACAATGAAGATGCCAAATCAGAGAGCTTCATGGTAAAAGCGCCCCTGCTAGCCAGGGGCGCCCCTCAATTACAAGCACCAGATGAATCCATCTGCTATAACACTATACATGTTATCTTTCCAACTTCTTCCCAGCTATGTGATCAATCTAACAACAGGTTCACAAGACACGCCAAACGATCACGAGTTGAGATCAAGCAGAAAAAGCCAAAATTGAAGAACTGGAAAGACAAGCCAGAAAATGGCTAAGGCATGGCTAAAAGCGCCCCTCTTGGAGAAAGGCGCCCTTTCTTTGAGGCATGCAGATGTAGCCTGAATGCTTACTGCTCTCTAGAACAACCTTCTCAGCTATGATCAATCTCAACAATGAGACTGTCAATGAAAGGATCCGACAACAAAACCATCTAATGACAGAGATCAAGGCAGGTAGTTTTCACAGTAGACAAAACCGGTCAACAAGCTAAAAGCGCATCTACTGGCTAAGGGCACCCTTGAGTTTGAAGGACATGAACTCACTGTCATCAACTGAGAAGTCAATCATTCGATGCAGGACCGAGTTGGTTACCCGATGCATCATCAAGCAGAGTCATCTGACTCATCCATCAACAAGAACGTCAGATCAAAGCACAGAGGGTCTGAAAAGGCCAAAACGAAGAACAGTTAGTGAAATTTGACTAAGGCACAGCCAAAAGCGCCCTTCTTGAAGAAAGGCGCCCTTCATTCTGGAGGCCCAAACTCAACTGTCTGAGTTAATCTCTCCCAGGCATATCTCGTCAAGTCGATCCCATCTCAACAACGGATCCGTCAGCAACTGTCGAAGATCAACTGAGCAACCAGGATCGAAGATCAAACAGAGGCACTTTAGCTTGCAAAAAATGATCAAAACTCCAAAAGGGATGCCTAAGAAAGTCAAAAGCAAATGTTGAATTGAGTTAACAAATTTTGGAGGCAAAAAGAGGCCAAACACTCCACAATCAGTGGAAATCACCTTTTGGAAATCCAAATCAGGCTCAATCATGAGTTGGATGCCCAATTGATGCTTGCAACTCCAAATTGACATATCAAAGCATCTAGGCATCCATTATTCATTACTTCTTTGCAAGTTGAGGAGCTCAAGAACAAATATTTTTCTTTTCCAACATTTTTTAAGATCTGACAGAGGGGTTTTCACCGTTCTTCATATTTTTGAAGATCTGTTGCACAGAGGGATTATTTATCAGAGTTTGCATCAAAAGGCATGATTCTTCCAGATTGACAGTTTATAACTTTTAATCCATTTTCTGTCTACTTCCTCTATTTCTGTCTATATTTCTTTGAATGTCACAGGAAACGACAAATTACCTCAGATCTAGCCAACTGGGTATGATCAACACAACTTTTTCAACAAAACCCACATGTTAGATTTTTCCGGAAAAAGTAGCCCTGCTGCCCCTATTTTTTAGGGTTTCCGAAAAACGTCATAATTTTGAAAAACAGACAAACTGGGTTTGTTCAGCTTTGAAGCACGAACAAAACCCATGTGTTGGATTTTTCCGAGAAAAATTACTTTCTGGTGCCTTTGCCACCGAAGGGCTCTTGCATGTCATAGAAAAGCACGTTTTTTCGAATTTTTGACGATATGGGTTTGTTTAGAGAATTATTCTCAATAAAACCCATGTCTCAGAATTTTCCGTAAAAATTACCTCGGCGAAGCTATTTTTAGCAGTTCTAGAAAAAGTTGTCCGAGCAACATCGTGTGCACAATCAATCTTCAAGCTTTTCAGAACGCAATTCTCCCAAGACGAAGAAAAGACCAAAATGGTCTTACTCCATGATTTTCTGAAAACGACTGGCACTGATCTGTGTCGGGCACATCCAGAGGTCAATCTAGACAGATTGACAAGCATAGAAACAAGTCCACAGGTTCCATAATGGTTTCACCTCGTATATCTGATTGCCTTCCAAAGCCAATTTAGAGGATGGTAACTGTTGGAATTTTACACATGCAGCAAGTTCATATGCATTTCTCACAATTTGAATGATTGTGGTCAAACTTCGCGGTTTCATCATCAGGCTTCGCGGTTTCATCATACCACACTCTTCCATTGTGAATGATCAAGGAAAACGTGAAAGCTGCAAAACAACGCGGAAGGTAGTCATTCCCAACACAGAGCCGCCATCGGTTAAAACTACACTACCTTCCACGTCAAAGTGGAAACACAGACAAAAAGAAGAGTAACCCTCCTAAGGGAAGCAGAATGAAGGAGATACATACATCAAGTTGCTGACAAGCGGTAAGCTGACGATTGACAGGCATGTAACGGTCTCCGTATGAAGAAGTCAAGGAATGAACAAAAGCACTGTTGACCAATGGTGATGAGGTGTCAAATGCCTCAAGAAGGATGTCCTACCCTCCAAAGTAGCAATAAATATGACTGAAATCAACTTGATGCCCCTTTCCAAGTTGACTCTAGATTTCCATAGATCATGCATGTCAGATCCCACTAATCTAGGATGTCTAATTGACTCCCACGATTTGTGGATCTCAGATCTCCTTTAAAGGTGGATGTCTATTTTGGAGACATATTTGTAATTTAAGTTCACTTTAGTTAGGTGTCAGTCAACTGAGGTAGACTCCCAGTTTGACTTTTGTTTAGTTTTAGTTAACTGATTGCTCACCTACTTTTAGACATAGGAATAATTATTGTTTATTGACAAGAACTGATTGTTAACTCAAGGAGATTTTAGGGTTGCCTACTCCTTTGAGTTTCTATAAATAAGAGCCTTAGGCTCATTATTTGTTTAACCTTTATTTGCTAAGCAAAATTGCTGCGCCATTGTTGCCAGAGTTAGCTTGCTTATATCTGTTCACTCTTGGATGAGAGTTCGTTGGTTGATCGCAACTATGCATGATTGCGTGCCTTTGCTGTCCTGACCTTTGTAATTCTTTGGAGAAAGCTTGAAGAAATAAATCAGATGGCGCATGCTTGCTTGATCTAAATACTTGAGTCCATTCATAGTCTTGTTTTCAAATAGTGTATTGTTTCAATCTCCTCCTTGGACAGGTGTCGTCACCTCCTTAGATATTTTGTTATCAATCATTATCGTATGATGTTTAATGATTTGTCTTGCAGCCTAGACTTTGGACAGGTGTCGTCACCTCCTCAGGAATCCTGCTAGACAGGCCATCGTTCCTTGTTGTTTCTAGTGAGCTGTTTCTAAGCCTACACCTCGTATAAGGGTTCCTCCTCCTTGGCATGTCTCAGATACAGTTTACCGTAACGAGTGTTTACTTGTATCAAGCCCTATCTTGGTCTATATCCGAGAGTTCAGAGCCTCGACCATATTCCATTGAGACGGAGGATTCAAGTGATCCAATCAATCCATTTCGCTCCTATGCCTTCATGCTTTGTTTATCTTGAGGAGGTAGGATAGTTTAGAAGCTTAGTTAGTCATAGTTAAGATCTGCGGAAACCAGAGAAAAGCTTAGCTACGGAGCATTGTGTTTATGCACCCTTGTGTCCCACCACTGAGTAAAAAAGATAGGAACCTTAGTACACCCCTTTTTTACAATAGAAAATCAGCAAAGAGAGATCTTCCTCTCTATAATCCGAAGAGCATGTACTAACACACTTGCAATAGCTGTCCGTTTCGAATTAGCACTCTAGAGGTGCTAATTGAAATGCCAACACATTGATCGACAAGGGAAGAGTATCCATCAGATTCACTCTCAGACACATAGCTCAATGGGGGTGTAACCTACAAACTGAGAAAATTGTTGCTCCCAATCTTTCTGCTCGTCCCTCATTTGTTTGTATCTATCCCAAAAGGGGTAGTAACCCTCAAATTTATTGTCTGATACATTGTTACAAAAAGTATTATCATTATGGTGTTCATGAGCAAATTGGTCTACATTTTTCGCAGACATTTGTTCATGAGACCATTTCTGGACTGGTGGTGTCCTTGGTGTATAACCTTCAGACTCTTTACTCAAAGAAATTGATATTACTTTGGCCAATGGTTGAACTCTAGGATCCCTACAGGTGAATGCATGACTTGTGCTTTCTTTAGATGGCATGTCCCTTGAAAGTGGTAATGATTCTGACTTTTCAGGTGAGATGGCGGGTAAGTAATTAAACATGGCCTCCATCTTCATTTTTCTCTTCACATTGCTGATTCGAGAATGTGCATGGCTAAAATTCTCCGTATCACTCAACCAAATAGCATTATCATAGTTGGTTCCTTCAATGGTCCTAACGATGGCCTCTTTATCCTTTTTGGTCCTGAGGTAACATTTATTTTTTATTATGGACTTGCGAGCCATCAATCTGATACGCACCATCCTGATGCAAGAATTTTTTACAACATTAGATAATGTTGGAAAGGAAATTTGATAAGCTCATAGGTTTCAATGAACCTGGTAGCTCTGATACCACATGTAATGACCCGACCCTTACGTAAAAAAAAATCTTATTTCATGTCATTTAAATACAAACAATGAGTAATAAAGACTTGTAGTAAAACATTTCTTTTCTTTCATTGATAAATCAAAACAAGATACAACATACATCTACAAGAAATCTTTTCCTTTTCAAATGAACAAGACAATATATTTCAACAAGAATACTTCTTTTCAAATGAACATCAGAGTAAGAAAACATACATGAACATACATAGCTCGTAGAGCTTTTGAACAAATAGTAGTAAGAAGGTCTAGGAATCCGCCTTTCAAATCTCGGTACTTCAGTAGCCCGATATGGAGGAGAAACATCACTCGGTCGTTTTTTCGCCAACCATAGATTTATAATGCAGTCCCCCACATATCTATCATTCGATAGATGGCCCTCCCTTCGATGAAGAGATTGGTAGGTTAATCGATACTGTTAACCAACTAAGGATAGTGGTGTGTCCTATATAACTAGAACCTGTGCAATCCGGAAAACTCTCAAACTAGTATGTAATACGGGATCACGGTGAACTAACAGTGTAATCATCGCCTAGTCTAAGAGGATGTCACTAGTTTGGCCAAAGTGTTTCATATAGTATTTCTACTGGGGGTCAACTGTCACATACACTATTCAGGGTTGATTTGACTTAGGGCTATCTTACTCTACGTGTAGGTCTTTGTCTTCAAATGGATAACCCGTACCCCAGACATCCTACATCATATATTACTACTAGAAATGAATCAGCATAACAAGTACTTCACAAGTTCCCTCCTACACTGGAATGATTATCCTAGGAGGATATCAAGCTCTTCTGAGTTAACCTAATAACTTAGCTGGCTAAACCTTACTTGGCACAAGCCTTCATTTCAATCATAGTATATAGTAATTAAGGTAAGGAGTACTCTCCTTATATGGAGATCATACAATCAATGCTGTCACATAAGTATGCATCTTTTAACCTTTTACAACAAGTATGTGTCTTTTATACTTTTTACAATATGTATGCATCTTTTATACTTTAAACAACATACTCCCTAGGTGCAAGCTAATGTACAGATTATTGAACAACACACTTTTAACACATAGCAGTAGTTAATGAAACAATTCCCTAGCTAAGCATAGATAGTAATCACAATTTCTAGAACATAAAGAAATTCACAAATGAAATTGATGGTAGAAGAATATCCCATGCTTGATGTATAGCTTTCCTCTAAATGACGGTGTCTCAGATAGTTCTCACAAAATTTCCAGCTTATTCAGTCAATTAACAATTCCTTCATAGTTGCTGCCTTTTTATCCCAGATTTTACTCTCAAAATTGCTAGCTTTGTTACTCAAAATTATACGTCTCTAAGAATGAGTATTCAATCTGCTAATGGTCATAGCTGAATAGAAGTATATAACTCAGATGAATCAATGATGGTGAACTAAACTCCACTCTCAAAATTATGTGTTTCACAGAAAATCACAATGATGCTCTACAGGATAAATTCTCCAGAATAAGCAAGTAAATCAGAAAGTAAATTCGTAAGTAAAGAATGAGAACTAGGTGGCTATTTATAGAGCCACTAGCCCATCGAATTCCTCTTCCCATGGCGTGTAAACTGCCCAAACTGAGTTTGAATGTTTCAAATTGATAAGTGGTGGGTTCCTAATTCCATACTCAGTATTTCCAGAGGTGAGTCGACCTCTATCATGGATAGCAGATTTAAGAAAGATTTAAACTTGCACATGGTTAAATATGAAGAATCGACACCTATAGGTGAAATCATAAAATGTGGCGCCAATTTCAGAAATGGCGGATTTGTGAGGTTACAAAGAAAAGGTCATTACTCAGAATGCAAACACATTGCCTCATTTCCAGGCTACGTTGGATTTGTCAAAGACCAAGTCAAATGTTTTCATCTTCTGCGCGCATTCTCGAGGCGCTTGACTTGTTCAAGCACCACTTATTTCATATTTATTTTGTTCTCAAAAGTTCAGACTATAGTTCAATGAAATATGTCATCTTTCAAATGTTGGTGTATATTTCCCAAAGCCAAAAGACAAAATTTAAATTCATTCTATTCTCATAGTTGGCTGAATGATATTCATTCGATTTCCATAGTTAACTTGTGTAATGTCCCCTTCTCAACAGTGATCCGACAGTTGGCCATGAGTCTATCCTGGTGACCCGTAGACTACTCAGAAGCAGAATTAGGGTTCCCTATATTCTAGGAGGGCATTTCAGCTGTGGTTGGAGTGTGTTTCTGGAATCTTGGTGTTTGGTTGGCAACTCCCTTCTAGGTTTTCAGAGAGCTTCGCGTTGATATGTCTTACATGATGATCTGAGCAAATTCATGGATTTACTATTTTTAGCAAGTTCTATTTCTGGCAGTGATCTTGTTTGCTTCAGTGCATTTGGCTTCCCTCTTCTGATGGTTCAGTTGGTTGCGTCAGAATCAGCGCCTGGGTGCAGTCCTTGGAGAGATAAGTTATTTTAATTAAAATAATGTTTTATTTTAATTATAACCCCTTGGGCTAGCTTCATAACTTAAGTTGTTTTAAAAAGGGGGAATTTATGGGTGGATGCCCCATCAAGGAATTATGTGTGATTTTAATGATTTATCAAAGAGGAAAAAGGACGGCAACTTAAGAAGAGATGAGTAACTTTTATTTTATTGAGATTTTTCACTGAGTGAAAAGGGACGCCAACTTGAGGAAAGGGGTAAGTCAACATGAAATTCGAAATTGGTTGACTCATGAGTTTTGGCGCACTTTCTGGAAGCTTCTAGGGTGCTCTTCAGAGGTTATTTATTGGAGTGTTCATCTTCATGTTTTTCATCTTGGATTTTATGCAAAGTTATGCTGCCAGAATGGTATTGGGATTGCTTCGAGGGATGCATACCTCCTAGCTAGGCTTGACTTCTTGCTTGTAATACAACAACTAGTTGAGAGATTGATTCTAGTGAACTATTTTGCATTGTAGTTGAAGTTGCTTATCATTTTAGTCACTTTTTGCAATTGTTGTTTTGTTACAGCTGATCCATGTTTTCATTCATAAGTCTGAAAATAAAAATATAGTGGTTCTGGGCATTTGTTCTATCTGTTTCCTTGCTAGGGGCGACCCTTCTTGCAAATTTACAGATTTTAATATTTAGTATTTATTTTTTAAAGGCAAAATCGCCCCTCCTAGAGGGCCGTACATTTCAGAAAATGCTTTGATTTCCGTGTAATTTAATTAGGGCATTTTGAGGGTGGTTTGTATGTTCCTCCTTGGGCGCCACCAGCATAGGCATTGTTTGTTTTTAGTCTCATGGGGTTTGAGTGAGATTTGGGGAAGTTATCAATATTTGAGTGAATTTATGTGTTGCTGATTCTACAATTTCAGTGCAGGTCTGCAAATCAGATTGGTAAAAGTGGGGCTTGGGAGTTGGGTTTGAGTCCTGAAAGTCTAGAAGAGTGTAGGGGAGTCCTTTACAATTATTGCAGTATGAATGGTTCTTGGCTGGTATATTTCAACTTGTAATTTATTTTGTTTAAATAGGAAATAAGTCGATTTCCTATGTAGAAATCAATTTGTAAAATAATTCAATTTCCAAATTGAGAGTTGATAATTAAATCAATGATTTGATTTCCATTACAAGATTAAATATTAAATATACATATATATTAAGGTAATATATATATATATATTTGATTACCTTATGTAATATATATATATATATATTCATTATCTTACCATAATATATATAATTATATATAATATTAATATATATATATTTACATATACATATATATAACTCTGCAAACATATTGTAAGCCAGTTAACATATCCGATATGTGTAAATATATATATACATATACATGTATATGCAAATTGTCAGGTAATGATAATATACTATTATTAATATCCGCATATAATAGGTTGTGTGCATATATACATGTATATACTTGTATATACCTCAATGTACACATATGTGTAGGTATACCATATCGATGCACCCGTATGAGCATATCCATTTGCTAATCATATGTCTGTATTTATATTTATATACATATGGATACGTGTATATACTATATACATGTATATATGTCCACTCCCTATTCACTTACATCCATTCACTTTACCATCATAATGATTGTAATACAACGAGATAGATAAACAAATAAACATCACTCAAAAACCATAAAGAAGTAGACACGAATCCTAATGCCAATATACAAGCTACGAATGACTTATCAAGAACCAACATAGTTGACTCAGTTTACTCGATCTATAGTGATGTGTGTGTATGCTCAGATAGTTCACATTACCAATTAACCGACCAAGCTCCTCTCCCGAGTGATATTTCCCCTCCACCTGGAGGAATGGTACATATACTTGCATTCACTGACATATGCTCACGGAAGTCAAATGTTCACAACATAAGCAATATACATAACATCTCATAAGTTAGAATATTAACAACTCAATAACTTTGTATGCAATAATTCACCAAGAATGACATCAATAGAACTACATTAAATGAGACAATCATTAAATGTAAAAACACTCATATTGATAACAAGGAACAACATGTTTTATTCAATCACAGAATTCTCATTACAATCATTTCGCCCTATGCAGTACTAATACGTAGTAGCTTACAATTTGGGGTGTAACAGTATTGGGACATGCTTCCTATAAGAAATATGCAAGAACAATCAGAATTTGTGCATGAGTTGTGCCATGGCTGAAAAATGGCATCCTTTGTCGCTCTCAAAGATTATTGTGACCATCAAAACCCAGTACAAGAGCCAAAGCTAAGTCCCATAGCCAGCAAGCAAGCCCGTAGAAACAAAATTGGGTGCAAAAACTAATCTGAAAAGCTAATAGCCTCATGATACTCAAGATGCTAGACAAAACTTTAGGAAATTTCACATCACGTGCACAAAAAGTGAATTGGGATAGGCATTACAGCCACAAACAAGATAAATTGCTAGATTGCATTGCTTTCATAATGAGATAGGCACCTTATTTTACCAAAACAATTTTATAATCCTTTTGAAGAACACAAAAGAGTCCCAACATTAAGGATGTTACCTCTCCTTTTTTACTAGAAGGTTTGGGGAGACCATTATAACTCTGAAAGAGAAAGGATCCATGGCAATCCTCAAAGATATATCTAGCTTAGGCCTTAACAATTAACATATAATTGTTTGATATTTTTTTCACTTTTTATTAGTATATTTAGTATGGCACATCGGATGACCTTTTTAATAGGATGTTTAGTATGGAAACTCCCTGTACCCCTCTCCTTCCCCTTGCAATAAACAAATGGATGGACACCCTATACAAGAGTTCTTATATCCATTAATGCTCTTGGAAAGATTCTTAGAGGTTTTCTCAAAGGTTTGTAGGAGTTCTGATTACTGAAACATTTCCCAGAGTAAACTAGGAATGGTAGCTAGGGGTAATAATAAAAATATCTGATGGGGCAATAGTCTATTAGTTTTGAGAATGACCATAAATTACTGAGAGTCTAGCCACGCCATGATCTGGAACCTATTACCTATACTTTTGGATCATCAGCTTACAAGTTATGTTCTGTTTGTTAACCTTTTTGGCCAGCCTTTTATATAATGGAGCTAAACTAGTTGAAGGTAGATGTTGTTGCTACTTTAAAAACAATTTCTATGGCAATATTAGGTACTCCATATATAGTGCGCATGCATAAGGTTTTCAAGAACTTAAATCTCAATGCTCAATCATGCTCCTTTTGAGTGAGTAAATCGATCAAGTGATGGCCATATGAGATATCTGAGCTAGAGCGAAAGATGACTTTCGATTGATTGAATCGGCAGCACATATAGTTAGCTCAGATAAGGTGTTGTAATAAAATAGTATAAAAGTATACAGGAAATGGGAAGTCTTTGATATCTTGTTGACCTCTAAAATTATTTCTCATTTTTCCACTACATCAAATGCAGAGCATTTAAAAGGAGAAGACATAAAATAACAAAAAACACAGTGGCTAATGATGCTAATAACTCAGAATAAGTTAATTGATAGTAATATATTAATGAAATATATAAGCAAAAAATATGAACAAAATATAAGAGCTTATTTCTCATCTATCAACAATATCTAAACTTCTGAAAGGGACTGATGTATTATTTGCTAATGTTCTAATATGTTCCTACATGTAAATCCCTTATTCATATGTTTCCAATATGTTCCTGCATATAAATCCCTGATTCTTAGACACACACACCCACCCGCAGATATCTGTTCTAACTTGGAGATTATTTCTTGAGATGAAACTATGGCAACCATAGGATACACAATTGCTTGGATATGGTTTGTCTGAATACTCTTAACTTGTTTGATATATGTAAATCTAAAGTAAGGTTCTTTGGAATTTTGTAGGTGTGGACTCCAAATGTGGTGACTATTTGGGAAGCAGGATTGACTGTATTGCAGTTTGGATTGCTCTTGTTGCATGCATATGCACAAGATAAAGAGTGGCATTATTTCTCAATTCCATTGTATGCATATAATGTTTAACAAGAAGCTTTTATCCTAGTGCTTCCAAGGATTGATTGATTTATGCATCACGGCCATGTTTCTTTTGAAAATAATAACATAATCACATTAGCACATAAGAGAAAGTGATTTGATCTTACTGAGTTAATAAGGGCTTAGTGTTACTGAAGTTCCCTTGGTCACATAAAGCAGAAGCTTCAAGCAGATTTTTCTTAAATTGATGCATTAATCAGTTCTTTCTGATTACAGGCCAAGAGAAGATAGACCGGAAGACTGGGTGCCAGCTGAGACTACATACAATAGATTACAGGGAGGAAGTCATGAAGATTCTTCTAATTCTCTGTCTGCATTAGCACCCCAGAATCGTACTGTTGATATCTTTTCAATTCATTGTAACGACGAACCTGGTATGAAGATGTTAGAAGCATATATCTAGTCTAATTGAGATCATGTCCATCCAAAATTTTCTCATTGTTTGCATATTCAACATATTCTTTGCAAGTTCTGGTATCTCAAATGGAATCCATGAAGAGGTAAATTGTTGTTTTGTATGTGACACAGATTTACATAATCAACAAAGAAATATATGTTATGAACCAACACTATTTCATGTAGATCTTCAAGGGGTTATTCTATCTAATTTTGACGTCTACTATTTGAATTCACTCATAAAAGGGATAAACAAATTACCAAACCAAATTCAAGGGCCATTAAAGTCATAAATATGTTAGGAAAACCCTACTACCAACTATTTGAGAATGGTAAACTTCATGATGCGTTTCACATGTCCATCTTCGACACTCACATTTGTATTAGGAAATAAACTCAATGCTGTGATGATACTAACTACACTATAAGTCATCAGAAAGGAAGGCTCAAAAAAGAAACTCTATAAAAAAGTATTAAAATGGAAAGATAAGTTAATGAAAAACAACATAAAATTATCTACAATTATATTTCACTGATGAATGATTTTACAATGAGGAGAGGCAGTTGGGGGAATGGTGGGTTCCAATCATTCATATGTTTAAAGTTTTAACCTGAGGTTTGACTAAACCAATTGGGAAAGATAGAAATTGATAATAATCTGTATGAGATAGTACACATAAAAGTAAGGCAAAGAAAGAACCCTGCCTTTTAAATTCTATTATGGTTAATTACCATTGCAAACCATCAATTAAAGAGTATAATAATCATCAGAGATAACTCACAGAAAATTAAGCCATCCTAGTAGTTCTTTTAAAATGCCTTTTTTTGGAAAAAGAATGTATGTATTACCCCAATGGAAAGGTGTTTACATCAGTTGACCAATAGGATATAAGGACAATTTCTTTGCTTAAAATGTTGGGATAGGTGTTGTACATCTTGCATAACTAACAGTAAAATTTTGGATGCTATGTGTGGCCATTTTCGGATAAAGACAGTTTTGGAACACTTTTGGAATGAAGTATGACATGGACTTGCACATTATGTTGGGGCAGCAACAAAACAAAAAGACCACTCCAAGATGGATTCTTGTAATGTCCCCTTTTATTTGACCTTAGAGAATAAGTAATGATTAAAATTAAGTTGTCGAAAAATAAATAAATTAAAAGACAAGTAATTTTAATTATTTAAATAAGTCATAAAAATAATTAATTAATTAAATTTTAAATAGTCCTAACTTTATAAGCTTTTCGGGATAATTTATATTTAATTAATTAAATGTCAATGGAAAATTATAAAGTGGGTCACTTTATGAGCGGGAAAATGAAATAAAACAATTTTCTCAAAGATGGGATATAACAAGGTTGAGAGACAAAAATAAATTCATTATTGACTTGTTATTTCTTGGGGAGCTTTGAGAGCTTTTTTTTTCAGTTCAGCAAACCCTAGGACAAAAACACTTGGGTTCTTTCTTGGTTTTTGTGGACGATAACCCACTCAGCCAATCTTGGGTGAATTCATTTAGAGTTTACAGGTGCATTTAATCGGATAAAAAGGGATTTGTTTGCAGTTGCCGACTTCCATATTCCAATGAATTTGGACAAAGATTATTGTGCAGTGTGTGGTTGTGAAGAAAAGAAATGAAAATATAAAATATTTTACTTTCTGTTTGTTGGCGTAAGAACTAACATCTCTGGAGTGTTTGTACGGACAACTATGCACATTGCGTAATGAGTGCTCTTCAAATTAGGAGGGGAAGCTCCCTCATTGTGCTGGAATGCATGGAAAAGAAAAGTAAACTAAATCCTATCTTTTTGTTCTCAGTTGGTAGAGGCACAAGGTTAAGAAAACCTAAAACGTTGCAGCTAAGGATTTTCTAGTTTCACAGATCATTTAACTACAACTAAGCTAACTTCTTTAAATCTATCCAGTTTCTTCAAGAAAACAGAGCGTGAGGAAATGGAGCAGGAATGGTTTTATACGATAAGCTGGGTACAGATTCGCAACATGAAGGCAAGGTGGGCACAACTATTTGCTCGGTTGAATAAGCTTATTATCACACACATCATACGATAAGCTTAAAGTACAAATTCTCAACATGTAGGCAAGGTGGGCATAACTATTTGCTCAATTCGAATAGGCTTATTGATAATAAAACACAAAAGATAGCCAACTAAGACAGGAAATTGCAAAGGTGAGACACGCGTACAATCTACGATCAAACTAGCCACTATATCTAACTAAGGTAAGCATTCACCATAATAACTACATGGAACCCGAGTGGAATAACAACTCATTATCAAAACAAATGCTCATGAACAGATACCAAAAGACAATATTACAGGCGAGGTGGGCACAACATATATTAATCTCTCGTGCAAAATTTCTAATTTACAAGGATGAACCAATCTTGAGAATAGGCATGTTGCCGATAACGCACCAATTCTCTATCACAAGGAAAAGTTCTTTACAAATGAGCTGAAAGCTCTTATTTATAGACATCAAAGGTGTAGGCAACCCTAAAATCACCTTGAGTCAACTAGAGTCTTGCTAGCATGCAAGATCTTTATTCTCTAAACCTAATTGAATGAAACTACACTGTTAACTGGAAAGATACCATCAGTTAACTGAAACAAGACTCAACAAAATGGACATGTGCAACATGCACGTCCTTATTGAAATGATAACTAACTAATAACTCCATCTATACAAAGATGTTTCCAAGAAAGACATAGCATGCAATGTGTAACAACGAGTTAACTCGGAAAGAGGCATCGAGTATAACTTTCGTGTCTAATGTCTATCTTGGAAAAGGTGGGACGTCTTGAATTGAAGTTCACTGGCCCTCATCTCGGGCAATTAACCCCTCCACGAGGCTGTCGATTGCATCATCATTTAGAGGTTGTCACATGTCCCAACTGTCAATTCACTACTTGTCAGCAACTCAAGCAAAACCTGGAAACCTCTACACACTTAAACTGGCACTTCATTGTCTAGTAACCCTGGCGGCTCTGCAACTGAAGTGATGGTCACTGTTTTTTCTGCAGCTTGACGCTTCTCACGTTTTGACATTTTTCTCTATGGAAGGGTGTTGCATGATGAAACTGCTAAGTTTGACTACGAACACTTTGGTTGTGAGAAATGCAAATGAACTTGTTGCATACACAGAAACCCAACGGTATCAACCCTCTAAACTGGCCTGGGAAGACAATTAGCTATACGAGGCATGAAACCATGCGGACTTGAGTGACTATGCGTATCAACCTTTCAGATGCGCTTGATACAAATTGGTGTCAACTTTTATGATGAATTCAT
This sequence comes from Sequoiadendron giganteum, assembly GCA_007115665.2. NCBI lineage: Eukaryota > Viridiplantae > Streptophyta > Pinopsida > Cupressales > Cupressaceae > Sequoiadendron > Sequoiadendron giganteum. The sequence goes on along the minus strand of CM021100.1, from coordinate 257,975,678 downwards.
GAATTAAGACTGACTTAGTCTTGAATTCAGTCCGTGTGAACTGCATTCGGAAAAACTCGCCTGTTGACTATGAAGATGACTACGTTCTGACAACTTCTCCAGAAAACCAAAAATCACTCCTGATGAGGCTAAAAATAACTTGTCAGAGGGCAAGTTTCACAGAAAATTCTAAGACGTGGGTTTTATGCAGAATCAAATTCTTAGATAACCTCACAACGTCAGAATTGTGAAAAAGTGTGATTTAGGCCTGCATGCAAAAGGTTTTCAATTGAGATCTGAGGGGCTATGAGGACAATTTTTCTCAAGAAAATATGGAACATGGGTTTTGTGCAGAATTGAATCCTAACACAACCCAGATCGATGGATTTTGGAAAAAATGTGTTTTAGGCCCGCATGCAAAATAAAATCTCAGAAAAAAGCACAGAGCTCTAGAATAGAGGCCGTGGGACAATTTTCACGAAATAATTTGAGACATGGGTATTGTTGTTGATGCTGAAATACATGAACCCAGATGCTTTGTTTCTGAAAATCTTGCCGTTTTCTTGACGTGCGAAGAATACCTAAGACGAGAAATAGAAGAAAATAGACAGAAGATAGAAGTTTTTGTTTGTTTGTTTTCTCTACTTCTGTAGAAATTCGCCTATGTCTATATGAAGTTTGGTGATGAATCTTGACCTGTATCTTGAAAAGAATATTTTTGATGCCTTTGAAACTTGACTGCTGAAGAAATTTGCCCAACTCTAGAAAGAATTCACCTCTGCTCAAGTTGGATGAATGAAATGATGAACGCCATGCTTGCATAACTAGAGCAAAATCGTACCACTATGCATGATTGCATTATCTGAAACCCTGATTGTGAAGAAAGAATTCGATTGGCTTTTCACCACCTGAACTGCCATTATCTCCGAGTCTCAAATTAAAAATAGTATTTAATTTGAAACATGCAAATTATTAAAAAAGGTGCCAATATTTAACTCTTGAAGAAAATCGCCATTTAATGCTTTGCATGAAAAAATATTATTTTAATCATTTAGCTAAAAATAGCATCTGGATGTGCTCAACAAACTTCACTGATTCCAAAAAGTCCAAATTCGACCTTTTAGGTGTCTATTTGCAAGAGTTATTAGATTTTTGAGTATCTCCTACTTTATAGCTGACTGCAAAGTTACATTTGGCCATGTTTAGCTCTGATTTCCGGGTGACTGAACGAACTTGCGACTGATCTGAGATACCCACTGCGAAGCCTGCATGACAAGGATGAAATGTTTGCTGAGAGCTGCAACTGCTAAAACCAATATCTGACACATTAGAAAATAAGACGCCTTTGATTAAATTGATGCACTGATTCCAGACTTAGCCATTTCTCCGTAATACCATTTAACGCTTCAAACTCTCACTGACGGTGAATGATGAACCTTGCCAACTGAATGGTAGATTCATTGCGTGACTGGAAGTACTCTGCATCCAATGACTGTATGTAAGGTACTTGAAAACAAAATCAAGAACCCCAAAAAGATGGGCGCCCCTGGCCTGTGAAGGCGCAAATACCATTTTGACAAAAGTGTGACTTTCATCTGAACACGATACTTTGACCCCTTATACCGAGAGTTGGAGTGCTCTGATTCTCGCACCGTCTTTCTCTCTACATAGTTGGATCAACTTACAAGAGATGTCTCTGGAGGTGACGAAGTGAGAAAATTGCTTCTAAGGCCTCAAAGAGAAGGGCGCCTTTTTCAAGGAGATGTGTACTTGCCATACTTTAGCCATTTTTCGGCCGTCTCCAGTCACTTTCACTTTTCAGCATCACCACCCTGACCTCGCACGTACGAGCGTTTGCCAAATCCCTGAGGCTGACGACTGGACTCGTTGGATAGATGGAGTAATTGCGCACAAGTCTCATGAAGACTGCAAATGCAAATAACTCCATCTGGAAGGCCTAAAGGATGGGTGCCCCTAGCCTATAGATGTGTAGTTGTGTGTAGCTATGTTTCTCCATCCTCTGTTTTACGTGTTTGGTAGAATCTCTGTCATGGTCACTCAGAAATTCAGATCGTCTCACGAACTGGTGCATTGCAAAGCTGGACGGAACTGGAAAAGATCTCAGGAAGACCTCAACTGCAAACTCATTCATTTGGTGAGTCATATTCAATGGCGCCCCTGAGCTACAGGGGCGCTCAAACCATTAACATGCAATTTCTTATGACATGCATCCTGCCTGCAGTCCCAACCTCTGACATCAATTGCCGGAGTTTTGCACTATGTATGTCTCTGCTTGATAGCTTATTGAAAAGCCAGGCTGATCCTGAAGAGACTAAAACTATCACCAAGCACATGCATTCAGATCTGGGCCTTCAGAAAGAAGGGCCCCCCTGGGCTACAAGGGCGCAAATATGCTTTCCTTGACTACGCCCATGATGTGTATACTCCTCGTTCTGTCTTCGTCTGCCTACTCTTGTGTAATGTCCCCATTATAGCTCAGTTCAAGAGCATGTTGAGTTAGCCTATGTCTTGGACCCTTGTAGGCTGACAGGATTTGGTTAGAGGGTCAGTGGCCGTTTTTGGTGGGTATTGTCATTCTCATCCCTTCAACTTCAATATGGGATTCAGTACGAGTGTTTGGAGTTCAATGTTCGCCAGCTTTTGATGGCACGAAAATATACCGAGTTTGGAGGAAGTTATGAATTTTTTAGTGGCTAAGTTAAATATTAATATTTAACTTAATGGATTATTATAAAGTCACATTGACTTTCTAAAGTGACGCCACTTATAAAATATTTCATAAAGTGATTAATTAAATCACTTAAAGTTGGGCACCCAAAGTATTTAGGTGGAGACTATTGAAAAAGGTGACTTAAATATATTTTAATATATTTAAATGGCAAAAAGGGCGTCACTTTTTGGAAGTCGTGCATTTTGGCTTATAAAGCAAAATGAAGGCAAATCAAACTTATTCATTCATGATTATTTAACTTTGCTTCAGATTTCTCTGTGCTTGTTTGAGAACAAGGGTTTACAGATTTTTGCCATTGGAGAATGCACATTCTTCAAAAGTTTGCTTCCTTGAGGCTATGGGATATCAGCTGAATCGGTGCAGTGTGAGAAGGCTTCATTCTGGAGCTTTCATTGGGCTTAATCAAGATTTATTGGGGTAGATATCAGAGCTTCCTCACTTCCAGGGGAAGGGTTTCTTCGTCAGGCTGCCATATCTATCTTCCTCTTCGACATACTTCAGAGTTGAGGTTGCCATTGTTGAGGCCATACATTTGCTTGAGTTTGGTGTGTTCTTCTTGAGCGAGGCGTGGCACTTTTGAGGCAAATCGCCTCATTCTTGTCCCATTGTCTTCTTGCTTCATAGGCATCCCATCTCTACAGGTCATTTCCTCCAGTTTGCCTATGGGAGAACGCAGATCTGAGCTCCTGGCGTGCATCCTAAGGTTTTCCAATCATTCTTGCCTGCCAAGCCTGAAAATTCTTTATTTAATTATTCAGGAGCATCTCAGGTATGTTTATCATTTGTAAATTCATTGTATGCACTACATGGCACTACATATATCATTACTTGAGCATTTAGTTTGTAAATTTTACTTCAATAAGCATTTTATGTTGTTTCGACCCTTCTACTTCTGTCTAAATTTCCCCTAAAAAACTTAACAAACACATTAAAAAGGAAGTACAGTTGGGGTTTGGATAAGAGAGCCAGCTGGGCTCATCACAATGTAGTTGGCTCTCTTATCAAGGTTTATCATTGGTTGGTGGTTCTTTCTTTTGTTGTGAGCAACTAGCAAGGATTTGTCGTCTTTCCAATTCAAGTAGATAGAGTAAAGTAGATTTTATTTCATGCAAGTAGCTGTTAGTTGTGGAATGCGTTGTTTAGTTTGAGCAAGTTTCATTCATCCATACCACTAGCAGGCTCGCTGACAGTGAGTTCCCCCTGTGTGGTCGAGTGGATTATTTTGCACTTAACTTCGATTGTGATCCATATGTCCATATGCATCGTTGTGATGGTATGTGCATGTCGTATCATAGTTTGAATATCCTTCCCATCCTTTGAAGATTGCACCGGTTTTGTAGAGGTTGTCTGAAGGGAGGCAAAGCGAAATCTGGTTCGAAGCTTGCTGAAATTGATCCACGTGTCTCGCCTTTAGGAGTAGAAAATAGAGTTTCTATCCTTATCCCCTTAATTTCAGTATTTTTCAGGTTAGTCTAGAATTCCGAGCATCATCGCTAAATCATTCGTATCTTGTAACTGCTTAAAAGTTGAACAATTGCGTAAGTCCCCTTGAAATACCCAACAAAATCACATCAAGCCAACTGAGACTATCCCCTTGCATAAGGAACCTTGGAGTTGAACGTATGATCTTTCACACAATCTTAGCATGCGGAATACTTTGATCAAGAGAGGATAGAGTTAGCATTGGAAACTTTATTCTGTGTTGGTGCGGTCATAAAACACCCGTCAACAGTTCCTTCATGCGTTGAACGCAGATTCAGTTGGTTTGATGTGATTTGTTGGTATTTCAAGGGGACTTACACAATTGTTCACTTGAGAGAAAGGAACTTTCATGATTCGGTAGATTTATCAATGAAGCTCGAGTTTCCTAAACTAATCAAAAAATGCAGAATTTGAATGGTTGCAGGGATTAAGAAAAGTTTTTATTTACCCTAGGCATGGGACATGGCAACCAAATCTCACAAACTTCAACCAAGCTTTGCTTTGCCTCACCTTGGACAACTTCCACAAAATTGGTGCAATCTTCAAAGGAGTGAACTAGAGATATTCAGGCTACAATTTGACATGAAGACACCGTCACGACAACACATACCAACATGTAAATTATAACCGAAGTTAGGTCCAAACTATTCTAGTTGACCACACAAGGCGAACCCACCATCAGTGAGTCCGCTAGTGGTATGGACTAGCGAAGCTTGCTCGAATTAACCACCACATTCCACAATTATCTACTTGCATGAAATAAAATCTATTCTACTCTATCTAAGTTCTACTCTAAGATTCTATGCTAATTGGAAGGATGAATAAACCTTGCTAGCTACCCACAATAAAAGATGAAACCACAAGCAATAACAGTCTCTTACAAAGCATTTAGTTGAAAAATTTCCTTCCTTCCATACAAATGAGGGGGGATGCCCCTTTTATAGTTGGCCCAATCTCAAGGACGGCTCAGATTCGATTACAATGAACGGTTCAGATTGAGCCACATAAGCCATACTCAAGATTTTACCTAAAAACGGCCACAAAGTGGAGGAGTAATAAATGAGCACATAATGCCCACTCTCTCCTTACATCACTATGAGCATTTAATACCCACTATAATCTAGAAGGTCATTATCCAGGAAGGCATTGCCATTCTCCTTCTCTCTGACCGCAAACTCGATGAATCTAGCCAATACTGCTTCAACCTCATGAACTGAGATGGTGGAATATGGTTGAGCTGAAACTCAAGCACCGTGACCATTTGCCCTTGCCGAGTACAAGACTTTCTCCAAGCAACCAAGGCATCCTGAGTGTTCTGAATGATATTGGAGAAGGTCGAAATATTTTCAAAGTCTACCTGGGCAAATGAACTTACATCCGAAAAGAAAGGCTCCAATTTGCCCTTCAAGCCATCCGCTATCACCTCCTCCAGAGTCAACCTTTTAGCAAATAATTCCTCAAGCGTGTTCAAGAATCCTTCCTAAATATTTCCCATTGCCTTTCTAACTTTAGCTAATTTTGCCTAAGCTGCATCGAAGAAGCCTCAACCTGTGACCACTGAGGAATACCAACTGCGGAAGTCATATCTATCGCCCTCCTTGTTGTGACCTTTTCACGCATCACCCCATTCCAGATGGGGACCCCCTAATTTTTGCTCCATTTTGGTCTTTTGGCTTTGGTTTTGGGTTGTTTTGCATCTCTTTCTCTCTCTCTCTAATATTTTGTCCTTCTGGGGATGTCCCTATCTTTGACCTAATTTGGAATTTTGGTTGTCTATGAAATTAGGGTTTTCATTCTTCAGGCCAGTTTGAAGTTAAATTGAGTTGGCTAATTGACATCTGAGCTTAACATTGCAATCAGATGGCCTCCAATAGGATCCCACTAAATTTTCATCAAATTTAGATAACTTACTACTTTTAGTAAGTGCTCAATCTGGGAGCTTTTCATCAGGATTTTGGAATTTTGACTGCTCCATCACATTCAGGTAACTTCAAGGTGCTTGCATGCAAAATTGGAACAAATTTTGACAACTTGCTATTTTTAGCAGTTCCGGCTTCAAGAGCCATTTTCAGGGTGCACATGTATGCTTTTTCAGTGCATGTCCGGAGATTACTTCTGGGTTTTTCAAAACCTTCTCGATGATATAACATGCAAACCGAGATAAGGACTTTCGGTAGTTCAACCTTCGGAAGCTATTTTTAGGGTTTGCATGCAAAGTTTTTCAACGCATGTCAGGATATTCCTCATGGGTTTTTCGAGGGCTTCGCAGTGATACGAGATGGATCACTTTTTTAGGGACTTACTATTTTTAGCAGGTTCACTCTGGCAGCCACCCAACACTTCAGTTCAACAAGCAGCAAAAATCAAGTCAAACGAAGGCCATCCGAGCCACATGCAGGTCAGATTAGGGTTTCCAACTTCGAGACTCAAAAAGAGGGGTAAAAAGCCAAAATCTTCGAAAACGAAGGAATCCCACTGCGATCAGCGTCCTTCAGGCAATCTACTTGTGAAATTTGGGCGCAATCTGAGCACTTACTATTTATAGTAAGTCGTCTCCAGAACAGGGCTGTAAATAGCAAGTTGGCACGAGAGGAAGGTGTAAACAGGTTCACCAGGTGATGAGGACCACATGGTGAAAATCTCAATTCAAACAAAGCTACAGAAGTCAAGCAATTTTAGGGTTTGCTAAAAATAGCAGGCGGGCTAAAAATAGCAGATGAGCTTGGGCGACAGGTATAAAGGGGCAGCTGGGGCATTGAAATTTTCCAAGTTAAGAGCTAGGGCAGGCAGGTTGAAAATAAGCCAAGTGTTCAGATACGCCAAGAAGGGTGGCATAAAATTTGCCTAAGTAAAAAATGGAAGTATACCCTCTCATATGTGCCCCATCATGGAGGAGGAGGTATAAAAAGTTTCCAAATAAAAGCAGCCTGCCTCAAATGCGCCCTCAGCTATGAGTAGAGGACTTGTAAAAAGTCTAAGGCATTGATAATAAAAGTTGCACATATGGAATGCGCCATCAAGCAAAGAGTGAGGCATGTAAATTTTCTAAGTCAAGAAAGTAAGAGCTCCCCCATCAAAATGCGCCCATCACAAGCAAGGTGCTAGAAAAGTTTCTAAGTGATGAAGAATGGAAGTAGACACATGAAAATACGCCCAAGTTGAAGTGGAGATGAAATATTTTTCTAAGGCATTGAAACCTGTTATCACGGAAATTAGCAGCGCTCATTCCACGGATAACCCCCCTACGAAATTTGTCTGTTTCCTAGGTTCATGATGTTCATGCATGCAAAACGAGGCGATTTTTGATCCACCTCGAAATGCGTTCCAAAGTTTCACATAGCCAATTTGAGCATCCCCCTGTGTTCGCCTCGCCAAGACCTTCAAAACGAGTGCTCGCACGAACTTTCATTAATCATACTTCGCGAAACTGGAAAAAGTGCAAAAGCTCCAAAAAAGAGCGCTCTTGCACTTGTTAAATTTTTGTCTAAGTATGAAGAGTGCAAGGGCGCCAAAAATCAGCGCCCTTGCACTTAAGTGATTTTGTGACTTGGTGCAAAGGCGCTGATTTTGTGCGCCATTGCACTTAACTTTGTAATTTAGCCAATTTTTGGCTAGGGCGCCCTTTTTGAGCTTGTTTGCACTTTTCACTGAATGGGCCACTTTTCATGCATAAATTAGTTGGTCGACTTAAGTTGATTTTAAACACTTCCAGATCACTTAAAAGTGATTCTTATTCATTTATCTTCACTTCTATCTTGTTCTTCACCTCCTTGCTTGTTGGTCAACCAAGCTCTCAGCTGGAAAACGCATTTTTGATAAGACGTTCATTTTCTTGAAATAAAATACAAAGTCACTGGCTTTGTTTTAATGCCTTGTTCTTACAATTAGAGAATTCTTCATCTTCTCATGCTAGAGGCGTATGATCCTTACCTTCTCATTTTTCGCCAAACATGTCTAGGCTCTCGCTTTCCTTGCCTACACTTGCCATTTTTTGGAATTTGCAAGCCAACATGTTAGGGCGCTGATTTTCAGAGCCCTGACATCTTTTGTCAAAAAAAATTCTAACACTGGGTGCAATGGCGCACTTTTTTAGTGCCATTGCACCAAAGTCAAAATTCCCCCAAGTGCAAGGGCGCTGATTTTTAGCACCCTTACACTTTTCCCTGAAAAACCAAAAATATTTCACTAAGGCAAAAGCACACTTTTTTGGAGCCATTGCACTTTTTCCGGCACTTGACCAAAAACACTTCAAATCTTTCGAGTTTCGCTCCGAACCACTTTTCGTCTATTTTTCACCTCATTTTCCATGTCTCAACATTTGTATAACGCTTTCTCCACATTGTTTTCTCGCTTCACACTTCCCAATGCTACTTTTTCTGCCAGCGTCTGTTGATTCACCATCCTTGTAGTTTCTCTCCAGATTTCATCAAGTGATCTTGAAGGTGACATTTTACAGCTACAAAACTATCACAGATCTTTGAAGAAGCCGTCATGGGTCAGATAGAGAGTGCAGACTTTTCAGATGCCTCCATAGATGACCTATGTGATATCAAGCTCACCCTTGATAACCTTAAAACGCATCTTGACAGATGCAAGAAGGTTCTTTCATCCACCAAGAGATCAGTCACGAGAATTCACATCATTGTGGATTATACCGTTGGTCTGGATGATACATTCATGCAGGAGACCAGAAGGAAATATGAAGACTTCCTCGCCCAAGCAACGAACCATGAAGATTCTTGATCTCCCGGTGTTGAATGTTTTGATATCTTTCAATATGCATTTTGTAAATAATTTATGACATCTTAAATGTCTTTTTGTAAAATGTGATTGCACCAAAAATATGAGAGCAATTACATCAAAATAAATTACACCTAGTTAGATTAGGGTTTCCTATTTTTGCTCACCTAATTCCCTAAATTTACTCATCTCTCTTTTCTATATATATGAGAGATTTCTATTGTAATAGGGACCTTTTGATATTTTGCAACGAAGTGCTGCTCTTTTGAAACAAGCATTGAGACTTTGTGTTCAATATTGTGAATTCAGATCTAATCAATAAAAAAGAGGATTGCATGTCAGACTTTGTGTTGGAATCGATTGTCTTGTGTGTTGATTATATCAGTAGTGATTTCTGTATGAGATTGAAAGGGCTTCAAGTGGTTGATGTAAACTTTGTGCTACATTTATCGTTTGGATTTGTTTATGTTTGAAGGTTTTTGTTGAAGGATCTACAAGACTTTGTGCTTGTAATCATTCATGCTATTCAAGGAATTGTTGTGTCTAAGAAGACTTTGTGCTTCTAATACAACGAACGATACTACTATAGGATTCAACATTGAAAAGGCTACGGAACGACTTTGTGCCTTCGTGAGCCTTCCCTTTTCCTTTTACTTTTTGTTATTATAGATCATACCTGGTATTTCTAAGCTGTGCTTTGACAAGATAGAAATATCGGCATTACTGCTGTTGTTTAAGTTTAAGTTATCAGATCTAAAACTTTTCATCGTGAAGCATTGTAAACATCTTCTCTGAAAAAAGAGAGAAGTATGAATGTAACACACCCCGAAGTATGAATGTAATAGCCACCCCCCCCACCCCCCCCATTTCATGAGTACAGTGTACATTTTGTAAGTATTCCTTTAAGTTTACTATAGCTTCTAATTAGCAGTAAGAAGGGCGCCTCCCCTTTCTGAGAGGAGAGATTATATCTCACACATCTGTGGTTAAAGTCTAGATGGTGTAATCTGTTGAAAAGTTGATTACACTATTTTGATGAATCAAGAAATAGTGAGATTAAATCTCAAGTACCTCATTGACAAGAGGTCATCATATGATCCCAGAGGAATCTTCGCAGCACATCTTGAACAAAGATCATCACATGAACCTTTCATGCAGGATTTTTGGGTCAACTGTGAAAATGAGTTCAAAGTGAGAAGAAGGAACTACAGCAGATTCAAGCTCTCACAGATTGTAGAATTCATGTCAAAGGACATCGAGGGTTTTTCTGATGACGAAGAAGAGGTCATTGTTTCTTCCTTCTTCACGGGTCGAATAGATGCACAACCGCTCGACAAAGTAGATTGGTACGCGAAAGAGAGTACGTCTACCGAGGAAAGAACGGGTAGAGTAGTTTGACACAGTCAACTCTACCTTGACAGTAAAAGGATAAGGAAGGTAGTAATTCCCCGATCAGAGCCACCAACGGAAGAAGAGGAATGCGAAGAAGAGGAATTGCTAGCACAAGCCGGCAAGAGGTACAGGTGGAGACAACCACCAATTTACCTGAAACAGTTGAGAATGCTGCAGCTACACTAGAGCTAGTGATTGAAATAATCGCTGTAGAGATGGAATCCATTGTAGTTGAAGTTGCAGCAGAAGCGGTGCCTGTGATAGAAACAGAGCCACTGGCTTCACCACCATCACAGAGGTCCCAAAGTCCCATTGATTTGGACTCGCCACCATGAGGCATTGCCACGACACAGTCTCGTTCTTCTAGCATTTAGGGGCCTGTGATCCTCCTCCCAGCGATGCTAGCCGAGATTCTATCTGGCTGGAAAGCTCACTTGGAAGGAAAAGGGAGAGTCCTTATCAGCTTGACTTCTCTAAATTCCACCATGTCCCACAAGACATGTCGGCAAAGAAATTGAAGAAGCAGACACATGTAGAAAGGAATGCAGAGAACGAGGTTGTCATAGAGACCGTTGCCCCACCTGAAGATAAAGATATACACAATGTCAGGGTTGAGGATTTCACGCTTTCAAAGGTGAACCTTGGAAAGATCACTCGAGAAGTGGAGGTAGACCTTCTCGAAATCGCCTCAGTGAGCGTCAAATAAAGGATGACAAAGGATGGACAAGACAAAGCAGCCTTGAAGGCTGAAAACCGTCAGCTAAGATTGTACATTTCTAGTTTGATACATGACATTCCCAACTCCTCGGCCTTGCGTCAAGGACTATTGGATCTCCCAGGTGAAAGAAACCATCATCAGTTGATCACATACGACAAACACTTGAGACGTCAAGTGGATGAGCTTGTCATCAAAAGGACAATGTGTATTAGCAGAAGCATATTAGCTGAGAGATAGAGCACATGGTCTTCGATCAGAAATCCAGCAGTCAGATGTAAAGGCAGCTCAAGAGAGGCCAGGAGAAGAAGCGACAGTTCCTGATCTGCAACAAGCATATGAATCAGTTACAACCACTGAAAACAGACGCCATCTCTCTGAGTGGAAAGAACAGGTGGCATACAAGGTGAGAGCCTACGATGCCAATTCAGTGGAGTTGATTGACTATAGACGCTTTGTCGCCAATATTATCAACTTCACAAGAACGTTGGTAATATCCTTTCTTGAGTTAGAATATCAGTGAGAAGGCGGAAAATATGTTGAGCTTGAAATGGTACATACACGTTTCCAAGACGTCATCCGATCTTCATTCCTTGAAGATCCCAATGCTTGCAAACTAGCCAAAATTGCAGCCATGTCTATCCAGTCAGATGAAGCAGCTGCCCAATGCATAAACTATCAGCAGTAGCTTGCGACGGGTGAAGAAATGCTTAGACGCCACATAGTCACCTTGAAAAGCATTAATTGCCCGGGGGGCCGAAGAAGTCAACAACTGGATAGAGACTTTGTTGACCAGTGGTGAAGAGGTGTAAAACACCAAGGAAGGATGTCCTACCCTCCAAATAGCAATAAATGCAACTGAAGTCAACTTGATGCCCCTTTCCAAGTTGACTTCAGATCTCCACAAATCATGCATGTCAGATCCCACTTATCTAGGATGTCTAATTGACTCCCATGATTTGTGGATCTTAGATCTCCTTTAAAGGTGGATGTCTATTTGGAGACACATTTGTAACTTAAGTTCACTTTTAGTTAGGTGTCAGTCAACTGAGGTAGGCTTGCAGTTTGACTTTTGTTTAGTTTCAGTTAACTAAAGTAGATTTCCAGTTAACTGATTGCTCACCTACTTTTAGACATAGGAATAAATCTTGCTGATTGGCAAGAACTGTTTGTTAACTTAAGGAGATTTTAGGGTTGCCCACTCTTTTGAGTTCCTATAAATAAGAGCCTTAGGCTCATTATTTGTTTAACCTTTATTTGCTAAGCAAAATTGCTGTGCCATTGTTGCCAGAGTTAGCTTGTTTATATCTGTTCACTCTTGGATGAGAGTTCGTTGGTTGATTGTAATTGTGCATGATTTCGTGCCTTTGTTGTCCCGACCTTTGTAATTCTTTGGAGAAATCTTGAAGAAATAAATCAGATGGCGCATGCTTGCTTGATCTAAACACTTGAGTTATTCCAAAGTCTTAAATTCAAATAGAGTATTGTTTCAATCTCCTCCTTGGACAGTGTCGTCACCTCCTTGGATATTTTGTCATCGATCATTATCGTTTGATGTTGTTTAATGATCTGTCTTGTAGCCTACACTTTAGACAGGTGTTGTCACCTCCTCGGGAATCTTGTTAGATAGGCCATCGTTCCTTGTTGTTTCCAGTGAGCTGTTTCCAAGCCTACACCTCGAACAGGTGTTCCTCCTCCTTGGCAAGTCTCAGATCCAGTTTACGGTAATGAGTGTTTACTTGTATCGAGCCCTATCTTGGTATATATCTGAGAGTTTTGAGCCTTAGACATATTCCATTGAGACAGAGGATTCAAGTAATCCAACCCATCCATTTCGCTCCTACGCCCTCATGCTCTGTTTATCTTGAGGAGCTAGGATAGTTTAGAAGCTTAGTTAGTCGTAGTTAAGATCTGCGGAAACCAGAGAAAAACTTAGCTACGACGCATTGTGTTTATGCACCCTTGTGTCCTGCCGCTGAGTAAAAAAGATAGGAACCTTAGTACACCCCTTTTTTACAATAGAAAATCAGCAAAGAGAGATCTTCCTCTCTATAATCCGAAGAGCATGTACTAACACACTTGCAATAGCTGTCTGTTTCCAATAAGCACTCTAGAGGTGCTAATTGTAACGCCAACAAACCGCCACAGAGAGGAGTGGGGCAATGAATGCACATAAGATTCTCCACTCATCTGCAGGAACCACTATGAGCAATTAATGCCCACTATCCTCCAGAAGATTCTCGTCCAGAAACGTGTTCCCATTGTTCTGCCTACCAATTCTATTGCGCTAGGAGGAGGGGCAAGCATAAAACAAATAACAACTGGAGCATTGTGATCTTTCCTCTTTCAGCCTTCCTGTTGTTTTAACTCTTGGACACATTTCTTCCTTGTAATCTTCATATTTCTCTAGCCCACTGCCTTGGGCGCGCATGCGCCTCTTTGGCATCACGTTCTTAATTCCTTAGACAAATCTTCACTATCGTATCCTTTTTCCAAAGTTGTAACGTTGTCCAGCTTCATCAAATCCTCATGCCTTCACGCTCTGGCTCCGGTGTTCATCCTGCAAAACAAAAAGAAGAGCATCAAAATGCTTATAATATAAATTCACTTTACTTACCCAATTTCCATATTCTAATTGATTGATCTCTGCATGTGTTAGAGTTCATCATTTTTCTAGCAAACTTTCATCATGGGCGCATTGTGTTCATTTCATGAGGTCTTCTTCAAGGGCGCATCCACCACCTTGTGCCTGGAGTTTGTGCTTTAGAAATTATTTCACTTTGAGGACGCATTTGAATGCTTGATGTTCGAGCTTCATTTTATCTTCAAATTTCTTCATGCCTTAGACAAATTTCATCTCTTCCCTGTGAGTGTATTTGACCCCTTGTTTTCTTTTCCCTTTCCTTAGACAACTTTATCCGCTTTATAAATTTCATCCACTGTAATCTAGGCGCTCACTTTGACATCACCAGCCGAGGCAAACATTTCTTTTACTTGCCTTAGAAAAAATTATTTTCGCCTAGGAAATTCATCAAACAGGTGCTAGGCTAAAATCTTCGTCGAAACAACATGAGCAAGGTGTGGAAAACTTTTAAACCATCTCCCAGTGGGAAATGTCCAATACCCAGAAGAAATTTCCCTTCAAAACTCATCGTTTTGATGTGTGTCCAAATGAAGGGGTAAGTTTAATTTTTATTATTTTTGAAAAATAATAAAAATTGCTAAGGTTTATTCCATTTTAATTCTGCATGTATTCCACACCTGCAGTCTTAATTTTTCATGCCTTGGCATTTTCCTGTTTTCCTAAAGAAATTCTCTTCCTGCTTGTGGGCACATTTCCTCTTGCCTTTGGAAATCTTATCATTACCTCCTCCTTAGGCGTATTTCTCATCTTCACCCTGGGAAATGCCTTAGGAACTTTTTAAGTTAATTAACTTACCTTGGGTGCACCTCATAACACATACCTTTTGAAATATACCAGGCCAATTTTTTCCAATTTTTCCACAATTCAATTCACCCATTAATGTTAATGGAAAACTCAATCAGTTGAAGGGAACCCTTTCCTTTGATCAACCCAGATCCCATTGCGGGCAAGGTGAGAGCATACTCAAAAGGGGATCATTAGTACAACTGAAACTGCTGAAATAGTAATTGAAGAGATACAATCAACTCAACCACTTATTTAGCGGGAGGATTGAAATGGAAAGTACATTACTGAAATTAAAGATGCAACTAGACCACTTGTTCAGCGGGAGTATGTTGACGACTCAGCCGATCAGCAATATGATGAACAATGCAATACAGTAAATAAACAGGCGGCAAGCCAGCCTCTTCCACTTGTTCAACGGGTGATGTAAGAAATGGAAACTTAAGGCTATAGACTGAAAGGAGGTCAGTCTCTTCCACGATCGTGGGAATTGCAAGAGCTAGATAAAGATGAGAATTGCTGACAGTACTACTGTTCAGCTTACAATGTAGTAGAGGACCTATCAATACACATGATTAGAAGTCATATAATGCTGCAATAACATAAAGGCACTCCCCCATAATCAATCTTGACTCCCTAGACTCAAGCCCACTCAAGAGATGACTTCTCATACCCTGATATGACTGTGACAGTGATTGAAATTGTGCAGACCAGAAACATGTAACATCACTAAATTGCTCATAACTTGCTCAAAACCCAACCCAAAGACACGAGATAAAATGCATAATACTCTAATAATAATGGCGACCAAGACTAGACATCAAAACCCACTCAAACAACCTTCATTTATTTGCACGGAATCCAAGACACTCCCAGCAAAGTGTGCCCCTCTAGAAAGGGCGATTGATTTTACCTTTAAAAATTCAATACTTGCTAATAAAATCTGAAAATTAACAGGAAGGGTCACCCCTTGCAAGGAATTAGATACAAACAATACCCAGAACAATGCTATTTTTATTCAGCAAGATATGAATAAAAACTACAATCAGCTGAACAACTCCAGCAACTCTGCAAATCTGATAGAATGGAAATAACTCAACTCCTATATTTATCAAACTCAATTCAAATACCAAAGACAATCCTATCTTAACTAGTTGCTATCTTTCAAGCAAGAAGTCAAGCCAAGCTAGGGGGTATGCCTTCCCCGAAGCACTTAGTCACCATTCCGACAGCATAACTTTGCAATAAACTCAAGATCCTGAAATAAAGAGAAAAACCTCTTATTTATAACTTTCTCCAACCTTGAATTCAAATTCCTTTTCCCTCCAATTAGGTCACCCCCATGAGATTCACATTCAAATTCACTTTGACATTTGCCTTTCATTTCAAACTTCATTTTCCATAACTTGGCATCCAAACATAAGGATGATAAAACTTTATTTAAAATGCCAATAAAAGGAATGTTAGGCGCCCCAATTAATAAAGTGAAATGCTTTTCAAATATTTCTCCAAGTATGGCGTCCAAAATACTTAAGTGAGAAACCTTATAAAATTTGCTCTTTTTAATAAACCAACGTATCTCTCCATTTGGGCATCCACCAAGCCTTAGTAAAAATATTTCACTTAAAACAATATTTTCATGAAATATCGAACTTGCCAAAATAATCACCTCAAATGCTGGAGACTGGCTGAATATACTGCCCCGTCCGAAATAGCCATAATACGAGGTTGCAGAAATACTGCCAAAGTTAGTACCAAAGGTGTTGGAGACCAAATTGCTCAAATTAACTTGCCTGATATAGCCGTTGAATTGAACTGCAGAAGCCCTGCTAAAAATAGTACTGCTAAAAATAGAACTTACTAAAAATAGCATACTGCTAAAAATAGTAAGTTGTCCCAAACTCATTTTAACCACAATCTGAGTAGCCGTCGTACTTACTAAAAATAGTAAGTCCAGAAAAGTTCTTTGATTCAGTTGCATGTCACACTATCGCGAAGCTCTCTGAAAACCCAGAAGGAATCCAGAATCCGAACTGCAAAACTCCAACATGCAGCCGTCGTAACTTACTAAAAATAGCAAGTCTGAAAAAGTTCTCTGATTCAGTTGTATGTCATACCACTGCGAAGCTCTCTGAAAACCCAGAAAGAACCTCGCAACCAAACCGCAAAAGTCCAACATGCAAACCCCTGAATCCTCAAAGAAAACCTTCGAGCAGCTGGAAACCCTAATTTTGCCTCTGACTAGCCTACGAGCATCCGAGAATAGGCTAATAGTCACTAGAAAGTGTAGTGCTAAAAATGGGGACATTATACCTTTACCTTCATCTTCCAAGCATTTCCCCGCCTTAGATATTTTTTTCCTCAACATCCTTGCTTCCTTTATGACTTGCACGCTAGGCACATTTGGAGGGTGGAGGAGGAACTTTCAACACTTAAAAACATTTTCAAACTTTATTCAACTTGCCAAGGGCGCATTTAGCATGTGCTGGAGGAGCTTCAACACTTTAAAACATTTTCAAACTTTATTCAACTTGCCAAGGGCGCATTTAGCATGTGCTGGAGGAACTTCAACACTTGAAAACATTTTCAAACTTTATTCAACTTGCCAAGGGCACATTTAGCATGTGTTGGAGGAACTTCAACACATGATTTTTTTTTAACATCCTCCCTTCATGAGGGCACATTTTCCACATGCTACTTCCATTTTTAATACTTAGAATTTTCCCTCATGTTAACTTCCTTTGCTGGGCGCATTTTGCCCCTTTGAGATTTCATTTTAAATGACATAGAAAATTGATTGATGCCACCCTCTTCCTTGGGCGTATTTGGAAGGTCTAGCTTCCATTTTTTTTTATGCCTTAGGCGTTTCCTTCACTTCCATTTAATTGCTGGCCATATTTGAGGGTGCCTAGTTTCATTTCCCATGCCTTAAGAATGCTTTGTCTTTCCTTAGAAAACTCTTTAATCAACTCCTCCATGGTGGGCGCATTCGGCATGTGGCATTTTCATTTGTAATGCCTTAGCATTTTACACCCCTTGTCTGCTTTGAGGGCGCATTTGGAGTATGCAGCTGCAATCCTTCATGACTTAGAAAAATTCTAAGTCCCTTTCTTCTTGAGGGCGCATTTCAGCTAGTGAGGTTTTATTTCCCTTACACTTAGAAACCTTTTAAGTCAGCTCCTCCTTCTTGGCGCATTCTAGAGGTGCTACTTCTATTTTGCCTTAGAAAATATTCTTGCCATCATCTCCCCAACATGGGCGCATTTGAGAGGTGGAGGAGGAACTCTTCCAACACTTAGAATATTTTCAAACACTTTCCCTCTTGGGCGCATTTACCACTCTATGCTTTTGTTTTCCAGCCTTAGAAAATTTCTCATGCCTCTAGCTTGCCTTCTCATCTTGGGCGCATATTACATGTGCCACTTTCATCTTAGCCCCTTAGACATTTTACCTCCTTGCTTGAGATGGGTGCATTTTGCTCTCTCAACTTTGGTTTTGTTGGGTCAACCTAGCATCGGCTGTAGTCTTGCATCTGTAGAGTTCCATCTGAAAAGGAAAGTTTGCAGCAAACTTCTTCTTTAGGCGTAGGTAAGAGTGAACCTCGGCTAACTGCCTCAGGAATTCCATGAACACTACCCTATCTGAGGGGTAGTGTGGCATCATGGCAGAGTGGCCATTGTAGCCATACACGCGTATGTAGGTGAACGTGGGGAATTGGATGAACCAATCCGCTCAGTCCACCATTGCTGCCTTAGCTGCTGGTGAAATATGGACGTGCATCTCACGGTCTAGTTCACGCACGGTGTGCATAGCGAAAACATCGTTCATTTTCTTGAAGTGTCTTTCCGCTAGAGTGAACTCAAGGCGAGTAAAGTATTCTTGGACCTTTTGCACTCCCAGGGTTCCCACAGTGTTTAGTGTTATGAAATCGCCTTGGAAGGCTATCAGGTATACTAGGTAGGAATGTATGTGGAAATGGTGCTCTTCTAGAAACTTGGTAAATTGTTGGTGGAGTGTGTCACTGATTGGAGAGGCCCAGTCGTAATATTCTTTCCTGCTGATTATTTTGCCAATAATGTAGAACATCCACGGCTGGAAGGATTTTCCCTCTTCTTGTCCAGTGACTCTGCTGAGTAGATTGATTAACACTCCATACTCATCTTTGAATTCTCCTCGCCCAACCAATTTGAGCACGCTGGTTCTCTTCGTTTTTAACCAATGTTAAGCCATTATAAGTGAACATGTATCCTTCGAAGCCTCGAATGCCATTTCGCATTCTATCACAGATATGACCTTCTTGGTAGGGCATGGTGGAATTGCAAAACATGTCTCTATGTCCACCGGCTTTAAGCTGCAAATCACCCTCCCGTCCACTGACAGGATCTCTCTTGTAGTAGGGTTGTAATGCTTTGTGCAAGCAGTTACAAGCTCAATGCTCTGTAAGGTGATCTGAATGGATTCAACTTGGAATAAACCGGATTCTTCAATGTTCTGCAATGTAATTTGGTTCATGCCCTCCAAGTCCTTAGAACTGACCTCTGGATTTTTCTACCATAAGTCTGTATCAGTTGTTTTCAGATAATCATGGTACAAGACCATCTTGGTCTTGTATTGTACCTGGGAGTACTGCATTCTGAAAACCTTGAAGATTGATTGGGCACTTGACCCTGTTCTGACACTTTTCTGGAATTACTAAAAATAGCCTCGTCGGGGGTAGTTTTTATGAAAAATTCTGAGACATGGGTTTAGTTGAGAATGATTTTCTAGACAAACCCAGATCGTCAAAAATTCAGAAAAATGAGTTTTTCTTTGACATGCAAGAGCCCTTCGGTGGCAGAGGCAGCGGGGCACCATAAAGTGATTTTTCTCGGAAAAATCCAACACATGGGTTTTGTCTGTTTTTTAAAATTATGACTGTTTTCGGAAACCCCAAAAAATAGGAGCAGCACGGCTACTTTTTTCGTAAAATCTAACATGTGGGTTTTGTTGAAAAATCTGTGTTAATCATACCCAGTTGGCCAGATCTGAGGTAATCTTCCGTTTCCTATGACATGCAAAAAAAATATAGACATAAATAAAGGAAGTAGACAGAAGATGGATTGGAAGTTATAAACTGCCACTTTGCAATAATCTGTCTTTGGAAACAATCTTCGGGGAAGAATTCTTTTACTGCTACTTATCTTCGAAAATATTGAAGATTCGTCCAAAACTTCTGCTAGATCTTGAAAACGTATTCTTGGGAGCTATTTGCTGTTTTGCCCTTCAACCTGCAAAAGAATAATGAAGACTGGGACGCCTATCAAGAATATATGGTGATTAGGGTTGAGATCCACTAAGTATGAAAGACAACTCATGATTTAGGTCTGATTTGGAGTTCCAAAAGGTGATTTCCACTGATTGTGGGGTGTTTGGCCTCTTTTTGGCATAAAGTTTGCTAACTCAAGTCAACACTTTTGCTTTGACTTCCTTTAGGCGTCCATCCTTGAAATTGGTCTTTTTTGTCCATTTTGCAAGCTGAAGTGTTCCTGTTTGATTTTTGATTCAGGTTACTCAGTTGATCTCAGGCAGTGGCTGGTAGCTCTGTTATTGAGGCAGGATTAGCATGACGAGATATGCCTGGGAGAGATTAACTCAGAAAACTAAGTTTAGGTCTCTAGAAAGAAGGGCGCCTTTCCTTGATTGGGGCACTTTTGACAATGCCTCCAATTTTCATCGACTGTTCTTCGTTTTGATCTTCTTAGACCCTCTTTGATTTGATCTGACGTTGTCGATGCTTAGATGAATCAGATGACTCTGCTTGACAGTGCATCAAGTAGCCAGCTCGGTCTTGCTCAAGATGACTGACTTCTTAGTTGAGGCTAGCAAGTTTTGGTTCTTTTAACTTAAGGGTGCCCCTGGCCAGCAGGGGCGCTTTTAGCTTTTGACTGGATTTCTTCATGCTGTGAACTGCTTGACTTTGACCTCCTCCATCAGTTGTTTGATTTGTCGGAAGTTCTTGCTGATAGTCTAACTGACGAGACCGGTCATAGCTGAGAAGGTCATCCTGGGAGGCAGTGAAGATTTTGACTGAATCTGGATGCCTTTAAGAAAGGGCGCCTTTCTTCAAGAGGGGCGCTTTTAGCCATGCCTTAGCCATTTTCTGCCTTGTCTTTCCAGTTCTTCAATTTTAGCTTTTTCTGCTTGATCTCAACTCGTGATCGTTTGGCATGTCTCGTGGACCTGCTGTCAGATTGATCACGTAGCTAGGAGGAAGCTGGAAAGATATTATGTATAGGGCTATAGCAGATGGATTCATCTGGTGCCTATAACTGAGGGGCGCCCCTGGCTAGCAGGGGCGCTTTTACTTATGAAGCTTTCTGATTTGGCATCTTCGTTGTTGATGGATCCTCCATACTTTGCTGACGATTGGTCAATGATCGCTAAATCAGATGATCTTGCTGATTGTTTCGTTGTCGAGCCAGCATGAAAGTGAAGAGGGTGACCTAGTTGAAGATGTCAAATGATTACATTTGCCCTCTGAGATCCAAGGGCGCCTTTCTTCAAGGGGCGCTTTTAGCCTTTGGACTGTGTTTTGCCTTGGCAGCAAAACGTGCACCTTCCAGAGTTAGCCAAATTTTGGCTTTTTTTTTTGTTTTGAGAAACTCCCTCGCTTTAAAAATTTCTTTTTCACCTTTTCCGCCATGGCTTCTTCGTTGGAGCTTTTGAGGTTTAGCTTTCAGCACCTGGTATTGGCCAATCTGCCATTAATGGCTGCAGAGCTCCTAACTTTGTTCCTGAAAAATAGAAATAGACCCACCAGAGTAAAACATAGCTTTTGATAATTCTGACTTGATCAATGTGATCGTGAAGGCAATTAACCTATCAGAATTATTTTCAATCATTTCTGGGAAGGTCCTATTTTTAAGGGTTTCCTTAAAAATAGGGGCATAAAACCCTAATTTTCATTTTTTAGAATTTTAACCATAGGTTCCTTGACAGAAACCCACCAAGACCTCATGTTTGGTTTGACCTAAAACATACTTTCGATGCCATTTTTACATTGTTTAGCTCAATTTAAGCAGAATGCCAAAAATTTCATTTTGGGTACAACACGGTTTTTAGGGCAGAAACCCTAATTAGGGCATATGTGGCTCGATCTGAGCCCTTCATTGTAATTGAATCAAAGCCGTCCATTGGACTTGTAGTGTACCGACACTCTGCAGATCTATTTTTCACTTGAGTTTCGTAGGTCTGATTTTGTTTTGGTTTAATTTCTCTTTTTGTGCTTTTGAGTTTGATTGCTAGAAATACTAGAATGATACATAAAGAGCATATGCATAACATGAAAGCTTCGAATAAGCTAAGCTAATAGAATAACCTGAGTACATTGCTCATTTCAATGTCTAAATATAGTTTCTTCATTACATAATAAGGAACTTACAACATATGACTTACATCAGATTTCAAGCTAACAATATCTTAGACTGCATTTTAACTTACAGCCAAACATCACTATGAATAGTGACTTGCTACAGTACCCGCGCCCAAAGAAATGTTGATTTCTCTTGATAGACAAGTTTCTCCCACCAAAACTTCGCATGGCAAGCTTTCTAAGACAAGGGCGCCCCTTTTTGGAAAGATTGCAGCCACCAAGGAAAGGTGTTTTATTTCCTTTTGCTGTTACAAACCCTCAAGAAAACACAGCTAGTTGTAGCTTTCAAAATCAGCTCCAAAACTCTACGAAAAGCGAGCAACTCTCATACTAACGTGATTGAAGGCTATGGCAGTCCAAACCCCTTTGAAAGTGACTCAAATAAACTGCGAACAACAACTTGTGTCTCCAAAAGAAGCCACCGAAAACTGATCAGCAACTTTAAGGTGGTGTTTCACACCCTCAAGCAGCTCGAAACGAAGAACCAAGCCCCACCAGGCTCACCCACTGCAAGAAATTAGGAAACCCTAGTCTCCTTCTTCCTCCAAAGCAACACTTCCAAGTTTCTTCAAGCTAAAATCATTCATTCATGAAGCAATTCGAATTTCCTCTCTTGCCTTTTATAAATTTTCAAAGGAAACACTATTCATTAAAGTGAACACTATTCACTTAAGTTATAACATTTTTCACTTTAGTAATGAATAGTAACTTAAAAATAGAAAGTGACCCCTTCATATTAAAACACATGGTCCCTAGGCCGAGGATGGTGAAATAAAAGGTGAATATCATTAAATTAAGCACTAGTATCATGCCAAACGCCACAATTCACTCTGCCACCATGCTCCGGAGATCAACACTGAAGTTTGACGACCAAGTGCCCGTCCAAGAAACCCTCTATCTAGAACTATTAGCCTACAAGGGTCAGGAAAATAGGCTAATCCCCCAACTCTGATGCTAGTGATAAAGGGGACATTACAGGACTGGGCCAACTATAAAAGGGGCATCCCCCTTCATTTGTAAATTATTAGAAGTAGATTAATAAATCAGAGAGTAGAGAAGATAAAAGTTAGAATAGATAGAGAGTTAGCATAGATTTATAGTTAGTTTGAAAAGGAAAGAAATATTTCCCTTTGAAATTTTTGTAAGAAGTTGTTGTGGAAAACTCTCATAATACAAAGGTTTATCATTGCTTGGTGGTTCTATCTTTTATTGTGAGTAGCTAGCAAGGCTTTTTCATCTCTCCGATTCAAGTAGATAAGGTAGAGTAGAATTTATTTCATGCAAGTAGTTGCTAATTGTGGAATATGGTGTTTGATTTGAGCAAGTCTTCTTTCATCCATACCACTAGCGGGCTCGCTGATGGTGAGTTCGCCCTACGTGGTCAATTGGAATATTGACACTTAACTTCAATTGTGGTACATATGTCCATATGCATCGTTGTGATGGTATGCACATGTTGTGTCATAATTTGAACATCTTTCTCATCCTTTGAAGATTGCACCGACTTTGTGGAAGTTGTCCGAAAGGAGGCAAAGTGGAGTCTAGTTTGAAGATTGTTTAAGTTGATTGTCATGTCCTGCCTTTAGGAGTAGAAATAGAGTTTCTAGTCCTTACATCCTTTTACATTCAACATTATCCGATTAGTTTAAGAATCCGAGCATCACTGACAAATCTCCCGAAATTTGAGAATCTGTTTCTTCTGAATGAGCAACTCACGTAAGTCCCCTTGAAATAACCAGCAAATCACATCGAGCCAATTGAGACTATCCCCTGCATAAGGAACCTTGGAGTTGAATGTATGATCTTTCTGGCAATCTTAACATGCAGAATACTTTGTTCAAGAGAGGATAGAGTATCCGTTGGGAAACTTTATTCTGTGTTGGTGCGGTCATAAAACACCCGTCAACACTCCTGAATCACCCCTTCTTCTACCAGAGTCTGTATGGGCATATGCATTAGAGTTGCCAAGGGAGGAACAATTTTATCTTGATAAATGTGGGTTCCACTCCAGGCTTGATCAACATTACCCATACGCATCAGAATATTGGAGGCTTGTTGAATAGAATGGGCGACGTCCTCCATAAACTTCAATTTCTGTGCGATCATGGCTGACCCACTTATCTGCCTCTTGAGCCATTTTATTTAAATCTTCCAGGCTACTGACTGATTCTCTCGGAAGTTCAACTGCCGGATTTCCTTGTCCACATGGACGAGCTAAGTGCCTCATGTAGCCAACCAATGTATTATGCTCTTTCTTCAATCTTTTATACTTCCCTTCTGTCTGAAGCAACCTATCCTTAAGAGCTTGATAGGAGCTATCACATTCTTCGATTATTTGAGCTCCTGTAGGGCAGCCCAACTCCACGGTAGTGACCACATAATTCTCCGGGATAGCCTCATCTCAGTCACATTCTACCTTAGGAACAACCACATGGAGTGTGCAAGAACCAAACCTGTCTGTAGATATCTTCGAGAACTTTTTGGCGGTCTACTGATTCTGTTGAGGAATTCCTCCATTTCAATTGCCGGGTCAGTCTCCTCAATAGGATCCCTTCTCATTCTTTCCTTGAGCCAGTCTGGCACTACCTGTTGCGGGTCAAAAATAATAAATTGTTCCTCTCTTGCTTCCTCTCCATGTACTTCTTCTCTAACAACATTCTGCTGAGGTTCATCAGTTTCCATCTGCTGAGTATTTTCTCCTAAATCCTAAGCCTCTTGCCTCATGGCATTCTCTTCCTCCAAAGCCATCTCAATCAACTGCTGGAAGCGGGTGTCTGTCTCAATTTCCACTTCTTCTCCTTGTTGATTTTCCCTCCTAGGAGCATTGACACTTTGACTATTCGGCTCCCTATGAGGTAGCTGGTTCACCTCTTGAAACTCTCTCTCCTCATTCAATATGTTTCTCTGGCTTTCAAACAATGAGACTTCCTAAACGCTCGAAGAGGGAGTTTATGATGGCGTGGATGATGCTTCCTCCACCCTTTGAGGCACCTGTTGAACCTTCACTTCTCTCCACGGTTCTAAAGCCTGGGTGACCTGTTTCCTTTATCTAGTTGTTGGTGGCCTTTGGTCACCCATCAAATTGTAAGTGAGGGGGATTGATCTGCTTTTAATTCTATTCACATGCCTTTCTACCCAATTTCTAGTGAATGTCAAAACCGGTATGCACAATGTATCTAAGTCTATAATTTACGGTTCTAACCAATCAGGTGGTGGGACCGCTGTGCTCCTTACTGTTTCATAGTCTAGCTACATAACATTTACGTCCTCATCTACCTTGTTCGGAATCGAAACAATCTCACATTCTCTGATTATTTTCAAGGGTATTCCGGAAAACATTGTTTTTGTAACCTCAACATCATCCACGACATTGGCCCAAAAGTCCTCAATATGCGCCTTGTGCCTATATTCCACACCCTGCACTATTCTGATATTGTTATAAGGATCAAAATCTTGCCTGCTGATGTGGTATGAGAGGTGGAAAAACTGTAGCTCATCTTCAGCCTCCTTGGCTTCCTGTAAGGAGGGACAAATCTCATCTGAATTCCCCATGATGATCAGGAATTCCAATCCTCCTTTCTTCTTTTTCTAAATTTTATCATAGGCAATGTGCTGCCTAGATATCTCTAACATCACCATTCTATATGTGGGGTACCTTGGTAATCTATAAGGACAGGATGTAAACCTTTGCAGCTTGATATAAGTGAACTTTGGAAATTGGATAAACCAATATCCATATTTCTCGATCAACTTCTGAGCTTCTTTTAATATCCTCTGTTGAGTCCTTCGCTGAAGGGTCTTGGCTATGTGCATTGTGAAGGCGTCATTTACCCTTCTGTAGCTGGAGGTGCTGGTGCAATTGTGGGCAAGCCTTGTGAATTTTGAACTGGTCAGGACCACACCCAATCGGCTCCTTATAAGTTATCCCCCTGTATTTAGTCATTTGAGCCAGCATGTATATCACATATGAGCTCATGTAAAAAGTTTTAGTTCTCCTTGTTGGCGTAAGAACTAACACCTCTGGAATGTGAGTTTGTACGTACAGCTATGCACACTACGTAATGAGTGCTCTTCAAATTAGGAGGGGAAGCTCCCTCATTGTGCTGGAATGCATTAAATAGAAAACTAAACTAATGTCCTATCTTCTTGTTCTCAGCTGGTAGAGGCACAAGGTTAAGAAAACCTAGAACCTTGCATCTAAGTATTTTCTAGTTTCACAGATCATCTAACTACAACTAAGCTAACTTCTTTAAAATCTATCTAGTTTCCTCAAGAAACAGAGCATGAGGAAATGGAGCAGGAATGTATTATACGATAAACTCCAGGTGCGGCCTCACAACATGAAGGCAAGGGAGGCACAACTATTTGCTAATCCGGGAAGAAGTTTATTAAAACAAACAAATGAACGGTAAACTTGGT
The DNA here is from genome assembly GCA_007115665.2 of Sequoiadendron giganteum. Taxonomy (NCBI): domain Eukaryota; kingdom Viridiplantae; phylum Streptophyta; class Pinopsida; order Cupressales; family Cupressaceae; genus Sequoiadendron; species Sequoiadendron giganteum. Next base: position 257,949,361 of record CM021100.1, on the reverse strand, counting down.
ACAACTTCACAACATGAAGGCAAGGTAGGCGCAACTATCTGCTTGGTTGAATGGGTCTACTATAACACGCATCAAACAATAAGCTTTGAGTACAGTTTTGCAACATGAAGGCAAGGTAGGCGCAACTATTTGCTCTTCTGAATAGGCCTATAATAAACAAAACAAAAGGTAAGCAATTGGGACAGTAGATTGTATAGACGCAACACGCATGCAATAACGATCAAACCAGCAACCCCATTTAACTAAGATAGAATAAACACAATGACAATAATATGAAGGCAAGGTAGGCGCAGCAATTTATTATAACAGCAATTACTCTTTGAACAGATACAATAACAGCAATACTACAGGCAAGGTAGGCGCAACATGTATGCTATGAAGCAAAAGTTAAAATACAAATGAGCTTAAAGCTCTTTATTTATAGACTTCAAGGTGTAGGCAACCCTAAAATCACCTTGAGTCAACTAGAGTCTTGCAGTGCATGCAAGATCTTATTCCTAAACCCTAATTGAATGAAACTATACAGTTAACTGGCAAACTATCATCAGTTAATTGAAACATCTAATCTAAATGGACAAGGTGCAACATGCACGTCCTTATTGAAAGCAAGTCAACTAGAATGCTATCATCAGTCAACTGAAAGACCTAATCTAATCTCCAAGAGTACGTAGATGTTTCCAAGAAAAACATGCATGCAAATGTGTAATAGCAAGTTAACTCGGAAAGAAGCCTCGAGTTAACTACTTCTGATGACTCATCCTTGTAAACAACTGCATGGTCTAACTGAAAGTCTACTCCAAGTTTATCATCTCCTCCAGGAATTTATCAATAGTATCATCATCTGGCACTCTGACGCTGTCCACGATAATCAATTGTTTGTCTAACTCTTTGTCTTCATTCCGGATCTCCCTCTGACTATCTCTAACCTTTGTGGTCACCTTTTTGAAACTGATAGTCAGCATTGTAAACTCCTCCATTTTGGACACCTCTGGTCCTCCACATAGGTTATCACGAACTAACTCTTCGAATTCAGCTTGAACTGCCTCTAACTCGGCGTATGTACCATCCTCATGCCGATAATGACATGGGATCTGAGTGATGTACTCGCTGATGAAACGAAGAGCTGCAATAACCTTTTCCTGAAACCTGCTCATCTTAGCAGAAATTCTGTCATATGTCTCCACCCTGCAAAGATACAATCCTCTCCAAGTGAAGACCTTCTTTTGATCTCCATCTGTTTCGATGGCGTCATAGATTCCTACAAGCTCCTGAATTCTCTAGGGAAGACTATGTGCGTCAACCCTCAACTGATATAGTTCTGTGAGGAGGTGTCGACTAGCAATAATAAAGTCCTCAATCCAGGTATCTAGCAACTTTCCACGATTAATGTAATGTCCCCTTCCAGTTGACATATCTCAGTGTTTGAGATTAGCCTATTATGTGACCCTCGTAGGTTGATAGAGTGGATAGAGGGTTTGGTTGAGGCTTGGCTTGGCTTTTGTTGGCAGAATCTTTTAGTTGGCTTTTGTTCGGGGTCATTCGGACACCATTTGCTTGACTTACTATTTTTAGTAAGTGGAGACACTCAGCAGAGCACCGCTTCTATTTTTAGCAGTATGTTTTGGTCGTGTGCGGATTCAGTCACTTATCATCTGGCTTCAAACGGTTCGTCTTTTGGACCTGTTTTGAGAGAGATATTAATATTTGTTTGCTAAAATAAATATTAATTAATTAAAGGCTATATTATAAAGTTATAATATAATTAAATATTATAACTTAAGTGACTTAAAGGAAGGGGTCGACCAACATGAAGAAGGGGCCACTTTTCAATTATATTTTATAATTAAAAGTGCGTGCAAACTATGGAAATATTAAAAGAAGAATTCAACTTTTATTTAAATGATGTCTTTTTGAGAAAAGTCGACCCTCTTGAGAATATAAGGGTTTTCCATTGTGAGAGAGAGCATTATGTTATGAAAATTGACTTTGATCAATTATTCTTCCAGAGAACGGAGCCAAGGGTTTCAGTTGTCTCTTGCATTGGAGAACGAGCCATCTTCAGTGTTGTAGTTCAGAGGCTGTGAAATATCAGTTGATTTATTGCCTGTCAGAGAAATAGCTTCATCCAAAAGTTATTACAGAGCTTATTCAGAAGATCCATTTGTCCAGAGACTAATCCAGTTTCATCAGGGAAAAATATAAATCATTAGCGGCTGGTTTAGGAGTTGCCTGGCATCTATTTTCAAACTGTACGAAATTCATACTGCTGCAGCCAGGGCTGTACCAGCAAGTACAGGGCCGTACTTTTCATCTAGGGTAAAGCGCTTACCCTTTTAGTTGCCTGACTTCATAAAAAGGGGTGCCTATACCTTTGAGACCATTAGCAATCATCTGGCGAAGAGAGAAATTGTTTTTATTGATACCCGTGCCATTTCATCATCATCCCAGGCGGCTGCAATCAGCAAACCAGGTTTTTGAATAATACAAATCAGCTTTGTAATTTGGTCTGCATGTTAGGTTTTTAATATTGTAATTGCTAAGGAAGAATAATACAATTAATAGCAATCGTTTCCAGAGTCTTTTTATGTTAGATTTTCCCTTATTGTATTTGTCAGAGATTTTGTATCATTTCTTTCAAAAATCGCATTTATCTCTTTATGCAAAGAAAACACAAAAAACATCAAAACAATCAAACACAGCAAAAAAAATAAGCAGTTAGAAACAGTGAGAATATGGGATTCTACAATTAACCAAGTGTTGAATCCTCTGCTGTTCTGTGGTGGTCTCTCAAAGTTGTGGGAGTAAAGGTGCTTGTCCCTCGTTGCCATGAAGTAAACCCGAGATGTACCTGCGAAGTTGCCTGATTTCAGCCTTGAGAACTGCCTTATCCTCACCATCTTTCATGACGCGTTCTTCTAGATTACTCGCGACGACTTTGAATAGATTCATGTCAGTGTGTCGAGTATTCCTACCCAGATTAGTTTTGACGAACGTAAAATCACCAACATCAACTTCATCCAATTATTTGCCTTCTGGAGGAGTAGCAACCTCTATGATGATCTCTGCCTCGAGGTTCTTCTCAATGTTAATCTGCTTTCTCGCCCTCTTATTCAACCTATTCTGATAGGGCTCACCAAACTCAGATAAATCAAGATCATATGAAGGCATACGCCTTTCTCTTCCCAATGACTTCTCGAGCCAAGATGAATAAGGACTATCCTCTCGAGGTAGAGCCGTTTCTACTGTATAAGCTACCGACAAATCCACTGGTATGGAGGTTTCATGTATCAGAGACTCAGGCTCCAAATCAACATTTATGGGAGACGATTGTGGTGAAAAAGGTGAACCTGGTGATGATAAACCGGCCTCAGCCTGAATTACTGGTTCCGATGAAATAACTGGTTCTGGAAGTACTGTCTCTACAACTGGAAGTGCTGGCTCTTTCTCAACCTGTTTCCTTTTGGTGATGCTTTTTCCTTTTGAATTAATCCCCATCTTAACCGCTTCAAGTGGCTTCATAGTAACCTTGACTTGAGGTTTAGCCCTAGAAGTAGAAGGTAAAGAAGAAACCACCACTGTTGGCAGCTCTGTAATTGGGATCACCCTTCGCTTCCGCTTGCTCTCAAGGAAGTACATGGTGGTTTTGATAATAGACCTGGATAAGTCCTTCACTGAAGTATTCACTGGGACATACCAATCAGGTTGGCGAAGTGGCTGGCGAGTAACTTGGTCTGTAATGAATGAATGAAGAAGTATCTCACCATCATCATCAGACAAACCTTCCACATCCTTTGACAAGAAATTAGCAATCTATGGAACAGTAAGCCTACAATAATGACGACGGCGCACCTCAAATTCATCCTCACAATTGACCCAAAATTCCTCAAGCGCTGCTGAATGTGAAACATTTTGCTCCAACCTTGCTGAATAATGACCCAACGGATCATAGGCATGCTTCTGAGGAAAACACTCAAGTTGAAGCTTTTCTAACTTGTGTGCCATTAACTTGCAATCGACAGTTGTTTTGCATTTGTAAATACCTAACTCAAACGGAAAGGTGAAAGTTGGCTTATGTCGATTGCGAAGAAAAGTGTGAACCTCGTGTGCCTATCTCATGAACTCCATGAAAAGAACCTTATCCGATGGGTACGTCGGTAGCATCAGAGGCTCTCTTGTATATCCATATACATGAATATATGTGAAAGTAGGGAATTGGATAAACCAATCTGCCCAACTCTCCATTGCTGATTGTGCCTCTGTAGAAATCCTAACATGCATCTCATTATCCATGTTTCTGACTGTACTCATAAGAAAGTGATCATTCACTGCTGTAAAGTCCTGTTCTACTTTCGAAAACTCCAATTGAGGGTAGTATTCGTATACTCGCTGAACACCCAGAACTCCATCGGTCTTTAATAATTTAAAGCTGCCTTGAAATGCAACTAAATAAACCAGAAAAGTCACCATGTGGAATTCGTGAATCTTTAGGAACTCTGTAATCTGTTGGTGAAGACACTCACTGATAAACATGGCCCAGTCAAATGTTTCCTTTTTATCAATAACTAGTGAAATGAGATAGAACATCCATGTTCAGAAAACACTTGCGTGTTCAGAACCTGCTAACCGGTTAAGGAATGTTATCAAAATAGCAATCTCATCTTTGAAATCCCCACGTGCAATCTTCCTTGGCATGTTGGTTTTCTGAATTTTCAACCATCGTTGAGCTACTTTTTTTTGTGATCTATCCTTGTCCTCTTCCCATATTCAGTCACAATTTGAAATGGATACAGCGAAATGATCTGAACATGGAGGAATAGAAAAGCATTTTTCTACATCCCTCGGCTTAAGGCTACAAATAATCCTTCCATTTGTCGATCTGATTTGTCTGGTAGGCGAGTCATAATGCTTGACACAAGCAAGTACGAACTCGAGATCAAAGACCGAGATAGGAATGGATGCCGCTGCAAATATACCTGAATGTTCAAGATTTTTAATTGTAGTCTTGCTGATACCCTCCAATGAATTCAGATTGACGATGGGAAAAACATGACTTAAGTCGGTATCGGTAGTTTTAAGAAAGTTATGAGGAAAGACCTGTTTGGCCTTATAATCTATGGGATTATACTGCATTCTAAAAGACTAGACTTTTTGACTGTAAAGTCGGGTATGTTTGGACAACTTTGGAAAAACTGAAAAAGCTCGAGGATAGGCTAAAAATAGCAATGGGAAGTGAATTTTTTCGGACAAATTCTAAGATATGGGTTTTGTGCAGAATCAAATTCTAATGCAACCCAATATGTTAGAATTGCGAAAAAATGGGATTTAGGCTTGCATGCAAAAGGTTTTCGGTTGAGATTTGAACTTGCAATTAGGGGTACTGGGGGCAATTTTTCCCGCGAAAATCTGGAACATGGGTTTTGTGTAGAAATGAATCCTAAAACAACCCAGATCAACAGATTTGTGAAAAAATGTGATTTAGGCCCACATGCAAAGAGAATTTTGGAAAAAAGCACAATGCTCTAGAAAAGAGGCAATGGGGCAATTTTCACAAAATAATCTAAGACATGGGTATTGTTGTTGATGCTGAAATACTCGAACCCAGATGATGCTTTTCTGAAAAATCTGCTGTTTTCTTTGACATGCGAAGAAAAGCTAAGACGAGAATACAAGAAAATAAGACAGAAAAATAGAAATTTTATTTGTTTGTTTTCTCTCTTCTTTTGTAAAAATTCGCTTATGCTTGAAGTAGAATTGATGAAACCTGCATGCAAATGGAAAACGAAGTCTGAAATAATCTTCTCTTTGAACAATCTGAATCTGTAGCTACGAAGAACACTGAAATCTAACACCTTTAGCACCTACAGATCAATTTTATGCTCAAGAAAAGATGTTTCTTGTCAACTTTGATGAAGAATAATGGGCGCCATTAGCAAAATATATAGAAAAATATCTTCTAAGGCGTGTGAAATGCATGCTAAGCATTGGAAATGGCACTTGAAGTACAATTGATGCTTCAAAACCCACGCATGGCCTATATTTGGCTTCAAACTCAGTTAACTGGATGTACCATAAACCCTAATTAGGGCACCATTTTGAAAAATTCAGTTAACTGATACATGCAAACTAATTTTAGCCAGTTATGACCAAAAATAGGTGAAACAGAAGTCAACATGCAAAGAGTTTAACTGAAGATCTAAATTTAGTAAACTGAAAACTCTCCTCATGCGCACTTCTATTTTTGAATTTGAAAAGTCAACCTTTGACTTTTAGGCGTCCTTCCATACTTTGATATTTTTTTGAAAATTTGAATCTAGAAACCTCAAATGAAGCTTACTTTCGATCACTGATTCTGATTGACTGTCGTATCAGATCAACTGGCTGACAGTTTCATCGAAGAGCAAGACCAAATCTGACAAGAAGATTCCTTGAGGTGATAATCCAAAATTCATAAATCTGAGGCTTCAAAAAGATGGGCGCCCCTAGCCTCCAGGGGTGCTTTTGACCTCAGTGTTAGAATATTTTCAGGCATTTTCATTATTTTCACTGATAATTTGACCATATTTCACTTGACGTTTCCCGACACTTGGCAAAGTTTCAGAACATGCTGACTGGCTCATTGCGGAGTAGGTTGAATTTTGAGCAAAGGCTCCTGATGAGCACTTTGTATAAAAACATCATCTAACCTTCCTAAATCATGGGCGCCCTTGGCCTCTAGGGGCGCTTTTCCCAACCAATTTCAGCCATTACTGTAACTGGCAAAAATTACTAAACTTCCGGCTGCAGATTGCCATGATATTTTTTGACCCAACTGAGATAGGCAACGGAAAGCTGGAGCTGACACGAATGAGGCGAGTATCTGAAATCATTAAACAAATTCCATTGAAGGCCTTAAAACCTTGGGCCAGGGGCGCTTTTGTCCTTTTTGAACAATCTTCGATCCAGTCTGAAACCTCAAATTTGACCACTAATGATGGCAACACGGCAACTTAGATTCACCTGTTGACAGATGCGTCGTGGAGCTGGACCAAAAAATGGAAACAAACTTCCTGAGTGTCACTTGATCAAAAGACTTCATCTGAATCCTCAAAAAGATGGGCACCCCTAGTCTCCAGGGGCGCTTTTTCTCTTAGTGGTAATCATTTTTGTATTTTCCTCGTTCTGCATTGAATTTTCATTTTCAGGCGCTCTACTCCTTTGTTGAACTGGCTGGTTGGCTCATTGCGAAGCTATCAGGAAACTGGAGAATTCATCTTGGTAGAGAATCTCACAAAAAGTTGAATAAAGCTTCCAAAATGATGAGCGCCCCTAGTTCAGAGTGGCGCTTTTTCAATCCAAACTTAGCCAATTTTACAGTTTTTTACCTCATTGAAAATCTCCTCCAAGACGAAGTAAATTTTTGGACGAAACTTGCCATAGAAACATCACCGAAGCGTTTTGAACTTAGCTGTCGACACCTAGCACCCGACCATCTGCCAACGATAAATTTAGAAAAGCTAACTTCTCACTTGAAAAAACGAAAACTACCCACCAGGCTTAAACTGAGTCTTAACTGAAATTGACTTCACCATTGTGATCGTGAAGCAAAATCAACCAATCAAAACAAATTTCAGTCAATTCTGACAATTTTCAATTTTTTAGGGTTTTGACCTAAAAATAGGGGTCCTGAAACCCTAATTTTCAATTTTTTCAAATTTTGCCAGAATCTCTGTGACATGACATTGACTCAAAGTCCATACTTGAATTGCCCAAAAACTACGTTTTGACATCATTTTCACAAGGTTTAGACCATTTTAAGCAAAATGCCTTAATGAAGCAAAATTTTTGGTTTGGGTACAACACTCCTCAGATTCCTGAATTGTTCATCCAGATTATCACTTATCATTCTTGCCCAGTCCACACTGTCCTTCCCCTCCAGCACAATCCCGATGTAGTAGAACATCCATGGCTCGAAGATGTACGATTGAAGACTTCCATTCACTCGGCTGAGCATCATTATCAAATCACAATACTCCTGCTTCACATCATATAAAATAATTTTCTTGGGAATCTTGGTGCGAGGAGGCCTGGGCTTCTACATCCAAACGAAATTTATCATTCCAACACATCTCTCAAAAGTAGAAGCGTACATCCTTTTAGCCCTCTGCCTTGTTCTGTATACCATCTCATTGAAAGTAGGGATTCCAAATGCCTCTTCGATGGCATCGGGTGTAAGATTGGCAAACAGTTTTCCCTCAGAGTAAACAATAGCCCTTCGCTCCGGCTTGTAGCAGTTGACACATTCCAGGTTTAACTCTGGACATTGGATAGTTGGTGGAAAACCAGTAGCTGCATAAAGTTCACTCTTCATAATTTGAAATTTTGATGTGTCGTGACTGATTGAGGATAGCCACCTATCCCGTACATCCGACCTCTGAGTGCTCCAAGATTGTATGAACCGAGATTCGTATCATTTAGCTCTCCCAATTTTGATGTAAACTTGGATTTTGGAAGAAATGTTTTGCTTAACTTTTTTATCGCCACCTGCTTGGATATATTGGCCTTGCTTGACTCAGCATTGGCAGCCTTTCTTGCAGCTTTGTTGGCCTTTGCAGTCGCTCCTCTGCCAACTTCAGCCATTCTGCAAAAAAAAGATGGGCATTAAAATTTAAACTTAGGAAATAAATAACCTCAAGATAGCCAAAATGTGGAGAAAACTTCGAAAATAAGGAACCTCAGCATTAAAAATTCAATCTCCAAACCTCAACACTTTTCCAGCAGTATGAATAATACATTTGACACTTAAACATTTCACCCTTAGCACCCAACTTATTGATTTAACTTGCTCACTTAAGCAGCTTCACCTCAGTGTTTTTCTTCTCACCTTCAGAGTCACAACTTCGCACTTGCAAATGGTGAGAAGAAATGAAAGTTTCGTGGCTTAAATAATCATGTCAAAGAATATTGCTAATTCATGATGGAGTTTATTTTAGCAAACTCATTAAATTTCTCTTCCCACTACTCGGCAATTTCCAATCTTGGAGAGGTGATGGACGAGTTGTCACTAAAGCGGGTCCCGTTTGTCATAAACCTTGCCTTTGTCGAAGATTCTTTCCCATGCAAGAGTTCGAATTTTCCCCTTTAACTCCTTGTAACATTTTGTTATTTCAAAGATTAATGGGGAAATCATTTAACTCATTTAATATTTCCTTTTTTGGCTCATTTGAAAAAAATCCCATGCCTTAGCCAAGTTTTAAAATTCTACCCCTTAACATGTCAAACTTGGGCGCATTCTTTACCCCTTTGCCTTGGGCGCATTTCACCATGCCTTAGGCGCATTTTCACCTTGTGCTATGTCTATCACACCTTAGAACATTTTATGTTGCTCATTCCTCTTTGGGCGCATTAGAGGGGTCTTGCTTCATGTTTCCTGCCTTAGTAAATATCTCGTCTATCTTATTCCTCCATGGGCGCATTCTTACCTCCTGGCCTTGGGCGCATTTGACCTCCTGCCTTAGGCGCATTTGGCCCCTTGTGCTTTGCGTTACCCCTTTTCCTTGTGCGCATTTGGCCCCTTGTGCTAGGCACATATTAACTTAACGCCTTCCACACTCTATTATGGGCGTATTCTTACCTTGAGTGCAAATACATGGTATGAGGAAGAGGTTTCCTTGACTTAGTAAATTTTCTAGTCCACCTTACATCATGGGCGCATGAGAGGGAAGTCTCTTCAAGTTGCATGCCTTGGAAATTTTCAACCCCTCTTGTCTCCCTCTTGGGTGCATATACATGAGGAGTGTGAGAGAAGCTTCTAACACTAAGAATATTTTTATGCCCCTATCATAAGTGCATTTTTAATGCATAAGGGTGAATTTTGAACACTTAGTCAATTTTGCCCGGCTTGCCCTTGTATTTCCACTTTTAGTAAGTTTTGAAGTCCTTGTGATTTTCAAACATCTACAACTTCTCAAGACTTGACATTTGCTCAACGTGGTCCTCATGGCTTGATTAACGCGTTCACACTTGCCTTTTGTGCTCACCTGCTATTTTTGGACTCGTTCTGGAGATGGCTTACTAAAAATAGTAAGTGTGCATAATGCGTTCGAATTTCACCAGTAGATTCCTTGGAAGATTTTGATTGCAATGGGATACATCGATTTTCAGTTTTTCCCTTCATTTTAGGCATACAAGTAGGATACTCTAATTTTATTGCATGTGCCTCTGTTGACCTCTGTTTGATGCCAATTCCGCTTGTACTGCTCTGCTCTAGAAACTGAGGATCCGGAACTGTTCGGGTGACATCATACCTGCTAAAAATAGGCCTGCTAAAAATAGTAAATTCCTGGAATTCGTTCAAATTTTGCATGCAAGTTGCTCAAAGGGGTCTAAACATGATGTAGCAGTCAGATTTTCAAAAGCCTTGAGAAAAAGGTCCCAAATGGAGTACTTACTAAAAGTAGTAAGTTGTTAGAATTTAGTGAAATTTTAATGGGAACTTGCCTGAAGCCTCCTAATTGCAATGCCAAGCTCAGATTTTAATCTGCTTACTCAATTTGACCCCAAACTAAGCCTGAAGAATGAAAACCCTAATCTGACAAAACGCACTCTAGACTAGCCAAAATTCCAAATTGGGCCAAAAGATGGATACATCCCCAGAAATACATAAGGAACTAGGAGAGACTGTCGCAAAACTACCCAAAACCAAAGCCAAAAGACCCGAATGGAGCAAAAATTAGGGGGTAGCCATTTTGAATGGGGTGGTGTGGAAAGGTCACAACACATCCCTTGCCAACTCCAAAAAGGTCTCCCATCCCCTATTATTGACAAATTTCCTGCCATGTCTGTCCCAGAAATGCCATGGAATATAGCTGCCAATTAGTATGCATTTTGAGTTGGAATTTTTTAGCAACATTCAAATTCTAGATTTCATTATGGAACTTGAAAATGATGAGGCTTTTCTTAGCTTAAAATTGAGCAGGAGTTAGTTATTATTCTCTTTTGTAGGTTTCATGAAAATACAACCAAGAAAACAGATGTTCTGCATGTTGTTTCATTTCTTCCGAGACATACTTTTGCATCTATGATTTCTGTCAAATACATGTTATATATCCTTGCTTTTAAATTTTGTGCAGATTCTATCTCTGAGCAAGTACCTCAGAGAGAAAATGTGGAAACTTTCACTTTGGATGGGGATCTCAATGTTCCAGCTGGTTCAAAAGGAGCAAATATTTTTGTGGTCTTCCTTCAACAGTTTAAGGACGCACTTACTGTAAGTTAGATTCAGTTAACAGTTAGTAAAAAATATTTTAATCTTATCGTGGGTACCTTTGCTCTTGGTCACCATGACATAATGATCTAGAGCTATGTTGTTTTGGGGAAATAAAATGAGAGCATGCACAGTGAATAAATTGATGTTAGAAGGGTACAAACTGCAATTTGTCAGAACAAATGCAATGTCTGTCATCAATATCTTTTAGCCAGTGAATTAGAAATAGGAAATCATTTACACTTTTCTAAATCCATCTCTAATGGCAAGGAAACAGCAATGTGGCTCATTATATGGTAAATCTTAAATGCATGTCTGAATTAACTAGAAGATAGGAACAGTCTAATGGAAAGAGATTGGTGTATGAGCTTCAATAAGAATACAATGATAATTGCCTGAAATGAAGTGAACACATGGGTGTGATGCAAAGGGATTGGTATGCATATGAATGCATGAATGTTTGTATGTATTAAGGCCAAACATCCATAAAGTTTACTACAGTACAAAGATCTCTCCATTGTAAAGAGAGAATGAAAGGTTGGAGAAAAGAAATCGTGATACAGAGCACTGGATTCTAGAACTATCTTCTGTACCCAAAACAAAATGATTCTGGTGGTAATCTTGGTGCTTGTTCTCCTTGGAAATGTTCTGGGTTCTTCAGAAATGCCAATCTTTCTCTGACAACATTGGCCTTTCCAATAAGGACCCTGCAGTTCTGGGAAGAACCTGCACAGGGTGCTGCTGAAAGTCCTGAAAACAAATAAAAACAAAAGAAAACAGAACTGAACTAACCTAAATTGTATATCATAAATAAAATCATAGTAATGCAGTGTTTTATTATTATTTTGTTTATTGTAATGCTGATTATGCATGTAACGTTGATAGTATGGTAAATTTATTTATTTTTTAAATTTTTTATGTGCAGAGATTTCCATGACAAACTATATCTAGGGTCCCAAGAAATTCAGCATTTCCCCAACTGGTACCACTATTCATACTCGTTTCTTAGCAACTTAGGTTTTAAGTCTGGTAACTTAATGCCAATTTTTTTTCTATAACTTAGGTTTTAAGTCTGGTACAAAATATTGAATTCTGGTAGAGAACCATGTAGATTATTGTTCGGAAGAATAATGTTGGAAAGTAGATGGTTTTCTAGTGTCATGGCAGCATAGCCATTCAAACTTACAAAGCAAAAAATCAACTATTATTTTTAAAATATTTCTTGTAATGTCACTTTTCTCCTAAAGTTAAGTATTAGCAGCAAATTTTATGTACTGCTATATTAGAGCTAAGATAATTTACAAGATGTAATGTTATTAAAATGGATGTGAATAACGAATGTAAAATAACCAATGTACACTATTTATGTAATAATTTATAAGAACTCTGTAATAAATTATTAACATAATAAATTATATAACACAGCCACATGTTTCAATCAGATCAACACCATAATTCTAATATTCTTAATATCTTCTAATATCAATGGTTTTCAATACTTATTTGAATCAAAACAGTTGGAAAAGTCACTCTCACATTATGACACACTTGGAGGACCTATGTAACAATGCAGTCTATGCCTACTCATATGAAAAGGTGTGCCTACTTTCACCGTGCCTACTCGCTCAAAGCCTTGGCTAGGACAATCCCAAATGTACCTTGTATTTGGAGTTGAACACTCCCGTGTGCCCCTCTCCAATGCCCATAGCCCACCAAGACACCTTCTTCCTTGAGTGTTCTTCATAACATATTTCCAAGTCTCATATAAATGTTTTATATAAGCCTTAAGGGTTGGTTTTCAAACCATCACACCCTTTCACAATGGTTGTCTTTAATATTTATTAAATAAATACATTTATTCCTCCCCTTTTAAAGGAGTTTATATAAATGTTGATAATGGCATAGTGTGATGGTTAAATTATGGTTTTGTGATTCTTGTCACAAAGGTTCAAACCCCTACCAGGGTGTTATTGTTGAGTTTTTATGTTGAGAAAGAAGTCCCCCGTTTATGTCCTCAACACTTCATAGCTCCGATCAAAAACATTTTCCCCCAATTTTAAATTAAAAAAAATGTTTATATAAATATTCTTTATTAATCTCCATTTTAATTGAAGGATCATATTATCCTTTATTTTTCTATCTCCTTTTAATGCTTTCATAACTTCATTTTCACTAAAATTTACAAAAGAAAGTATTGTTTCACTGGTTTGAAATATTGATTATCATCTACAAAATATAAACTCTAAAATAAATCATACCATAAATGATTGTAGCTCCCCTGAATGAATGGCTTCCTTTTGAAATGAATGGCAAGATGAATATCAATTAATGGCATAGTGTGATGGTTAAATTATGGTGTAGCGATTCTTGTCACAAAGGTTCAAACCCCTATTAGGGTGTTATTGTTGAGTTTTTATGTTGAGAAAGAAGTCCCCCGTCTATGGCCTCAACGCTTCATAGCTCAGGTCAAAAACATTTACCCCCAATTTTAAATTAAAAAAAAAGTTTATATAAATATTCTTTATTAATCTCCATTTTAACCGAAGGATCATATTATCCTTTATTTTTTTATCTCCTTTTAATGCTTACATAACTTCATTTTCACTTTGGGGAAAAATTCCATAACATTTCTAGCAATAAACCACACTAAAATTTACAAAAGAAAGTATTGTTTCACTGGTTTGAAATATTGATTATCATCTACAAAATATAAACTCTAAAATAAATCATACCATAAATCATTGTAGCTCCCCTGAATGAATGGCTGCCTTTTGAAATGAATGGCAAGATGAATATAGATTAATCATTAAACTAGTAGCTATAGTAAGGCTGCGATCCCCTTATTTCATCAATAGTAGCAATCAAAAATTCTAATAAATATAAAGGTACCTCCTTAAGACATGAATCGATGCCCTTTAAAGAAGTTAAAGGCAGCCTTATCAAGTTATCAACACTCTATTATTAATAATCACCGCAAGGAGTTCGTACCAATATAAAGTGGTATGGCAGTCTATAATCCATCACAAATAAGCTGCAACCAGTCTCAAATAACATCGACCCTCCTTTGGAAAGAAAAGAAGGCTCTGATATATCAAATGTTAGTATGGCAACATAACATTCATATATATCTTTAGCACCGTTTTACATAAGCAATCTGTAATATGACATACAACTAGCCAAGGAATGGCTCACAATAATTTTAAAATATATAAAGATTTCACACAATAATCTCCTCAAAACAAATAATCTAGAATTAACTTAATCAAGTACAAATAACTTCACACAATCCAAAATTCGAAGACTCAAAATACACACAAAATTTCAAAAATTGAAAATCTGTAATGTCCCCACTTTAGCAGTTGACCAAGTGTGTGTGCGTTAGCCTTGTTCTACATGGTCCCGAGGGCTAACGAAGGGTTTAAGGGGATCCTAGGGTGTTTTGGCCTAGTCATTTCCAATTTGGGCCAAAACGAAGTTGATTTACTCAGTTTCAGGCATACTTACTATTTTTAGTAAGTCAGCAGGACACAGTGGAGACCAGTTTTGGTGATTGGATTTGATACTCCTTGGTGAGAGCTTTCCGACGAGCTATCACTCGCATTATTCGGAGTCCAATTGCTAATACATTTTAATGCCTGAAGTTTTATTAAAGTAACATTTAATTTAATTGTAAAATATTAAAGTGTTACTTTAATATTTATTTTATGGGGATGTGTACCTGAGGGAGACATAAGGGGATATTTTAATATATGTTTTATATTGCACATCTTTTATCCCACATTTCCCATGAGAGTTGAGTCGACCCTTTGAAATAGAATAAAAGGAAGCGTTTGTGGCTTCATTCGATAGGTTGAATATGAGAAGAAATTGGTGTGTGAGTTGCAGATCCGTTCTTGGCATTAGAGGATGTCTATCCTCTCTTGTGACATTCTAGACGTCATTCCCTTGGGGTTTGGCCTTTGGAATCTATTGCTATCAACTCCATTAACAGACAGATTGGGTGCATTTTCAGCTACAAGCAGATTGGGGGTTTCGTTCTTATCTTCCTCTCTACTTGTCCGATGCTTATGTCACTTTGAGGGAATGATTTCAAGAAGATATTGAACCGTTTGAAGGCAGATTATAACAGTACTGTAGCGTAGCATGATTCATGTTACTGTAGCACGACACTATTCACGCTATTGTAGCGCGACACCATTCATGACACTATTCATGGGTACTATTCATACCACTGTAGCAGCAGATTTTGTAAACATTTGATGAAACATTATAATGCTGTAGAAATTCGTGAGTTGAACTTGCCATGTATTTGCTTCTTATTGAAATTTTATTTTACCAGCAGTAGTCAGTTTCCAGATTGCATATTATTGTAGTTTCCTTCTTGTTCATGTTGTGTGTTTTCAAGTTTATGCCAAAACATAAAACAAACAAACAAATGTCTCATTTCCGGAAGTCATAAGGGAATTAAACATTAAACGGAGAAATAAGAAGTTGGATGCAAACTGTTTGTCAAAATTCCTTTCAGCGGTTGGTTTAGTCTTTTGGGCATTCAGAGGTGTCCATTACAGTGGTATCAGAGCAATGAGTCCTGCCATCTTGTGGAGGTCTTATAGGGAATTTGGAACAGCCAGATAGAGGGAAAAGTGTTTGACGAAATGTCAAAACACTAAAATCAGAAATTAAAAACAGGTTAAGCATTTATGTTTGAGCATGCGACAAGGGCCTTATAATCTCCGCAATACCAGAGTAAGACAAAATAGGATTTCGGACTCGCAGTCTAGTTCATCCGTGCAGGTGGACATAGAATCCAGTCATACAGACATAGAGGAGATATTCTTTGATCAGGACAACAATATGGGTGACCGAGATGACATGAACATAGGATTAGGCGGAGGCAGGAATACTAGTCCAGATCAGGGGGAGGTAATGTTCAGACAGTTACTAGATACATTAGAGCAGGGGCAGCGTATGCAGCAGGAACAGAATAGGGGAATGGACATGATGTTGCAGCTTATGGCTAGACAGATGGGCGTCAATATTAATCCAGGTGATGCTAACAATGGAAACAATAACAATGGGGGAAACAATAACAATAGGGGCAATGATAATAATGGAGGCCGAGGCAACAATAATGGTCCTGAGAATAACATTAATGGTAACAATGGACTTAGCAACAATGGGAATGAGGCAGATAAATTTAGACACGTTGCACGCCCGGCTCGAACAGTGAGCTCGAGACCTCTTCTACCCACCTTCCCACCTAGAGATCCGGTTCAACCAGTGAACGAACCGCAGATTACTGAGTTACAGGGTCAGTTCTGGAGGGACTGGGAGGCCAGTGGACCCGAGTTTCAGGCAGATATTTCCCTCAGAGATTATATGGACTTGAGGATGAGACACATGCCTACAGCAGGAGGGAGGAATCAAAATTTTGAGTTGAGAAAGAAAGTTGGAAAACTTTCCTTGCCTTATTATGATGCTTCAGGGAAGATGACCGCACGAGCTTGGGTGTAGAAGGTAGATACATACTTGCAGCTGAATCCTATGCCTGAGGAGGAGGCTATCAAGTATGCGGCTATGCACTTGGACGGCGTTGCGCATGAATGGTGGCATCATGGCATGGTGACTCTGGGGCATAATCAGATTACATCCTATTAGGAATTCACAGAAAGATTGATTGAGAGATTTGACACTAGGGATCCCGAGTTACATTTCAAGGAGCTAGCACAGTTAAAACAGTCAGGTTCTGTGGATGCTTACATCGTCGAGTTTCAGCGTTTGTTGGTACTTGTTACTGATATCTCTCCTAGGAGATTGGTGGTGTTATTTTGTGATGGGCTTGCTGATCCATTACGAGGTTGGGTGAAGGGACATGATCCACTCACCCTAGCTGAAGCAACTAAAAAGGCACGAGATTTAGCCCCTTCGGTATACAAAGGAAAATACCATTCAATAGATTCTTCCTACTGCAAGGACAAAGACAAAAAACCATTTCAGAAAGAGTATAACAAACCCAAAGAAGTATCAAAAGGACTAGACAGTGAAACCTTGAATGAACTTCGAAAGAAGAAATTGTGCTTCCAGTGTAGAGAGCCTTGGGACTTATCTCATAAATGCCCTCTCAAGGCTAAGGCAAATCAAATGGAGTATTTTTCAGCAGAAGAGTTAGAGTCAGAGGGGGAGGATCAGCACTCCGATTCAGGTGAGAGTAACACTATAGAGGAGAGCAACATTCCTAAGGATGATAGATCGTTGGCACGCTTGACAGGGGCCCAGAAGGCAATCACATTTAAGGTCAGGGGTACTATCCAGGGGTAGAAAGTGATATCTCTCATTGACACTGGGGCTACACATAACTTCATAGATGCACAGTTGGTAGCCAGGAGAGGGTTACAGACCGAGGAGCATGATGGGTTTAGAGTCATGGTGGCTAACGGTGACAAATTATTGTGCACTCGGAAGATATCTAATCTTCGCATTAGGTTTGGAGATGGCTATGAGTTGGAGGATGAGTTCTATGTTGTGGACATGGGAGATTATGATGTCATCCTCGGCATGACATGGATGGCTTCGCTAGTTGAGTTCACACTCAACCTAGCGAAATTGAAGATGAGATTCCAGCACGAGGGCAGAACTGTGGTACTTAGGGGACTTTCAAATGGAGGCTGCAGAGTAGTGTCCTTGAGGAGAATGCAGAGACTTTTTTGTCATGATGACATAGAGTGGGCAGCAGAGTGCTACATTATGCCAGCTCCACCAGAGCCACTGGTAAAGAGTCATCCACCAGATATCCAGAGGATACTTGACAAACACGCTAAAGTATTTGGCGATATTCCTCATGGGGTTCCTCCTGACAGGGGGATGGAGCATGTTATTGAGCTCGAGGAGGGAGCCAAACCAGTTATGATTACCCCTTATCATCATCCTAAGAAACACAAGGATGAGATAGAGAAGGCAATTAAGGAGTTGTTGGAGATGGGGCACATTAGGCCTAGCAAAAGCCCATTTGCTTCAGCAGTAGTACTAGTGAAGAAGAAGGATGGGACGATGCGCATGTGCATCGATTACAGGGCACTAAATAAGAAAACAATTAAAAACAGGTATCCCATTCCTAGGATTGATGAGCTGATTGATGAGTTGCATGGGGCATGCTTCTTCACCAAAATTGATTTGCGATCCGGATACCATCAGATCAAGATGAGAGCAGAGGACATTGAGAAAACAGTCTTCCGATGTCACTATGGCCACTTTGAGTTTATGGTTATGCCATTTTGACTAACCAATGCACCCGCTACATTTCAGAGTTGTATGAACCAGGTATTCAGGGAGCAGTTGAGGAGATTTGTCTTGATCTTCTTTGATGACATCTTGGTCTTTAGTAAGACCTGGGAGGAACATTCACAGCATTTGGAGGAGGTGTTATCTATCCTAGAGAGAGAGTCGTTGTATGCCAAGGAGTCTAAGTGTGAGTTTGGTATGACAAAACTACTATACCTTGGGCATATAATTAGTGCAGATGGAGTTCGAGTAGACCTTGAAAAGATTAGGGCTATAGTTGATTGGCCTACTCCTACGAACCTCACACAGCTTAAGGGGTTCTTTGGTCTTTGCGGATTTTACAGAAGGTTTGTTAAGGGTTTTTCATGAGGGGCGCATTTGAGGGTATGAGCTTCCACTTTATCCTTTTCTACGCCCTAGCAATTTTTGCCTTAGGAAAATTCCTAGGAAAATTTCATATTTTAAATCACCCATGAAGGGCGCATTTGATTTCATGCATCAATTTTTTACCTTCACCCCTTAGGCATTTTTCACGCCTAGGAGCTTACACTTCATTTTTACCTCACAAGCAAGGGCGCATATCACCTATACCACTTCCACTTCAAGGCGCATTTGAAGGGGTGGGGAGGAATTCCCCATGCCTTAGTGACTTTTCATCTCCCTTGGGCGCATTTTGCATGTGAAGAAGGCACTTGTGGGCACATTTTACCTAGTGAGAAGGAACTTTCTTGCCTTAGCGGAATTTCACCCTTGCCTTCTCACGTTTTTCCTTTCTTACTTTGTATCCTTGGGCGCATTTAGCATAGTGAACTTCCATATGAGGGTGCATATGGGGTGTCATGAGGGAAAATTTCTTGCCTTAGCGCATTTTCTTCCTTCCTTCTCTACCTTGGGGCGCATTTAGCATAGTGAGGAGGAACTTGTAGGCGCATTTGAAGGGGTGGGGAGGAATTTCCCACGCCTTAGTGACCTTTCATCTCCCTTGGGCGCATTTTAGCATGTGGACTTCCATTCTTGAGCGCATTTGGCCTAGCATGAAGGAATTTTCCATGCCTTAGCAAATTTGCTATGCCTTTAATTCTTGTGGACGCATTTGACCCATGCTCAAGGAAATTTTGGGTGCATCTAGCCTGTGTTGCTTCCATTTCAACCCTTGAGGGCGCATTTCTCCAAGTGTGAAGGAAATTTCACACTTAGCAACTTTTTAATCAATTTTCCCCATGTCTTGGGCGCATTTCATGTGTGCTCATGCCATTTATTACTTATAGAATTCCAGCGCCCTAGCCCTACCTTGGCTTTCTATTTTTAGCAAATCCGGAGAAGTGAGGGTTTCCATGCATTCTTCCTGTTCTAAGCTGGAGTAGGCGTGGCTGTGCTTCCACTGACCTTGCCACCTTGTTTATACTCTCTGACCACATTGGTATACTATTTTTAGCCATTTGCTATTTTTAGCAAACCCTAAAATTGATCAAACTTTGTAGCTTCGTTTGACCTGAAATTTGCTCCACCTAATCTTGATGCTGTAAGTGACCTGTTCACACTTGCCTCTGGCACAGATGTGCTATTTATAGCCATGAGGTGACTTACTAAAGTAAGTATTCAGATCACGCTCAAATTTTCCAGTAGGCAGCCTGGAAGATGTTGATCATGGTGGTGTGCTCCGTTTTGACAACTTTGCATTTCACCCTATCTATTTTTAGGCATAGTAGCGGAAACCCTAATCTGACTTGTATGTGCCTCGAATTGTTTCCACTTGACTCGATTTCTATTACCTGTCGTTCTACTTGCTGAACTGAAGTGTTGGGTAGCTGGTGGAGTGAAACTGCTATTTATAGTAAATGTTCGGAAAGTGGTTAATCTGATGTCGGATGAGTTTGCATGTCACAATGCTTGTGGGATCTCGAAAAACCCAGAAAAACCCAAAAAACTGGTCAACATGCGAGCACTGGCTAAAAATAGTAAGTCCCTGAAAACTGATCCATTCTGCTTGCATGTCACACCATTGCGAAGCCCTCGCAAAACCCATAAGGAATATCCGGACATGCACTAAAAAGCTCTGCATGCAAACCCTAAAAATAGCCTCTGAAGGTTGTACCGTTGAAAGTCACCATCTTGGTTTGCATGTTATACCATTGCGAAGGTCTTGAAAAACCCAGATTGATTCTCCAATCATGTATTGGAAAATCTTACGTTTAAACCCTGAAAATAGCCTCTGAAGGCTAAACTGCTAAAAATAGCCAGTTGTTTGAATTTGTTCAAATTTCATGTGTAGGCACCTTGAAGTTGCCCGGATGTGCTGAAGTAGTTAGAATCCCAAAATCCTGAGGAAAAGGCCTCCATATTAGGTACTTACTAAAAATAGTAAGTGTCAGATTTCAGTAAGATTTCAGTGGGATCCTACCTTAAGCCTTCTGACCGTACTTTTGCACTCAGATTTTACCTTGATAACTCTATTTGACCTCAAACAAGCTTGAAGAATAGAAGCCCTAATTTCATAGACTTAGCAATCATTTTACCCTAGGTCAAACGACGGGACATCCCCGGAAGGACAAAAGAACAGAGATAGAGAGAACCAAAGCCAAAAGACCATAATGGAGCAAAAATTAGGGGGTCCCCATCTTGGATGGGGTGATGTGTGAAAAGGTCACAACAGGTGCATCATGAAAGACCCTCAATACCGTGTTCTTCATTTATGATCCTGGGGTCAAAAAAATCCTTCCTTTGTAAATGATAAGGTCATTTACAACTGAATATCTGCTATCTTGCACCGAACCCTCAATGATGCCAGAAGCCCAAGAGTCTTTCGCATACTCTGTTGTTATTAGATGTCTCTAGTTCTCTGAAATCTCAACCATGGAACTCAAATGTGGACGGCGAGACAAGGCATCACCAACCACATTCTGGGACCCTTTGATGTAGGCAATGTCAAAGTCATATGATTGAGATTTGCTCACCCACTTCTGCTAACGATCATTGAGATCCCGCTGTCCTAGGAAATGCCTCAAACTGTTATGATCGGTCTTAACGCAAAATTTGCTGCCCACAAGGTACTGCCTGAATTTGGCCAATGCATGCATGATGGCCAACATCTCCTTGTCATAGATGCTATAACTTCTCTCTGGTCCTCTTAACTTCCTACTCTCGAATGCTATCGGATGCTTGTCCTACATAAGGACGACGGCAATCCCTTCACTCAAAGCGTCACACTGAAGCTCGAAAGGTCTGGTGAAATCTGGTAACGCAAGGACATGACAAGTAGTCATCAACTGCTTAAACTTCTCAAAACACTCTTGCACCTCAAGAGTCCAAAAGAATGCCCCTTTCCTTGTCAAGTTTGTAAGTGGCGTTGCATGACATGAATATCCACTGATAAATCTGCAGTAGAAGCCACACAAGCCCAAAAATCCTCTAAGTTGAGTAAGATTCTCGGGAGTAGGCCACTCTATAATAGCTCTGACCTTGTCAAGATCCATACGCACACCCTCTGCACTAATGATATGGCCCAAGTACAGCAACTCCGACATACCCAGATCACATTTTGATTCCTTGGCATACAAGGACTCCCTACCAAGAATACCCAGTACCGTATCCAAATGGGCAATATGCTCCTCCCAAACCTTACTATATACCAATATGTCATAAAAAAAAACAAGTACGAACCTCCTCAGTTGTGACTGGAAGACCCTGTTCATGGTAGATTGAAATGTAGCAGGGGCATTGGTTAGCCCAAATGGCATAACCACAAACTCAAAGTGTTCGCAATGACAACAGAAGGCTGTTTTCTCAATGTCCTACTCCATCACACGAATCTGATGATACCCTGATCTCAAGTCTATTTTTGAAAACCAACGAGCACTATGTAGCTCATCTATAAGCTCATCAATCTGGGGAATAGGATACCTGTTTTTGATTGTCCTTTTATTCAACAATCTGTAATCAATGCACATCGGCAAGGTATCATCCTTTTTCTTCACTAACACAATGCATGAAGCGAATGGTGACTTACTAGGCCTGATATGTCCCATAGCGAGCAGCTCCTTAATCGTTTTCTATTTCATCCTTAAGTCGCTTAGGATGCCTATAAGGTGTGACAATCACGGGCTTAGCGCCCTCCTCCAACTCAATGATGTGTTCAATACCACGGTCTGGTGGTCTACCAGGTGGAATCTCACTAAACACCTTAGTGTGTTTAATCCTCAACTCCTATATGTCTGGATGATAGACTGGGGTTTTCTACTCCTCTTGTGATGGCATCAACATGCACTCTACTTCCCACTCAATCATGTCGTGTCGCATGATTTTCTCCATTCTACTGAAAGATATCATTCTAAAATCACTCTCTGATGGCCTGCAACACATGATTCCTCCTGTCCACCTTAAATCTCATCTCCATCTGATGAAGGTTAAGGGTAAACTCTCCAATGTCATGAAGCCATTTCATCCCTAGAACCATATCAGTGTCTCCCATATTCACCACATAGAAATCTGCCTTAAATTCATAGTTATTTAACCACATAAGGAGATCTGAAACCATCCTATCACACTTGAGAGTGTAGCCGTCTGCGACCTTCACTCTTATGCCCTCAAATTCCTCAGTCTGAATCCCACGCCTCTCAACCAGTCTAGCATCAATAAAATTATGCGTGGCCCCTATATCCAACAAGGCAATGATCTTTTCCCCAGCTAAGACCCCTCACATTCTGAAAGAGCCCTCTCGCTGTATGCTAGTGAGACGTGTCTCTTGAAGCTTAACTTCCTCCTCTGTTTCAGCGTCATTTTCAACCTCATTCTCAGATTTTTCTACCTCGGATTCCTCATGCTCAATGTGCTGGTCTGATTTTTTAGATTCAGAATCCTCATAGAATGCCCACATTATTCGGTTAGGCTTCCCCTTAGGTCGCAAAGGACAGTCGTGGTTTGCATCATAGGGTCCTTTGCAATAGAAGCACAACTTCTTTCTGCGCAAGTCATCTATAGTTTCTTTGTCTAATGGGGCTACTGATTTCCCTTTGGAATCTAAGCTTTCCTTCTTCTTAGAAAATGATTTTCCATCCTTGTATGAAGATGAGCCTTTAGAAGAGAACTTACTTTGCGGAGCTACAAGTTCCATGCTCCTAGCTTTTTTCATAGCTTCCTGTACAGTTGGGGGATCAAAAGCTTTGATCCAACCTCTCAATGGTTCCGATAGACCTTCAATGAATAATACAACCAATCCTTTTTCTGATATGTTTGGAACCATAACTGATAACCGCTGAAAATCACCTATATATCCCTCCAAACTCTCAACTTGCTTGAGTTGAGCTAGATCTCTGAAATAGGTTTTCGGATCTTTCTTATCAAAGCGTTCAAGCAACCCGTCGATGAACTCCTGGTAAGAGGTGATGCGATTATGTTGCAATGTGACCATCCCATGATACCACCAATCATGGGCTACTCCCTCCAAATGCATCGTGGCGTACTTAATTGCGTCCTCCTCTGCCATTGGTCGAAGAGTCAAGAACGTATCCAGCTTGTGGACCCAAGACTGTGCTGTGGTCTTACCACTGCCATCGAACGTAGGCAAAGTGAGTTTACCAGTGGCATGTTTCAAGTCTCTATATTGATTTTGAGGCCTCCTATCTTGCCTGGTCCTGTAATGCTCTCTTCGTTGACTTACAAACCTGTTGAAGCTGATGCACTCCCTGACCTGTGGTGTCAATAACTCCCATTCATCGTTTGCTGCCATGATATTATCTACAAACATTGCCTCACCCTCTTCTTCAACATTTTCCTCTTTTGATTCATTTGTCAAAAAGGTAGGACGTGTAGGCCTATCAACAGTACCAGTAGGTGTTCATTGTGCCTTGGGTGTCCCCACAATGCTCCTGTTATCATCAGGTATCTGGTTTTGCCTTCCTTGAGTATTCATTTGTTGTAACTCTGTCATAAGTGCTTGTCCAACCATTGCAACCTGTTCCTGTCCAGTTGTCAAGCGTTTAAGAATCTCACGGTCATCTTGGTCCTCATTATGTCCCCTATTTCCTCCTTCATTTCTAGGTGGACTACCATTTCCCCTGTCTCCCATTGTGGCTTGTTGTATACAACAACCTGATTTCTTCCTTGGCCTGCTCTTTGACGAGTATAATATCTGTAATGGCCTACTTGTGGCTGCATGAAAACTTAAACCCTCCAGGATGGCAGGATCAAAGCTCTGATACCACTGTGATGTACCACACTTCGTTGATGATATTTTCACTGAACTTGTAGGTCTGAGTTTTTGTTTATCTTTGTGTTTTCTCTTATGCTTTGAGTTTGTTTGCTAGAAATACTAGAATGATACATAAAGAGCATATGCATACCATGAAAGCTTCAAATAAACTAAGCTACTAAAATAACTTGAGTACATTTGCTCATTTCAGTGTCTAAATATAGTTTCTTCATTACATAATAAGATGCTTACAACATATTACTTACATCAGATTCGAAACTAGCTACATCATAGACCATACTTAACTTACAGCCAAACATCACTGTGAATAGTGACTTGCTACAGTACCCGCCCCTAATAAAATGCTGATTGCTCTTGAAGGATGAACTTCTCCCACCAAAGTCTCACATGGCAAGCTTCCTAAGACCAGGGCGCCCCTTTTAGGAGTGATTGGAGCCATCAAAGAGAGGCATTTTATTTTCCTTTGCTGTTACAAACCCTCAAGAAAAAGCAGCTGGTTGTAGCTTTCAAAAAACAATCCCAAAATACTTCAAAACCGAACAGCTCCTATATAAACAATAATGGAGACCATGGCCACCAAGTTTACTCAGAAAATATTTCAAAAACAACCTGCAAACAGCAATGTAGATCTCCAAAAGAAGCAGCAAATAACAGATCAGCAACCTTAAGGTGGTGTTTCACACCTTCAAGCAGCTCCAAACGAAGAACCAAGCCCCACCAGGCTCACCCACTGCAAGAAATTAGGAAACCCTAGCCTCATTCTTCCTCCAAGCTTCACTCCAAAGTTTTCTTCAAGCAAAATGATCATCATATGAAAAGGGTCGAACTTTTCCTCAAGCTATTTATAAATGTACATTGAAACACTATTCATTAAAGTGAGCACTATTCACTTAAGTTATAACTTTTTTCATTTTATAAATGAATAGTAACTTTAAAATATAAAGTGACCCCTTCATTTTAAAGACACATGGTCCCTAGGCCGAGGATGGTGAAATAAAAGGTGAATATCATTAAATTAAGCACTAGTATCATTCCAAATGCAACAATTCACCTAACCACCATACTCTGGAGATCAACACTGAAGTTTGACGGCCAAGTGCCCGTGCAAGTGACCCTCTATCCAGAACCATTAGCCTATGAAGGTTGACATGATAGGCTAATCTACTGACATACAAGTGCCTAATTAGAAGGGGACATCACATAAGCAGTGATTATACCATTATATAGGGCAGCGATTGAGTTTAAATCTAAGTTACCGGTTTGGTTTTGGGTTCGGGTTCGGGTTTGAGAACCTAGTTCGCCGGTTCGGGATTTTTTGATTTGGGTTCGTTTTGGGTTCGGTAATACAAAAACATATAAAAATCATAAATATATACATATTTGCAGAAGTAATTAAGTTCAGAATACACCACCATATTAATAGTCAAATAACATAGCAAAAATGAAAAATACACCACCACTTTATACTCAAATCATCAAAGTTCAAACATAAAAATGTAAAGTGTTTACAATCATTCATTAATAATTATCGATCATTGATCAATCTGAATCATATGGGTCATCAAAAAAAGCAGCATCATCAGTATCATTAGATGCTACATTATGTGTAGAACCACAAATAGCATTAGTGGCACTCTCACAAACACTACCACTAGCATTGACACCACCACTCTCATGCTCAGCGGTTGCTTCAGGCTCATAGTCATCATCAATATCAAGTGCAGCTAAGTGACTTGTGGAAGCATCCAAGTCAAGCTGTTCTGGCTCAATATCCCACCTCCTTGTGTCTCCTTCTTTGTAGGACCTTTGCTTGTTTGTAAGGAGGCGCAAGTTTGAATGCACATACACCAAGTCCTTTGCCTTTTTCGAATGTAGCCTATTGCGTTTGATTGAGTGGATGAAGGAGTATGTGCTCCAATTCCTCTCAAAAGAAGATGAACTAGCAACCTATTAAGACCTATTTCATGTTTTAGAGGCACATATTAGGGTTGGAAAGAATAAAAAATTATTAAAAAGTCAACAAAGACTTAAAAAATTATTAAAAAATGCAAAATCGTGCTTTTACATCCGCCTGGGCACGAAATTCTACCCGGGTTCGAATCAGGTTTGAAAAATTCGAACCCTGGTCGGACCCACAGTCCGGGTTCCGAACCTGGTTCGAACCCACAGTGGAATTTCCGGGCCTTGGGCGAATTTGGGCGAACCGGACCCGAATTTCGAACCCGGATCGAACCCGGGCCGCCCTGGGCCGAACCTGGTAACTTAGGTTTAAATGAATAGATAATAAACAACGATCATGGTTAATAAAACAAACAATAAATAAAAAGAAAATATATATTAAGAAAAGGAAATGTTACCAAAAAAGGCAACGATTAATAGTAAATAGGTGCAGCGATTATGCTAAACCAAAAGGCATAGACTAATCTCCAAAGGTTGTGATTCCTTATGAAAAGGCATCGATTTTCTATGAGAAGTTTGCTAGTCATTTAAAGCATCGATTATAGTTATTGTTGGGTAGTATTGAGGAAAGAGATTAAGTAATAAATTCAGAAATTAATAAAGTCTCAACGGGCAACAATTGAGCATAAAGAGGTTTGTTAACAAAGAGACATGTCCATTCAAAAGGACATCACTATTCGAAATGATACAACTCCTCACATCGTGCCCATTTGAAAACTATTTGAGGAGGTTCGTAGTTCAGTCAAAGGACATCGATCATTTGCAAATTCATAATTTCAAACTCAGATCACAAGCACTCTCAAGAGCTTACGATCAGTCAAGTGCGGGTGTGTTATGTTCCTTGTCCGAATTTACCCTAGAATTCGCTTATTGATTAGATTTAGGGTTTCTTCTTCTTCAAATGAATGTTCTCTTTGACTAAGTAATCTTGGATTGAAATCTGCATTTAATATTTCCACATGTACATATATCTGTTAGCATTAATATATAGATATCCAAATATAAATATAATCACAAAAGCCATAATGAAGACATATGAGGAGTGGCATGGGTAGATCCGCCTTGAAGTCCTTTGCCAAGCCCAAGAGGTTGTATACCACAACCTTCTCTTCTTGGCGACTTAGTACCTGCTTTCTCCACCCATATCATCACCTTGAAAGACACTTGACCTACTGGGGATAGTCGGGGGAGTGTATAAGTAGTTTAGGCCTACCACCCCTCCATGGCCTCGACAGATTCTTAAGTGGGATCCCCACCCCTCCATGACCCACCCATGCCTTCGGATTGGATGAAACCTTAAGTGGAACTTCCACCCCTCCATGGCCTCAATGGATTCTCAAGTGGAAATTCCACCCCTCCATTGCACATCCTTCCCTTGGGTTCCGAAGGTGGAATCTTAAGTGGGGTTTTTAGGCACCACTTCCCTCACACCCTCCCTCCCAATAATTAGCAAACACTCATGAAGACAATCTTTTAGCAATCAAATACATTTGCATTTATTACTGATTCATTAAGTCAATATCAACATCATTATCATCATGATAATACTAAAGAAAGCATTGCACCAATAATCAGATTAGCCATATTTGTTTCTTATATTCAAAATATGCTAAATATTATTGCTATGTGAGTACATCACTTGAGGAGTTGTATTTCTCCACGTTTCCTGAAACTTTACTCGCCTCCTTCAACCTTATACTGGATTGATCATAGGATGAGGACAATTCATAAATATACAAAATCTACTTATGTTTATATCAAAGAGTCATCATTACTTATAAGGCTTAATAATTTCTGCAAGTATCATTATTGTATATTCACAAATAATATATATATATATATATATATAACCATTATTAATTATCTCTGGACTTAGAATACTCATCTTCGCCTGAGTATGCATATTATCGATATTTATATATTTACTTTTATATATATTTATTTATTGTATTGATAATTATATTATACTTACCTACTGATTCGGTTCCTTTTATATCTCTTTCCTAATTTATGTTTATCCCTCTAAAATCTGCAAACATTCTCTGGGTCTGTTTTAACACTCAGAAAAATATATATTTCAGATTCCTCTTCTATTCCCTGATCGACCAGAATATGTTTACATATTCTCTTCTTTATTCATCCAGCGATTAGAATGGGTTTAGGTATTCTTGTCTTTATTCATTCACTCCTTGAACGATGTATTCAGCTAATCATTGTAGACTGGGTTTTGT
Organism: Sequoiadendron giganteum; assembly: GCA_007115665.2. NCBI lineage: Eukaryota > Viridiplantae > Streptophyta > Pinopsida > Cupressales > Cupressaceae > Sequoiadendron > Sequoiadendron giganteum. The sequence goes on along the minus strand of CM021100.1, from coordinate 257,920,443 downwards.
TGTTTTTCTACTATAATATTCTCCTTCAAAATATACCTTTATATTCCTACCTTTATGACCATTTTCCAGAATGTGTTTCTATATTCTTTTCTATCCTCTTTTTTCCTGATGTCTCTATGTTTGGTTTGGTCTTTTTCTTTATAGATCAGGCAATAGTCATGCTGACCTTTGACTAGAGACGTGCCTTATGCAAGCGCTGTCCTAATGTTCCATCGTGTCTTTTATAATCGCTACATCATTGTTGTTTCCTGATGCCTTTTGACTGCATCGTTTCTTTTAATAATCTGTTGTTTACCTTTTAGTGACCGCTGATAATAAGAGTTGCTGCTTTTGTTTTCATATTATATTTATAGAAATCGTTGTCTTTGACTTATCATAGCAACTGATTTGTATGAGTTTTATTATTATTTTTATAATAAACAATATTAATGGCTTGTATGATAATTATAAATATAATTATAATGAAATATTCTGAGCCAAATTTTTTCGTTTTTTCAATTTTCAGATTACAGCACATGCACCCGTTAAGGTTAGAGGATAAACCAAAACGTGCTGAAGCAACTCTAACCAGAATGTACACCAGGATCCCAATGTGGGCAAGGTGTGAGCATTGGTCAGAGGATCTAAAACAAAATGCTTATGCAGGAAGCAACTCTAACCAAAAATGGCGCCGATGATGGCGAGCATATGGTCAGAGGATCTTCTACTCTAGATGCTGAAAGGGAACTCGACACCAAGTATGTGCTACCCAATCCAGAGTGGAGTGAGGGGCGACCATATGGCGGAGTGATTACAAATGACAATGCTTGAAAAGAAATGCTGAAAGCTGAAACTACTCAACACTCAGAATGTGCTTGCTAACCCAGAATGGGAAGTAGCTACCATAGGGCGGAGATAAATTGATTACAAAACAACTTCAATGAAAGAGAGCGTTACATATCAGAATTGAGCAATAATGAACATGACTGCCAGTACTACTGTCAGTTTACAAATTAAGGATCATTTGCCTGCCAATATCTTAAGAATTTGAATGATTAGCATTACATCATAGAGAAACACCCTTATCTTGAATAGGAATGCCAAAACAATAACACCTTCAAGGAACAATTCACTAATTCTGATTTCTGTTACAAATCTGCTTTTAAAAGGAATAAACAGCAGTCTATGGAAATGCTCATATGCTCATATATCACTAATTACTCGCTCAAATGGCATGATTTCTGATGCACAATACTTTTCTTATGATGGCGCCCAAACTAACACCCAGAAACAGACTCAAAATGCAACTAATGATTAATGCACGAATCCCAAGGCATCTAAAAAGTACGACCCCAGCTGAAAAGGGCGATCTGCTATTAAAAATTAATGCTTTCACTAAAAAATCTGCAGACTTAGGAAGTATGGCGCCTAGGTCTAACGAAGAGAATGGGTTAATACCCAGATGCAATATTTTTGTCTTTTTTTATTTATGACTAAAAACATGAATCTGCTGTCTAAAACAATGCAATATGCTGAAACCACTAATATGCCAAATCAGATCTAAGAATGCAATAAGCTGACAACAATGCACGAACTAAATGCAACTCACAAATAGACTGAATCACCACTAGTTGTTGTCTTGCAAACAAGAAGCGATACCCGAGCTAGGAGGCCTTCATTCCTTGAAGCAAACCCAGAGCCAAACTGGCAGCATAACAGTACTATAGACCAAAAGATCTGAAATGATGCTCAAAGCCTTCCTTTTATAACTTCCTGTTGACTTCTCGAAACCCTAAAATCCACTTCAATGTCAAAACCCTAGCTCTTTCTCCAAGATGGCGTCCTTTTTCCTTTTAAGCTCAATATTAATATTTTAAATAAAAATCATTACTTTGATAAATGCGCCCACCTTATACTTGTTTTGACTTTGGCAAATAATAAATTAGTCTTTAATGAAGCGCCACCCTCAAAAAGCCCACTTTTCAAAACAACATCAAGTCAATAGACTAGGCCAAGGGGTCAACGTTCGAATATAAGATTAAAACGTGACTTTTAATTAAAAATATCAACTTATCTCTCCCAATGTGCCCTGAAGCCATTAATGATCAAGTCAACTGACCAAACTGAAGTAGGAAGTCAACCAAGCTGAACCCAACTGAAAAACTGCCAAAAATAGAATTTACTAAAAATAGTAAATTCCAGAAATTGCTCAGAATGCCAAGACGAACATACCACTGCGAAGCTCTCTGAAAACCCAGAAAGAATCCGCCATTGAATCCACCAGCTCCGAGCAAAGACATCCTCAAAAAAAGGAAACCCTAATTTTACCTTCCGACTAGCCTTCGGGTTTGCAGAAAAAGGCCAACGGTCATTGGAAAGATCAGGTCTGAGAAGGGGACATTACAGTCCGCCCTCCCCAAGATTGCTTGTTCTCAAGCAATCGCAAACCAGGATGCTGCAATATCTCATCACTTTCCCAAGTCGCATCCTCCATAGGCAGGTTCTTCCACTTCACCAGGTATTCTCTGATGGTTCTTTTCCTCAAAGAACGTTCTCTGAAATCAAGTATCTCCTCTGGAATTAGAACCAACTGTCCCTTTTCATCCAAAGGTGGCAACTGTGATGAAGCAACCACATTATGTCCAAGTGCCTTCTTGAGGCGAGACAGGTGGAAGACATTATGCACTCTGCTATCAGAAGGTAGCTCTAATTCATAAGCTACTGCCCCAACTTTTCTGATGACCCTGAATGACCCATAGAAGCGAGGTTTGAGCTTCTCAGCTCCACTCTTCTTGAGAGTAGACTGTTTATAAGGTTGTAATCGAAGATAGACCATATCCCCAACCTCGAAAGAACGCTCAACACGCCTCTGATCAGCATACAACTTCTGCTGATTTTGTGCAATCTGCAAATTATCCTTCAAGGATTTCATTATGTCTTGACTATGCTACAACAAATCCTTGGCTTGGGGTGCTTTGCTGTCACCAAACACCAAATCTGCAAAACTAGGTGCTTCATACCCATAAAGTGCCAAGAAAGGAGACATCTTAATCGACATATGGAAAGAAGAATTGTAGCAATACTCGCCTATATGCAGCCACTTGACCCAAGCTCTTTGTTGTTCTGACACATAGTTTCTCAAGTAGCCTTCCAACCACTTGTTCACTACTTCAGTTTGACCATCTGTTTGGGGATGGTAACTAGTGCTTGGAGTAAGCACAGTACCACTCATTTTGAAGACTTCTTGCCAAAAAGTACTTAGGAACTTGTTGTCCCTATCACTTACAATGTTCTTTGGCAACCCATGCAGCCTAAACACTTCTCGAAAAAACAGATCTGCAACTTGTGCTGCAGAAAAAGTGCTGGTAATGGCGAAGAAATGAGCAAATTTGGTTAGCCTATCCACCACTACATAAATACAATCCTTCCCTTGGGCCTTGGGCAACCCGGTGATGAAATCCATCGAAATACTTTCCCATTTTTGATTAGGAATAGGGAGTGGTTGCAGCAAACCGGCTGGTAATGTATGCTCATTTTTATTCACTTGACAAACATGACACTCCTGAATGTAGCGTTGTACCTCTCCCTTCAATCCTTTCCAAGAAAACCTTTCTCGGATCTGCCTATATGTCTTGAAAAAACCTTGGTGACCAGCAACTGGAATATCATGAAAAGTCAAAAGATCTTCTTCTGAAGCTTAGAATTAGCCACCAGAAAGACTCTTCCCTTATAATGTATCAATCCCTCAATCACCTTGTACCTTTCATTGTGAAAAGTACCCTCAAGAATGCTGGTTGCAAATTGATTTTTGGCATAATCAGCAAGCAACATGTCTCTCCAATCTGCAGTAAGCTCACACAATGAGCTAAGATGAGGTCTTCTGGATAGAGCATCAGCCACGATATTATTTTTCCCTTTGACATATTCAATGTCAAAGTCGTAAGCTTGAAGCTTACTCACCCATTTCTGTTGCCTCTCATTTAGGTCCTTCTGATGCATGAAATGCTTGAGGCTATTGTGGTCAGTCTTAACCACAAACTTGTTCCCCACCAAGTACTGCTTGAACTTGGCTAATGCATGCATAATGGCAAGCATTTCTTTGTCATAAATTGAATATGTTCTTTCAACATCCCTTAGTTTTCTGCTCTCAAACACAATAGGGTTTTTGTCTTGCATCAGGACAGCCCCAACTCCTTCACCCGATGCATCACACTGTAGCTCGAATGGCTTGGAGAAATCCGGAATAGCTAGAACCGGACACGAGCTCATGATCTTCTTGAACTTGTCAAAAACAATTTGAGCCTTTTCTGACCAAACAAAGGCTCCCTTTTTGGTGAGATCAGTAAGGGGAGCAGCATTCTGTGAATACCCCTTTACGAATCTCCGATAAAAACCACAAAGACCCAGAAAACCTTTCAACTGAGTCAAGTTCTCAGGAGGTGGCCAATCAACTACTGCTTTGATTTTTTCCGGATCCACCTTCACTCCCTTAGCACTGATTATGTGGCCGACGTACAGTAACTCCTCCATTCCAAATTCACATTTGGAAGCTTTTGCGAACAAACTCTCAGATTCCAGGATACTAAGCACTTCCTCCAAGTGCTTGAGATGATCTTCCCAAGTCTTGCTGTAAATCAGAATGTCATCAAAAAATATCAACACAAACCTCCTTAACTGATTTTGAAACACACGGTTCATGCAAGACTGAAAGGTAGCCGGAGCGTTAGTCAACCCAAAGGGCATGACTAAGAATTCGAAATGGCCATAGTGACATCTGAAAGTTGTCTTCTCCACATCAGATCCCCTCATTCGAATCTGATGGTAACCCTATGTCAGATCAATCTTCGAGAAGAACTTGGCCCCATGCAGCTCATCAATGAGCTCATCTATTCTGGGAATGGGGTATCTGTTTTTGATGGTGCTTTGATTCAAAGCACGATAGTCCACACACATGCGCATGGTACCATCCTTCTTCTTCACAAGAACCACTGCAGATGCAAAGGGGCTCTTGCTTGGGCGAATGAAACCCATCTCCAAGAGTTCTTGAATATTTTTCTCAATCTCATCCTTTTGCCTCTTCGGATACCGATATGGAGTTGTAATCACCGGTTTAGCTCCTTCCTTGAGCTCTATGATGTGTTCTGAACCCCGTTCAGGTGGTGGTCCAGGAGGCAAATCTGCAAAGACTTTGCTCTTCTTCGTGAGTAGAGACTGAATATCAGGAGGGTAGTCTCTCTTAGTCTCAACCGGACTAGCAGGGAGGATCATGCACTCTGCAACCCACTCAGCTTGATCGTGACGGATCAGCCTTGCCATTCTTTTGAATGACACAACCCGAGGGCCCCCATTGGACATTCCTTTTAGAACTATCTTCTTCCCATCGGATTGAAACTTGAGCTCCATAGTCTGCAGATTCAAAGAGATCTCCCCCAGAGAACGCAGCCATTGAATGCTTAGGACGGCATCAGTATCACCAATGTGGACTACATAGAAGTCATCCTTGACTTCGTAATTTTCTAATTGCATGGTCAGGTTCGAGATTTTCTTGGTGCATGAAATATGGAATCCATCAGCAACCATGACCTTGAAACCTTCAAACTCCTCGGTTTGCAGCCCCTTCTTGGCTACCACAACTTCATCAATGAAGTTATGTGTTGCTCCAGTATCGATCAAGGCAATGATTCGCTGCCCTTTGACCATCCCTCGAACCTTGAATGATTCGTTTCTTTGGAAGCTAGAAAGCTGAGCCAAGACTCCTCCACTTTCCTTCTCATTTTCGGATTCTTCTGGAGCTTTTTCTACCTCACTTTCTTCAAAATCAGATTGCTGGTCTGAAAAATCAGAACTACTTTCACCAGCAGAATAGTATTCAATCTGATTGAATTTGACTCCCTTAGGGAAAACATGATCTTGAGACCATTTTTCCCTACATCTGAAACACAACCCCTTTCTTCTGAGTTCATTCAGGGTCTCCGGATCCAATCTTGTGACATGGGGATTATGATGTTTGAACTCCTTATGCTGAGGTCTCAAGGGAGGTTTATGCTGAGGTCTTTTCCCTTTATCCCTTTTCTGAAAGGGGGAATTGGATTGAAACTTCGCCTTAGGAGCAGCCCACTCCATGTTTCTTGCCTTCTTCATGGCCTCTTGCAAGGTTGGTGGATCAAAGGCCTTAATCCAACCTTTGAGTGGTTCTGTCAAACCTTCACTGAAAAGGATCACCAATCTCCTCTCCGTGATTCCAGTCACCATGACTAAAAGTCTCTGGAACTCGGCAATGTAAGCATCAACTGTGCCATACTGTCTCAATTGTGCAAGTTCTCTGAAATGAATTTCAGGATCCTTCTTTTCAAACCTCTCGATGAGCCTAGTGGTGAATTCATCATATGTTGTGATAGACCCATGACCCAAAGTAACTAGGCCATGGTACCACCACTCGTGCGCCACCCCATCAAGGTGTAGCGTAGCAAACTTGATCGCCTCTTCTTCTACCATGGGTCTGAGAGCTAGATAGTTATCCAGCTTCTGTATCCAAGCTCGGGCTGAACTGTTATCACTCCCGTCAAAGTGTGGAAGTATAACCTTGTTAACAGCTTGATACAAGTCTCCTTGAGTTGATGGTCTTCTTTGATCATAATGTCTACCCTGTCCTTTATTTTTCCTTTTATGATCCATGAAGTCATTGTAGGACATATCCATCTTGATGTCGACAGGTAAAGAATCATACTCTGCACGACCAAGTCTCAACTGCTCCAGGAATGAAGCATTCTCTTCAGGATCTAGCTGAGTCTTAACAGGTGCCACGAAGGTGGGTTTGAAGGGCCTGGCCGAGACATAAGTGTGGTTTGAAGTATGTTGAGTAGCATGCCCATCATGCTGGTTGGAAGCACTGTGCTCTCCTCTATACCCAGTGTTGTTCTGTGGAATGGTGTTTTGGCCCACTTTCCCCATCATGAGCGAAACCATATCCATTAACGCATCCATCTTCCTTTCAAATCTCTGTCCTGGACTGATGGATCTCTCTCTGCCCTTCCCACTATCATCTCTAGTGCTGTTGGTAACCCTCTCGTTACCCCCAACTGACCTTTCACCTTCTGCCATGTCTACTTCCTGAGAAGACTCCCAATGAGCCCTCAAGACTTCTGAAGCTGTCTGACCTTCTGGAGCCTTATAGAGCTGGAACTGTTTTCCAACCTTCTTGTCTTCCCTTGCAATATACCTCTTTTCTCTGTCACTCATAGACCGATTGTTCACAGGATGGCAAGATCTTGGCTCTGATACCACTGAAATATTTCGAGCCAAATTTTTTCGTTTTTTCAATTTTCAAATTACAACACATGCACCCGTTAAGGTTAGAGGATAAACCAAAACGTGCTGAAGCAACTCTAACTAGAATGTACACCAGGATCCCGATGTGGGCAAGGTGTGAGCATTGGTCAGAGGATCTAAAACAAAATGCTTATGCAGGAAGCAACTCTAACCAAGAATGGCGCCGATGATGGTGAGCATATGGTTAGAGGATCTTCTACTCTAGTTGCTGAAAGGGAACTCGACACCAAGTATGTGCTACCCAATCCAGAGTGGAGTGAGGGGTGACCATATGGTGGAGTGATTACAAATGACAATGCTTGAAAAGAAATGCTGAAAGCTGAAACTACTCAACACCCAGAATGTGCTTGCTAACCCAGAATGGGAAGTAGCTACCATAGGGCGGAGATAAATCGATTACAAAACAACTTCAATGAAAGAGAGCGTTGCATATCAGAATTGAGCAATAATGAACATGACTGCCAGTACTACTGTCAGTTTACAAATTAAGGATCATTCGCCTGCCAATATCTTAAGAATTTGAATGATTAGCATTACATCATAGAGAACCACCCTTATCTTGAATAGGAATGCCAAAACAATAACACCTTCAAGGAACAATTCACTAATTCTGATTTCTGTTACAAATCTACTTTTAAAAGGAATAAACAGCAGTCTATGGAAATGCTCATATGCTCATATATCACTAATTACTTGCTCAAATGGCGTGATTTCTGATGCACAATACTCTTCTTATGATGGCGCCCAAACTAACACCCAGAAACAGACTCAAAATGCAACTAATGATTAATGCACGAATCCCAAGGCATCTAAAAAGTACGGCCCCAGCTGAAAAGGGCGATCTGCTATTAAAAATTAATGCTTTCACTAAAAAATCTGCAGACTTAGGAAGTATGGCGCCTAGGTCTAACAAAGAGAATGGGTTAATACCCAGATGCAATATTTTTGTCTTTTTTTATTTATGACTAAAAACATGAATCTGCTGTCTAAAACAATGCAATATGCTGAAACCACTAATATGCCAAATTAGATCTAAGAATGTAATAAGCTGACAACAATGCACGAACTAAATGCAACTCACAAATAGACTAAATCACCACTAGTTGTTGTCTTGCAAACAAGAAGCGATACCCGAGCTAGGAGGCCTTCATTCCTCGAAGCAAACCCAGAGCCAAACTGGCAGCATAACAGTATGTAGACCAAAAGATCTGAAATGATGCTCAAAGCCTTCCTTTTATAACTTCCGGTTGACTTCTCGAAACCCTAAAATCCACTTCAATGTCAAAACCCTAGCTCTTTCTCCAAGATGGCATCCTTTTTCCTTTTAAGCTCAATATTAATATTTTAAATAAAAATCATTACTTTGATAAATGCGCCCACCTTATACTTGTTTTGACTTTGGCAAATAATAAATTAATCTTTAATGAAGCGCCACCCTCAAAAAGCCCACTTTTCAAAACAACATCAAGTCAATAGACTAGGCCAAGGGGTCAACGTTTGAATATAAGATTAAAACGTGACTTTTAGTTAAAAATATCAACTTATCTCTCCCAATGTGCCCTGAAGCCATTAATGATCAAGTCAACTGACCAAACTGAAGTAGGAAGTCAACTAAGCTGAACCCAACTGAAAAACTGCCAAAAATAGAATTTACTAAAAATAGTAAATTCCAGAAATTGCTCAGAATGCCAAGACGAACATACCATTGCGAAGCTCTCTGAAAACCCAGAAAGAATCCGCCATTGAATCCACCAGCTCCGAGCAAAGACATCCTCAAAAAAAGGAAACCCTAATTTTACCTTCCGACTAGCCTTCGGGTTTCCAGAAAAAGGCCAACGATCATTGGAATGATCAGGTCTGAGAAGGGGACATTACATATAACTATGATGATGCTTGAATAGGTATATATTTATATTCTAATATTATATCTGTAAATTGATTTTATTGTTTAAATTAAACTTTATAAATTTTTAATATTTACTTTATTATTTAAATTGTCGATATTTATATAATGTTAAATATAATAATTATTATTATATTATCTTTGATAATTATGATTAAATAGTTAATGTTTTTTTGTTTTCGATGCTTTATATCTCAATGCTATTATTTCGGGGGACATGACGATCCACCCCACCCAAGATTGCTTGCCCTCAAGCAATCATAACCTAAGATGTGTGATTTTAAGATGTTGCTTCTTGTGGTGATGATATTAGCTTTGATAGGAGTTGGAAGTTTTAACCCAAGTGATGGTTATTCTAGTTATGAGGATAACATATTGACTAATATTCTTAAGTGGTACTATTTTGTTAGAAACCAAGATCACCTGCATGCAATCACCTGTCACATGAAAAAGACATGCAGAACCAAAGAAGATGTTCTGTAAACCTCGAAGTAAAAATGCATTATTGAGAATCGATTATTACAAAGAGATCAATCCTTATGAAGGAGATCAAGAAACCCTAAATGAAATCCTAGTGTGTACACTTAATAATTAATCAATTATTAATATTCCTAAGTTTAACTTAAGCAACTAAAGGAATAAGTGACTTAATTAATTAACCAGTATGATATAATTAATTAAGTGTAATGACTTATTACTCTAACAGCCCCCCTTAAGATGAACTTAGGAAGAAGCTAAAACACTAGAAGAAGATGCATGCAAGCAATGATGAGTCCCGAAAACTAGGCCTAATCAGGTACCCATTTACAAATGCAAGAATGAGGTAGAGGAGGAAAACCCAGTGGGACAAAACCCCCCTACAATGAGATAACATGCTGCAAAGAAGCACTGAAAGAACTCTGTAGAGTAACACTGGAACCGAAATCTGACAAGCAAGGAAAGATACTTCTGTCTACTACTGAAACCGGATGAGAGTCACTGATTGACTCAATGAATCATGAAAAAAGCAACAGTAGACCCGATGCCTTAGAACACTCGAAAACTCCAAACGGGAACAACCCTAGAATCTATGAAGCAACAGTTGATTATTGAATGATGTGATACTGAAATGAAGTGCAAAGATGCAAGTTGCACTCTCCCAACTGCCAAAACATCCAAGTAATCTCCGAAACATCCATCGGGCCAAATCTGGATTAACGATAAACATGGGATAGATACAGAAAAAAGTGCATAGACAGCAACATAGAACTCCTCAATACCTTTCCAACACCGCAAAAATAGCGAAAATCGAACATCATGGCAAAACGTTATGAGCTCGGAAGCATAAAATGAACATCTGACTTCAAACAGCAATAAATGTAGTAAAAGAGGAAAACATTGTAAAATAAACTGCACCATAGGAAAGTGCTCGGAACCAGCTTTTCGACGATATCTCGTTTGCCTGATTTCAATACCGTATGCCCAAGTTATGCCAAAAACAAAACAACTGCTCCTTGAAGGCAAATTAGGTCTAGGAGAGGGCAAAGAGGCTGTACGGCAGCTGACGTCAGCACTTTACAAGCAAAAATTTGATGGCCTCCAGGCCATCGCAACAAAAATGCCCTTCTACCAGAAAAAATTGACGGCTACTAGAAACTATGCATATCGCCGGAATATTCAATTGGAATCTATTAATATTCTTGTCGCCGTTTGAGATTTGGGCATGCCGGTAAAGACGTCCGGAAGGTAAGAAACCGCCAGACGAGAGACTGCCCGGACGGTAAATAACTGCCGAGCGGCAGAAAGCGGTCGTCGACTGGCTCTTATATCGCCAGTTGGGTACAATGAGGGACCCACAAGCCTGCGGCGTGCAGGTACTTGCGGGTACGTTTAATGAATGCACACTCCTGTTTGTTTTTTTCAAAAAACAAAAAATTGCCCTAGCTTTTTTTTAAAAACCTTTTTTTTAATATTTTAAATTTTCTGAAAATAAATTAAGAATCAGAAAATAAATACTTTTACCGGCCCTGTAAAAAAAATTCTCAATCCGCGTGCAGACATCCGTACAGGTCGTATGAGCAAATCTTTTTTTGCTTTAGAGACCAACTTTTCCGAAATTGACAAAACGAAGGGTGATCTTAAGGTTTTGGGGCGCTGCGAATGCGATGGCGACGTCCATTTGAGCCCAAAGTGTCCTAAAAAATTGGCTACCTCCAGATCTTGCAAAAAAGATGCATGTGGAAACCCTTGCACTTGAAACTCACTGAAAGGCCATATCTTCAGATCACGAATAGGCAGCTGCAGGTTTGAAGCTCTGATACCATGTTAGAAACCAAAATCACCTGCATGCAATCACCTGTCACATGCAAAGGACATGCAGAACTAAAGAAGATGTTCTGTAAACCTCAAAGTAAAAATGCATTATTGAGAATCGATTATTACAAAGAGATCAATCCTTATGAAGGAGATCAAGAAACCCTAAATGAAACCCTAGTGTACACACTTAATAATTAATCAATTATTAATGTGCCCAAGTTTAGCTTAAGCAACTAAAGGAATAAGTGAATTAATTAATTAACTAGTATGATATAATTAATTAAGTGTAATAACTTATTACTCTAACATATTTCTCCATAACTCTCAAGTCCAAGAGTTGGAATTTGTGAATTTGTATAACTTAAAACCGCATGAATAAGAAATTAAAGCAGACAACCAAGTAGTTCAACCAAGCAGACAAGTAGCTCAACTAGGCAAACAAGTAGCTCAACCAAGCAAGCAACCAAGTCAAGCACATAGGCTATTAGCTCAAGCACATAGGTAAGTAGCTCATGCAGACAAGCAACCAGATCAAGTAGACAAGTAGGTAGCTCAAGCACGCAAGCAACCAACTCAAGTAGAAAATCAAGTAGGTCAAGCATGCAGGAAACCAGCTCAAGCAAGTAGGCAAGTAGCTTAAGTAGACAAGAAAGTAGCTCAAGCATACAAGCAACCAACTCAAGCAAGTAGGCAACCAACTCAAGCATGCAAGTAGCTCAAGGAAGCAAGCAACTAACTCAAGTACACATGCATGTAGCTCAAGCAGGCAAAAAAGTAGCTCAAGAAAGCAAGCAACTAGCTCAAGCACACAAATAAGTAGCTCATGCAGTCAAACAAGTAGCTCAAGGAAGCAAGCAACTAGCTCAAGCACACACAGGATGGCAGGAAAGATGCTTTGATAACACTGTAATTTCGCTTGTCTGGCTTTACCCTAGAATTCGCTTCTTGATTAGATTTAGGGTTTCTTCTTCTTCAAATGAATGTTCTCTTTGACTAAGTGACCTTGGATTGAAATTTGCATTTAATATTTCCACATGTACATATATCTGTTAGCATTAATATCTAGATATCCAAATATAAATATAATCACAAAAGCAATAATGAAGACTGTTACCTATTTTTCACTACCAGCTCAAATAGGTGGGAGCTGAATTGCAAATTCAAAGCCAAAAGGTACACAAGATGTTCAAAAAATGTTTGCTAAGTATTTATTATTGTGCAATATTTCATTACAGTGTGAATTTCAGTGATATTATGCAAAAACATTTCAAAATGATATCATAAGATTGCATAATTTTTCCTGCTTTATTCATAATGTACGAACCAAAGTCCCACACAAGCCCTCGCAATAACTTCATTTGATTTCCATAATCAAATAAGGGGTGCATGAAGTAAAGTAAACTATACAATTGAAAAAGAAAGCATAGGGTAGAAAGTGATTCGTCATTGCCTGGAATGACGAATCGTTGACAAGTTGAAGTCTTCAGTTGTGACTCTGAATCGATCCAGCTCCAAGCTCCGAAGCACCTGCAAGTATGATAGAAGTGTGGTTAGAGGAATGCGAATCAAATCATATCATATGCCTACGCTATCAATAGAAATATAGCATACAATTGATCAGGCATCCATTAGATGATTTTAAAATTAAAAGGCATAAAACTCAAAAGGGAAGCTTTCAGCTTCTTTTATTTTGCTAACATGTTTGTTCACTGTGCAGGAACAGGGTTATTATGTTCGTGATCATTTTATTAGATATGTGGAGTAAAACGGGCTCCCACAAGGGTTGAGCCCGGCATATCAAAAGGGACACACTCTCAAGTTACATATGAGAGTTCTTTAATATTGTCAGAACAGTCATTAAGAGAGCTGCTGAAACTGAAAGGGAAAAAACATATAAATAGCTTCATTTCAATATGTGAAAAAAGTTGGAGCAATTTCTTTTATTTGCCCATCGTGTTAAGAAATGATCAAAATATGTTGAAAGATCATCAACATTATTATCTTGTTTCAGCTCTACCATATATTCTGTGCAATCTACAGAGTGAAGCAAAGTCATAACGTTGTCATGAGCATTTAAATGCTTCATATATACTAAAAGACAATTGACGTTTCCGTGATTAAGAAACAGTGAAAACAGTAGTATGTTGCTTTTCAAGGAGTAATCATACATCAGGAGAAACTTACAAAAGCATGATAATGTATAATCATTTATTGACAAGGGCATTGATTTCAATATAATTCACTATATGCCTTTAATGTTAAAACAGTTTGGTTTTTTTTTTTTTAAAAGCAGCCACTTTATTTGTGAAGAATCAAGGTTGTAGGCATAAAGCTCAATATCAAATTAATCAAGGGCTGCAGCTTTAGGAGACCATGTCTACTTTAATCTTCACAGTAAAATGTACAAGAAAGCAAATACCTTGACATTACTTGTTGTTTTACATGATGCTGTTTCAGCTTAAGAATAGTCATAATCATCAGCTGATTTCAAAGAGAAAACTTGCATAACAGTATGGTGAATAAGCACAACTATCAATATAGAGCCAAAGAGATATGATAAAGGCTAAATGATATTCAAAGCCTCTGTTTAAAACATGAATAAACAGAATACATCAAAGGAGCTCATTTAATGTCTACTGTGCCTGACAGTTAACAAAATTATGAGAGCGTCATAAGTTCAGCTCTTCAATCATAGAAAATCAAAGCAGCAAGCATGTAGGAAATAAGAGACATAACAGTGATCATACTGAAGGAGCACTCAATGAAGTGTTGAAGACCTTTACACATAGAAGTATGTGGAAATGCTTTTCTTTCTAAAGTTAAAAAATGAAGAGGCCACATACAGTTGCAGCCATATAATATACAAGGGGTTTTCTTTTTCTTTTCTTCTACACTACAAAACAGAGATAGGTGATCCTGGGAGCCCAAGATTTGCATCTGAAGGGAGATAATAGTCAGTTTTCTTAGGAATATAACACTATTTTTCTACAGAGGTCAAATCAAAGATGGTGATACTCAAAACGGGAGAAGGCTTATGACCTACAAAAGCAAAGAGAGTAACCCATAATTTACAAAGGTATTGCGACACAACACATAAACTCACTTTCATTTCTGCAAGAATAGAATGCCCAATATGAGGAAGCCGCATCATGAAGACCCAGAAACACATGCCAGATAGGGAAAAAATACAAAGAACTTCCATGACTCCTCCCACAGAGTCAAGACTGAAAGAGAAGAAAGGCCTTCGAATTCCTGAGAATCATAATGAAGAAAAAAAAAACCAAGAGGCATGCTTAAACAGAGCAAGAAAACAATATAGTTACGGCCTGAGAGTTGCGGTCTACTTAAGAGATGAAGCTTGAATACACCAGAAAGCAAACCAAATGCCAAAAATAATGATACCCACAAGGTATTATCATCAAATACATAGATGGAGGAATCAATGGAGTCAAGGCAAGCAAATCATCAATAAAGATTGTGAACAGAAAAAGGAATATATATCATTCGATATATGACATCAAACTAAGGAAAAATCTAGAAGGCCGTGACTAAAGCCAAGTTTTTCAATAAAAGTTGAAGGGAATGTTTAAGAATGAGAAGCTCCAAGCTTACCTGAAGTGTTCAGTTGATAAATAGATCTAAATCCACGAGTATGTTTCCCAAATACTCAAAATGGAAGTATCGATGGCGGCTCCAGAAGCAAGGAGAGATTCAGTAAGAAGTTCCCATTAAAATGTTTTAGAACAGCTCTTAGAGAGTTCTCAAAGTCATAACTCGAACTCATATCCATGACAATCAGGGAACTTCGACAGAGAAAGCACAAAGAAAAGTATGTCAGAAAAGAATGCTAGCTGCAGCTTTAAAGCTAATTATGCTTCCAAAACATGGAGATAATGAAGCCATCATAACATTGGAGGCTTTACCTTGTCTTTTTGTAGGCTTCTATTGTAATTATCTCACAAACAACAGGTGTTTTTGCAGATTTCAGCTTCAAACCCTACAAAGTCATGGCGGCACAACAACTTGTTTTTTCTCCAAATCTCACATGCAAAAGTGATAAGATTTTAGGGTTCGATGGTTTCTCATTTTCAAAGCCTCATCGATGGGATTTTTGTCTCATGTTTTAAAAAAATTCATTTTGCATTATTACCTCCGTGGTCCATGATTTTAAAGTCAAGAAGCCTTTTCATGTGGTTGGCTCAATGAACAAGTATACCATGGCCGATTTGATATTGAAGACTTTGCATATCAAATATGCTAAGTGATAATAGGTGTGGTGGCGGATTAGATTATGCATGGGCTAGTGATCTTTTTTTAAGGTCAAGTTTCTATTTTGACATAAGTCTTGATGTTTATGATTTGCATTGCATATTGTAAGTTAAATAATTAAATGATAAAGTATAAATCATTTAATCTATTTAACTATTTCAAAGTGCAATCATAAATATTAAGTAAGGATAAAATTTTTATTATAGTTTCAAGTTGGAAACACATGCGAACTGCTATTTTTAGAATATGCATGGAGTGGCAAATGTCGAAAATACTAAAAAAAAATTCGTTCATGGACAAGTGGAGTTTAGATTCAGTTATTCAAATCATGCAAGTAGTGAGGCAGTTTCACTTCAGTTCATAGTTTTTTGATCATGTGCATGGAGAGGTGGAGTTTTCAAAGCAGAGAGTGCAGTTTGCTTCCTTTTGGAGCTATTTTTATCAGAGTTTCCCCTTTTCCTCGGATTTCAGCTTTGGAATTATCTTTTTTACTTCAGTTAGCTTTCACTTCTATTATTGTCTGCTTTGAGCATGCCTATTGTATATATTGAGGAAACTTAGTCATTTTTCCTCTTGTTCTTGTTTTTCATCTTTTGCATTCTGCAAAGTGAATTATCATGTAACTCAACTTTTCAGTTTTAATAAAGTTTCAGCAATATTTACAAGTTATGTTAGCATATAATTTGCAGAGTTTTCCTTTTGTTATCATTGTGAATTAGGTATTAGCTTTCTTGGATTCAGGTGTTGTGTTTTGGATGCAAATTTAATGTGTTTCACATCGAAACTTTTTAATTTCTGTCACATTCATGAATGCATGTGCACATAAAAAGACGTTCTTAGTTGCAAGTCATAAATTGTGCTCATAATATATTCATATCTTTAAGTTGTGAAAGTATTTTTCCTTCATAAAGAATGATTTATCTAGCCTTTCTGTGAATCATTTATGCAATTGAGTTGTTCGATCTGAGTTGTGAAAATAGTGCTCATGAAGAATCAGTTGTGAATTAATTTGTTGTCTTAAATTTCCAATTAGGTGCATCACCACAGTTAAGTTTTACAGTTTTGCCTTTAATACAGTTTTGCCTTTAAATTTTTAATCTTTCTCCCTTTCCCAAGCAGATTCAAGTTATTAATCAAAAAAATTATATAGGAACCAGCCTAGAATTTGGAGGTCTAATTCCTTATAGGATACCCACAACCTGGAATTAGTTCCCATGTTTCAACTAATTGTTGAATTTAACTATTCAAGCATTCGGGTGCAATTTGTTTGACAACAAAGACATATGAGGAGTGGCTTGGGTAGATCCGCCTTGAAGTCCTTTGCCAAGCCCAAGAGGTTGTATACCGCAACCTTCTCTTCTTGGCGACTTAGTACCTGCTTTTCTCCACCCATGCCATCACCTTGGAAGACACTTAACCAACTGGGGACAGTCGGGGGAGCGTATAAGTAGTCTAGGCCTACCACCCCTCCATGGCCTCGGCAGATTCTTAAGTGGGACCTCCACCCCTCCATGGCCCACCCATGCCTTCGGATTGAGCAGAACCTTAAGTGAAACTTCCACCCCTCAATGTCCTCAGTGGATTCTTAAGTGGAACTTCTACCCCTCCATGGCCCATCCTTACCTTGGGTTCTGGGGGTGGAATCTTAAGTGGGGTTTTTGGGCACCATTTCCCTCACACCCTTCCTCCCAATAAGTAGCAAACACTCATAAAGACAATCTCTTAGCAATCAAATACATTTGCATTTATTACTGATTCATTAAATCAATATCAACATCATTATCATCATGATAATACTAAAGAAAGCATTACACCAATAATCAGATTACCCTTATCTATTTCTTATGTTCAAAATATGCTAAATATTATTGGTATGTGAGTACATCACTTGAGTTGCTGTATCTCTCCACGTTTCCTGATTCCTTACTTGCATCCTTGAACCTTATACTGGATTGATCATAGGATGAGGACAATTCATAAATATACAGAATCTACTTATGTTTATATTAAAGAGTCATCATTGCTTATAAATCTATATATATATATATATATAGTCATTATCAATTATCTCTAGACTTAGAATACTCATCTTTGCCTGAGTATGTATATTATCTATATTTATATATTTACTTTTATATATATTTATTTATATATATGTATTGATAATTATATTATACTTACCTGCTGATTCGGTTCCTTTTATATCTCTTTCCCAATTTATATTTATCCCTCCAAGATCTGCAAACATTCTTTGTGTCTGTTTTAACACAGAAAAATATATATTTCAGATTCCTCTTCTATTCCCTGATCGACCAGAATATGTTTACATATTCTCTTCTTTATTCATCCAGTGATTAGAATGGGTTTAGGTATTCTTCTCTTTATTCATTCACTCCTTGAACAATGTATTCAGTTAATCATTGTAGACTGGGTTTTGTTGTTTTCTGATTATAATATTCTCCTTCAAAATATACGTTTATATTCCTACCTTATGCCCATCTGCCAGAATGTGTTTGTATATTCTTTTCTATTTATTTTTTTCCCGATGTCTCTATGTTTGGTTTGGTCTTTTTCTTTATAGATCAGAGTATCAGACAATAGTCATGCTGACCTTTGACTAGAGACGTGCCTTATGCAAGCGCTGTCCTAATGTTCCATCGTGTCTTTTATAATCGCTGCATCATTGCTGTTTCATGAAGCCTTTTGACTGCATTGTTTCTTTTAATAATCTCTTCTTTTTACCTTTTAGTGACCGCTGATAATAAGAGTTGCTGCTTTTGTTTTCATATTATATTTATAGAAATCGTTGTCTTTGACTTATCATAGCAACTGATTTGTATGAGTTTTATTATTATATTTATAATAAACAATATTAATGGCTTGTATGATAATTATAAATATAATTATAATTATGATGATGTTTGAATAGGTATATATTTATATTCTAATATTATATCTGTAAATTGATTTTATTGTTTAATATCAATCTTATATGTTTTTAATATTTACTTGATTATTTAAATTGTCAATATTTATATAATGTTATATATAATAATAATAATTATATTATCTTTGATAATTATGATTAAATAGTTAATGTTTTCTTGTTTTCGATGCTTTATATCTTAATGCTATAGTTTTGGGGGACATGAAAGGGTGGCATGTTGGTCACCCATTACAAGGTTAATGGATGCATGAATAATCAACAATAATCAGATACAGTGGCAAGTAAGAATCACATGAATATAAGGATCTAATCAGACACATCGACCAGATAAAGGCATCAGCCTATTCCACATTCAATCGTATGATCTTGAAGACATAAATCAATATTTTGTCAATCACATTCAACTACATAAACTATTACAGTATTGCCCTTAAAAGACCATTATTCCCATATAAAACAAGTTACGGGAATATAACTACCTGTTGGTGTATGTTTTGAATACGCCATCGAATACAGAATAAAATGCCCAAGTACACTTTATCCTCTCTTGAAAAGTTATTGCAAATGCAATAACTCCAATGTTTCTTTGGTCAGGTCATGACATGTGGATAAGGCCAATGGGCGTTGTGATTTGTTGGTAATCACAAGGGGACTTACGCTAAGATTTATTTGCAAGTCGGGGATTTAGACAGTTTTATCATTGAAGCTCTTTTTATTGGGTATTTCAAATTTTCTAAAAAAATGCAAAAAGGCAAGGGTTTAGAAGTCTAAGCTACTCCTAAGAAATCAAGAGACGACAACGACTAGATGAAATAGGGTAAACCACACTTTGTTTCGCCTCCTTAAGACAACTACGCAAAGCGGGTGCAATCTTCAACCGAGGTGATAATGATTGTCATGCTTGAATAAATAATTACCCAAACTGAAGTTAAGAATCCACAACTTAAGAGCTCGGGCTAACTTTACACATTGAATGCAAATCATCCATTCAACAAAAGTATGAGCTTAATTTCATCCACCACTGCTATGAAATCTATCATTCACTTAACAAACATTCAAATGAAATACTAATTTAATTCAACTCTAAGTGTTGAAGGAGAAATATGTAAACCTCGCACACTATTTGAAAACAAAAGTGGTTCTAAGCAAATCATGCACTAGAGCTTTTATTAACGGAAATAGTCTTATTGCAACAATTTCACACTACTCAATTCACAAATTGAAAATGAGAGCATGCAAGTTTATATAGAGTTCCAACAAATGAATAAATGGCTCAGATTAAAAATGAGCCAACGACCGAGATTAAAACAAATAAACCCTAATTAGGGTTTCCCAAAATAACTTCAGTAGACAAAGAGTTGACAAGGAGCTATTTTCAAGGAATTACATCCCTATCCTCCCATGTTGTCGTGTGTTCAATGAATCTAGACACAATTGAGGCAACCTCCTCCATAGTGACCTGCAGAAGCATTCCGATCCTGAACTCCAATCCGTCCAAACTCTCAACGCACCTGACAAATATGTCCTTCCAATCCGACTCAGTCTTCACAAAAGACTCCTGTATGTCCAGGAAGTTCGCCATTTTGGCCCAGTTTTGCCTCAAGATAGGCCCAGTGATGGAAAAGAATTCTTCTCGCACCCTCTTCTTCAAAGCCTCCAGCTGCAAGTTGTTCTCCCGAATGACTTCTTTATCCAAGATGTCGGCCACCATATTCAGGATCTTGGTCTGAACCTTTCTAATCTGTTCTTCGACTCTGAGCCCATTCCGATCCTGAACTCCAATCCGTCCAAACTCTCAACGCACCTAACAAATATGTCCTCCCAATCCGACTCAGTCTTCACAAAAGACTCACGTATGTCCAGGAAGTTCGCCATTTTGGCCCAGTTTTGCCTCAAGATAGGCCCAGTGATGGAAAATAATTCTTCTCGCACCCTCTTCTTCAAAGCTTTCAGCTGCAAGTTGTTCTCCCGAATGACTTCTTTATCCAAGATGTCGGCTACCATATTCAGGATCTTGGTCTGAACCTTTCTAATTTGTTCTTCGACTCTGAGCCCATCAACCTTTACTCTTTCCAAAACCTCTCCTCGTGCCGTCAAAGCCCAATACCAGGTGTGGAAATCATAAGCGGCTCCTGCTGCAATGATGCCTCCATCAATTAGTTCCTGCTTTGGAACCTCTTTCAGAATCCTAAGGCAAGGAATTATTCTTTCCTGCACATCCAGAAGGCCATCCCACATCTCTGCCAAGGCTGCCAGTCTAGAGAGTAAAGAAGTGGCCTGACCATAGACCAAGGTCAACTTCTCCACGAATGTATCAACTTTTGTGCCTTTGACTATTATCCACTCTTTGGCCTCCCTAGCCGTGATCTTGTCTTCCTCTATATCCTTTGTCGCCTCCTGTGAAGAGTTAGGGAGAAGAGGAGTTGCCGTGTTATCCTAATCAAATGTTGGATATATTCTCTTAGACACTCGATTTCCTGTTGTAACTCTTTCCTCTTGGCCACCTCCTTCGCCAATATTGACTTGATAGTGGACATTGAATTGTCCAAATCTTCGATTTCCTAGCCCTTTGTAGTTGGACCCAAGTCAATGGTAGTGATGGCGTACTCATGAGGGGCTATATCTTCTTGTGGCTTGTCCACTGTTGGCACGGCGATTTGCACAGTTCGGTTGCCATCATCATCCCTCAATATGCTTGAGAACTTTTTGGCCGGCTTCCTGACTGAAGTTTGCGTGAGTCTGGCCAAGAAGTCTGTTGTATCATCCTCTTCCGGCTCTTCCACTGGCACCTGTATTTTCATCCTTTCCTTTAGCCAATCCGGGATTGTGAGTTATTCCATACCATCTTCTTCCGGCATGCCTTCTCTGTCAGGAACGTCCAAAATTCCTCGGAGGGCTGAAATCATTCCCTCTTGAAAATCATCATTTTGGGCGCCTATATCATCATCAGACCCCAGTATCTCTGTGCCTGTAGGAGACGGTGGTTCATCATCGTCCGGCTGAGGTTCCATGTTGTCTTCGGGAATCGGAGAAGGATCCCTAATGTCAGCCAGTGAAGCATCCATGGTAGCTAGAATCTCCTCGATGTTTCTAGAAGCAGCAGAACATGAAGGCTCTACCCTTATTTGCTTCTGAATCGGCTCCTTGCCTGCATCTATCTCCTTCCTTTTCCTGGAAGTTGTGGCCTCTACCATGTCTATACCCTGAGATGCCTCCGCATTAGAAGAATACGACTCCATCTTGCTCAACAAATCATAAGTCAGCGTTACTTTCAACCGCCTTAATTCCTGGATCTACTGGTCAACCCACCACTGTGTGTACTTGACCATTGGTCTCATCAGCATGTTCAGGTTCCGACCACCTTACAGGCGCTAGGGGTAATGTCTCATCAAAGCATGGCTGCACCTGCCTTCCATCTTCCTCCAGCTGATCGGGTACTCGGAAAAGCTCGATTGTCTTGATCAAGCCAACCGGCAGTCTGGACCACATCCTTCATCTGACTTCAAATTCATCCGCAGCGTCTACCCAGAAGTCCTCTAGTTCGACTCTGTGCCTATATCTTCTCCCATCCACCGTCTTAATGTGATGATGTGGGTCGAAGTTGCTCTTGGACTGATAAGTGGCAAAGGGATAGTGCTGAATTTCAAGCTTGGCACTATCAGCTGCCTGTACCGATGGACATGTCTTCAACATGTTCCCTATAAAGAAGGGAAAAGTGACTGCTGCCTTCTGCTTCGGTCTCTGGATGTTCTGGTAATCCTCCAATTGTCGCAATACTTCAAGCAGCACCATCTTGTCTGTAGGAAAGATAGGTAGTCGGTATGGATTCCCAGTGAATCCTTGAGTTTTGATGTAAGTATACCTCGAATACTGGATGAACCATGATCTGTACTTGCCTATCAGACTTTTGGCTGCATGAGTCAACCGTTGGTGCGTGCCTCCTTGAAGTATCCTCCTTATGTACATGAGGAAGGCATCGTGAGCTCGCCTGAAGTGGGTCTTCTCGATCAACTGCAGTTGTGGATAGCTGTAATGTCCCCTTTTTCACGAGCACCAAAGTTGGGGGATTAGCCTATTTTCCTGACCCTCGTAGGCTAATAGTTCTGGATAAAGGGTTTCTTGGACGGGCACTTGGCCGGAAAATCTCAGTGTTGACCTCTGGAGTATGGTGGCGGGGTGAATTGTTGCGTTTGGCATGATACTTGTGCTTAAATTTATGATACTCACCTTTAATTTCACCATCCTCAGCCTAGGGACCATGTGTCTTTAAAATGAAGGGGTCACTTTATATTTGCAGTTACTATTCATTCCTAAAGTGAAAAAAGAAATAACTTAAGTGAATAGTGCTCACTTTAATGAATAGTGATTTCAATGTAAAATTATAAATATCAAGAGAGGAAATTCGACCCTCTTCATGCATTGATAATTTTGCTTGTTGAAAACTTTGGAGTGAAGCTTGGAGGAGGAAGGAAGCTAGGGTTTCCTGATTTTTTGCAGTGGGTGAGTCTGGTGGGGCTCTGTTCTTCGTTCTTGAGCAGCTTGAGGGTGTGAAACACCACCGTAAGGTTGCTGATCTGTTATTGTTGCTTCAATTAGAGACCTGTGTTGCTTTTTGCAGGTTATTTCGAGCTAGTTTTGATGGAGTTTTGAGCTGCTATAGTCTCCATTATTGTTTTTATGGAAATTGTTCGGTTTGGAGACAATTTGGGACTAATTTTTGAAAGCTACAGCCAGCTGCATTTTTATGAGGGTTTCAAACAGCAAAAGGAAAAAAAACGCCTTTTCTAAGAGGCTGCAATCTCACCAAAAAGGGGCGCCCTTGGTAGATGAAGCTTCCCATGTTGGATTTGGTTGGGAGAAGTTCGGATCTCAAGAGTTGTGTTCACTTCTTTGGGTGCGGGTACTATAGCAAGTCACTATTCACAGTGATGTTTGGCTGTAAGTTAAAATATGGTTTATAAAATACCTAGTTTCGAATCTGATCAAAACTATATGTTGTAAGCATCTTATTTTTTAATGAAGAAATTATATTTGGCCTCTAAATTGAGCAATGTACTCAAGTTGTTTCAGTAGCTTAGATTATTAGAAGTCTTTTCATTGTTTGCATATGCTTCACAATACCATTTTAACATTATTGGCAAACAAACTCAAAGACAAGAAAGAGAAATTAAACTGAAACAAAAATCAGACCTACGAAACTCAGTGAAAAACAGATCAGCAGAGTGTTGGAACACCACAATAGCAGTCGTAAGACTTTAGCTCATTTTCTCCGTTACCAACTGTGCCTTTGCAGATCAAGCCTGCATACCTGTATGTCCTAGCCAACATGTAGATGACATAGGAACTCATATAAAAAGTCTTGGTCTTTTCAAGGTTGATCAATTGCTCATGGAGACTATCGCTCATCATGTGTGACCAGTTGAACATTTTGACTCCTTCTGTGATATCTTTAATGAAATAATACATCCAGGTCTCGAAGGGTGCTCCCAAAGGGTTGCCAACTATCCTGTTCAGTAGGACAATAATATCCCCGTAATCTTCCTTGAAGTTTGTGTGCAATAGCTTCTTCGGCATCTTCTTGCCTGACGCCCTCGGCTTGTCTATGTAATGACCCCTTTTGGGAGATCATCCTAAACCTTATCTTTGCTAATAAATCACAAGAAATACTCTTTGCAGCCAGCACAAATCTCCAGATTTTATACACAGATCCGACAATTATCGCCAGTGAGTAGTATCAATCTCAGTTCAAATATCAATATCACCAAATGGATTAAGCCTTGCACAATCATGTCTCTTAAATGCCTCTAATAAGATAAATTTGGTCTTGGTTTAGACTGTATGTGACGTTCTCAGATAAATTCTGATAATTCTTTCTTTAATGCCGAGGATGTTATATTGTAAGAGCCAATTTTCAGTCCTAGCATGCTTCTTATTGAATTCTTCTTCTACCGTTATCTTGTTCTCTCCCTTATGATTCTTCCCCAGAAGAGGACAGATGATGGCCTCCACATCCAGATTGCAACCGCCGCTGATTGGCTTGGTGATTGAAGATTTTGGAAGTAGCGGCAAACTCCAAGTATGAGTCCCGATAATTATTTATTGGAGTCTATATGATGGCGGAGATAATGAATGTAGAGTATGGATATAACTCCTAGCTTGGTAACTATAAAGAACAACACCTTTGATTCCTCACATCCTGAACAATGTAGGATGTCGACTAACCATGAGCAAACTATCAATAAATGACACGTCCATTCTACGTCCCGGTTGCAGGCTCTACTAGAGCCCTCAGTCAGTATTTTAAATATATAAAGTCTCCAAAGGTTCTATTCCCATTGGCATTTGAATGTCTTTTATGTGCAATCTCTTGTCGATTTCCAACCCAACCGTTCTTTGTCTTCAGCAATGACGTCTTCTCCGCCCATGGTGATCTGTACAGTGCGTGTCTTACCCATCGTCTCTTCTCCCCTTCACCAACGATGAGAATCCTTAAGTATTCCATGGTTTCCCTTCGTGTATCATGGTGGAGGCATGACTATCAGACTGGTTGATGCCGCTTTGAAAGGTCGCACCACTCTCGACTACCGTTTATCAATAGGCATGATAATTTTATTTAATCATAATTGATGTTTGTATTTATAATTGTAATATTTTACTTGATAACTATTACAATGATATTTTAGCTTATATCCCCATCTTGGCCAAAGGAAGTAATTATAACATTATTTTATGTTCATATTTTATATTAATTTTATGTACTTTAATATCTATTATATTATAATAATATTTAAAACATTATTTATAATATTCATAATTATAATATTGTCTTGGACAATTATAATTATGTAATATCAAATGGTTAACGATTTTAATTATGCTTCTTTATTATCTAAACATCACGATGTCAAGGACATGACAGTCTAGCCATGACTTATTGATGTTGGCAGCACAAAGGTCGAGCTTTTCCTCATACAGTCTCTTTGCGTCCTCCTTGGTTTTATAGACTGTCTTGGGATACGTAGGGATGCCAAAAGCTTCCTGTATGGCCAACTCTCTCAGATGAGCCAGTATTCTTCCATTGGGTGCAACAATCTGTCTTTCTTCAGTGTCATAATGGAGGGCACATTCAACCATTAGCTCAGTACACTCGATAGGAGGCGGGAATCCGACAACTTGAACAATTTTGTTCCTCATCATCCTTCTGACGATGCGTGTTGGCAGGAATCCGTCATGCCCATACATCCTCTGCTTGAACTCTTTGAGGTTAATATGCCCAAGGTTGGTGTCCGTAATATTTTTCCATTTTGACTTTATCTTAGATTCCGGCTGCGACCCCTTGCTGGCGAACTTCATGAGTGCTTGTCTGGACAGCTCTCCCTGATTGGTCATACACCCGCAAGCATAAAATACTTAACATTAATACGAGACTTTATTAAACATAATTTATTTTGGGATTTATCTGATAAAATCGAACTTTCAGCTTGTTTTAAAATAAAATTTCTGTGAAAAGCAAGCTGAAAGTAAATAAATTTGCCAAGCATTGAATACATTTCGTGCCAAAATGACAATAGAAGCTAGAAAAGAGTAGGAAAGTGTTGCCAACTTGTTTCCAAACCTCCGAGATTGTCCTCTTGCTGCAAATGGAATAAAATTTCTGGAAATTTGACAGAGGAAGTGCGCCAATCTGCTGAGAAGTGCGACTTTCAGCAAAGAAATAATTTATTTCTTTCCACAAATCACGTATTCCGACACGAAATTACTTCTTCCACTCACGAAGCAATTTATTCTCACTATCCTTTCCCTCAAAAATTATTCTTTGCAGATTTGAGAGAGATAACTTCTTCTCAATCGAAATTGTGAAAAATGAGTTGCTGAAACTCATTTTATGGCTGAGAAGTTCGATTTTCTAAAGGAATTGCTTTCTTTCTCTTGAGTTTCTTCCAATTTTAGAAACGTTTTCTCTTCTCCAATTAGCAGGTTTCTAATTTTTCTCGTAGTCGTTTAGGTAAGTTTCTAATTTTCCCATGGCGCCACCTTTGTCTGAAATCCTCAGCTTTCTTCAAAAAATTTGCCTAAGTGTTGGAAAAATATCGAAAGATATTAAATTAATTATCAAAATTAATTTCCCAACATGTTTAATCTTTGAATCATGGCAAATTTAATTTTACCTAAGGCAAAATAATTATTCTTCCAAATAATCTCCAGATTTTGAATATTTAATTAAAATTCCCTAAGTGCTGGGAAATAATTAAAAATATTAAAATTCCAACCCGTTTAAAGTTGATACATGGCTAAATTCGTTCATTTGTGGCCAAATATTTTATTTTCCAATTGTCTGCCTAGCCAAAATGTGCTTGATAACTCGTCTACCAATTTTCAACTCTCTGGGCGGACTTCTGGCCTCTCTGGACATTCATACTTAGCCAATAACTTTGTTTTCTCTCTCCTTCTGGGTTGGGCGAACTTGGAGATTTTCCTACCATTTTGCCATTTTTTATCATGCCTTAGAAATTTATCCAAGCTGAGAGGGATGGTCTTCGTGTTTGCCTTGCCTTACACTCTCTCTTCTTTGCCAAAGATTTTCATTCTGTTACGCTGAGGAGTGATTTTCGTGCTCACTTAACCCCTTCTCTCTCTAGGTATTCTTCATTTTCCATGCCTTAGAAATTTTTTATTTTCCTAAGTTGGGCGAAATTTCTTCATACTTCCTTGCCTATGGCGTATTTTATCCTTGCCTTGTCCAAGGGCGGACTTGGCACTTGTTCATTCCATTTACCCTTTCTCTCTATGGTGGACTTGGGCTTCTACCTTGCCATAGGCGCACTTTACCTCTCCTTCTTCCTTGGGCGGACTTCACCCCTTGTCTTGCCACTTACTTGGCTTGGGCGGACTTCATGCTCCATCAAGCCATCCACTTCCTTCCAAGGGCGAACTTCAACCCCTCTCAAGACATGGCGGACTTGGCCTCTTCTCTCACCATCCATCCTTCCTTCCTAGGGCGGACTTCATGCTCTACCTTGCCATGGCGGACTTCAGTGCTTGGCTCGCCATTGCCTGGCTTTGGCAAGCCAAAGGCAAGGGCGGACTTCATGAATGCTTCAGCCATTCCTTCATGGGCGCACCTCACCATACTTAGCCATTTTTGCAAACTTTTCACCATTTTCCCTTGATTTTCATGATGACTTCTGGAGGCGTGTTGACTTCATGCTCAGTGGATCCAAAAATAGAAAAAGCAGAAAGCATCCCTAAAAAATACGAACCCCAGAATGGCCTAAAAATGCCAAAAATCAA
Organism: Sequoiadendron giganteum; assembly: GCA_007115665.2. Taxonomy (NCBI): domain Eukaryota; kingdom Viridiplantae; phylum Streptophyta; class Pinopsida; order Cupressales; family Cupressaceae; genus Sequoiadendron; species Sequoiadendron giganteum. The sequence goes on along the minus strand of CM021100.1, from coordinate 257,892,430 downwards.
AAAAACAAAAAGCAAAAAAGTAGAATGCTTAAAAAAATAGGAAGTGTCAGAAATGGCCGAAAGCACAGGCGATCCTCGTCTTCCGCACCTTCTAAGCCCTTTCATGATGTTTAGGCACACAAATGGGTTCAAAATCTTAACTTGGTTGGAGTGACTCTAAAAAATTTACTCAAATTTGAACTCTAAATTGGCAACGCAGAGGGCGAAACCAAAACTTGGGGGTCCCCATTTGCAATGGGGCGATGTGTGAAATAGGTCACAACACTACCAAAACCTAATTTATTTATTAAATTAACAATATCATGTTAATTTATTTATTATTAACCAATTTATGTCATGTACTAAATTCTAACACCTCCCCTATGTACTAAATTCTAACACCCCCCTTAGTATTGACATAGAGGACAACTAGGAATTAGTACACATATTCTTGTCACTTTGCATAAATATTGTAGTTAGTCTTCGCCATCTTTCCATAAATACTTGGACGCATAAGCCACACTTGAACTAGGAGCCAATTTTCTATACTATTCTATATAAATTTATTCCATCTATACTGAAACTTTTGGGTTATTCCTTAGAGTAGCACAACAACTAACTGATATGTTCCTTGAGTAGTAGCACAACAACAACTAAATTTATTCCATCTATTCTATATAAATTTATTCCATTCTTTCATTCATCTGCAGGATAAACTCAACAACTAACTGATATGTTCCTTGCGTAGGATCAACAACATCCTAGAAAACACTGGTTGATGTATTTGAACATGTAATCAGAGTTTTCTCATTGCAAGTGGGCCCAAGCTCAATTAATCCTGTAACACAACAACTCCTATCTGATGTCTCAAATCTGTTTAATAGAGGATTTTTTATCAAGTCTAACAGATCGTCATAGATGTCTACGTACTCCACTCTCAAGCCTAGAAGACGAGCTTTCAATCCTCAATAAATTTATGTTTGTGCGAAGATGAAATACCGTTGAATTCCTCAATACATCCATCCAGTTCTGATTGCCCATATAATGTTTTCTCCAGCGTGCCCTAACCGCCTCTTTTCTGCATGCCTTGACAGAAATTTCAAACAAAAAACATCTGAAACCTGTTTCATGCGCAGCCTGTGCAAATGGTATTGCTGCCTTTCAACCTCCTTTCCTGCACACTCTCTCCTCCTCTCAGCCTCATGCAGCAAGATGTATAGAATAAATTAATGTGGTCTTCGCAGTGATGTCTTCCCGATATCAAGAGGTCATGCTCAAACCAGCGCTAGACTTTTGTCTTTGGGAACGCTCAAACCAATGCCAAATTAAGTTCCACTGTCAAAATGCCTTCAACACATCAATCAACCGAGCCTCATTCTTACTATACAATTTCCGGAATCCTCAAAATTTTCAATACCACACACTTCTGCTACAAATTGGGGGAAATAATTTTTATTTTTAAATTTTTTTGGGATGATAACAATGGAAGGAATGGAATTTCAAACAATGGCAAGATTGAACACAATGGAGAGACAAAAGGAATGCAGATGAATGATGGAGTCAAAAGGATTTTGCACATGGTCTACATTGCTCACCTGTTGACAAATGCAAGAATGGAAGAAAACAACAGTAGTTGCATGTGGTCCTCACTGCAATACCATTGTAAACGCCACTTTGGATGAAAACAAAAGAATGGAAGGAGATCAAAGAGAGGTCCAAAACGAAACTTGCTCTGATACCATATTGAAAAAAAAAGAGAAAATTTGAGATTGCTCTTGAATCAATATTCTGTTAATCACATTCAACTACATAAACTATTATAGTATTGCCCTTAAAAGACGACTATTCCTGTATAAAATAAGTTAAGGGAATATAACTGCCAAAACCTAATTTATTTATTAAAGTAACAATATCATGTTAATTTATTTATTATTAACTAATTTATGTCATGTACTAAATTCTAATACCCCCCCTATGTACTAAATTCTAATACCCCCCTATGTACTAAATTCAAACATATTACACATTCAATTGCATGATCTTGAAGACACAAATCAGAAACAACGACCATATCATCTTGTCAATTTTCCATTCTTGGATTAGTAATTAGTTTAGACTCATTATTTCAAACAAAATTTCAGAATTCATATCGGAAAATTGCCATCATTATTACTAGCAAAATATCCATTTCTATTAATATATAAGAGTCCAATAATCAGGATTATTGTTAATCATTTTAAGTTGCTCTCTAAATAAATCGAAGGTGCATCATTTTTACCCTCCCTTAAAAGCATTGGTTCTTTGACATGTTTTTGATATCTTAATCTATAAGATTGAAGGAAAAATTAAGGTAACTATACAAGGGACATTACAATTGGTATCAGAGTTGGTAAACCTGCCAGCCTGTGAAGGTTTATGGGTGAGAGGGAGAGAAGATATTATGACCAAGAGATAAGAAGACAATGGGAACCTGCTCAGGCTTCAAAAGGAAAAACAACTTCTGATATCTTGGGTATCTATAATGTCCCTATTAGGGATTATACTAATCTTAACCTTAATCTCCTTCTTATGTCTACATACATCTGTTGTTCTTATCCTTCTTTTCAGATCTGAGTATATCATATTCATATATTTGCTGCTTTGCTTAGGGATATCTTCCTCACAAATCTTCTTTGACTATATGTTAATTCTTTCCTTCACACAAGACTGCTGGTGTACATCAGATTTATTTTTTATTATTCTCGTATCAGACTCTCCATATATCTGCTCTTAACTTCACTAGTTTATCATATCTTCAGCTCTGCACTTATCAATAATACTCCATCCTATTTCCTCCCTATTTGATCCTCATTCTATTCTTCTTAAATACTTCCTCACATGCCCTTTCACCCAAAGGAGGCAACCATTCATCAAGGAGGCAACTTTTTGTTAACTATGCACCTTTTCATTACACAATTTAATGGCACAACTTTATCCTTATTATGGAGCGCTGCCTTTTACTTAATAAGTTTGAGGGCTCCTTATGATATTAATAGGAATCACTGACTTTCTTTAACCTAATAATAATTTCTGCCTTTGTTCCCTTTTCAATCGCTGCATTATTACCATTGCTGCCTTTGGATTATATGAATCGTTGCTTTTTACTTTTGTGTCTTTTTCTTATGAAACTTTATTTTGTCTTTTTCTTTATTTTGTTTTTTTATGACAACATTTTAACAATATTATAATAAAGATTTATATTTATATATTTTTAATATTTATATTTTGATAATTATAATCATAATATTATCTTATGATAATTATGATAATAGTATTAAATTGTTACTATTTTTTTAATATTTTTGATATGTATTTTATTTTATTTATTTATTTGTATTTCCATATCTTAATGTTACAATTTTGGGGACATGATAGTATCCACCAAGAATCATCATTAAATACTAGCCCTAACAGGCCCGAATCTTGGAGTAGTGAACAAGGAGGCAGTAACATAGGAGATAGAGGAAATATCACCGACCATATGGATCAATTCATGGCAGAATAAAGAACTACTCAACAATGAATGGCACAATTATTGGACACGTTGACTCAAGACATGATAGATACAAATAACAATAACAACAAAGTGGCAATAGTGGAGGCATTGAAGATAATTCAATCTGCTGGCGTTTCAAATTGCACCTCTGGAATGCGCTCTAGAAACGGATAGCTATGTGCAATAAACTACTCTTCGAATTAGGAGGGGAAGCTCCCTCTTTTGCTGAGTTGCATAAAGAAAGTAAACTAAACTTAATTTCGCCTATCTTTTTGGTTCAGCTGCGAGATTACAAGGTTATAGAACACTAGATGTTGCGGCTGAGGTTTTCCCTTTAATGAAATTAGATAGCTACAATTTAACCTACGCTTAAAACTTTTCTACCCTCTCAAGTAAACGCAGAGCAAGAGAGTTTAGAAATGGACGAGTTTGATTTTTGACAAAGATACTTAAATAAACTATTCTTCAACATACATTTTAAGGCAGGCTGAAAAAGAGATCATAAAAGTATTACGGAAATACGAGACTTTTATTTCAAGGTAGACAAAGCACGCTCAAGATCTTATTTACTCATACTTCTAACACACAACAAATAGACTGAAATTTGAGATATTTATATCGGGGCAGACAAAGCACGCTTAGGATTTTATTCACTCAAGCTTCTGGAACAAAGGATTACAATTTCGGGATAGCAAGTTGTAGCAACACGCTTGCAACATGCGATCGACCTGATTATAATCAACACAACACATGCACTAAACAAGTATTTGCAGCTAAGGAGGCATGCAAACTTGCTCTTTACACAAAGCGAACAACACTGAATAACAAAGAGAAGGCACTAAAGACACTTGTGTCTTGTTATCACTAGCACGGTTAACTAAAATGAGCAAACATTGCTCTTATTTATAACTAAGTAGAGGAGTAGGGAACCCTAAAATCTCCTTTCTTTTACAACTACTACTTGCCAACATGCAAGCTTTATTTCTAAACCTAGAAAAGATAAAACATCTAAAACCTAAGAAAGCATCTAAAAACTGAAAGTGCCAACTCATGACAACTTGTTTTCCTTCTTCTTCAAAGAATGGATAAGAATGGATATGAGAATAGAAAGAAAGCATGAGACAAGAATGGAAAGAAAACTTGGAGAAAGCTTCTAGAAGATTGTCACTTTAAATCTCTCTCAAATCCTCCAAAAAGCGAAAAACTGTCTCTTTATCAGGAGCGTTGATACTATCTTTTAGCTGTATTCCGCTTTTCTAAGATCTTCTCCTCTGTTGCGATCAACCTTAGAGAATATTTGACATCTTCAGCTTCTTTATGAGTTTTGTTCTTGAAAAACATCGCTGCCTCAAAAGATGACTCACTAATTGATAACTTGGCAACTCTGCATCTTTATGCTTCTGACACTTCTCTTGATTCTCCCACAGAAGAGTTTTGCACAACTTTTTGAGACACTTGTCCTTTTGCTCATACCACTCCCTCTGCATGTTCTTCAACTGAGATGATGACGTTTTATATCCATGATGGTACTGAAAAGTACTTCCCAACATTATCCGTTCAGATAATTATGATACAACACTTGTTTGGCTCTGAATCCGATGGGAGAGTACTCTATGCTGAAAAACATGAAGATTAACTGTAAACTTGACTTTGTTCGAACAAGCTCAACACAAACCCTAAAAATAACTTGCTGATTTTCTTCGTCAAACAGATGAATATTTTGAAATTTTTTTTCTGAGACATGGGTTTTGTTTAGAATTTCGTTACAAGCAAACCCAAATCGTCTGTTTTCGAAAATTTTGAGTGAAGACTGAAAAAGCAACAAACCCTAATTTTCTTCGAAAAAAGGAGAAAAAGTTGGCAATCTGGGTATTGTTCATGAGCACATTCTAGATGAACCCATTTGGTTAGATTTTGAAAACCTCGAAGTTTCACTGAAAAAGCAGCCACTTGAAGTTTCATTGAAAAAGCTATGATGTGGGTTTTCTCCAAAAAAAGATTCGAGATAGACCCAAAAGATTGGAAGTTGTAAATTCTGAAGTTTTCTCTAACATGCAAGATAAAAAGCAGCTGCTGCAACCTTGAGAAAATTCTTCAAAAATTATCTAGAAGATCGAACCAGTATAAACCAACTCGCTGAAAATTGAAAACAATGGCCTCCTTCTGCAAAGATTTGATGTTCTAGATGAAAAAATATGAAAAAGCAAGCTTCTTGAGTGCTAATCTGAAAATATTATGAAAAACCAACAATTTAAACTCTTAAATCTTTAAAATAAGGGTTTGAAGTTGCTGCTTTGTTTCTCCTTGAAGACACTTGCAAGAAAATAATGAAAAATAAAACACAAAAGTGCCTTAAATAACTTTTTGCTTTGTGAAACAACTTTTCAAACCCTAATTCTTCAAATCCCTAATTCAAGATTGTGCAATGAGCTTAGACTTTTGTCTTCAACTTCAATTTTTGAAATTTCCAAAAATTTGACTAAGGCATTGGAAGTTGGGTGCCTTTTTTGAGGTATGCCATCCTTTTTTTTAGACTTAGCCATTTTTTCACCGTTTTCAACTTTTGTTCAATTTTTAACCCCGTTTCAGCTCTATCTCCCAGCTTCTTGATTGATCCGACGAACGAACTGAACATTCCATCGCGGAGCCTGGTTGAATCTGACAACATTGTTCTGGAGACGTCATCTGCTAAAAACTTCATTTATCCCTTCGAAATGTTAGGTGCCTATCCTTGATAAGGGCGCCCACTTTCTCCAGTGTTAGCCATTTTTACTGATCTTCAAACTTTGTTTGTCTTTTAACCTTCAGATGAATTCACAATTCCAGGCGTTGTACTGATCAGACTGACCGGCTGACAAGTTCACTGGGTAGTTGAGATGATTCTGGAAGGGGTCTTTTGGATAACTCATCTCCGGAAATTGACAATTGATGGCTCTAAACCCTAGGCGCCCTTCTCCTTTACGGGCGCCCATTTCTTCCAGAGAGTTTTTATTCTGAGTTTTTCATTGTTATTTTTGATTTCTCTCGTTCCATTCACTTTTTCTCCTTTGTTCAGCCTGCGACATCTGATGACTGCCTGCCGACGGACGTGTTGAGGAATGTGTTGGACAACCTGATCAAGTTTGACGAAGTAACGTTGGAGGCGCCTTCTGCAAATTCTATCATTTGACTTCTCAAAAACTTGGGCCCCCCTCTTCTCTAGGGGCGCCCAGAGTCATCAGTGTTAGAATATTTTCATCCTTTTTCACTTCAGAGTTCTAAACACCTCTCATCATGGCCCCTGTTTGATTTGACTTTGCCGGAAACTAAGTGATCTGACGAACGTGTCGGCTGATTCGTTGCGGAGCCGAGATGATTTTGAGCAACATTGGCTTGGAGATAGAATCCCTAATTTTGGATTTTGACCTCTTGAAAAGGTGGGCGCCATTCTCCTTCTGGGGCGCCCATGGCTGGCAGTGTTAGAAAAATTTATCAACTTTTCAACTTTTACCTTGTTTAACATGCCCTCCTTAGCTTTGATTGTCGGGATGAGAAATATTCTAAGGCATTGAACTTTGGGCGCCTCTTCTTGGCTGGGGCACCTATAGTCTCCAGACTTAGAGAAAATTTGGCATTTTTGACTTTTCAAACCTCCTTTGCCTGTTCCTCGTTCTTTGTGCACATTGTTCGTTGACAGCCTCTATTTGATGCTTGAATGTTTGATTCTAACACTTGGCAGTTGTTTGACCTCCATTGATGACCTTGATTCTCCGAAACAACTTCTGAAAAAGCAAACTTGACCCAGTAGAGTAAAACTGATCTTTTTGTGATTCTGACTGTACCAGCCTAATGAGGAAGTATTTTAAGCCAATCAAAATCAGTCTTAATCCTAGCGGCCAAACTTTCTATTTTTAGAAAATTTTGCAAGTATCCATTTCGAAAGAAACCCAAAAAAACCCAAAAAAAGTTTCTATTTTTAGGAAATTGCTAAAAATAGAAAATTTCCTAAAATTTAGGGATGAAAAACTGGAATCTGGGTATTGTTGATTTGGTCACCTTGAGCCGACCCAGAGTGTCAAATTTTGAAAATTACAAGGTTTTGACCCCCATGCAAGACATACAAACCCCAATTTTGACCTTTTCTGATAGATTTAACAGTATCTTGACTCATTTCTTCAAAATGCCTAAGTGTAGCAAAAATTTTAATTTTGGGGTACAACACAATCAACAATAGAACTCCAAATCATCGTGTTCCTACAACTAGTTCTAGACCCATGATACCTACTTTCCCACCTAGAGTGGAACAACAAGAAGGAAATGAACCTACATTAGTAGAGTTACAAGATTAGCTCCACCAAGATTGGATAGATGGAGGACTGCAAACAGATATGTCCCTAAGAGACTACATGGACCTAAGAATGAGGCATTTTCCCAACAAGGGTAATAGAGACCATTACAATAATCTAAGGAGGAAAATTGGTAAGCTTAGCTTGCCATACTTTGATGGTTCGGGAAAGACCACAGCATGTGCATGGGTTCAAAAGGTTGATACATACTTCCAACTCAACCCAATGTCGGAGAACGAAGCAATCAAATATGCTTCCCTACATCTTGACGGGGTGGCTCATGAATGGTGGTACCATGGCATGATCACCATGGGCCATGAAAAAATTACCTCATATGTGGAATTCACATAGAAGCTAATAGAGAGGTTTGACAACAAGGATCTCAAGCTCCACTTTAAAGAATTGGAACAAGTCACAACTAAAGCAAGGGGGAACCATTGACGAATATATTGTGGACTTTCAAAGACGTTCCGTTTTGGTCACTGACATTTCCGAAAGAAGGTTGGTTGTTCTATTTATGGATGGCCTAATGGATCCTCTTAGGGGTTGGGTCAAGTATCTCAACCCTAGTACACTTCAAGAAGCAGTTAAGAAGGCTAGGGATATGGACTCAAGTGCAACAAAAAACAAAATTCCATCAAAAGGATCATCGGATGAGTAGTGAGGATGAAAATCCATTGGATGAGGAACCAAAAAGTGGTGGGACCATTGCACAACTCTCTAGCATCCAAAAAGCAGTAACATTCAAAGTTAGAGGGACATTACAGGGGTAGCGGGTTATAACACTCATCAATACAGGTGCCACTCATAACTTCATTAGTGAGGGATTTGTGAATAGAAGGCTGCAAATAGGAGAACATGAGGGGTTTAAGGTCATGGTAGCTGATGGGTACAAACTTTCTTACACTCATAAGGTTTCTAATCTGAGTATACAATTGGGAGAATATGAATTGAAGGATGAATTCTATGTGGTGAACATTGGAGACATTTATATGGTTTTGGGAATGCATTGGATGAAATCACTTGTGGAATTCTCTTTCAATCTGCAAAAGATGGAAATTAAATTTGAGGCAAATGGAAAAAAGATAGTGCTTAGAGGATTACTAGATTGGGGTCCTAGAGTGGTATCCTTCAAAAGGATGGAGTAGTTAATCATACATGAGCAGGTAGAATGGGCGGTAGAGTGTCTTATCATGCCTACTGTTGCAGATCAGCAGAAGAACAATTACCATTTGAATATCCAAAAATTAACATTTGAGTGTGTGAAGGGTGTTTGGGAGTATCCCTCATGGAGTACCACCAGAGAGGGGAATAGAGCATGTCATACAGCTAGAGGAAGGTCCCAAACCGGTAATTACTAGAGCTTATAGACATCCTAAGAGACATAAGGATGAGATAGAAAAATAAATTAAGGAATTACAGGAGATGGGGCACATTAGACCCAGTAAAATTCCATTCACATCAACAATTGTGTTAGTAAAGGAAAAAGATGGGACAATGCAGACATGTAATAGCAGGTATTCTATTCCATAGATTGATGAGTTGATTGGCAAGCTACATGGGGCTTGTTACTTTTCCAAAATAGATTAGAGATCAGGGTACTATCAGATCAAGATGAGGGAAGAAGATATAGAGATGGTGTTTTTTCAAATCTTAGTTAAACGGGGTTGCTAGTTTGATCGTTTGTTGTATGCATGTTTCGCCAATGCAATTTGTTGTCCTAGTTGCTTACCTTATGTTATGTTAATAGTAAGCCTATTTAGATGAACAAACTGTTGAACCACCTTGACTTCATGTTGCAAATTTGTACTCAAAGCTTATCGTTTGATGTGTGTGTCAATAAACCTATTCAGCCAAGCAAATAGTTGACCCACCTTGCCCTCATGTTGTGAAGTTGTACCAGTTTATCGTATATTTGTTTGTTTCTAATAAACTTCTTCCCAGCCAAGCAAATAGTTGTACCACCTTGCCTTCATGTTGTGAATTTGTACCTGAAGTTTATCATATAATCACATTCCTGCTCCTTTCCCTCATGCTCTGTTTTATTGAGGAGATTGGATAGTTTAAAGCTTTTAGTTTCTAGTTGTAGTTAAGACTTGCGAAACCAGAGAAAATCCTTAGCTGCAACGTCCTTGGTTTTCTTAACCTTGTGCCTCTTCCAACTGAGTCAAAAAGATAGGATTTAGATATTTTACTTTTAGAACACATATCGACAAAAAAGGGAGCTTCCCCTCCTAATTTGAAGAGCAGTCATTATGCACTATGCATAGCTGTCTGTACCAACTCGCACTCCAGAGGTGCTAATTGTTACGCCAACAAAAGTATTTCTAGAAGTGGGCGCCCAACTCATGGGAGACATAAGGGGTAAATGAATTAAATAGAATATTTAAATTCCTCTTTTGGGGCATGAGAATTCAGAGGGATATAAAAGTGCTTTCTTTGGAGCTCATTTCTTTATGTTGGTTATTGTTTTGAGAATACATCTGACTGGTTGAACTTGTTCATCCCGTGGCTTTGTCAAGACGTCAACCCTTGCAGAGAACATCTTGTACATTGGTGAGAGACCCAATTTGGAGGATTTGGAGTGATTCTATTTGGGAGTCACATTGGAGCTTACATTTTCAGTTTTGGTGAAGAGTTGCTCAGGTTTTAATATCAGATTTAAAGAGCAGATTTTTAGCATAATTATCAGTAGGTTGTGGAGAGTTTAACATTAGAAAATCCCACTTTATTTCTGGTTGTACCATTTCCAGGTAGGTTGTACAGCTGCAAATGAGGCGTGTGGTTTTGGGAGCTGGTCGATGGGGTTTGTAAGCAGTTTTATGTTGGTTTAGAGGCACCTAGGGTTAGGGATTCCTTAATTATCATTTACAAAAGAAAACACCTTGATTTTTTATTGTGCCGTCCACTTTTTGGAGCTTGTTGGGGTCTGGCTGCAAGCACAACACTTTGTCAAAGTCTCCAAATTTTTCTAGGTATGCTGGATTTAGATATGTTATGATATTTTATGATCTGGGTCACCTTTGTAATTGAGAAAAAATCTATTTTCTAATCAAATTATAATTCTGGATTTTTTTGCTCATTGTAATTCCGAAATTTGTTAAAATTATGAGTTGTTTTCATTGCTGCAAATCTATTTTATTTCTGCTCACTATTGTTAAGAATTATCACTGCATATTACCTTCATCATCTCTCAAAAAATCGAACTAAAAACAAAAAAAAAGGCAGATTGAGGTTGTATGTTACAACTTACCCAAAAAATCTTATTAATCCTATTTGTGGATAACTTTATATATTAACCCCACATAATTTTTTTTATTTTTCAATATAGAAAATGGAAATGCACATAGTTGAAAAACGTGGACTTGGCAATAACTCAGCTAGCCCAAAAATTTAAAAAACTCAGGACATGGCAAAAACTCAAGAAAAATTTTGGCAATAACTCAGCAAGTTTATCGAATATTTGAAAATACATATTTTTTAAAAATGTTATTAAAAAAATACACATATATACTAAATTTGTAGAACATATTACTTCAACTCCTTAATTTGTGCCTTTCATAAATATTTTCCATTCAAAAAGGAACAAAAGATTTACGACTACTCAATTTTTCATGATTACTTATAACGCTACACTAAATAAATATATCTATTAACGTGCCCATTACATTAAGTGCAATTGCTATTTTTGTTATTTATAAGTTAAGAGTTGATTGTACATTATTAGACTATAAATAAATTGCCAAGTAGGACCTTAAGAGTCGAAAGGATTTTTACCATAATCGATTCCCTTTTTGATTTTCTTCCATTTGAAATTTTGTTTTATGGAAGGCAATTAAATTAATTTAGTATGGTAATACAAAAAAATCGTTATTTTTGTGGCTCAATGGGAAGAAGAGACAACCCTAAAGCAACACATTCGAAGGAGTACTGTCTTGCATTGTAAACACCCATTCTTGGATTCAAAGGCATACAATTGTGGGATCATTTCTAAGGTTCTTTTAATGTATGGTTTCAGATTTCAAAGGAATTAGATAACTAATGCATAATAAATCTTCAATATTTTTCATACTTGGGCGAGTATTTGATGATTTTTGGTGGAAAAAACGTGATTTTTGGTGACTTTATATTGAAAAAGTGCAGCGAGTTTGACAAAAATCAGCGATGAGTTTTGAGAAAAAACGGTGACAAGTTTTTAAGCGAGTAATTCACCGCCGATTTTGATGCATGAGTAATCGCAAGTTCTACGAGTACTTGTATTGTTTTTCATCTACGCAAACACAAGGTTGTGCTCTTTCTAATCAACAAGTTCCCGGTGTGGGCAAGTTGACAGCACACAGTGTTTGGACAACACACACTCTATTTAGATGAATGCACTACTGAAATGTAAAGAGGACAAGACGACCAAAGCATGGAGGTGATAGAGTTGACCCAAATCACCACCTCTTCAATGGACAAGCATGCATAGAGAATATAAAGCCACTAGCATATTATAATGAAATCTAATCAAGCCAAAATGGTTGATTACATGCAGATCAAATCAATGCCAAAACATAATTGAAATGCAAAGGGGTCGAGCTGTGAATTGACCAAGACCTTCAATGATAAATGCATTAATTGGCAGTACAGTATACCATCTATTTTTAAAATTTCTTGTGTAGTCGGTCGAGAGTGCACTTGGTCAACCGTCAGTCAATGTAGTCGGCCAAGAGTGTACTAGGTTGGCTGTTAGTCTTAAGTAAATAAGAATTTAGTTAATATTAATAATTCATGTACTTGTGTTATGTATGTGTCATGTTAGTTAGTTATCTCGGGAATTAAGTTCCTGACGAAGGAATTAGTTATAATGAAGGGATGTGATGGTCGGTATCTCAACCACCGCCAACGTACTATATGTACTTGAGTCATGTAGTCAGGGAAAAATGTTATATTCTAGAGATATAATGCTTGATATAATTGTTGAATACTCGATAAAGAAATATATCTATGTTCTATACATAATCTAGTTTACTTCTGTTGTACTTTGGAATACACCCAGTGAAGTAAACATTTGGCGCCGTTGCCTAAGAGGACTATGTTTACCTTGCGGAGTGTCTCTCACGTACTATGTACACAGGAAGTAAACTGAGGTACATGTAACGCATAGATAAAAGAACATAATATGATTGAACCCCGAACACTTCTATTCATTCATTGCAAGTATTAACATATACAATCTAACTATCATAGTAATAGCCAATCCACATGTGGTTTCATCCGACTACATGATCCCAGTACATATAGCGTTCGGTGGTGGTTGAGCAACCAACCGTCGTGCCGCTTCATAACCACAACTAATCCAGACTTAGTCACATGCCATTAACCATACTTACTTATTCCTGCTACGACTACTGTTTTATTACCAAAGCAACCGGCCAACTACTCTAAGGCTGACTATGCTAAGACCGACTACATACGTCGGCTTACATCATCCCCCCCCCAAAAAGAAGTCGGCTTCCCAGACGACTAACACAAAAACTGGGAACCAATTTACAAAACAGTTTTAGTGAGAAGAAGGTTGAGAAGGCATCCCTGGCGGCCGAGGGATTGAAGAAGTGGTTGCCGAAGTGGTGAGTTGATGCAGCCGGTACACCTCCTCCGTACGTTGTTGCAGGTGGCAAGTGGCCTTCAACTCCTTCTCTCGTGTGGTATTCACCAAATGCACTGCCTCTTTCAAATTTTTGTTGGCCTTCACCAATTCTTCATCCTTCCTTGCTAACTGTTTAGCTATTTCTTCCTCCCGCACCTTCATTCTTCTTTCCATTTCCAGTATGGTGTTATCTCTATCGGTCACCTTCTTGTTTTCTTCCTCTAATAGGTGTGAGAGCTCCAGCCTTTGTTTCTCCATGGATTCTACCTTGGCATGAATGTTTTGGGAGAGCATGATTGCCTGGTCTGCCTTCGTCTCCATTTGGTCTACCTTCATCTCAAACTCCTTGCAGGCTAGAAACAAGGACCTGTATGCTGCCTCCATCTCAAAAAGTTGGGCTACCAGCTTATCGTCCTTCCCACGGAAAGACGGCCTCTTAGGATACCAGGCTGCCATCATCGCAAGTGTCTTTCTGCCCACCCATGCACCTATAAGTATCTTGTTGAACTCTTTTTCACTCTCTGAGTTCATGAACTGAATTATCCGTTGAGCCTCCTGCTCCGCTATAGGTGAGTAGTTTCTATTTAGTGTCTTGGCAATGTCTGACACTTCCTTAATAACCAACGCACTAGGCTCGAGGCTATGGATATACCTCTCAATTGTGCCGATTGGGTCCTCTCTATCGGGCTTGGGAATCACCACCGCAATCCCCTCAGATACATCCTCACTAGATTCCCCGTCGGTACTAGCAGCTGCGGGTACTGCTAGCTGCTCGGCTATCGGAGGCTCCTCATCTAATATGATGTGTATTACTTGTGGTGCCGGTTCTCCTATTTCTCCCTTTGGCTGTGCTGTATTCGTCTGCTGAACTGCTGGCATGTGGGCCACTATCTGTGTGCTCTCGGCTGTTCCCATCGGTTGCTGAGTGCTCCCTATAGGTACTCCCTCTATTGTCTGCAAGCCAGGTGAGTGTATAGGGGAAATGTCTTCTTCCCGAATGGGGGAACCCATTTCCATCAACCATCCGTCTACCTGTAGTACCTCCCTAGGTGGTGCATCCTCACCCACTGTGTTGTCCAGGGTTGTCTTCTCTGCTTCTACCCATTCATCGGGCACACCTCTTGTCAATGGTACATCACCCGTCATTGCGTCCTCGGGTGCTATGTCCTCTGTAGGCATCTCTGGCTCACCCTCAATAGTTCCAACTGTGTCAACTTCCTCCCTTGACTCCTGTTCGATGGTTGCCATTGCCCGGGGATTTACCTCTATTGAATAAACGCCAACTGGTGCAGTGCTGTCGGTTGAGGAGAGTGCTAACTGATCATATTCATCACTAGCTGGTTGCTTCCTCTTCCTCCTTGTCGTCTTTGGTTCTTCTGTTGTGCCGCCTGCCTCTAAGGTTGTCCACCTGAATACTGTCGGCCAAGAAGAGTCATAATCCCTGGTTGGCTGTAGTTTCCCTAGTTTGCCTTGCGGCACCTGATTATAGACGGCATCCAGAAACAGTGCTATCAGATGCTGGATCATGTAGAATGCTTTATGTTTGCATTCTAGAAATTCTCTGACCCTTTCTGACAGGTAGAGCACCCAATTGTAAATCCGTCCTACACTCAACCCGAACATGAAATCCACCATCCAGGTTGCTATGTCCGAGGCTCAACTCGCACTTGTCAACTTGCACTTGATGAGGTCCATGATGCATTTCCACTCAGGACTTATCAGCATATTTTTTCGCAGTCCCCTCGCCCCTGAACTCCACACCATTTCTTTCTCTTTTTTTGTGATATCAGGCCTGCAAATGCGTTTTATAATCATTTCTTTTTGTTGGGCTGTCATATTTGTGGTTGGTTTGGCAACTACCTTGCCAGACGCAGGTATGCCAAAGACTCGCCTAAAGTCGGCTGGTGAGAAAGCCACCGTCATTGGAACTCCTTCGTACTCAATTGTGCTCTAGTGCCCATGCTGATTGTAATTGGCCACGATATCTTTTAGATAGGCCTCGAAATCTCTGGAGTTGAAAAATGGGCATTGTATTACCTTGTCAACTTGTGCCATCGCTAGTGCTTGCTTCGTCGGGTGATTAGAAGCTGTCTCTTGCCACTAGGTTTTGCAGTCTATGCCTGTGAGGCTCTCCCATGTCAATGAATCTGTTGTCACGTTGTCTGTTTTCCCCTTATCTGCTTTATTCCTAGCCACCTTGGGTCTGAGTATTATTTTCTTCCCCTTGGCGCTCGTGTTGGCATCCATTGTCTTCTGCTTACGGAACTGAAAATAATCGACAGCGACTACTCCAATTAATTTAATCCTTGATCTGTACCTTGGTACGACAGTTACTTTGTCTTGTCTTGGCTCGATGGCTGGTACAACCTTCTGTTTGGACCGTACCGACTTCCCTGTGTAACGTACGGATTTTAGTTGAACTTGGCGTACGAAATTTAGCTTGCAGTGTACGGATTTCAACTTGACTTGGCGTATGTGCTTTAGCTTGTAGTGTACGGACTTCAACCTGACTTGGCGTACAGACTTTACCTGTGATAAGTGGCGTACGGATTTTTCCCTTGATGAATGACGTATGGATTTTTGATGAATTTGGTGTACAGAACTTTGCTCACTTTGCGTACGGAACTTTGCTCACTTTGGCGTACGAAATCTTGACTTTGCTGTACAGAAATCTGTTGGCTTGGGCGTACGGAAATTTGCTCCCTTTGGCGTACGAAATCTTGACTTTACCGTACGGAAATTTGTTGGCTTGGGTGTACGGATTTTAACTGGCAGCGTGCGGGCTTCACCTTGCAACGTACGGGCTTCAGAGTGTAATGTACGGACTTCTCTGTTAGTGAATGGCGTACTAGCTTCTTCTGGCAAATCCGTACGGGCTTCCTTGTTCCTTGGCAGTTTCCTTTCTTCTATCGTACGGCCTATGTCTTCAACCCTTGCTGTCTGGAATACAAATAAAAAGTCTTTGCAATCTTTGTATTAAATAAGTTGCCTTTTGATTTAGGTCGCACCTTTGTTTGTATTATTATTAATTTTTTTTAATACTTTAATATTTTTATTTATTTCGCCTGATTCCCTTTTCTTATTTGTCTTTCTTTTCATTATGCTTTTTCTCTCGTTTTTCAATTCTTCTTTCAATTCTACCGTCTCATTTTCTTTTTCATTTCCTCTCTCCTCTCCCTTAAATCTACTCTCTTTTAATTTACTTTTTCCTTCTTTTAATATTTTTAATATTTTTTCATTTTCACAATCTTCCCTGTCCTGATTGTTTCATTTTCTCTTCTGCACTCGTACTCCATCATCTTGTCTGACTTTTAATTTGGATGCATAATACCATTTACATGTGTACGGGGATAGTTTGTAACATTCCTCTTCACAACAAGTCCCTATGTATTGAATGTCAAACCATTTATCAAGTAAAGGAGCAGGACCATTACTTTTATATCAGCCGTCGACATATCTTCCTCCGTACTGTTGGTACCATGTAGCATCCTCACCTTCTACTGTGGGAGGTCCCGCTGGATTTGGTATTATTTTCCAGAGTCCGTCTTTTGTTGCTATCTTCCTTATCCTCGGCACCTTCCTTCTTTCTCTTCTCATTAGCTGCAGTATTTCCTCCATATACCTGTCCACATGTGATAGGAATTTATCTTCTGTCATGATCACAGTTTTTAGGCAAGGAGCTGTTTTTTCGAAGTATTCTTCCCATTGTTCATCGTCCCAATCTTCCTTCTCTTCGTCATTCTCTTCCGGTTTAGGTTCTCTTGCGGCTTGTTCTTCCTTCTCCTTTTGCCTCTTCGTCTATTTCCTTTGCGAGATACCCCTTCCTTATGCCTTCGTATGGTGCGACGTAACTCCAATTCCCGCCCATTCGTTTCCATGGCGCAGGTGTCCCGAACACTGCATTGGTTAGGTGTTTATTTATTCGTGGCATTGCAATTCCTTCCACTCTTTTTTCTACCAATCTCTCTTCCATTATTTGGCTCCTGCCTTCCCAGATTTCTTCTCCTGCGTATCCAGGGCCTCCCAAACCCCAGTCTTGTTCTCTAGGTGCCTCTGTCTACACAGGCCAATCCTCCTTAGTGGCGTATCCTAGCATGTTGATTGCTATGACGTGTTCCTTCTCTTTTCTCTCGTGATATGCCTTCAGCTTAGATCCGTTGATTGCACTTGGTAGGGGTGATCCATCCAAATTCTCAATTTTTATAGATCCATTGTCACATATCTCCTTGATTTTGAACGGTCCTTACCACCTTACTCTGAACTTTCCAGGTTTGATCTCGTTACGGCCGTTATATTTTAAAACTAATTGTCCTAGTCAGAAGTTCATCCGTTGGAGGTGTTTGTCGTGCCAATGTTTCCTTCTCCGTTGCATATTTTTCATGACCCATTGTGCCATCACTCTCCGCTCATCTAGTTTGTTGAGTTCGTACAACCGTTCTTTCAAACTCTCTGTATCCCCTAACCGATTCTCGATGGCTATCCGCAGGATGGGTACCATGTATTCCATTGGTACTACTGCTTCTTGGTCGTACATCAGCTGGAAGGGTGTGTGCCCTATTGTTACTTTGTATGTCGTATGGTATGCCCACAAAACGGCCGGTAGCCTCTCCTCCCAATCGGCTTCCTCTATACCACAAGACTTGTGAATAATTGCCACTAGTACCTTATTCGTAGATTCTGCTTGGCCGTTGGCTCGTGGGTAGTATGGCTAGATAGGTTGTGGAATATCTGAAACTCTGTTGTCATCAGTTGGATGACGTGATTCACAAAGTGTCCTCGATCGCTTGTAATTTGGATAGGGATCCCGTACCATGTCACTATCTGTTCGTAGATGAATCTGGTTGTGCTCTGGGCTATGTTATCTGGCAATGCTCGTGCTTCAGCCCACTTTGTGAGATATTTTGTCACCACCACGATGTATCGACACCGGTGTAGGTGGCTTACTTTCAGTGGTCTGATAAAGTCCAATCCCCATCGCTCGAACAATTCTTGAGGCTGGGATGGATAGAGTGGCATAAAGTCTCACTTCATAGGTTTTCCCACTCTTTGGCAGGTATCACATCCTATCACCCACTCCCGTGCGTCTGTGCATCGTTGGCCACCATAGTCCTGCCAAAAGGATTTTTCTCGCCGTGGCATTTGGTCCGATATGCTCGCCAGCCAAGCCCTCATGTGCTTCCTTCAGTACCCTTGGAATTTCCTCTTCTATAACACATCTTCGGAGGATCTGGTTGGACCCCATCTTGTATAGCAAGCCATTAATTAGCTGAAAAGTTTTGCTTTTTAGTACGAGCTTCCTCCTCTTTGCTGGTGCCATTTCCTTGGGGAACGTGGAGGTGGACAAGTATTCTCCGATCTTTTCGTACCATGACGGAAGTATTGCAATCTGAAACATGTGTGTATCGGGAAAATCTTCGTTCACGCCTCCCTTCGCAGGTTCGCCTGATCGTATTCTGGATAACTGGTCGGCGATCACGTGACTCTTCCCCGACCGTACTATGATAGTGAATGTGAATTCCTGAAGTAGTAGCAGCCATCTAGTCACTTTGCCTTGGATTATAGGCTTGTTCACTAGGTACATTAGGGCCTGATGGTCCACGTAGAAGGTGAATGGTGTTGCTAGCAAGTAGTGCCTAAATTTCTATACGGAGTACACCATCCCCAATGCTTCTCCCTCAGTCGTACTGTAGTTCTTCTCTGCCTTCGAGAGTAGCCGACTAGCAAAGAATACTGGTTGGTCCAACCCGTGTGCTCCGACTTGTGCGAGTGTTGCTCCTATGGCAAAGTTTGAGGCATCCACATGTACGTGGAATTCCTTGTCCCAGTCCGGGTACACCAGGATGGATGAACTGATTGGCCGATCCTTTAGTTCCTTGAATGCTTTTTCTTGTTCTTCCGTCCATAGGAAAGGTTGTCCCTTCCTTGTCAATAAGTCCAGCGGGTATGATACTTGTGCAAAATTCTTAATGAACCTCCGGTAGTACCCCACATGACCGAGGAAGGACTTCACTCCCGTGACATTTTCTGGAGCCTCCATATGTGCGATGACCCTTATTTTGTCAAGGTCGGTCTTTAGCCCGGCTTTGCATACAATATGGCCTAGTAACTTCCCCTGCGGTATCATGAACCTGCATTTCTTTGGGTTCAATGCTAGACGTGCTGCTCTACATCTTTCCATGCATTCTCCAAGGGCTTTGAGATGTTTTTCCTTGTCACTAAAAATAGACCAGTCTTCTAGGAATGCTCTGAAGTTGCCCACCGACATTTTGTCAAATATGTGCAAAATTATCCTTTGGAATGTGGCCGGTGCATTACACAACCCAAATGGCATCCGGTGGTACGCGTATACTCCGTCTTCGACCACAAAAGTTGTCTTCAACTTGTCTTCTTCGGCAATACAAATTTGGTTATATCCGGAAAACCCGTCTAGGAACGAGTACATTTCATGTCCGGCGACCTCCTCCAAGATGGTGTCGGTGAAGGGAATTGGGAACGGGTCCTTCACTGTTACTGCGTTCAAACATCGGAAGTCGACACATAGACGGATTTGCTCTGATTCTTTCTTTAAGGAAATGACAATTGGTGACACCCACTCGCTCACATTTACTTTGAAAATGATTCCCGCCTCTAAAATCTTCTCCATCTCCTCTTGTACTTTCGCGGCATAGTTCTTGTTCATCCTATACGGTCTCTTCCGTACGGGTTGGGCTCCTGGTACAAGCAAAATCCTATGCACACACAGCTCCGGTGGTACTCCTTTCAAATCCTTGTACGTCCAAGCGAAGGTGTCCTTGTACTCCATGAATATTTTGAATGTCGCCGCCTTCAGTACTGGGTCCCAGTCATCACCGATGAGGATCTCCCTAAGCTTCTCTTGTTCTCCCAGATTCACCCTTTTGATTGTCGGTTCCTCGTACTTGATGGGTTTATCTTGTTCAAGCTTATGGGCTGGCGACTCGTCTAACTCTGCCATGCCTTCCTTATATTCCCCATACTCTGGCGAGAATGCCTCACTGGCGGAGCCCTTATCTTTGCCTTCTTCTCCTTCCTTGATCTGCAACATGTTGCAATCTGGGTGGAAGACTTCATAATCCTGCATCTGCTAGTGAAATAACCCGTTCAGTGAACTGGTTTCATCTTCTGAACAACTTCCAATTTTTAGAACGCCTTCCTCGTTCGGCTCCATGGTTCCCCTTTCTTCATCGCCATCTGATCCCTCGTCAGATTCTAAAGACGCTAGGTTCTCACTGACCGCCTAATTTTTCAAGTCAATGATATACTTCTTCCCATGGCTCTCGATAGAGAGAGTATTCTTCTTCCAGTTATGGTTTGCCTTGGCGGCAATCAACCATCCGCGTCCGAGTAATGCATCATACGCTTTTCTCTCTAGTGGGATGACGACAAAATTCAACAAGAATTGTTGCGTACCTATCACCACTTTTTGTGCCATCAACGTACCTATTGGTTTGATATTATGTTGATGGGCACCCACCAGTTGAAATGTCGATGGCTAGAGTATGGGTTTCTCGAGGCTCTTCCATGTATCCTTGAGTAGTACGTTAACCCCCGATCCTCCATCGACGATGGTATTAAAGAGTTTCATCCCTAGGATTTCCATCTGTACGACGACCGGTTTCCTCCCGCCGCTTATTGCGAGTAGCGTTGGATCCGTGGTTGCTCCTATTGGTCCTCTGGTGTCTTCAATCGGACCCTTTTGTGCATTGTCAGTCATGATATTTGTGAGTGCTACTCTTAATTGCGGCATGGTTTGCAACAAGTTTGTTACCTTGATTGGTATAGTGGTGTGATGTACTTGCCGTACAATGTTCTTTTCCAACTCTGATTGTAACGGTGTACTAGACACTTTAGTAGTTCTCCGTTCGTTTGCCATTGCTTCTTCTACTTCTGCCCTGGCTTCTTGGAGTTGTTCTTTCTTCGTATGGGGGTCTGGGTAGTTAGTCTTTTTTGTTTGAGCCCTTGTAAGTGCCAGGATTTCTTCGTTGGCTAGCTCCAGTATGTTGATACCTTTCTGCTTGGGGCAGTCGGTATCTTCATGATCGCCCGGACCGCACCACTTGCATAGCTTCCCTTCGATGCCTTGGCCACTCTGGCATTCCCTGGCAAAGTGGCCCCATTCGCTGCATCTCCAGCATTGGATCATGGGCCGACCTTTGCTGTCATATTGGATTTTGCTTCTTGGTGTGGTGTTTCTCCGGTTGTTGTGATAGCCGCCGGGGGATGCGTTGTTATTCTGATACTTCGGTGGTGTGGTCGGAGGGGTGGATTCTTCCCCTTGTGTGAAGAACACTTGCGCACTCTGTGTTTTCAAATTGTATGGGCATTCTTTGACAGAGTGTCCCATAACTTGGCAGATGTCACAGAACATCTTCTTTGGGCAGTTCACTTTTGTATGGCCTTCCATTTTACATTTCGTACACCATAGTTCAGTTGGGTCTTTTGACCCTTGTTTGCTTTCAGTTCCTTCATCATCCTTAGCATGTCGCGACGGAGTGCTTGTACCGTTTTTCATTCATCCTCGCTTTCCCCCGTGCTTTCTTCATCATCATGTTTCTTCCCTCTAGAGGATGTCTTGTTCTCACTTTCAATATCCATCGCACGGTTGTATGCTTCCATGTATGAGGATGGAGGTACTACCTTCATGTTCTTACATAGTGAGGGAAACAGCCCTTTGATAAACCATCTCTTCTTTAAACCATCTGCTGGCTGTGATTCTAGTTTCCCCAGCAGGTCTTTTAATTTCCGGTTGTAAGTTCGTACGCTTTCGTTTTTTCCCTGTTTGGTGTTGTAGATCTCGGCCACAATTTCACTGTCGTCCCTCAACAGTTTAAATTCGTCTTGAAATGCCTGTTTCAACACCCTCCATGAAGCTTTCTGTGTTTGGTCCAACTCCGAGTACCAGTCAATGGCACTGTCTCAGAGTGTCGCCTGGTATGCTTTCAACCAGTTATCCCCGTCGTCTTCTCCACTCGCTGTCCAAATTGTCTCACTTTTTATAGTGTCGTACTGGATCCTCTGATCCATTCCCCGTAAACTTTGGCAACTTTTGCCATTCTGGAGTCACCATCCTGCCCCGTTGTCTTCCCCGTGTATTGCACCTGACCGGACTAGTTTCGGTACGTTCCGATGCGTCACTTGCACTCTCGGCCACGTCTGAGTCACCCTTTTGTCCCCTGTCAGCATCCTCTACACCTTGGGTTTCCTGGGTCCCACTCTGGTGCTCACTCTGCCAAGGGGTCTTGGGCTCAGATCTCCCTGTCCTCAACCCTTCGTCGTCGTTCGATATGGACAACTCTCGAAAGCGTTGGATACTGTTTTCAAGTTCACCACTCAAGTCTTCATTTTCTTGGTTTTTATGTTTTTCTACGTACGGGGTACCGAACGGTTCCTCGTGGTTCTCTTCCTCAGGATGCAGATGTGATTTACTAAATCTCCGCCGCCGGTTTTCTTGCTCTTGTATTCTTAATGATCGCTGAAGTCTTTCCTCCTCCGCTTCTTGCCCAACTGGTACTCGGTTCTTGTCTTTGTTCGGCCGTACGGGCATTTACAGGTCTATCACGCGATCATTGTTGGTTGCCAACGATACGTCTCCGACTAGTGTCCCTTTCTTCCTCTTCCCATTTCGTTCGTTCCTCGTACCGCTGTAAGGTTTGCTGCCTTCGGCATTCTTGTTCCTCCTCCTCCCGAAGTTCTTGTAGGATGATGGAATGACGAGCCAACAATCTTGGCATGCAGTGAAGGAGGTGATCAACCTCGTTGTTCACTTCGAGGCGATCCCAGATAACTGCCTCAGGGACTTCTCGTCAGAGGGCTTGCCTCCGTACGTGGTCTCGTAGGGATATGTTCGAGAGATTTGTCAAATCCCGTGTCAAGTCGTCCTCTCTTTCTTCATTTGTTACTATGGGTTCGTCCGCTGGTCGGCCCATTACGTTGCCATTACACCGAGTGCTTCCCTGGTCTGCTTAGGCAACGGTGCCAAATGTTTACCTTGCGGAGTGTCTCTCATGTACTACGTACACAGGAAGTAAACTGAGGTACATTTAACATATAGATAAAAGAACATAATATGATTGAACCCCGAACACTTCTATTCATTCATTGCAAGTATTAACATTTACAATCTAATTGTCATAGTAATAGCCAATCCACATGTTTTTTTATCCGACTACATGATCCCAGTACATATAGCGTTTGGCGGTGGTTGAGCAACCAACCGTCATGCCGCTTCATAACCACAACCAATCCAGACTTAGTCACATGCCATTAACCATACTTACTTATTCCCGCTACGACTACTGTTTTATTACCAAAGCAACCGGCCAACTACTCTAAGGCCGACTACGCTAAGACCGACTACATACGTCGGCTTACAGACTAGGGAATCACTCGTCATTATGATGGCAGCGTAATGGGTCTACTAGCAGAGGATCCTGTGGAAACTGATGAAGAAAGGGAAGATGAGTTGACCCAAGATTTGGTAAATTTGTTGAATATCACTAAGAGATCACATACGAAGGGAAGCCCTCAGGCGAGAGATCCCTAAGCCAGTGATCTGGGATAGACTGGAAGTGAATGACAAGGTTGACCATCTCCTCAACCGTCTGCCAAGACTGTTGGCCCGCCATTTCATCATCCTACAGGACCTTCAGGCAAAGGAGGATCAGGAATGCCAAAGGAAACAAATATTGCAGCGATACGAAGAACGAACCAAACGGGAGGTGGAACAAGACACTAGCCAAAGATGTACTCTCGGTAACCAACAATGATCACGTGAACAATTTTTAATGCCCGTACAACCTAACAAAGACAAGAACCGAGTACCAATCGGGCACGAAACTCAAGAGGAGAAGGTTCGGCGATCACTTAGGTTCTAGGAGCAAGAAAACCGGCAACGAAGACTAAGGCAAATTGATAAAGAATTTAATGAAGATCTAATTGAAAAACCAAAGTATTAGAAGAGCACATGAAAATATTGAGGAGATAGATCAATCCATTGCAAGAGCACATCAAAGCTTTGTTGAAGGGAGGGATGAAGGACCCTTGAGCACTCCGTACGTAGAAAGATACAAAATTGGTGAAAATGAAAATGAATTAAGTGAAGAACTTGATAGTAGCATCCGATGCATTTGGTAGTTGTCCATATCGAACGATGACGAAGGGATGAGGACTAGAAGATCTGAGCCCAAGACCCTAGGGTAGAGGGAGTGTCGGAGTGAACCCCAGGACACTCAAGGTGTCGAGGACACTGATGGAAGACGTGGGAGAGACTCGTACGTGGCCGAGAGTGCAAGTGACGTACCAGAACGTAGCGGGAAAACTAGTCTAGTCAGATCCAATACACGAGGGTATCAAGGCATGATGGTGACTTCGCCAGCCGAGCGGCAGAAGCTGCCGAAATTTATGGGGAGTGGGTCAAAAGAGCTAGTACGGCATTGTAAAACATGTGAAACAATTTGGATAGCCAACAAACAGGATGATCTGGATCATTGGCTAAAAGCATTTCCAACAACATTGAGAGATAGTGCCATTGACTGGTACTCAAAATTGGACCAAGTACACAGGGCATCATGGAGATTACTCAAGCAAGCATTCCAAAATCAGTTCAAACTCTTGAGGGATGACAATGAGATTGTAGAAGAAATTTGCAATACCAAGAAAAGGAAGACGAGGGTGTGCGTACCTATAACCAAAGACTTAAAGGTTTGTTGGGGAAACTGGAGGCACTGCCGACTGACGGGCTAAAGAAAAGGTGGTTCATTGAGGGTTTGCTACCATCACTAAGAAATAAAATGAAAGTCGTACCCCTGTCGTCGTACGTTGAAGCGTACAATCAGGCGATGGACATAGAAAATGAAAATAAAACATCCCGAGGAAAAAGGAAGACGAATGACGAGGAGAGTACGGACAAAAGTGACGGAGAGTCAAAAACGGTGCAAGCACTTCGGAAGGACATGCTGAGGATGATGAAAGAATTAAAGGCTGACAAGGAGAGTACGAAGGAGGCCAGGGAGTTGTGGTGTACAAACTGCAATGGGGAAGGTCAGAGGAAGGAAAATTGTCCGAAGAAGTTGTTCTACGATATTTGCCAAGTGATGGGACATTTCGTCAAGGAATGCCCATACAACTTAAAAGCTAGAAGTGCGCAAGTACTCTTTGCCTAGGGTGAACCATCGCCATTGCCGAACACACCATCAAAATCCTAGAACACTTCCAATGCATCCCTTGGAGGGTACCGGAATAACCGAAGGAGCAAAAATAGTACCCCGTGAAGCAAGATACAGTACGATGCAAAAGGAAGGCCCATGATCCAATGCAGGAAGTGCAACGAATGGGGTCACTTTGCCAGGGACTGCTAGAACGACCAAGGTTTGAGAGGAAGATTGTGTAAGTGGTGTGGACCAAGCGACCATGAAAATAATGAATGCCCCAAGCAAAAGGGTATCCATATGCTAGAAGTAGAAGAACAAGAGGTACTAGCGATCACCAGAGCGCAAGCAAAGAAGGCAACCTACTTGTTGACGGGTTTTTAATGACTGCACCAACACAGAATAAAGTTTCCAACGGTAACTCTATCCTCTCTTGATCAAAGGATTCCGCATGCTAAGATTGCTTGAAAGATCATACGTTCAACTCCAAGGTTCCTTACGCCAAGGGGATAGTCTTAGTTGGCTTGATGTGATTTTGCTGGGTATTTCAAGGGGACTTACACAATTGTTCAACTTGAAGCAGTTATAGGATACGAATGATTTGGCGATGATGTTCGGATTCCTAGACTAATCAGGAAAATACTGAAATTAGAGAGGATAAGGATAGAGATTCTACTTTCTACTCCTAAAGGCGGGACACGAGGATCAATTTCAGCAAACTTCAAACCAGATTCTGCTTCGGCTCCCGTTGGACAGCTTCTACAAAACCGGTGCAATCTTCAGAGGATAATAAAAGATATTCAAATTGTGACCCGACATGCAAGTACCATCACAACGATGCATACGGACATACGAATCACAATTGAAGTTAAGTGCAAAGATATGCTAGTTGACCACGCAAGGCGAACCCATGGTCAATGAGCGCGCTAGTGGTATGGATGAATGAAACTTGCTCAAACCAAGCAACGTATTCCACAACTAATAGCTGCTTGCATGAAATAAAATCTACTTTGAATTGGAAAGATGAAAACGCCCTGCTAGCTGCTCATAACAAAAGAAGGGATCACCAATCAATGAAAACTCTTTGTATCATGAAAGTGTTCACAACAACCTTTTACAAAACTTTCAAAGGGAAATTTTTCTTTCCTCTTCAATCTAAGCTAACTTCTAATCTATTCACTATATGCCTCTCTATTCTCTAGCTCAATTCTCAATCTAACATCTAATAATTTACAAATGAGGGGGGATGCCCCTTTAATAGCAAGCCCATTTTAGTGGATGGCTTAGATTTGATTACAATGGAGGGCTCGGATTGAGCCACATATGCCCTAATTAGGGTTTTTTCCCTAAAAACCACCACAGAGAGGAGTGGGGTAATAAATGCACAAAAGATTCTCGACTCCTCTGCAGGAACCATAATGAGCAATTAATGCCCATCACCATCTTCCAGAAGATCCTCATCCAACAAGGCATTTTCGTTGTCTTTCTCCTTGACAGCAAACTCGATCAATCGGGCTAACACTACCTCAACCTCTTGAACTGAAATAGGTGGGATGTGGTTGAGCTGAAATTCAAGTACTGTAACCGTCTGCCCGTGCCGAGTGTAGGACTTTCTCCAAGTGACCAAGGCGTCCTGGGTGTTCTGAATTATACTAGAGAAAGCTGGGATATTCTCAAAATCATCTTGAACGAACGATCTCACAACTAAGAAGAAAGGAGCCATCTTATTTCTCAAGCCATCCACAGTTGTTTCCTCCGGAGCCAGTCTCCTAGCAAATGTAGCCTCAAGCGTGTTGAAGACTCCATCTAGAATGTTGCCTATTGCCTTCCTGACTCTGGCCGAATCTACCCGTGCCGCATCGTGGAAACCACGGCCTGTGACCACTGAGGAGTACCAGCTGGTGAAGTCGTACCTGTCACCTTCTTGTATTACGCCTCCATCCACTAGGGTTTGTAGAGGCATATGCATCAAAGCCTCCAAACGAAGAACAGTCTTTGTCTAATATATCTAGGTCTTGCTCCAAGCTTGATCTACAATATCCATGCGCCCCAGAACATCAGAGGCTTGTCGGTAAGCATGAGTGAGGTCCTCCATGAAATTTTTCGTTTCAGTGCGAACGTGGCCAACCCATTTGTCCGCTTCCAATTCCATCTACTTCAAATCTCCTAAGCCAATAACTGACTCTCTTGGAAGCTCTGTTGGTAGTTCAACTGTCAGGTTCTCTGGTTCATCTAGACGCGCAAGATTCTACACATACCCTACCAGTGTCTTATGCTCCTTCTTCAATTTCTTATACTTTCCTTCTGTACGAAGCAGCTTGTCCTTCAGTGCCTGATAAGAGTTGTTGCACTCCTCAATTATCTGGGCTCTTATGGGGCAACCCAACTCAACAATGGTGATCACATAATTTTCTGGCCTTTCTTCTTCTCGATCACACTCTTCTTTCGGGACGACAACCTGAAGGGTACGAGAGCCGGATTCATCTGTTGAAATGTTTGAAAATTTCCTAGCCTTCTTCTTCTCTGGTGGTGTGTTGATCCTTTTGAGGAATTCTTCCATTTTGACCGGTGGATCTACATCATCCTCAGGATCCTTCCTCATTCTTTCTGTGAGCCAATCCGGCACTGCCTGTTGTGGATTGCAAATGACGAGGGGTTGTTCCTCCATTGCTTCCTCCTCGCGCACCTCTTCTATGACAACACTTTGTTGGGGCTCATCAGTCTCCATATCTGAGTATCTCCTGAACTTTGGGCCTCTTGCTCTGTGGTATCTTCTTCTTCCAACGCCGTGTCGAGCATTTGCTGGAAACGGGTATCAGTTATCCTTTCCTCTTCCTGTCGACTCCCACCTCTAGGTGCGCTGACACTTAGGTTGTCTAACTCCCTGAGCACCCTGAGCGGTGGCTGATTTACTTCTTCAAATTCCCGCTCCTCATTTGATCTAACTCTTTGGCTTCCAAATAGTGGCAACTCCCTCAAACTCGAAGACAAAAGTTTGTGAATGTGTGGGCGATGCCTGATCTACCCTCTGATGTATTGGCTATGTTGGCACCTCTCTCCGTGTTTCCGCAGCTTGGGCCACCTGCTTTACTTTTCTTGTTGATGGTGGCCTTTGATCGCCCATCAGGTTATAAGTAAGAGAAATTGACCTGCTCTTAAGCCGGCTCACATGCCTTTCAACCCCAACTCCTCATGAAAGTCAACACCGGAATGGAAAGTGTATCCAAGTCCGTGATTTCAAGCTCGAACCAATTTGGTGGTGGGACCGATGTGTTCCTTATTGACTCAAAGTCAGGCTGTATGACGTTGACATCCTCATCCACCTAATCCGGAACCAGAATGACTTCACATTCTCTGATTAATTTGAGTGGTAGCCTGGTGAACATTCTCGTCCTTATTTCGGCATCATCGACCTCATTAGCCCATATATCCTTGATATGAGCCCTGTGCCTGTATTCTACATTTTGCACCATCCGAATGTTATAGGGATCGAAATCCTGCCTTCCAGTGTGATATGTGAGGTGAAAGAACTGCAGCTCATCTTCAACCTCTCTAGCTTCCTACAAGGAAGGACATACTTCACTTGAATTCCCCATGGCAATAGGGAAGTCCAGTCCCTTCTTCCACTTCTTCTTTTGAATTTTATCGTAGGCAATGAGTTGCCTAGATACTTCTAACATTATTATTCGGTCGGTGGGGTACCTCGGCAGCTGGTATGGATATGAGGTGAACCCTTGCGGCCTAATGTATGTAAATTTTGGAAATTGGATGAGCCAATATCCATACTCTTCAATCAATGCCTGTGCTTCCTTTGAAATTCTTTGTTGCGTTCGCTGCTGAAGGGTCCTTGCAATATGCATCGTGAGTGCATCACTCACTCGCTTGTAGCTGGCAGTGTTGGTTAAATGTAGTTGTGGGCAAGCCTTGTGGATCTTGAATTGTTCAGGGCCACATCCGATTGGCTCCTTGTACGTTATTCCCCAGTATTTGGTCATTCGAGCCAACATGTACATCACGTACGAGCTCATGTAAAAATTCTTTGTTCTCCTCAAGCTCCTGAACTGCTCATCTATGTTGTTGCTTATCATTCTGGCCCAGTCAACACATTTTTTTCCTTCCAATATGATCCCAATGTAGTAAAACATCCAAGGCTCGAAGATGTAGGCTTGTGGACTTCCGTTCACCCGGCTAAGCATCATTATGAGATCACAATACTCCTGTTTCACATCTTCAACAATAATTTGCTTCGGGAGCTTGGTGCAGGGAGGTTTAGGTCTCTGCATCCAGACTGTATTGATGACATCAGCACATCTCTCGAAGGTGGAGGAATACATTTTATCAGCTCTATCCTTCGTTCTATTCAACATCCTCTCGGAAGTGGGAATCCTGAATGCTTCTCCAATAGCATCAAGCATGAAGTTGGCGAACAACCTGCCATCTAGAGAAATGATAGTCCTTTGTTTTGGTTTGTAACAGTTCGCGCACTCCATGATCAACATCGGACATTGTATTGCTGGTGGAAAACCAACAGTTGCATAGATCCCACTTTTTATTATCTGATGTGCTGTGACTGATGGTGGATGACTTCCCAGCTCGTACATTCTTGCTCTGAGTGCACCCAAATTAATGAACCAAGGTTGGTATCTTTTAATCCTACCAACTTTGAAGTAAATTTAGACTTTGGAAGAAAAGGCTTGGCGAGCTTCTTGATTACTGCCTGTCGAAATGCATTTGCCTTGCTTGCTTCAATATTCGCAGCTCTGCCTGCAGCCCTGCTTGTTCCTGCAACATCTCTTCTTGCTTCAGCCATCTACAAAATAAAATAAAATAAGTTAGATTTCAGACTTTAGAAAAATAAAATAACCTCGAGATGGCTGCAATATGGAGTTAGCTCTGAAAATAATATCTCTCAGCATAAACTTTTCTAACTCCAAACCTCAAACTTTTAAATCCTCTGAGCTTAAAGAAAAACTTTCAGCAACGTGACTTCTGGCCTCTGAAAGAAATTCGCACTAGTTGGCAGTTTCAGCAAGAAAGTAATTTCTCCAACATAAAATTTTGAACTTTTTACTTCAGCTTCTCAACTTTCAGCACTTCAAAATTTCGATTCTTTCATCAATCTCTCAACCTCACAAAGAATTCTTCTCACTTCAACAATTTATCAACTTCGCAAATAAAATTCTTCTCACTTCGGCAATTTCTCAACTTCAAATGGTGAGAAGAAATGAGAAACTCCGTTGCTTAAATAATTCCTCTCAAAGAATCTTGCTAATTTGTATTGGAGCCATTTTTAGCACTTTCATTAATTCCCCACTCCTTCCACTTAGAAATCTTCCAATTTTGGTGAAGTAGTGGGCGAGTTGTCAACTAGTCTTCATAGCTTTTGCCATTAATGAAGATTCTTTCCTCTATAGAATTCGAATTTTTCCCTCCAATCTGCCAATTAACTGTCGTTGGTTAAATCACTCGCGAGAAAATCACTTTAATTTATCTAGAAAATTCCATTTTAATTTCTCGCACATTTAATCAAATTCAACTCATAAAATTTCATGGGGAAATTAAATTAATTTGAATTTCCAACCCGTTAAAATATCCATCATTTAAATCATTAACTTCATGATATTTGCCTTAGACAATTTAAATACCATCTTTAAAATATTCAACCCTGTTGATTAAAATCCTTCGCCAGATCAATCCATTCTTTTGAAATTTGATTTCCCTCAAAAAAAAAAAAATCCAAGCAACTTAGAAAATATTCCCCCTTCAAAAATAAAATTTTCCCTTAGGAAAATAATTCCAAATTTCATTAACTCATGGGTGCATTTTAAAGGGGTTCATTTAATTTTTTCGCTTGACCCATGGAAAAATATTCATTAATGTTTGATCTTACCTCTTTTGAAAGATTTCATTGCCTTGGGTTCTCATTCTATGCCTTAGGAAAATTTTAAATCCATCCATCTTTGAGGGCACACATTATCTAGTGAAATTTTATTCCACTTAGGAAAATTTCTTTATCTCACTTTCTAGGTACATTTTACCCAGTGGAGTGTTATTTTCCCACACTTAGAAATAAATTCAAGTCATTTCTTTCCTTGGGGGTATTTCTATCATTCATATTTGACTTGGGCGCATTTTAAGTACCCCACTGTAAGTTTTCATGCCTTGGCCGATTTCACATTCCCATTCACCTTGAGGGCGCATTAACCTCTTTGAGCTTTTATTTCCCACAACTTAGGAAATTTCTTTTCATCTTCACTTTGGCTTGGGCGCATTTTACCTAGGGAGCTTTCATTTCTTTTATCTTCGCCAAGCCTTAGAAATATTTCAAGACACCTTCTTCATAATGGGCGCATTTTGATGGGCCCACTTCTAGTTTCCATGCCTTAGCATTTTATAGTCTCGCTCCTCAAGGTGGGTGCATTTTTCCCCTTGCACTTTTGCTTTTGCTTTGGAATTTTTTTCAAACACTTAGGATTTTGCTTGAGGGTGCTTTTAGCATGCGCTACTTTCATCTTGTGCCTTAGAAAATTTTCAAGTCCTCATCTCAACCTAGGTGCATTTTTCCCTCTCAACTTTTATTTTTAATGCCTTAGCATATTTCTTCTTGGCATCATCTCCTTGGGCACATTTTAGAGGGTCCACTTTTGTTTTCATGCCTTAGAAATTTTTTCAATCTTCATTCCAACCAAGGGCCCATTTGACCCCTCATGCTTTTATTTTGTGCCTTAGAAATATTTCCAAGTCCTCATTCCACTTGAGCGCATTTGGAAGGTCTTCATTCCATGTTAGGGCGCATTTTACCTAGGGAGCTTTCATTTCCCACGCCTTAGCATCTCCTTGCCTCTTGAGTGCATTTTACATGTGCTACTTTTATTTTCATACTTAGGCGTTTTTGCCAACCCCTCAACTCATCTTGGGCGCATTTTGATGCTCCTACTTCCATCTAAGGGCGCAAATGGCATGTGTTACTTTTATTTCGTGCCTTAGAAATATTTCCAAGTCCTCATTCCACTGAGCGCATTTGGAAGGTCTTCATAAAGTGGGCGCATTTGGCATGTTGAGCTTCCACTTGAGGGCGCAAATGAGTGGGGGTGAGTTTTGTTTCATGCCTTAGCCTATTTTTCACCAAACAACATCCTCCTTTGGGCGCATTTTACCTAGCCTACTTCCATTTTCATGCCTTAGCAATTTTCTCAACGCTTTCACTATCTTCTTCAAGGTGAGGGTGCATTTTGATGTGCAAGCTTTTACTTTCAAACACTTAGGATTTTGCATGCCACTATCTCAACCTTGGGCGTATTTTGCCTAGCCTACTTCCATTTCTCATGAGGGCGCCTTTTGAAGGTGAAGTTTGATTTTACACTTAGAAAATTTTGACCTCTTCAGCCTGCTATCACCTTCTATTTTTAGTAAGTCCTTGATTTTTTGATTTCCACAACTCCGTTTAGCCTGAAATTTTCATCATGTGATCCTCGTTGCCTGGTGAACCTCTTTACACCTGCCCCTCTTGCTGACCTGCTATTTATAGCCCTGTTCTAGAGACGACTTACTATAAATAGTAAGTGCTCGGATTGCGCCCAAATTTTACCAATTGATTGCCTGAAAGATGCTGATCGTGATGGGATATTTTCGTTTTTCGAAATTCTAGCTTTTTACCCCTCTTTTTAGGCACCAAAGTAGGAAACCCTAATATGACTTGCATGTGCCTCAAATGACCTCCGTTTGACTTGATTTTCGCTGCATGCTGCTCTGTTCGTGATACTGAAGTGTCAGGTGGCTGCTGGAGTAAACCTACTATTTATAGTAAGTTCTTGAAAAGTGATCAATCAATTAACAAATGAGTTTGCATGTCACATTGCCCGAGATATTTCAAAAACCCAAAAAAACCTAGTAAACTGGTCTGCATACGAGTATTGGCTAAAAATAGTAAGTTCCTAAAAAATGATCAATTCCGCTTGCATGTGACATCATTGTGAAGCTCTCGAAAAACCCAGAAATATTCTCCAGACAAGCACTGAAAAAGTCTGTATGCAAACCCTAAAAATAGACTCTGAAGCCTGAACTGTTGAAAGTCATCATCTCAGCCTGCATGTTATATCATCGCAAAGGTCTCGAAAAAAATCATAAATATTCTCCGGACATGCATTGGAAAAGCATACGTGCAAACTTTGAAAATGGTTCTTGAAGCTAGAATTGCTAAAAATAGCAAGTTGTCAGAATCTGTTCAAATTTTGCGTGCAAGTACCTTGAAGTTACCTGAATGTGATGGAATAGTCTGAATTAAAAAAATCCTGATAAAAAGGTTCCAGATTGAGTACTTACTAAAAATAGTAAGTTGTCAAAACTCAGTGAAAATTTAGTGGGACTTTGCCTTAAGCATTGTGATCATAGTATTAAGCTCAAATTTCAATTTGACGACTCAATTTGACCTTTAATAAGCCTAAAGAATGAAAACCCTAATTCATCAAAACGTGCTTCAAACTTAGCCAAAATTTCCATTTAGGTCAAAGATAGAGACATCCTCGGAAGGACAGAAAGATCAGAGAGAGAGAGAGACGCGAAACAAAAGTCAAAAGAACATAAAGGAGCAAAAATTAGGGGGTCCCCATTTTGAATGGGGTGATGTGTGAAAAGGTCACAACACTACCCAAATCCTCGTATGGAAAATCAAAGGATGAAGGAAGCAAAAGACGAAGTGGAACTGGCGATGGTGAAGGAGAACAAAATACCTCTTGAGAAACTAGGAACCTCTCGGTGGTTGGAGATGGAAAGTGGAAACTAACATCATACGACAGGTATTGTAGACCACTGTACCCATCAAAGTAATTGACCTTCTCCAGACTCTGCCGCAGTTGGGACTGGCAATGACAAACGTCTTCAGGGATGGCAAGCAGTCGGGATCGGCAAATGGAAGGCAAGAAATGGTATCTGAACCACCACCGTAAGGTGAACAAACCATCGACCCTAGACTGTTGACATCAAGCATTGGGAAGATGCCAATGGTTGTTCAAATGGAGATCAGAGGGAATATTTTGAAAAATACTATTGTCGACGGAGGATCGGGAGTCAATGTACTACCCAAAGACACATAGAAGAGTCTCGGGGAGCCAACACTTTGGCCACTGATATTCCAACTCATCAGTAACGATCAACATGCCATCAAACCGTTGGGAATGGTGATGGCGCAAAAGTTGGTGATTGGAACACAACCATTCCTACTGAACTTTGTAGTCATTCCATTACAAAGGAAGGCATATGGTGCGTTGCTTATACGAGGATGGCTAGTGGCAGCGAGGGCAAATTATAATTGGAAAAGAAACACGCTCTTGATCGAGAACAACAAGCGGAAGTACGTGATTGACTTGAAGAACCAGGGTGTGAGTCAAGAATTGGCTTCCTCCAGATCAGAATTGGTGTCGACGAAGGAAGGAAAGCTATGGAACCAAACATCAAAGGCTTACTTGAAATCGAGAGTTGTTCGGAGGACGAGACAAGCTCACTAAATGGCTTATTTCATTGTCAGATGGAAGACTATGAAGCATTCCACCGAGAGTGTAACATGCTACAGATCAGGGAAATCAAGGAAGAAGAGAATCAGGACACATTCAGTCAGACACTTTCGGCTAGAGAAATCGAAGGAGAAGAGGAGAAGGGCATGTCCAGCAAGACATTGTCAATCAAGTACGACGAATACAAGAAAGGAGAAGAGGAGAAGGGGACATATAGCCAAACATTTTTGGTCAAGTATGTAGAGCACAAAGAAGGAGTATCAAAACTGGACGATGCACCAGCCCACAAGTCTGAGCAAGCACAAGGTGATAAAATTGTGTTGGAGCCAAAAAATGGAAAAAATAAAGTAGAAGAATTAAAAGATTTTAAAAAATGAAGAGAGACAAAAAAGAGATGGAGAGAGAAAAAAAGAGACAGAGGAGAGATTAGAAAAAAGAGATAGAGGAGAGAGAAAAAAGAGACGGAGGAGAGAGAAGAGAAAGGAGATGGAGTGAAAAAAAGAGACGAAGGAGAGAAAAAGAAGACGAGGAAAGAAGAGGAAAAACTTGAAAATTAAAAATTAAAAAAGCTAGAGTTATGGAATTTGAAAATAAAATATATAAAAATAAGAGGCGTGACAAGAAGGCAAAGAGAAATTAAAATATTACATGACAAAGGAAAAGAGATAAAAGAGGAAACTTATGCTGTACGAACCAAGCAATTAGCAAATCTCAAGACAAAAAGCCTTCACAATTTCAAATGAGAAAATCCATAAGATTTTAGTTGAGACAGTTTGTAAGGCTCCATATGCCAATTACACAAGCGTTCATACAAAATTTAAAAATAGAGCAAGAGAAGGTTGTACGTAATACGAAGCAGCAAGTTGGAAATAAAGGTAAAATCGCACTAAGTAAGGAGGAAGCAAATTACGCAGATGAGAGTGAAAAATCTGTAGTTTCCGGCTTTGTCAGCATTAGTTTTTGCCTCTCAAAAAATCATGAAAATGAGGCACGCCATGTAGTTTCGAGGCTGCCCCCGGCCCCAACAGGGGCGCTACCCCTCGACCCTGGGCGTTGCCCCCAAACCCTAGTGAGGGGTGCTGCCCCTCAACCTTGTTGGGGGCGCTGCCCCCAGACCCTCACAAGGGGCATTGCCCCTTGACCCTGCTAGGGGCGCTGCCCCCAGACCCCCGCAAGGGGCACTACCCCCAAACCCCCATCCGATTCAATCAAATTACCAAATGCTAGTGTAGCCAGCCACCACAGTACAGCCAAAGCTGAAATATTCTAAGCCAAATTTTTCAAATTTTCAATAACAGTAAGCAAAGCAACACACATCCGTTAGGGTTAGCACTTAAACCAAAACGATGTAGAATTCAACTCTAACCAAGAATGCGTCAGATGACGACGAGCATATGGTCAGAGGATCTCAAAGCAATGCTGAATAAATAACTCTAACCAAGAATGCGCTGGATGACGACGAGCATATGGTCAGAGGATCCCTATCTTCTATTATGCTGAAAGTAAACTCAACACCCAGAATGTGCTTTCAAACCCGGAGTGGGAATGGAGCTACCATAGGGCGGAGATGTAAGATATTACAATGCAAATCAAAGTAAATAGGCGGCAAGCCAGCCTCTTGCACTTATCCAGCGGGTATTACAATGAAATAACAGAGAAAAAGTAAGATTGCTGACAGTACTGCTGTTCAGCTTACAATAATTAGAGATTTGCCTGCCAAATACATAGCATAAGAAAGTCTAACCATGCTGCAATATAGTATAATTTCTCCTCAATGATCACAAAGACTTTCAACCCAAACCCAACTCAAAAGATAGACTTTATGCAAGCTGATATGACAGAACAGCAACTTAATATGCATAACCAGCAACCCTAGAATCCACTAAAATGCTCACAACTCACTCAATACTTGCCAGAATGACATGAGACTTGATGCAAACGAAAGCTAGGTTGATGACAATGAAGACTAGACAAAGAAACAGCTGAAAAATTGAAGTATTTTTTTTTCTAAACACTTGCCAGGCAAAACAGAATGGTACAGCCTCAAGAAATGTTCTACCAACAAGATAAAATCCAAGACACCTCTAAAAAATCTGCAACTTGGCATAGAGGGGCGCCCAAGGCTAGCAAATGCATGGGTAAACTACCCAGAACCAAAATAAATTCGCCCAAAGACTTATGAGTATAAACTTCAATCTGCAATACAAAAATCAGCAACTCCAGATTTGATTAAAATGCAAGAAACCGAACTACAAATGCAAAACAACTTCTACAATGCAAAATCTCACTACAAATCTCACTCAACTACAATCTAACTCTCCACTAGTTGTTGTCTTTCAAGCAAGAAGTCAAGCCAAAGCTAGGAGGCATTCATTCCTTGAAGCAATCCAACTCCATTTCAGCAGCATAACAATATTCCAAACATAAGATGAGAAATGAAGACCCAAGGCTCCCTTTTTATAATTTTGAGAAGACCCTCCAAAAGCTTCTAGAAGGTGCGCCCTAACTTCAAGATGCTTTTAGGGTTTTGACCCAGTCTTCCTTCAAAATGGCGTCCCTTTTCATGAACGCAAATTTTCTTTAATTTAAAATCATCTTTTCTCCAAAAGTTGGCGTCCATTTTCCCTTGAGCAATTATTGACTTTTAGAAATATAAAAATATTTCCTTCATGAGAAAATACCCCTCAAGGTCCCCTTCTTTAAAACAACTTTTAAGTTATATCACTAGGCCAAGGGGTATTTATAAAATAAAACATTTTGACTTAAAATAACTTATTTCTCCAAAATGAACCCCTTAAGCCAAAAATGAGAATTACCCAATGAACTGCCAGAAGAGGAAAGTTGACTGAGCTGGTGTTGACTGGACCACTGCTAAATATAGAATTTACTCAAAATAGTAAATTCAAGAAGTTGCTCGGAATGTAATGCATACGACACCATTGCGAAGCCTTCTGAAAACCCAAAAAGAGTCCGCAATCCAAACTCCCAAACTCCGAGATGTAGCCGTCATAACTTACTAAAAATAGTAAGTTCGGAAAGGTTGCTCGAAGCCGTTGCAAGTCATACCTCTGCGAAGCTCTCTGAAAACCCAAAAGGAATCCAGAATCCAAACATCCAAACTCCAACAAACAAAACCCTGAATCTTCAAGAGAACCCATCAAACAGCCGGAAACCTTAATTTTGCCACTGACTTGTCGACAGCACACTGGGAATAGGTTAGCAATCACTGAAAAATGAAGTGCTAAAAACGGGGACATTACAAAAGCCACCAGCCTCACACCCAAAGTCACCAGTATCATAGTCAATCCTTCCAGCCTCACAACTAGCACTTACACCACCCTCACAACCAGCACAGTCAGAACGATGTCCAGAAGAGTCCAACAGAGTGTACATTGAGCCAAATGTCGATGACCCTCGCGACACAATCCAAAGGTACCTGAGTGAATTGCAAGAGATAACAAGAGTTATGTGTGATGTCGGTGCAATTGGACAAGAACTAGACATGGCACATGTTCACGTAGTGGTACATGAGGCCGAAACTACTAGGCGAGAGTTGGCAGACTACATCTAGATGTCACAGGAGCTACTAGTTCAGGTGACGACTGTCGAGCGGACGAGAGTTGGAGCTCTCAAGGAGAATTTGGCAGAGAAGGGCTGAGTATTGGCAGAGGACATACAGATGGCCGATGCGCAACAAATTTTCTTTGTACCCCCGTTTTTGTTTTCCGTCGTCTAGAAGACAACTACTTTTGTGGGGGGGATGATGTAATCGGCCGAGAGTGCACTTGGTCGACCGTCAGTCAATGTAGTCGGCGGAGAGTGTACTTGGTCGGTCATCAATCTTAAGTAAATAAGACTTTAGTTAAAACTTAATATTATTAATTCATGTACTTGTGTTATGTACGTGTCATGTTAGTTAGTTGTCTTGGGAATTAAGTTCTTGATGAAGTATTTAGTTATATTGAATGGATGCAACGGTCGGTATCTCAACCACCTCCAGCGTACTATATGTACTTGAGTCATGTAGTTAGGGAAAAATGTTATATTCTAGAGATATTATACTTGATGTAATTGCTGAATACAGAATAAAGAAATATATCTATGTTCTATATGTAATCTAGTTTACTTTTGTAGTACATTGGAATACACCCAGTGAAGTAAACATCTTAAACATGAAATGCACAACTCTCTAGCGGTACTACCATTCAGAGTTACAATAATATGAGCATGGAATGCACTAAGTACAATTGAGAATGGTATTGATAAGAGAAACTAGTTACACGCACTAATAATGTTATTCAAAATAATGAACATACTTTTGCATATACATAAGTTGTCCATAAAATCATAGGTTGATTGTATACCATTCATGTAGACTCAATAAACTGAAGTGTACTACTAAAGAGTGTTGAAGAATGATGTAGAATGCTGATTGTAGACCTTCAAACTCATTGGACATTACTCAAAACTTTCATATCATACTGTTTATCAGCGAGTGTCTTCATCAGTAGATTATAGAGTTCCTAAAGATGCACGAATTTCACATGGTGACCTTTCTGGTTTATTTGGTTGCATTTCAAGGCAGCTTTAAACTATTGAAGACCAACAGAGTTCTGGGCATTCATCGAGTGCATGAATACTACCCTCAGTTGGAGTTTTCGAAAGCTGAACAGGACTCTATAGTAGTGAATGATCACTTTCTTATGAGGACAGTCAGAGATTTGGATAACGAGATGCATGTAAGGATTTTTGCAGAGGCACAATCAACAATGGAGAGTTGGGCATATTGGTTCATCCAATTCCCTACTTTCACATATATTCGTGTATATGGATATACAAGAGAGCCTCTGATGCTACCAAGGTACCCATCAGACAAGGTTCTTTTCATGGAGTTCATGAGACAGGCGCATGAGGTTCACACTTTTCTTCGCAATCGACATAAGCCAGCTTTCACCTTTCCTTTTGAGTTGGGTATTTATAAATGCAAAACAGATGTCGATTGCAAGTTAATGGCATGCGAGTTAGAGAAACTCCGGCTCGGGTGTTTTCCTCAGAAGCGTACCTATGATCCGTTGGGTCATTATTCAGCAAGGTTGGAACGAAATGTTTCACATTCGGCAGCGCTTGAGGACTTTTGGGTCAATTGTGAGGATGAATTTGAGGTGCGTCAGCATCATTATTGTAGGCTTACTATTCCACAGATTGCTGATTTCTTGTCAGAGGATGTGGAAGGCTTGTCTGATGATGATGGCGAGATACTCCTTCATTCATTCATTAAAGACCAAGTCACTCGTCAACCACTTCGCCAACCTGATTGGTATGTCCTAGTGAACACTTCAATGAAAGACTTGTCCAGGTCAGTTATCAAAACAACCATGTACTTCCTTGAGAGCAAGCGGAAGCGAAGGGTGATCCCAGTTGCAGAGCCGCCAGTTGTGGTGGTTTCTTTTTTGCCTTCTACTTCTAGGGCTAGGCCTCGAGTTAAGGTTATCATGAAGCCGCCTGAAGGGGTTAAGATGGGGGTTAATTCAAAAGGGAAAAGCATCACCAAAAGGAAACAGGTTGAGAAAGAGCCAGCGCTTCCAGTTGTAGAGCCTGTACTTCTAGAGCTAGTTATTTCATCAGAAGAGGCAATTCAGGCTGAGGGCGGTTTGTCATCTCCAGGTTCACCTTTCTCACCACAGTCATCTCCTATAGATATTGATTCGGAGCCTGAGTCTCCAATACATGAGACCTTCATACCAGTGGATCCGCCAGCAGCTGATACAGTAGAAGCAGCTCCACCTCGAGAGGACAGTATTGCTTATTCATCTTGGCTCGAGAGGTCATTGGGAAGAGAGAGACATATGCCTTCATATGATCTTGACTTATCTGAGTTCGGTGAACCCTATCAGAACAGGTGGAATAAGAGGGCTAGAAAGCAGAATAACATTGAGAAGAATCCTGAGGCAAAGATCATCATAGAGGTTGCTACACCTCCAGAAGGCAAGTACTTGGATGAAGTTGATGTTGGTGACTTTACCTTCGTCAAAACTAATCTAGGTAAGAGTACTCGACACACCGACGTGAGCCTATTCAAGGTCGTCGCGAGTAATCTGGAGGAATACATCATGAAGGATGGTGAGGATAAGGCAGTTCTCAAAGCTGAAATCAGGCAACTCCGCATGTACATCTCGAGTTTGCTTCATGATAGCGAGGGGCAAGCACCTTTACTCCCACAGCTTCGAGAGACCGCCGCAGATCAACAAAGGATTCACCACTTGGTTAATCGAGGAAAGCTACTGGATACCTGGATTGAGGACTTCATCATTGCTGGTCGACACCTCCTCACAGAGCTGTATCAGTTGAGGGTTGACGCACATAGTCTTCGCTAGAGGATTCAAGAGCTCAAGATTTTCATAGCCGAGTGTAAGCCGAAGGATTTGATTCTGATATCACAGCTTGTGGGAGCCTATGACACCATTGAAGTAGATGGAGATCAAAAGGTCGTCTTCACTTGGAGAGAGTTGTATCTTTGCAAGGTGGAGACATATGACAGGATTTCTGCTAAGATTGGCATGATTCAGGAAAAGGTTGTTGTAACTCTTCGTTTCATTATTGAGTACATCACTCAGATCCCATGTCATTATCGGAATGAGGATGGTACATACGCCGAGTTAGAGGTAGTTCAGGCTGAGTTCGAAGAGCTAGTTTGTGGTAACCTAGGTGGAGGGCCAAAGGCGTCTAAAATGGAGGAGTTCTCTATGCTGACTATCAGTTTCAAGGTGGTGACCACAGAGGTTAGAGACAGTCAGAGGGAAATCCAAGATGGAGACAAAGAGTTAGATAGACAGTTAATCATCGTGGACAGCGTCAGAGTGCCAGATGATGATACTATCGATAAATTCCTGGAGGAGATGATAAACTTGGAGTAGACTTTCGGTTAGACCCTGCAGTTGTTTACGAGGATGAGTTATAATCAGCAGTTAACTCAACTTAAGTTCCCGAGTTTTCTTGTTGACATCAGGCATGCCTATCTCATTCTTGGAGATATTTTCGCAGGAGGACGGACTCTTAGTTAGTGTTTGTTAACTGATGATAGTTATCAGTTAGCTTTTCTTTCAATAAGGACGTGCATGTTGCACATGGTCCAGTTAGCATTGTTTTTATCAGTTAACTGATGGTAGCTTTCCAGTTAACTGTATAGTTTCATTCAATTAGGGTTTAGAAATAAGATCTTGCATGTATTCCAGGACTGTAGTTGACTCAAAGTGATTTTAGGGTTGCCTACACCTTGATGTCTATAAATAAGAGCATTCAGCTCATTTGTACTTAACTTTTCCTTGATAGCATACATGTTGCGCCTACCTTGCCTGTAGTATTGCTATTATTGTATCTGTTCAAAGAACTTTTGCAGGAGAGATTAATATATGTTGTGCCCACCTTGCTTGTAATATTGTCTTTTTCGTATCTGTTCATGAGCGCTTGTTTTGATAATGAATTTTTATGCCACTCGGGTTCCATGCAATTATTATGATGAATGCTTGCCTTAGTTAGATATAGTTGCTAGTTCGATCGTAGATTGTACGCGTGTCTCGCCTATGCAATTTGCTGTCCTAGTTGGCTATCTTTTGTGTTATGTTATCAATAAGCCTATTCGAGTTGAGCAAATAGTTGTGCCCACCTTGCCTTCACGTTGAGAATTCGTACTTAAAGCTTATCGTATGATGTGTGTGATAATAAGCTTATTCAGCCGAGCAGATAGTTGTCCCCACCTTACCTTCATGTTGCAAATTTGTACCCAGCTTACCGTATAAAAACCATTCCTGCTCCATTTCCTCACGCTCTGTTTTCTTGAGGAAATTGGATAGATTTAAAGAAGTTAGCTTAGTTGTAGTTATATGATCTGCAAAAAACCAGAAAATACTTAGCTGCAATGTTCTAGGTTTTCTTAACCTTGTGCCTCTACCAACTGAGAACAAAAAGATAGGATTTAGTTTACTTTTCTTTTCCATGCATTCCAACACAACGAGGGAGCTTCCCCTCCTAATTTGAAGAGCACTCATTACGCAGTGTGCATAGCTGTTCGTACAAACTTACACTCCAAAGGTGTTAGCTCTTACGCCAACAGGGGTTAGAATTTAAAATTCCAAAATGAACCACTAGTCCAAGACCCAAGGCTATAAGAGTCTTTGAAGGTTCTGACACCACATGGTAAATGCCAATAGATAAAAATACGTATATAAATATAGACAAAAAATTACATTGGTAGGAAAGAACATAAAAAATATGAGATGAGTGTGTAGATAGGAAGAGTGAGTGGATATTTATTGTACTAGATTGGAAGAGTGAGAGAGAGTATTTATTGTACAAGTGTGCAAAGGATATGCAGATAGAGAGGTTACCCTATACAGTGGCAATCAACAACTTGTGATTACTAATTGGGTTCATTACAATAATTTTAAAATACATATTTTCTCATTTGAGTCTCTAGTATGGGCTATTCTGTAATTGCAATCGAGAAATAAATTGGTTGTGGTTGCTAGATATAAATTTCTTGTATGATGGGAAATTGCATTTTTTGGTTAGGATGTGTAAATCTATGATCTCATTTTCCTTTGGACTATGTAAATACTTTATTTTTTAGCACAAAGTACTTATTTTTTAAGTAAATACATTTATTAATGCAATTTCTGCCCCATTGCCTGTAGGCCAGTCCTTTAAGAAGGATGTTGTGTGTTCACAGTTTCTTTCATTGAGAAAGTCAAATTTTAATATTTATACAAATGCTTATTTCTATGTTTTTCTACATTAAAAAAAATGGTGACAATTTCTTCTATATGATAGAATACAATGATAAGATCAGGTGTAATTCATTTTTACTGAATCTTTGTGTTTTTCCTATAACCAGATGGAGGACTATGAAACAAGAAAGAGTAGTGGGGTTCCCCTTCGATCATTAAAAATACTTTGGCGATTAATAATTCTTCCTTGGAGGATTTTGTTTGCTTTTGTTCCCCCTTGTGACATTGCTCATGGATGGTTGGCTTTCATTGTTTCCCTGTGTTTTATAACTGGGATTTCATATGTTCTTACTAAACTTACGGATCTGATAAGCTGTGTAACAGGTTCCTTTTCTGTTCTTCCTATATGGTTTATCATTTGGATATCATCTAAATTTTTTAGTAAAATCTTTAATTTACTATGCATTAGGAGTAGTTTATCTATTCTTGATAGCATGATTTATATACAAATTACATATTTTCTGCACTGTTTAATACCTGCAGGAATAAACCCATATGTCATAGCTTTCACAGCTCTTGCAAGTGGAACCTCATGGCCTGATCTGGTTGCAAGCAAGATAGCAGCAGAACGGCAAA
This sequence comes from Sequoiadendron giganteum, assembly GCA_007115665.2. Classification (NCBI taxonomy): domain Eukaryota; kingdom Viridiplantae; phylum Streptophyta; class Pinopsida; order Cupressales; family Cupressaceae; genus Sequoiadendron; species Sequoiadendron giganteum. Next base: position 257,847,930 of record CM021100.1, on the reverse strand, counting down.
CGACAGCAGATTCAGCCATTGCAAACATCACATGCAGGTTTGCTTTCTTGGGAATCTCATCTCAATAACAGGCAAATTTGTGTGACATCATCTCATTTTGTTTCCCAAGTTTTCTGTTATGTCAGCATGTACTTCTATGATCTTTACGTGAGCATACACTTATTTCGTAACATTTCTCCAAATCTGGTTGAAGTCCATTGACAGTTATTATGATAAGATGCTCTTCCTGATCACATACTTGAGGATAAGAGTTTACACTACATTAGCAAATATTAATAGTTTGCAATTATTTATGCTCAAAGAAATTATGCCAAAATTACAGACATCTACCCACACACCATTCTGCAAATAGTTTCGTTCTTGGAACTATGCAATCCACGATATTCTATATGTATGATTAATACACAAGTATTTCTTCCATCAGTATATTCTGCAAACTCATTGCACTCATCCTTCAAAATGATCAAAAGAAGCAAAATTAAATATGCTTGTCTTGGCAAGTAAATTAATTTTTCCAGGAACATCTATAAAATGCATGCAATTAGCTAGCTAGTCCTCTTTCCCCAAGGGTGATTGAGGATTAAAAAACCATGGTTGGCTTTCTTAAATGTGTCTTAACAGCTTGGCCCATTTATAAAAGTATAAAAATTCCATTTTGTAAGGGATGTTAAACATTAGTTCCACATATGAATTGCCTTATATAAGAAAGAAAGAAGTAAATTATTTGTGGGTGATGAAATAGGTCAGTGGGACTGAATGTGTATAGTTATCTGTAATGTCCCCTTTTTAGCATGGTCCTGTTTTGTGTTGGTTTAGCCTATTCTTGACCCTCGTAGGCTAACATGTTGTGATGAGCCCTATTGGCTCCCTCTGTAATCCCTGTAGTTTCAATTTTCTTTTGTGTTTTTCTTAGGTTTTTAGAGAATAAATTCTAGACAGAAGAGAAGGGGCGGCAGCATATTAAAGCACATAAATTCAAAATACAGAAATCTTTAGAGCAATAGATGTAATTGATATTCATTTGTAGTACATACAATGAGATTGCAAGCAAATTACATACCCGAATGACTCCAGAATAATTAAATAAGAAATTTAATAGCTTGGCAGGCAAGAATGCTAAAACTGAAAGAAATCACTGCCGGAGCTCAAGATCTGCTGTCTCCCACTCAGAAGCTGGAGAAATCATGTTGACCATTAAGGGCGCCAATGATGGAACACAAAATCAGCTTCAATGAAAAGCGTTTTTGCCTTGGAGTTCACACGCCTCAAGTAAGGAGGCACTCATCCCAAGGAGAAATCACAACCTTCTGATTCTATGGTACGGCCCTATCAAAAAGCTATGAATCTGATGAAGAATGGCGTCCCAAGTAGAGAAGCCCTTCCCTTATATCAAACACTAACATGCTGAAATAAATAACTCAGATGAAGCACAACAAACCTTCTATATGAAGCCCTCACAGATGCACTAATTCAATTGGTCTTTCACAGTCTCAAAAATGCTCAACATTGAAGAAGATCTCGCTCTCCAACAGTAGAAACTGCTGAAACCCTTGTCTAAAAGAATAGCAGAGGAAAAATCAGTGGCAAATTCAAATAATCAATCAATGAGTTTTATTTGCCAAAATTGCCTTATATCCCCAAAAGGCACGAATTCCAAGAAAGTACGGCTTTCCTCTTTTATAAAATACATTAAAATGTATTTAATGACTTTTCCAATAGTTTAGCAATTAAATAATTGCCTTTTTAAGTTGAGTGCACTTTATTCTTAAGTGATATAATTTTAAATCACTTTTTGACATATTTAAGTGATATAGACTTTATAAAGTCAATTTGACTTTATAATAAAGCGTTAATTTAAATAATTAGCTTAAACCACTTAAATATCCATAACTCCCTCAAAACTCCATATATCTTCGTGCCATCAGAAGCTGGCAAACACTGAACCATGGATGCCTGTACTGAACCAATACTGGAGTGAAGGAATGGGCAATGACAATACCCACTAAAACAGCCATTGACCCTCTAACCAGATCCTGTCAGCTTACAAGGGTCCAAGAGATAGGCTAACTCCACTGCTCTTGAGAACTGACTAGAGCGGGGACATCATAGTCCACCCTCCCCGAATTTGCTTGTTCGCAAGCAAACTCAAAGCTGGATGCTGTAAAATAATGTCACCCTCCCAAGTAGCATCCTCTGTTGGTAAATCTTTCCACTTCACCAGATATTCCCTGATAACCCGCCTCCGAAGATGACACTCTCTGGACTCCAGAATGGCCTTAGGTATCAAAATCAACTTCCCCTCATCATCCAAAGGTGGTAAATCTGTAGAAGGAATCACTAGTTGCCCTAACGCCTTCTTGAGGTGCGACACATGGAACACATTGTGAACTTTACTATTCACTGGTAGATCCAACTCATAAGCCACTTCACTGACAGGTCTGACAACCCTGAATGGTCCATAGTATCGTGGCTTGAGTTTCTCGGCACCCTTCTTACGAAGGGTGGACTGCCTATAAGGTTGTAGCATCAGATACACCAAATCATCAATCTCAAAAGATCGCTCCACTCGTCGTTGATCAGCATATTGTTTTTGTTGATTTTGAGCCTTCTGAATGTTCTCTTTGAGTGCTCTCATAATGTCTTGGTTCTCCTGTAATAGATCCCCAACACTAGGTACTCTGCTGTCACTCAGCAACAAATCTAGAAAATTCGGAGCATCATATCCATATAACGCTCAGTATGGTTTCATTTGAATACTCATGTGATGAGTGGTATTGTAACAATACTCATAAAGGTATAACCACTTCACCCATGCCTTCTGTTGTCCTGAACTGTAATTCCTCAAGTATCCCTCTGCCCATTTGTTGACTATCTTCGTCTGCCCATCTATCTGTGGGTGGTAGCTGGTACTCGAAGTGAGTTTTGTCCCGCAAAGTTTGAATAACTTCTGCTAGAAGTTACTCAAAAACCTGTTATCCCTGTCACTGACTATGCTCCGAGGCAATCCATGCAATCTGAATACCTCGAGGAAAAACAAGTCCGCCACCTATGTAGCTGTGTGAGTAGTAGTGATTGAGAAGAAATGAGCATACTTCGTCAATCGATCTCCTACTACAAAAATGTTGTCCTTCCCTTGAGCTTTCGGCAAGCCCGTAATGAAGTCCATCGACAAGCATTCCCACCTCCTCTCAGGAATAGGAAGCGGTTGTAGTAATCCTACAGGGTATGTATGTTCTTGCTTGTTCTGCTGACAAACAAGGCATTCCCTGACATATTGAAGAACAAAAGACTTGAGACCTTTCCAAGAGAATCTCTCTTGTACCTGCCTGTAGGTCTTAAAGTAACCGGGATGTCCTTCCATAGGTGAATCGTGAAATGATCTCAATAGTCTGCCCCTCATCTCAAAACCTGGGACTAGAAATATCCTCCCTTTGTAAATGATGAGATCATCTACAAGTGAGTATCTACCATCCTGTACTGTCCCATCCACTATGCTAGAAGCCCACGGGTTCTTAGCATACTCTACCACTATCATGTGTCTCCAGTCCTCAGCAATCTCTGTAATGAAACTCAAGTGTGGATGGTGAGATAATGCATCAACAACCACATTCTGTGTACCCTTGACATAGGAGATGTCAAAATCATAGGACTGAAGCTTACTGACCCATTTCTGTTGTCTTTCATTCAAATCTCGCTATCCAAGGAAATGTTTCAAACTATTGTGGTCGGTTTTAACACAGAATTTACTACCAACCAAATATTGTCTGAACTTGGCCATGGCATGCATGATAGCCAACATCTCCTTATCATAGATGTTGAAACTCCTCTAAGGACCTCTCAACTTCATGCTCTCGAAAGCTATAGGATGTCGATCCTGCATAATGACTGCACCAAGACCCTCACCACTAGCATCACAATGTAGCTCAAACGGCTTGGTGAAGTCTGGAATGCTAGTACTGGACATGTAGTCATGAGAAGTTTAAACTTCTCAAAGCACGCCTGTGCCAAAGGTGTCCACATAAAGGCTCCCTTCTTTGTCAAATCTGTTAGTGGCATAGCATGTCGCGAGAATCCACTATAATCCTACAAACCCTCTGAGCTGTGTCAATGTCTCAGGTGTAGGCCAATCAACTATAGCACGAACCTTTTTTGGATCCATACTAACTCCCTCTCTGCTGATGATGTGACCCAGATACAAAAGTTTTGCCAAGCCCAAAGCACACTTGGACTCCTTGGCATACAAGGACTCCCAGTCAAGTATACTCAATATTGCATCCAGGTGGGCTATGTGTTCATCCCAAGACCTGCTATAAACCAATATGTCGTCGAAGAACACTAACACAAATTTCCTCAAGTGAGGATGGAAAACCTTGTTCATTGTGGACTGAAAAGTGGCTGGAGCATTGGTTAACCGAATGGCATAACCAAGAAATCATAATGTCCACAGTGACACCTAAAAGCGGTTTTCTCAATACCTTCCTCTCGGACTCTAATTTGATGATACCCTGTCCTCAAATCAATCTTCGAGAAATAGCAAGCTCCATGTAGCTCATCTACCAACTCGTCAATCCGTTGTATGGGATACCTGTTTTTGATAGTCTTCAAGTTGAGCATCCTGTAATCGATACATATTTTAAGTGCACCATACTTTTTCTTCACCAAAACAACTAATGAAGCAAAGGGAGACTTACTCGGCTTGATGTGCCCCACAGCTAAAAGTTCCTTAATAGTCTTTTCAATTTCATCATTTAAATGTTTGGGGTGCCGGTAAGGAGTGATCATGATAGGTTTTGTGCCCTCATCCAACTCTATAATATGCTCAATACCTCTATCAGGAGGCCTACCAGGTGGTATAGCACTAAAAACTTTCGCATGCTTGAGTCGGAGTTCCTGGACATCTAGATGATAAGGAGATTCTTGTTGCTCCTGTTGTGAAGGCATTATCTTGCATTCAACTGCCCAATTCACCATGTCATGCCGAATCAATCTTTCCATTCTTCTGTTAGAAATTTCTTTTATATTGTTGTCCTTGATGGCTTTGAGAATATGATTTGTGCCATCAACTTTAAACTTCATCTCCATGTCTCGTAAATTAAGTGTGAACTCTCCTATTGCATGAAGCCACTTCATGCCAAGGACTACATTTGTACCTCCCATGTTCACAACATAGAAATCTGCCTTAAACTCAAAGTTGTTGAGTTTCATTGGCAGATCCGAAATCATCCTCTCACAATTGAGAGTGTACCCATCTGCAACCTTCACTCTAATGCCTTCAAACTACTGAGTTTGAATGCCTCTTTTCTCAACCAAATGTGAATCAATGAAATTATGGGTTGCACCTGTATCCAAAAGAGATATGAATCTTTAATCAGCTAGTAGCCCACGAAGTCTAAAAGAACCTTCTCGTTGCATACTGGACATATGAGCTTCTTGCAGCTCAACTACAACCTCCTTTTCTGCCTCATTTTCTGATTTTTCCTCATTTGTATCATAAATTGCAGCTTGTTGTTCTGAAAAATCAGTTACCTCTTCTTCCTCAAAGAACCACTCCATATGCCTATTTTGTCCTTTAGGCTTGAGGGGGCAATCATGGTTGAAGTCATATGGTCCTTTGCAATAAAAACAGAGCTTCCTCCTATGAAGATCGTTAATTGTTTCACGATCGAATGGTGCTGCAAATTTTTTCTTCTGATCAGCATTTTCAAACTTCTTTGGATCAGATTTAGTATCATTGTAGGAAGTGGACGGTTTTGAGCCAAATTGTTTATGAGGTATTGTAAGCTCCATACTGTAAGCCTTCCTCATGGCTTCCTGCAAGGTAGGTGGATCAAATGCCTTGATCCATCCTTTCATGGGTTCAAAAAGACCCTCAATAAACAATATGATCAGCCTTCTCTCAGATATGCCTGTCACCATAACCAAAAGTCTCTGGAACTCTCCAATGTAGGATTCCAAACTACCCAACTATTTTAACTGAGCTAAGTCTCTGAAGAATAGTTCGGGATCTCGTCTATCAAATCTCTCTACCAGTCTATCAGTAAACTCCTGGTATGAGGTAATCGGGTCATGATGAAGTGTCACCATGCCATCTATCCACCAGTCATGCGCCATGCCATCAAGATGAAGAGCTGCAAATCAAATGACATCTTCCTCTGGCATAGGATGTAATGTCAAGAATGTATCCAATTTACTCACCCAGGCACGTACTATAACTCTACCACTGCCATCATAGTTCGCTAAGGTAATCTTATTGGTAGCCTATCGTAGATCATTATGCTTGTGTCTAGGCCTCCTGTCATTCATGTTCCTGGTGTGTTCTCTCTTCTGACTCATAAAATGATCAAAGTTAAGGTGATCCTTAACTCGTGGAGGCATTGCATCCCATTCATCATGCATAGTCAGGATGTTCTCAGCAAAGTTCCCTTCACCACCTTCTTCCACCTCCTCTTCCTCCTCAGCATCATTCCTAACAAAAGTAGGGCGTGTGGGTCGCTCAAAAGTGCGTGTTGGAGCAATATTCTTGTAATGTTCTCCATGCATACTTCCTTCCTGATCTTGATCCTGATTCGGCCTTCTCAAAATTGTCAGGTTTTGCACATTGGTACTAAGTTGCTGGAGGATGTTTGCCACCTGTTCTTGGCTTGCCACCATTCCTCTTAGTACTTCTCTGGCTTCCCTGTCATTGTCATTAAGATGAGCATCATCACTCCTTTCAGCCATATTATCAAGATCAAAATCTTCTTCATGTTGGTATAATGGAATTGCTTGAAAAGGTTCAAAAGTATTTCTCTGAATTCCAGGGCCCCTGCATGTGTAGTGCCTGTCAAATCTATTCTGGTGTGGCCGCATAGAATTATTTCTGTTCCCACAAGCTGGCAGGATTAGAGAGCTTTGATACCACTATGATGAGCCCTACTGGCTCCCTCTGTAATCCCTGAAGTTTTAATTATCTTTTGTGTTTTTCTTTGTTTTTTAGAGAATGAATTCTAGACAAAAGAGAAGGGGTGGCAGCATATTAAAGCACATAAATTCGAAATACAAAAATCTTTAGAGCAATAGATGTAATCGATATTCATTTGCAGTACATACAATGAGATTGCAAGCAAATTACATACCCGAATGACTCCAGAATAATTAAATAAGAAATTTAATAGCTTGGCAGGCAAGAATGCTGAAACTGAAAGAAATCACTGTCGGAACTCAAGATCTGTTGTCTCCCACTCAGAAGCTGGAGAAATGATGCTGACCATGAAGGGCGCCAATGATGGAACACATAATCGGCCTCAATGAAAGGCATTTTTGCCTTGGAGTTCACACGCCTCAAGTAAGGAGGCACGCATCCCAATGAGAAATCACAACCTTCTGATGCTATGGTACGACCCTGTCAAAAAGCTATGAATCTGATGAAGAATGGCATCCCAAGTAGATAAGCCCTTCCCTTATTGCAAACACTAACATGCTGAAATAAATAACTCAAATGAAGCACAACAAAACTACTGTATGAAGCCCTCACAGATGCACTAATTCGATTGGTCTTTCATAGTCTCAAAAATGCTCAACATTGAAGAAGATCTCGCTCTCCAATGGAAAAAACGATTGAAACCCTTGTGTCAATTTATAGAATTTATAAAGTCAATTTGACTTTATAATAAAGCGTTAAGTTAAATAATTAACTTAAACCACTTAAATATCCATAACTCCCTCAAAACTTCATATATCTCCGTGTCGTCAGAAGCTGGCGAACATTGAACCATGGATGCATGTACTGAACCAATACTGGAGTGAAGGAATGGGCAACGACAGTACCCACTAAAACGGCCACTAACCCTCTAACCAGATCCTGTCAGCCTACAAGGGTCCAAGAGATAGGCTAATTCCACTGCTCCTGAGAACTGACTAGAGCGGGGACATCACACATGTTCAAATAGGGGGTTTCAGAGGCAGTTCATGGAGGTTACTATCTGTTTCATCTTTTCAGTTTAGTATTGAGTTCATTGCAAGGCCTTGCAGATTAGTGTTTGCTAGCTTCTGGCGGCATGTCAAAATACTGAGTATTGAAGGAGATATTAATATTTTAGTGATTAAGTTATTTAATTAACTTAAAGAAATATTATAAAGTTATAATTTGACTTTATAACAATTAAAGCCACTTAAATATTAATAAAGTGAGATTAAAACATTTAAATCAAAAAGGTATGCCCAAGTTGATAAAACATTTTAAAATATTGTAAAGCAACTTAAATACATTTAAAATGTATTTAAAAGATAAAAGTCGTGCCTTTTTGGAAAATCGTGCCTTTTGAGGTATATATGAAGCAAAGATAAGTCAACCTCTTTTTTATCATTGATCATTTGACATTGCCTTTTGGCTTCTTGAGATTTGTCGTTGAGACAAGGGTGTCAAAGTTTTCACCCATTGGAGAACGAGAATTCTTTAGTGATCTAGGATCTTGAGGCTGTGGAAGATCAGCTGAATCATTGCATCTGTGAGGGCTTCATTGTGGAGTCCATTTGTGCTTCATCAGAGATTTCTTTATTTAGTTATTTACAGTTTTCCAATAAGGAAGGGTTGCACTTGGTTGAGGCGCCTTCTTTCAACACTTCAAGACATCAGGGAGGCAGGCCGTACATTTCCTTGGCTAGCCATACTTCTTTTTGTTTGGCACGTGTGGATCCTTGGCAGAGGCGTGTGAGCTAAAGGCTGAAACGCCTTTCCTTCTAACCTTTTGTTGGCTTCATCATGGACGCCTAGCACTATCAGGGCCTTTGACGTAGTTTCCAACTTGGAGAGATCTCATTCTAGACTTGGACGCTTTGGTTTGTCAGTTTCTCTGTCTTGCCTAGAATGTTCCAGAAATTATTTATTTAATTAAGCTGAGGACCTTCAGGTATGTTTATTGTATTAGATTTACTTGTAGCAGTTGCCAAAAAAAAAATATAATTGTAGTTACTCCTTACTTGTCTATTCAGTTTTATCTTCATTTCTTGCCTGACGCACTTCTATATTATTTGCATAAAATTCATCAAAACAATTGAAAACAAAAAACAAGACAGTTTTAGCATCAAAGGTTGAGTTAGAACCAGCAGGGTTCTTCACAGTGGTATCTGAGCTTTAATCCTACCATCTTGAAGGGTTAGTTCATATGTGGCCTCATTAGGTTAGACCTCACATGTATTACTTAGGTAGGAGACATGGATTACAGAGAAATCCGTTTGAGGAGACACCATTAGAAATCATGGGAGACGGGGACGATGGTGAGCTACCCAGAAACCATCGTAATGATGAGGACAAAGAATCCAGAGTCAATCTGAGGGGTCTTGTAGTTGGGCAGGAACAAGTAGAAAATGTGTTATAGTAGCTTAGTCTAGTCGTTCAGCATTTGACCATTCCTAGGAGACCGAATTAGGATCAAGAGGGGAATGGTAGTGTGGTTGAACTCTTGCGAATCAGATTAGAACCCACATGCACCTATGATAGGACTACATGCCCAACATTTTTGATAAATGAACCTGAAGAGGGGAATGTGGATGAAGAGGAAGGTGACGTGGCCTTTGTAGATAGTGATGACACTGCATGATGAGTGGGAAGCATTACCACAAAGGGTTAAGGATCATCTTAACTTTGACAAGTTCATGAGTCGGAAAAGAGAGCACAATAGGAACAAGACTGACAAGAGACCCTGGAATATAAATAATGATCTTAGACATGCAACCGACAAGCTCACACTCTCCACAATTGATGGTAGTGGTAAAGTTACAGCCAAAGCTTGGGTTAGCAAGTTCAATACTTTCTAGACCCTACGTCCTATGGAAAAAGAGGATGCCATTAAGTTTGCGACACTTCATTTATATGGGGTTGCCCATGATTGGTGGCATCATGAGATGGTTACCTTGCAGCATGACCTCATAATTTCATATCAGGAGTTTACTGATAGATTAGTTGAGCGTTTTGACAAAAGAGATCCAAAGTTGTACTTCAGAGATCTTGCTCAGCTTAGACAGATGGGCAATTTGGATTCTTACTTTAGCGAGTTTCAAAGGCTCGTTGTGATGGTCCCTAATCTGATAGAGAAATGGTTGGTTGTGTTGTTCACTGAGGGTCTTCAGGAGCCTTTGATAGGTTGGCTCAAGGCTTTCAATCCGCATTTCTTGCATGGAGCCATTAAGAAGGCAAGGAGTATGGAGTTAGTAGCTCCAATGAAACAATCTCAGCCTCAGTCTAGTACCCTGCCTTTTGAGGAGAGTCATCCGCCAGTTGCTAACCAAAAAAGGAAGACAGTGGCGATACTTGATGATGCAACTAGGGATGAGCTGCGAAAGAAACAACTATGTTATTGGTGTAGAGAGCCTTACATCCCGAGTCATGATTGTTCTTTGAGGCCAAAGGGCAAGGCGAACCATTTGATGTGGAGGTACTACGAGGATGTTGACAATGATAGTGCAGACCAGCAGGTTGTTTCTGATGATCATGAGGTTGGAAATACCTCTATGGAGTTGGATATTGATCGCAGTGTTTGGGATCCTTCCAGTGCATCGGGATCTCAGAAAGAGCTCACTAAGGATTTTTTTAGGTGTATACATAGTGATGAGTGCCTACAACTTTACATTTGATTCTCATGTACATGATTTATTTCAGAGGCACAATTCAGTGGCGCATGTGCTAGACAGTTTGTATGATAGCTTGCTTTGCGTAGAGGTTGGAAGCAAATGTGGATAGTCTTTCGAGTTGCTTCCTTCTGAGGCTCATACTCCCGCGACACCTGATGGTGAGATTGAGTTGATTCAGCAGGTTAAGTCAGTTGTTTTAGTGTAGGTGTTATAGGAGCTCTTTGGTCGTATACGGATCTTCATTTGGGACCCATGTGGTGTGATCTTTCGGAGGATTTTCTCTTGACAATTGAGATTGTGAATCGTAATGTCCCCTTTTTAGCATGGTCTTGTTTTGTGTTCGTTTAACCTATTCCTAACCCTCGTAGGCTAACATGTTTGGATAGGGGGTTTCTGAAATATACTCTCTCAATTTTTTGATTTTTAAACCAAACATTTACAATGTAACCAAGCACTCATTAAAGTTAGCATAACCCAAAACGTGCATGAAAGAACTCTAACCAAAAATACACCCTAAAACCACTTAAGGAGGAGGAGCGGGCATATGGTCAGAGGATCCCTAGGATCTACTGAATCAAGATTACAAGGTTATACTGAAAGAGAGAGATTAAACTCAACACCAAGAATGTGCACTCAAGATCCTTTGACAAGCGAGGTGCTAACATATGGTGGAGTACTAATGCTAAAATTGAAATGAACAAAGGCAAATAACCAACCATAAAGAAATTTCCACGCTACCACCAAACAGTGGGGGGAAAAGATTACAATATTAATACTTCTTTTGTTGTGGCAGGCATCCACTCAATAGTGGAAATTCACCACTTGAAAGTGGGTATGAAAAGAGATACAAATGTTTATTCTCTACATTGGCGGTAAACCAGCCAAGGGTTAAAGTGTTTGCATTAGGAAATCACAAGTAAATGCAGTAAGAATAGTGATTGGATTAGTACTACTAAATCTCAGCCTTACAATAAAATAAATATGTATTTCTATGTGTTACAATGATATAATCAATGCAAACTACTAAAGAATGTTTATTACAATATATAATCTTCTCAATCACCAAGATATAAGCCAAAAATTAGAACTGAAGCAAATCTGATATGACGAACAACAAACTAAAATTTTGAACCAACAATCAATGATAATACCAAAATTCTCATAACACCTTTAAAAATACCTCCAAATGTGTTTGAAATGAATTCCAAATGCATACTAGGAGGATGGCACCCAAAATCATTTACTGAAACCGCATCAATGGGTCACCAATATTCAAGCACGAACTTCAAGACACCTCCAGCAATGGTACGGCCTTCTAGGGAGGTCGACCTTGCATTAAATATTCAAATCTGCAAAATAAAATCTGTAACTTTGCCAAGAGGGTCGCCCATAGCCTAGGAATAAATTGCTTCAATGCCCAGAAGCAAATTAAATTCATACAAAAAGCTATATATAAAAATCTCCTTCAGCGAAACAATCACTAGCAACTTGAAAACTGGAAATATCTCACCAAAACTCCACATGCTCAATATGTACTTCTTAATGTCCCCTCTTTAAAACCACATGAAGTTATCACTCCTAGGCATGGGGGTACAACTTAAAAACATGAAATTGACTAAGTATAACACTTAGTCCAAGGAGATAACCAAAACCAATGCCAATACTGAAACTGAAGGATTACCACAAATAGCACGATGACTTTGTTGACGTGCTTTTTATGACGACATCAACACAGAATAAAAATGCCCAACGGTCATTCTATTCTCTCTTGATCAAAGTATTCCGCATGCTAAGATTGCGTGAAAGTTCATGCGTTCAACTCCAAGGTTCCTTTAATGTGAATATGATGGGTATTCAAAGGGACTTACGTAGTTGTTCGATTTTGTGAAGCAATTAAGACATGAATGATTTGACAATGTTGCTCGGACTCCTAAAGTAACCGAGAAATACTGAATTTAAAGGGATAGGGATAGGGATGCTACCATCTACTCCTAAAGGGTGGAGGACGAGGATCGACTCAAACAATCTTCAAACCAGACTTTGCTTCGTCTCCCTTTGGACAACTCTGACAAAGTTGGTGCAATCTTCAAAGGATGAGTAAGATGTTCAAATTGTGATTCAACATGTGCACTCCGTCACAATGATGCAAATGAACACACGAATCACAACCGAAGTTAGGTACTGATATTTCAGTTGACCACAGAAGGCGAACTTACCATCAGCAAGCCCACTAGTGGTATGGATGAAAGAAGATATGCTCAAGCCACGCCACACTCCACAATTAACAACTACTTGCATAAAATAGAGTCTACTCTACTCTATCAATTTGAATTGGAAGGACGAAAAGGCCTTGCTAGCTATTCACAACAAAAGATAGAACCACCATGCAATGATAAACCTTTGTATTATGAGAGTTTTCCACAACAACGTCTTACAAAACTTTCAAAGGGAAAGTTTTCCTTCCTTTTCAAACTAAGCTATCTTCTAAGCTAATTCTCTATCTATTCTAATTTCTATCCTCTCTACTCTCAATCTGGTATCTACTTAGTTACAAATGAGGGGGGATGCCCGTTTTATAGTTGGCCCAGTCCAACGGACGACATAGATTGAATTACAATAGAGGGTTCAGATTGAGCCACATATGCCCTAATTAGGGTTTTTGCCCTAAAAACCGCCATAGAGAAGAGTGGGGCAATGAATGCACAGAATATTCTCCACTCCTCTGCAGGAACCACTACGAGCAATTAATGCCCATTATCTTCTTCTAGAAGATTCTCGTCCGGAAACGCATTCCCACTGCTCTACCTGCCAATTCTGTTGCACTAGGAGGAGGGTAAAAGAGTTTATAAGATTGTCTCCAGAGTTCGTTCGCTCAGTCATTCGCATTCATCCCTCCTGTCGTTTCAATTCCTGGATGCATTTGTAGCTTTCACATTTCTTCATCTCAATTCCTTGGGCGTATTTAGCCCTTTTTGCACCACGTTCTTAGTGCCTTAGCCAAATCCTCACCACCATTTCTCTTTTTTCAGAGTTGTAACGTTATCCAGCTTCGTCACCTCAAGCCCTCATGCCTTGGCCTCGACGTTCATCCTGCAAAACAAAAGAAGAACATCAGAACGTTTATAAGATAAAATCTCTTCACTTACCTAGTTTTCACGTTCTGATTGATTGATCCATGGATCTGATAGAATTCATCACTTCCAGCAAATTTTCATAACTTCTTAGCAACTGGGTGCACGATGTTCTTTTCATGAGGTCCTTTTCAAGGGCGCATCCACCACCTTGTGCTTGGAGTTTGTGCCTTAGAAAACATTTCATCTTGAGGATGCATTTGAACGCTTGATGTTCGAGCTTCAGTTCATTTTCAAATTCCTCCATGTCTTAGACAAATTTCTTCCCGGTGAGTGTATTTGACCCCCTGTTGCTTTATTTTCCCATAGACAATTTTACCTGCTTTATGAATTTCATCCACAGTAATCCAGGCGCTTACTTTGACATCACAAGCCAAAGCATTTTTTTTGTAGAAACTTTTCTCGTATTTGCCTTAGAGATCTTATTTTTTATTTCACCTAGGAAATCCATTAAACGGGTGCTAGGCAAAAATATCTATCGAAAAAGCTTGAGCGAGGTGAGGGACAATTCTAAATCATCTCCCAATGGAAAATGTTCAATACCCAGAAGAAATTTCCCCTCAAAAATCATCGTTTCCATGTGTATCCAGACTAATTTTGGATGTTCTTCCAGGCCTGCAATCTCCATTTTTCCTACCTTGGCATTTTCCTTGACTTGCTGAAGAAAATTCCTCTTGTTCACGAGCGTATATTACCTTGCACTTGGAAATTTTTTTAAATGTTCCCTCTTCCAGGCGTATTTCCCACTTTATCTTTGAAAATGCCCTAGGAAAAATTTAAATTTTATTAACTTACCCATGAGGGGCGCATTTTCGTGTATCCACTTCCATTTTTCCTTACTTAGAATTTCTTAACACCCAAGCATCTTCACGCCTTAGAATTTTGCCTTACACTTAGCAAGTTTTCTCAAGTCCCAACTTCCTTGGAGCACATTTGAAGTCTTCTACTTCCATTTTCTAACTTAGAAATTCCTTCAGCATTTCCTTCTCTCTAGGCGTATTACCTTCAGTGGCATTTTATTCTAATGCCATGGACAAATTCCTAAGTCTTTCACCTCCTCCTACCTTGGGCGCATATGACCCCTTGAACTCTCATTTCCCTCATACTTCCTTAGAGGGCGCATTTAGAGGTTTGTGCTTTTATTTTCCAGCCTTAGAAATTTTGAAGTCACTTATCTTTGACTTGGGGGCACATTTTCACCAGGTAGCTTTCATTTTTGAGGACTTAGAATTATTTCTCACCTCACTCTTGGCTTGGGCGCATATGGAGGGGTGTGCTTTGATTTTACATGACTTAGTAGAATTCCTCATGTCTTCTACCACCTTGGGCGCAAATGGAGGGTGCTACTTCCATTTCTCTTTATTTAGAAATGTCTTTACCTCATTAACCTTGGCTGGGCGCATTTCAGCCTTCTACCTTCTACTTCCAATGCCTTAGAAGCTTTTACAAGTCCTCATATTCACTTCCTTTGCTGGGCGCACATAGAAGGGTGCTGCAATTTTCATGACTCGGATAATTTCTATGTCGCTTCCTCCTCTAGGCTTGGTGCATTTTGATGTACAAGCTTTCACTTTTGCCTTAGAAACTTTTTCTGAGTCATTATCTCCTTGGGCGCATTTAAGGTAGGGAGAGGAACTTTTCATGCTTAGCAATTTTTTTTATCAACATCCTCTCAACCTTGGGCGCATTTCAGCCCATGATTTTCTATTTTGCTCATGCCTTAGAAAATTCCTTGAACACCTCCTTGCATGATGGGTGCATTTTGAAGGGTGAGCTTTTGTTTTCAACACTTAGAAGATTTTCCATTCCATCACCTCAACCTTGGGCGCATTTCACATGTGCTACTTCCAATTTTCCTTAGAAACTGTTGAGGTGGCCTCATTCCTCCTTGGGCGCCTTTTGCCTGTCAGACTTCCATTTAAAGTGGGCGCATTTTAGAAGGGTAGCTTTCATGTAAGGGTGCATTTTAGAAGGGTAGCTTTCATGTAAGGGCGCATTTCAAACCTCATGCTTTCATTTCATACTTAGCTGCATTTTGAAGGTGACCCCTTGAAGTTTCCACGCCCTAGGAATTTTCATAGTCTCCCTCTTGAAGGTGGGTGCATTTTGACCCTTGTGCTTTTGTTTTACTAGGTGGGCGCATATTGGGTATCAAGGTCTTGTTTCATGCCTTAGAAATTTTCCTAGCACCCCTTTTCTATTTTTAGCAGGTTGTGCTATTTTTAGCAAGTTCTTTGATTTTCGACTTCCATAGCTCCATTTTGCCTGAAAATTTCACCATGCGATCTTCTTTGCCTTGTGAACCTGTTTTGCCAATTCTCTGTCCTGACCTACTATTTATAGCCACCTGCTATTTATAGTAAGTTCTTGACTTTCTAACTTCAGTAGCTCCGTTTGACCTGAAACTTGCAACGCCTGATCCTGATAACTTGAGTGTCATGCTCATGCCAACCTCGGGTGCAAACCTGCTATTTATAGCCGTGTCCTGACTTACTAAAAATAGTAAGTTTTCTGATTCTGCTCAAATTTTGCCAGCATGTACCTTGAAGTATGCTGATGTCAATGAGGTACTTCATTTTGACTATTTCTGGATTTCATCCCCTATAAAAGTGGAAACCCTAATTTGACTTGCATGTATCCTGAACGGTCTCCATTTGACTTTGTTTCTTCTACATGTCGCTCTGCCTGCTGAACTGGAGTGGTGGCTGGGGTGAAACTACTATTTATAGAAACTTCCTGAAAAGTGATCAATTCACTGCCGGATGATTTCGCATGTCATATTGCTCATGGGATCTCAAGAAACCCAGAAAAACCCAAAAAAATGGTCTACATGCGGGTACTGGCTAAAAATAGTAAGTCCTCAAAACTTGATCTTCCCTGCTTGCATGTCACACTGTTGCGAAGCTCTTGAAAAACCTAGAAGGAATATCCGGACATGCGTTAGAGAACTCTGCATGCAATCCCTAAAAATAGCCTCTGAAGGCTGAATTGTTAAAAGTCATCATCTTGGTTTGCATGTTATACCGTTGCGAAGGTTTCGAGAAACCCAGAAGTAATCTTCGGACGTGCAATGAAAAATCATATGTTTGACCTCTGAAAATGGCTCCCGAAGCCTGAACTGCTAAAAATAGCAAGTTGTCTGATCTGGCTCAAAATTTGCGTGCAAGCAACTTGATGTGTTTTGAATGTGTTGAAGCTGACAGGATTCCAAAATCCCGCCGAAACAGTCCCTGATTGAGTACTTACTATAAATAGTAAGTTGTTAGAATTCGATAAAAATTCAGTGGGAGCTTGCTGGAAGCCTTCTGAAAGCAATGTTAAGCTTAGCTGTTAATTTATCAACTTTATTTAATCTTAATTCAGTCTGAAGAACAAAACCCTAATTTCACAGACTTAGCTCAAAATTTCCATCAAATCAAAACGATGGGACATCCTCGGAAGAACAGAAAGATCAGAGAGAGAGAGAGAGAGAGACAAAACAAAAGCTAAAAGACCAGAATGGAGCAAAAATTTAGGGGGGTCCCCATTTGAATGGGGCGATGTGTGAAAAGGTCACAACAGACCTTAATTGAACTGCAGATGATGATGCTGCCAAGATTAGACTTACTAAAAATAGTTGGTGCCAAAAATAGTAAGTTCACTTCAACTCAACAAAAAGCCAAACTGATCGGTCACACTGAACTGCAAAAGCTTGAGTTGCTGCTAGAGTGATACTGTCATTAATATACTTACCAAAAATAGCATAGTGCTATAAATTGTAAGTTTTCCAAAACCCCATCTGTATGCCAATTGAGCAGTATCATGACTTACTATAAATAGTAAGTGTTTTCCAAATATCTTTCAAGCACAAACCGAGCAACCATCATGACTTACTCTAAATAGTAAGTGCTCGGAAAGGATGTTAGATTCAGATGCAAGTTACCTCATCTTGAAGCTCTTCAAAAATCCAGAAAGCTCCACTAGACATGTGTCAGAAAAACACACATGCAAGCCCTCAAAACTGCATCTGAAACCTCCTATAAAATAGGAAACCCTAATTTACCTTTCTGCTTAGCCTACGAGTTTCCAGAAACAGGCTAAATCCAATTGTAGAGCGTAGGGCTAAATCGGGGACATTACAGTCCGCCCTTCCAAAATTGCTTGTCCTCAAGCAATGCCACCACACTCCAAGAGAATCCATACTATGCCAAGTAGGATCCCGGGGTCCCAAATCCATCTCTGGGAGGACCCACCCTACTGATGTTGCATCACTCTGATCACACAAGAATAACCAACACTCCAAATTTGCACTAACCCTCCTTGTAACCCCAAAGAGTCACCATATCTGAGACCCAAACTGATAGACCTGGAAGAACTGACGTAAAAAAAAACTTGCAGCATCTCATGTCCCAAAAACTCTAAGGAGTCAAAAACAACAAGACCACAATCTAACACATTCCTGAGCAATAAGGCAATTAATTTTCTCAATTCAAAATCATGCTCCATATCATAACTCCTCATAGCACCAAGTAGAGCCACGGCAACATATGTGACTCTTCCAACATTTCTTGTAAAGGAAATAGCAACTCCTTGCAAGAGATCCCCCAGCACATCCTCAAAATTCTATGAAGATGTATAATGCCTTTTTTGAAAAAAACTGATATAACTGAGATGACTCAATGAAAAACTTACAAATTGCACCCCATGAATCTCCAATTGGTGGACCAAATCAGTTTCTAACTTACTGCCCCAAACACTAGTATAGGAGAAAACACAGAGAAAGCCAATGTTGAACATTAGAGAACATCCCATACATGAATTATGGTTGTACTGTAACAATCCTTTCCTCATTCGCCATTTGAGGCTCAAAATCAGTCCTAGTAGTAGATTGGAAGGTCAGAAAATGGAAACACCAACCAACAAACAAGTCTGATTTAGACAATTTGAAATCTGATTTATGAAAAATCAGCATCCCCAACAATAAGAAGCAGCTGCAACAAAAGAACCTCTCATTAAAATTGGCATAGTTGTTCATGAACAAGGCTGGTGGCATCTCCAATAAAGGTCTCAATGCCACCACAAACCATCTTCCAATCATATTTCCATCCCAAAACACCAATTTATGATTAGAAATAAAAATCCAATAACAGGAAAAGAAGGTAGCAACAAACATAGAATTGAAATTTTTACACTTATCTTTCCAACCAACATTCTTTTTATGCTTACCATTCTTCATTAAAAAATACTTGAGATCCCAAATACTAACTTTCACTTGGAGACAAGTCCCAACACAAGAGTTGATGATCGCAACAACATTTTGAAAACAATATGTTGGTTTATCCCTTTTAGAATATTCAATATTATCTTTTTGCCAAGTAATGCCAGGATCCCATACTATCAACAATGAAGTACCATTTCTCAGATGGAGAACTGTTCTCACATGAATCCTCTGATTCTCTCGTTCCATCTGGATAAACACTTCTTGAAACTCCAAGAAGTATTCAACAAACTTATGTTCGTTGAAGAAATTGAACCCAAAATCTTATGTCATATATTGCCGAAAAGATTCCATTAACCCTTCATCAAATACAATTCTGAAATCTATCACTCTAAGAGAAGATGGTGATGAACTAAAATCTGATAAGAGTCTCACAAGCAACCTCATCAAAAAATAAATAAAACTTTCATCATCAACTCTTTGTTGATGAACAATAAGAATGTTCTCATTTCTTTGTGTTCCAAGAGTTACCAATTCTTGCCGAGTGGGTGCACTAGGAGCAGCAGAAGATTCAACTTCATGCAACTCTCGTATCAACTCTCCAACGTTGGAAGAAAAACTCAAATTTCCTCCTTCAGTAATCTCTGAAGTGAATCCTTCATCAATATTAAAAATAAGATTTACATAAACCTTATTAGCACCTTCTTCATACAACAAATTGTCAAAAGCCTGAAAAACTTGTTGATGAGAATTTGAATACTTCGGTTTCTCAGGACAACATTCTAAATCATATGTTTCTTGTATGAGATCAAGCTCATCAAGAATTACCTGAAGCTCCTTAGCTCTTCTTTTGTTTTCTTGCTCCCATGAATAATGTACAGCAGAAATCTGATTCTCTGCTTCAATTAGGGTCTCATGCACTTCTTGCAACTTGGCTTTGGTGAGCTCGTTACACTCCAATCCCTTGTTGGCAATTTCAGCCACTTTGTTTTTAACACAAATGATGTGCAAAAGACTTGATTTGATTTCCTCCAAGGCAAACTTAATGAACTTCATATCAGCAATGGAAATGCAACATACATCTTTTCCTCTAGGCACAACATAAATCAAATTTTCAACATGCTGATGCAATTCATCAAGCTGTAACGAAACTTGAATTCTATTTTCAGCAATTTGTGAGCTTGAACTGCAATCTTCATATGCTGGCTGAAATGTTGTAGGACAACTTTGATGGACAAAGATTTCAAAAATCATTTGAACTACACTTCCCAACTTGTCTTGCATGTGATGGACACTCTTCATCATTCCATCCATAGTGCCTTCCACTTCCTTAGCTTTTTGCCTTAGCTTGTTTTCAGGTGAAGAGAAATTTGCCTTATGACTACTAGAAACATCTCTTTCCACATTATTTTCTACACATGATTCAAGGGAGTCGGTCAAATCAACTTTGTAGTGGGAAGAGACTTCAACTTCCTCTTTCTCTTGACTTTCAAACCAACATTCTCCCAAATTGTGAAAGGGCAATTCGTTGGTTGAACACTTATCTTCTACCAACCAAATTTCTCCTTCATTTGGATCTGCACTTATGATTTCATCATGCAACTCCATGTCAACTCTTGTTTCTAGAAGTTTTTCTCTGTAAGGAAACTCAGGTGCGGAAACAGCTTCCTACACTAATCTCTTAAGGAAAGTATGGTGCAAATTCGTTTTAAACCCTTACAATTTCAGATTCGTTAATCTACTTAACAAAGATATTGCAGCAATATACCATACATACATAAAATGAAGAATGACACAATGATTTACCCTCGGGAAAACCTTTCGGTAAAAAACCCCAGCACTCCAAAACCTGCACAATGTATTATCTTCAACACAACGGTTACAACACACTTGCAATGCAAGTTCTTTCAGGAGATTTCCAACTCTTGAAGACAAAATGCGGCAGCATGAAAAAACGCTCCAACAATACACTCACATCACAAATCTTCGCAACCCTAAAAAACGCTTATATCATGCGCTTCCCTTTTAGGGCAACTTCCGAAGATAACTGTATTAGGGTTTTACCATTCTCCGAGAAAATAGGAACTCGTATTATCGTGGAAGAGTGTACAGTACTCAACTTTATCAATTGCCACATGTCTTCACCTGTCATTGAATCTTCCAGACATAGCTCTTACGTGTCATAGGAATCCGTCATAACCGTTTCAGCCATGATCTCCTTACACACAATTCAAGATGCCGACACATTAAGTGGAGTGACACATCAACATGCAAACTAGACATGTACACTCACACTTAATTACATTATTTGCAAGAAATACATTTTACAAAACAAATAATAAGAATAGGAATTATCCAAGGTTGAGACACCTTATTCCTAACATTCTCTTGGATTTTCAACTTGAGGCTCCTTAACACCCGTTGACTCATTGTTCTCCACTGCAGGATAAATGGAAACTCCTTGAACATTTGGTATGAATTTGAAGGGATTCCAACTTTCATCCTCCTCTTCAGCTTCGAAAATCTCCTCTTTGTCCTCAACAGTCTTCTTCAAAAATGGCTTCAATTTTTCTTTTTGTTGACTGAAAAATTCTTTGACTAACAAATCAGCAATTGGAGAAATCTGCTCTTCTCGTTCAAAGACATTCTTGAGAAGAGATTGAACACTTCCAGGAAGAGTACCAGCTTCTTTGATGGTGTCAATTAGAACATGTTTAACAACTGTGTAAATGTTAATCAAATCTTTGTCAAAATGAATCCTAAGAAGGACCTATGGAAATTCTAAGTCTGAAATTCTATGTAAGAATTCTAAGTCAGATTTTATTTTCTGTATTTTGAATGTGCTGATTGCAGAACATTTATTAATTTCGATGTCTACAATGAATGATTGTCATCATGCTTTGTATTGGAAGGAGGAGACACACCTCCAAGAAGATACGCGCCTCCAAGGAGAGACACGCCCTATGTGGAGACATGTCCTCTCATGGGATGTGTCCCTTGAAGGGTGTGGGTCTCTCTTAACCAACCAATACTAATCGGTGGTCGACATAAACACAAAAGGATTTAACACCCTGCGATTTATATAATGCAAAGTTTGAACATTATTTATATTTCGAATTTTATTCATGCTCATAAATTTGAATTTCTTATTTTTAGTATTATTTATTTGATAAGTAATTTCGATCACATATAAATGATGATGTTGCAGAAATGCAATCATCATTTATATCTAACCGAAGCTACCTTTCATCAACACTCCCTCTTAGCTAGGGAAGATAACTCTAAAATAAGTAGAGATATCATCTTCACACATGATATCGAAGATATGATATGATTTCTCAATATTGTCAAGTCACATGACATTCTTCATAATCACATCTTCATTATGGTATGTGCACTGAAATCAAGTCACATGATGTCTACCATAATAATTCATGGCATATCCACGGATATATAATTATCCACCATGATTATCTCTTAAGGATCACAATGATCTTCAAATGACATCAAGTCCCATGATGTCCATCAAAGTGTCCAAGAGATACTATCATGGCATGTCCACGGATATCAAGTCACATGATATCTATCATTATAGTTCAACTCATCATTGTAGAGTTGTCACTTTACAATGTCACATACAAACTTGTTCATTATTAGAAAGATTGTCACCTTTCAATAATGTACACAGGGGGAGCGGGTCCATAAGGTCATGGAGTCACACACATGACAAAAGAGTTTACACATTAAACATCTTAAATATATTAGTACAACTTCTAAACAATTTTAAATTTCAACATAATATCAAATTACATTTCAACCATACCAAGCTTCTTCTTGAAGTGTTCTACCTTGATTCGAGAGAGAGGTTTGGTGAGAATGTTGTTTGATCATTTGTACTAATATAATCCAATTGAATCACATTCCTTTCTACCATGTCTCTTACATAATGGTAGGGGATCTCAATGTGCTTAGATCTATCATGGAATACAGGATTTACAGAGAGTTTGATGCAACTCTGATTATCACAATGAATGATTGTAGGATTCAAGGGCTCACCAAAGAGTCCCCACAAGCAATTTTCGAAGCCAAACTACTTCTCTTGCCCCCATAGAGGCTGCAATGTATTCATCTTTTGTCGAGCTTTGTGCTATTGAAGACTATTTTCTGCAGATCCAAGAGAACATAGACGATCCTAAACTGAAGCAACATTCTGATGTGCTTTTCCGATCGGTTACACTTTCAGCCCAATCTGAATCAGAGTATCCATGTAGATCTAGTTGGTCATTTCTGTAAAGAAGACCATATCCAATAGTGCCTTGAAGATATCTCAATATATGTTTCACAACCACAAGGTGAATTTCCTTTGGCTCACACATGAACTGGCTTAGAGCATTCACTGCATAGCAAATATCAGGTCTGGTGTTAACCAAGTACATCAATGATCCAATCATTTGTCTATATAGAGTGGAATCTGCACACTTAATTTCTGCTGCTGCTTCTTTTAGTTTGTGAAGGTTGGTTTCCATAGGTGTAGACATGGGTCTACAATCCAACATTCCAAATCTCTTCATAATATCAATAGTATACTTTCCTTGATTTAGTATGATGCCATTTGATTTCTGCCAGACTTCCAAACCTAGGAAGTAGTGTAAAATGCCTAAGTCTTTCATGTCAAATTTTGAAGTTAGATCATTCTTTCCTTGAGCATTGAGGTGATCTTCTCCTGTTATCAGCAAGTCGTCAACATATAAATTAATTATTAACATGTCACCTTTAATTACCTTAAAGTAAAGATTTGGGTCTGCATCATTCTTGGAAAATCCTAGTCCCAAGAGGTACCTGTCAATTCTTTCATACCAGGCCCTGGGAGCCTGTTTAAGTCCATAGAGAGATTTCTTTAGTCTCAATACATGTGAGTCAAGTTTATGTATCACAAAACTTTCAGGATGTTCTAAATAGACTTCCTCTTCAATGGTTCCATTTAGAAAGGCAATTTTCACATCCATTTGGTGGATCTTCTAGCCTTTAGTTGCTGCAATGGCTAATACTGCTCTCACAAATGTGTAACGGGCAACAGGTGCAAATGTTTCTTCATAATCAATGCCTTCTTTTTGTGAAAAACCTCTTGCCACAAAACGTGCCTTATGTTTTTCTATACTGCCATTAGCAGCATGTTTGATTTTGAAGAGCCATTTAGAAGAGACAACAAATTTCTCTTTTGGTCTAGGCACTATATCCCATACATCATTCTTTAGAATGGACTAATATTCTTCCATCATTGCGTCCTTCCATACTTGATGTCTGAAGGCTTCTATAACACGGTCAAGTTCTGACTTTATGATGTTATTCATTAGAGCAACATAGCTTGAGAACTGTTTGGGTCTTTTACTTTCCCTAAACGTTCCTTTGGGTGCTACAAGATTCTCGACTTCTTTGATCATCTTTCTAGCCCAAAGTGGCCTCTTTCTACCGTTGTCATTTGTATTCTCATTTGAAGTAGATTGAGTTTCATTTGGCATTTCCTTAGGACACTCCCTCTGAATCTCAGGAGCAGGTTCCACTTCTAATACTCTAGGGGAATAGGTTTCTATCTCACTAGAACTTCTTGCCCTTTTGAATGCAATGTCTTCTTCAAAGATGACATCTCTGCTCAATTCAGTCAGTTTCTACCCGAGTACGAATATCCTATAGGCCTTGGAGGTTTCACTAGAACCCACAAATACACCTTTCTTTCCTAAAGGTTCTAGTTTAAATCTCTTCCCTTTGGGCACATGAATATAGACAAGGCAACCAAAAATCATAAAATGACTAATATCAGGTTTTATGCCAGTAAAAGCTTCTTCAGGAGTTTTGTTATCTAGATGAGAATGACGACATCTATTTTGAATGTAGACAGCAGTTCTAGAGGCTTCTGCCTATAATGAAGTTTCAATGTTCTGGTCAAGCAACATTGCTTTAGCAATTTCTACAATGGTTCTATTTTTCCTTTCAACAACCCCATTTTGTTGAGGGTTGTAGGCTACTGTAAACTCCCTCTTAATCCCAGGAATCATGCAGACTTCCTTAAGGATTTCAGAGATGTATTATTTCTCATTGTCTGTCCTTAAGATTTTTATTTTCTTTCCAGAGAAGTTTGTAGTAATAGCTTTACACTCCTTGAACCTTTTAAGGATTTCTATTGACTCTTTACACTTAAGGAAATAAATCTAGGTCTTCCTAGAGAAGTCATCTCTAAATATGAATTAGTATAGGAAGCCTGCCTTGGAAGGTACAAACATTGGTCCACATAAATCAGAGTGAATCAGTTCCAATACATTTTGGGTTTTACTTAAGCTATTGTGAAAGGATCCCTTTGTATTCTTTCCTAGGGCACAACCTTTGATGAGATGGTTTTAACTTAGGTGACCGTGTTGCAAGTTTTTCTATAGAAGGTAGGGCACAAAAATGAAGGTGTCCTAATCTTCTATGCCAAATTTCATTTGAATCAGAAGTATCAAGGGTAAGGGCTTGCTTAACCGCAGTGAATAGTTTGTAAAGATACCCTTGTCTTATACCTATGGTTTGGGCTTTCTTTATAGTTGAGTTCTTAGGCCATACCAGAACTTTCCCATCCATAAAGGTAACTCTATATCAATTGTCTTCAAGGGCAGAGATGGATATTAGATTTATCTTTATTCCAGGTACAAATAAAACTCCAGTAAGTTGAAGGGAGAGACCAAATTTCAATGTGATGGAGCAAGTGTTAACCCCTTTTACAGGGTGTGCAGAATCATCCCCAATGGTTACTTCTTCATCAGTCTCTTCAGTCATAGTGTCCAAGTGTTCTCTGAACCCTGTGATATGCCTTGAAGAACCACTATCAATTACCCAGTTGTGGGTGTTGTTAGATACTTGACTAGATAAGGCTGAATAGAATACAAATTTCTCAGATTCCTGGTCTGAATTTGGCTTTCCTACTTTAGCAAAGGATGCTTGTTGTTTTGATCTGTCAGGGCACTTCATTGCATAGTGGCCATATCGGTCACATCTAAAACATTGTACTTGAGAGACGTCTTTCTTCTTGGAAGATCCTTTTCCATAGGAATTTCTCTTTCTTTTAAATGATCCTTTCCTATAGGAGTTTTTCTTACTCTTTTTATTAGATGTTGTGTTGAGCACATGAACGTCTTCATCTATGTTCTTTTGTTTGTTTTCTTTTGTTGAGAGTCTTGTTTCCTCTTGTAGGCAGTCTGTTCTCAGCCTATCAAACTTGGGGAGTTTAGATCTCACACTTATTCCTTGAACAAATGACTCCCATGAGTTTGGTAGGCCT
This sequence comes from Sequoiadendron giganteum, assembly GCA_007115665.2. Lineage (NCBI taxonomy): Eukaryota > Viridiplantae > Streptophyta > Pinopsida > Cupressales > Cupressaceae > Sequoiadendron > Sequoiadendron giganteum. Next base: position 257,821,682 of record CM021100.1, on the reverse strand, counting down.
CCTAGTGCAATTAGAGTTAACTATTTGATATCCAATTGTGGATAATTGATCCCTTAGTTTAATGCAAGAGTCCTACTGGTGTTGTTTATCTCATAGGTGCTCTCAAAGGATTTGAACATTAGATATGCAGTTTCATGTTTTGCTAGAATGGGCACTATATGATCCCTAACTGCATCTACTAAGATTTTCATGGCCTTTTCATTGTTCTCAATCCATTGAGTTTTCTCAGGATCAGCCTCAGGTTCCCTTTTGTTTTCTTTCACAAATAAGTCTAACTTATTCTCTTTAAGGATCATCATGATTCTAAATTTCCATGATGTGAAGTTGCCTGCTTCTACAAGACGATCTTCAAATCTGATCACACTTGACATTATGAAGAATGTGATGTGAATTCGATTTAACAAATACGAATTTCCTAAGCAATCTGATATCTAGATTTGATTTGGATTCACTCAACTTGGCTCTGATACCATGTAAATGTTAATCAAATATTTGTCAAATTAAATCCTAAGAAGGACCTATGGAAATTCTAAGTCTGAAATTTTGTGTAAGAATTCTAAGTCAGATTTTATTTTCTGTATTTTGAATGTCTTGATTGTAGAACATTTATTAATTGTGATGTCTACAGTGAATGATTGTCATCATGCTTTGTACTAGATAGAGGAGACACACCTCCAAGAAGATACGTGCCTCCAAGGAGAGACGTGCCCCATGAGAGGACGTGTCTCCACAAAGTGGAAACACGTCCTCTCATGGGACGTGTGTCATGTCCCCTTCTCAGTGACATCTCTCGGAGTACAGGATTGGCCTATCATACGACCCTCGTAGGCTGATAGACTAGATAGAGGGTCACGTTGGAGCTTGGCTCAGCTTCAGTTGGCAGAGTTTGATCAGTTGGCTTTCGTTTGGGCTCATTCGGAGAAGTTGCTATTTTTAGCAGTTCTTGGCAGTCGGCGTGGGACCCCTGCTATTTTTAGCAGTATGGATTTGGCAGTGTTCAGAATCACTTCAGTGTTCGTCAGCTTCAGATGGATCAATCATCGGATGAATAACGAGAGAGATATTAATATTTAATTGTATTAATTAAATATTAATTATTTGACGATTATAATATAAAGTTATAATATATTATTATAACTTAAGTGATTTTCAGTGAAGGGGGTCACCATCATGGAAGGGGCCAATTTTTAATTATATTTTATAATTAAAAATTAGAGTTGAGACTATTGAAAAATTAAAAAGAAGAGAAGTCGAATTTTTAATGATTCCCTATTATTGAGGAATTCGCACTTCTCAAGAAGATATAAGCTTTGCATTGAAAATCGAGCCCATTATGTTATGAATGATTGAAAATTGATCAAGTTTGAACAAAGCACAGGAACTTAGGGTTTCAGTCTCGAATGCATTGGGGAACGAGCCATCTCCAGTGAGAGCGATTCAGAGGGTGTGAAATATCATCCGATCTATTGCCAGCAAAGAGGTTTCTTCATTCAGAAGAGATCATAGAGCTTCACAGATCATTTTTTATTAGAGTTTTGATTCGGGGTTTCTTCCAGAAGGTATATTTACATCAAGGCGCATCATATTCTTGGGACTGGCATTGATCTCAGGAAGGTCGTACCATTGCACTTGCTGCTGTTGACAGGGCCGTACTTTCCTGTACCTGGCCGTACCATCTCACAGGGCGTACTTCATCTCTTGAGAAAGGCGCTTCTCTTTTTGTCTTCCAATCTTCACCAGTAGTGGCGCCCCTGCATCTGGCATCATTGTTGATCATCAGAAGGTGGGAGAAGAGACCATTAATTGCAGCCGTACCAGATCTGATTACTTACAGCTTGCTGCTAAAAAATCAGGTTTTCATGAATATCATTGTTTTCTATTTGCATGTAGCTGGCTCATCCTTGTAATAAGTCTAGAAATTAAATAAATAGACTGGCATCATTATTTGCAGTAGATTCTGTTATTCTCAGGGTTAAAATATTTTATTTAGATTTTATATCATTTACTTGCAAAATCGCATTACTTCATTTATGCTCAAAACATCAAAAAACCTTCAAAAACAATAAAAACAGTCAAATTTCAGAGATAGCGGAAACAGGGGTTTCTACAGTGGTATCAGAGCTAAATCCTGCCATCCTGAGGGTGTAGCCATCATATGCAGCCAAACGAGTTTGAACCATACAGGTATTATACACGCAGACGTGCCTTGATTGACAGGCAACGGAGTTTGAGTAGGCAGCCAGGAAACATGGCTGACAAGAACGACAGGGCTGACAGAGCAGATATACCTAGAACAGAGGTTCCTAATAACCCTAGAGATCAGGACGATGTCGAGGTTTTAGACACTCTCAGAGACTTACGAGCAGGTCAGCGACAGTCTAACGATGTGCTACAGCAGTTGGCAGTGGCAATCCAGAGGTTAGGTATACAGAGGAGACCGTCACCACAGCGTGACGATAACAGGAGTATTGCAGGATCTCGGAGAGCACCTAGGACTGTTTCACGGACAGCAGACAGGCCCACTAGGCCTACTTTTGCGAGACAGGAGCCCGGTGAGGCTATTGCAGGTGAGGAGCATGAGGAGTTGTTCGTAGATACACTTATGGCAGCGAACGAGGAGTGGGAGCTAGTACCACCTGATGTCAGAGAGAGGATTTCCTTTGACCGATTTGTTACACAGAGGAGAGAATATCGCAGAGGACGACAGGATTGGAGACCTAGACATCAGAACAATGACCTAAAACATGCTACAAACAAACCCAATCTAGCGATGTTCGATGGTAGTGGCAAGGTGACAGCCCAGGCATGGATCAGTAAGTTAGACACATTCCTCACATTATGCCCGATGGCTGAGAGAGATGCTATCCGTTATGCGACACTGCATCTTGAGGGAGTGGCTTACGATTGGTGGCACCACAGTATGGTGACCTTACAGCATGACAGGATCACATCATACCAGGAGTTTGTGGACAGATTGGTTGAGCGGTTTGACAGGAAGGATCCAGAATCCTACTTCAGAGATTTGGCTCAGTTGAGACAGAGTGGCAGTTTGGAGTCCTATATTGGTGACTTTCAAAAGTTATCAGTCATGGTTCCGAACATTTCAGAGAGGCGATTGGTAGTACTCTTCCTGGAGGGTTTGACAGAGCCACTGAGAGGTTGGATCAAAGCCTTTGATCCTCCTCCTTTACAGGAGGCGATGAAGAAAGCACGAAGCATGGAGTTGGCAGCACCTTCTAGTAGATTTAACTCCCGAGGGTCTTCGTCATTTAGAGATAATAAGGGCTTTAACAGAAATAAGGACAAATCTGATTTTAACAAAGAAAAATCAGACTTTAAAAATGATTCAAAAGGTAAATCAGCAGCACCACCTTTGGATCGTGAGGCCCTTAATGACCTACGCAGGAAGAAGCTTTGCTTCTACTGCAAAGGACCGTATGACGCCAATCACGATTGTCCTCTAAGACCTAAGGGCAAGGCAAATCGGGTGATGTGGGCATATTATGAGGACTCAGAATCAGAAAATTCCGAACAGCAGGAGAGTTCCGAGGATTCAGAGTCAGAGGCTCCAGAGCCTAGAGCTGAGACAGAGCCAGAGCTTCAGATACAGGAGGCACGGCTATCTAGCATTCAGCAGGAGGGCTCATTCAGGATTCGGGGTGTGTTAGCAGGACAGAGGGTCATCTCCCTTCTTGATACAGGAGCCACACATAATTTCATTGATGCTAGGTTTGTTGAAAAACGCGGACTCATCATTGAGGAGTTCGAAGGGATTAGAGTTAAGGTAGCCGACGGGCACACGCTGAGGTGTGAACGCATGATAAAGGATCTCCCTTTACGCTTGAACAATTATGAGTTCAAGGCTGATTACTATGTTGTTAATATGGGGGATATTGATTTGGTCTTGGGAATGAAGTGGCTTCATTCATTGGAGGAAGTCACTCTTCGTCTCAAGGATATGGAGATCCGTTTTGATGTCAATGGGAAGACACACCTATTAAAAGCAATACGGGACAGCGACATCAAAACAATTTCTTTTCGTCGGATGGAGCGGCTCATGCGTCACGACATGGTAGAGTGGGCTGCCGAGTGTCATTTAGCACCTATACAGGAGGGACAACAAAAGATAGAATATCATCCGGACATTCAGAAGTTGAGGATTAAGCATGATAAGGTGTTCAGTGATATTCCGCCAGGTAGACCTCCAGACAGGGGCATAGAGCACATCATTGAGCTCGAGGAGGGTGCGAAACCCGTTATGATAACTCCTTACAGGCATCCTAAAAGATTGAAGGATGAGATCGAGAAGACAATAAAGGAGTTACTTGCTATGGGTCACATTCGACCAAACAAATCACCGTTCGCTTCTTCTGTTGTATTGGTGAAGAAGAAGGATGGAACGTTGCGCATGTGCATTGATTACAAGGTCCTGAATAAGAGGACAATCAAGAACCAATACCCGATATCGAGGATTGATGAGCTTATTGATGAGCTCCATGGTGCCTGTTATTTTACTAAAATTGATTTACGGTCGGGTTATCATCAAATCAGAGTCCGTGAGCAGGACATAGAAAAGACAGCCTTCAGATGTCATTGTGGGCATTTCGAGTTCGTAGTGATGCCATTTGGGCTCACTAACGCGCCAGCCACTTTTCAGTCTACGATGAACAGGGTTTTTCATTCACAGCTGAGGAGGTTCGTCTTGGTATTCTTCGATGATATTCTCATATATAGCAGGACTTGGCAGGAGCACTTGGCTCATTTGGAGACAGTGATGAGTATCTTGGAGAGGGAGTCCTTGTACGCCAAGGAATCCAAGTGTGACTTGGGAATGACCGAATTGCTATATCTTGGTCATATTATCAGTGCCGATGGAGTGCGCATGGATCCTGAAAAGATCCGCGCCATTATTGATTGGCCCACACCGGCAAACCTGACACAGTTGAGAGGGTTTCTCGATTTGTGTGGATTCTACCGTAGGTTCGTGAATGGTTATTCACGACATGCAGCCCCGATGACAGATTTGATGAAAAAGGGGGCATTTGTTTGGACTTCTGAGGCACAGGAGTGTTTTGTGAAGTTCAAGGAGTTGATGACCACATGCCCTGTTTTGGCACTACCCGACTTTACGAAGCTGTTTGAACTTCAATGTGATGCATCAGGTGAGGGCATTGGTGCGGTGCTTATGTAGGACAAGCACCCGATAGTGTACGAGAGCCGCAAGCTCAGAGGACCCGAGAGATTGTACAACATATATGATAAGGAGATGCTCACGATTATGCATGCTTTAGCAAAATTTAGACAATACCTTGTTGGCAGAAAATTTTGCATTAAGACTGATCATAACAGTCTGAGACACTTCTTGGGGCAGCGAGATCTCAATGACAGACAGCAGAAGTGGGTCAGTAAGTTGCAGGCTTATGACTTTGATATTTCATATATCAAAGGTACACAGAACGTAGTGGCAGATGCACTTTCACGGAGACCGTACTTGAGCACTATGGTTCAGATTTCGGAGGATTGGAGGCATATGATAGTGGCAGAGTATGCCAAGGATAGTTGGGCTTCCAGTATTGTTGAGGGATCAGCATTTGATACCAGGTACACACTTGTGAATGACTTGATCATTTACAAGCACAGGATATTTCTGATTCCCGGTTCAGAGGTGAAGAACATGGTTATGCGAGCCTTTCATGACATCCCTACAGCAGGACATCCCGGATACTTCAAAACGTACAGGCAGATACGGGAGAGGTTCACATGGAAAGGACTCAAGAGAGATGTTCTTCAGTATGTGCGTGAATGCCCTGTTTGTCAGCAGAACAAGCAGGAGAACACGTACCCGGCAGGTTTACTACAGCCACTTCCGATTCCTGACAGGAAGTGGGAATGCCTGTCGATGGACTTTATCACGGGCTTGCCTAAAGCCCAAGGGCGTGATTGCATTTATGTAGTTGTGGATCGGCTTACGAAGTATGCCCACTTCTTTCCGATCACCACGACTTATACAGCTACACAGGTAGCAGAGGTATTCTTTCGCGAGGTATTCAGACTTCATGGGTTGCCTCGGAGCATTGTGAGCGACAGAGATAGTCGGTTCCTGAGTAACTTTTGGCAGGAGGTATTCAGGCTTTGTGGGACCGAGCTCACTCCGAGCACTAGTTACCACCCGCAGACTGACGGGCAGACGGAGATTGTGAACAAGTGGGTGGAAGGTTACCTCCGAAACTACATAGCAGGGCAGCAAAAGGCGTGGGTCAAATGGATACATTTGTGTGAGTATTGCTATAACTCGACATTCCATATGACTATTCAGATGTCGCCTTTCATGGCGTTGTACGGGTATGAGGCGCCGAGCTTCCTTGATTTGCTACTGAGTGACAGTAGAGTGCCGAGTGCGGAGGTTGGCTGCAGGAGAGTCAGGACACTATGAGGGCTCTCAAGGAAAATATAGCTAAGGCACAGAATCAGCAGAAACAGTATGCAGATCAGAAGAGGACGGAGAGGCATTTCGAGGTTGGTGATATGGTTTACCTCATGCTGCAGCCCTACCGTCAGTCCACTCTTAGGAAGAGTGGGTCAGAGAAGCTTAAGCCACGTTATTACGGTCCTTTCAGGATCCTGAGGAGAGTTGGCGAGGTGGCCTACGAGCTTGAGCTTCCAGCAGAGAGCAGGGTACACAACGTATTTCATGTATCACGCCTCAAAAAGGCGTTGGGTCATCGTGTGGTACCGTCTGCAGTCTTACCTCCCTTAGATGATGAGGGAAAGTTGATCTTAGTACCTGAGTCCATCCTGGAGTACAGGGAGAGACAGTTGCGTCGGAGGACTATCAGGGAATATTTGGTAAAATGGAGAGATTTGCCGGTTGAGGATGCGACATGGGAGAGCGAGGAGATTCTGCAGCATCCGGCATTGAGATTGCTTGAGGACAAGCAATTTCAGGAGGGGCGGACTGTCATGTCCCCTTCTCAGTGACATCTCTCGGAGTACAGGATTGGCCTATCACACGACCCTCGTAGGCTGATAGACTGGATAGAGGGTCACTTCGGAGCTTGGCTCAGCTTCAGTTAGCAGAGATTGATCAGTAGTCTTTCGTTTTGGCTCAATCGGAGACTTTTTGCAGAATTGCTATTTTTAGCAGTTCCTGGCAGGCAGAGTGGGACCCCTGCTATTTTTAGCAGTATGGCTTGGGCAGTATTCAGAATCACTTCAGAGTTCGTCAGCATCAGACGGATCAGTCATCGGATGAGTATCGAGGAAGATATTAATATTTAATTGCATTAATTAAATATTAATTATTTAATGATTATAATATAAAGTTATAATATTAATTTATAACTTAAGTGATTTCTCATTGAGGGGTGCGCCATCATTGAAGGGGCCAAAATTGACATTTGATTTATATTAAAATATTCAGCTGTGACTATGGAGAAATTAAAAGATTAAAATGTGAATATTTTATTAAAACCCTATTCTTAAGGAAATCGCACTTTTCAGCATAATAGTGGATTTGCCTTGGGTTTTGAGCCATTATGTGATTATTGGATTTTGAGAAACTGATCAAATTGATCTGAGCACAGAACCTTAGGGTTTGAACTCGAATTCCTTGGGGAACGAGCCATCTCCAGCGGAAAGCAATTCAGAGGGTGTGAAATATCACTTGATCTATTGCCAGCAGAGGTTTTCTCACACAGAGGAAATCACAGAGCTTCAGAAGATTCATCATTTCCAGAGTTTATTCAGTGTTTGCTTTCAGATAGGTTTATTTACATCAAGGCGCATCATATTCTTGGGACTGGCATTGATCTCAGGAAGGCCGTACCATTGTACTTGCTACAGTTGACAGGGCCGTACTTTCCTGTACCTGGCCGTACCTTTTCACAGGCCGTACTTCATCTCTTGAGAAAGGCGCTTCTCTTTTTGTCTTCCAGTCTTCACCAGTAGTGGCGCCCCTGCATCTGGCATCATTGTTGATCATCAGAAGGTGGGATAAGAGACCATTAATTGCAGCCGTACCAGATCTGATTACTTACAGCCTGCTGCTAAAAAAATCAGGTTTTCATGAATATCATTGTTTTCTATTTGCATGTAGCTGGCTCATCCTTGTAATAAGTCTAGAAATTAAATAAATAGACTGGCATCATTATTTGCAGTAGATTCTGTTATTCTCAGAGTTAAAAGATTTTATTTAGATTTTATATCATTTACTTGCAAAAAATCGCATTACTTCATTTATGCTCAAAACATCAAAAAAACCAAAAAAACCTTCAAAAACAATAAAAACAGTCAGATTTCAGAGATAGCGGAAACAGGGGTTTCTACAGAGTATGTTATTTTCTTGATATGAAGCTGTCCAAACTTGTACATATACTGTTCTAGAAGACTTGGGTAAAGCATAGGAAGCACCTGTCAAATGCCAGAAATAACATTTTGGGCTTTCATTATTTGTAAAGTAATATTTCTTGGAGCTAATTTTGATAAAATTCATTCAAGATATGTACAACTATTTTTATGGCCAGGATTTTAATTTTATCAACCCTCTTGCACCAGGATTGGTTATGTTTTAGTGAAACTATTTGGGTTGAACTTCATTAATCTAATTCTTGGAAACTTATCCAATCTGTCAGCTCTTGGGCACTGATTCTTGGTGACTTTGTGCAGTCTGGACTTCACAGGCTCTTTGCTGGTTGTTTAGAAGACAGTTTCTAATTGGACCTCTTGCAGTTTTCAGATAGGTAATTCTCACTTCTACTTCGATTGCTTTCATATCATTTTAAAAATTGAACAAAAACCAGAGAAATTTTTTGCAATAATTTCATTTTAATAAGATTCTGATTACCATTTTATAGGAAAACAGACATATCATGTCATTGATCTTGTTTCAGTCCATCGTAGTTTACAGCTCATTCGCAGACTATCTGCATATGGCATGGTGTTTGTAATCCAATCCAGTAGAGTGATGAATTGGACTGCCTCTAGTCTTGACAGCTGATATGCAACTTGAAAAAGAATTAGGATTTGGAAAGGCCTGAATTAATGGTACAAAGAGACTGATCTGCAGTTTTTTTCTAACATTAGAAAATAAAACCATACAGTAATGATTTTCAGGTGAAAGAGGGGTGGCATCTCTTCCTCGGATGTCTTTAATATATTGCATGGGGTGGAGCCTTGAAAGAGGTAACACTAGGTGCTACTGTAATGATGTGGGCGAACTTCAATGAAAGATTTGAAACACAGCAGTTGGACTTCTCTTCGTCAACAAGGTCAATATGCCTAGCCAGCTTAGACATAGAAAAAAAATGCAATAGATTTAGCTACGCCAAATAAGGTGTTTGACTTCTAAATAAGTGTTTGTTTTTTTCTGGAAAAGGTTTTTGACTTGAAAATAAGGGTTTTTCTCCTCTGCTTTTAGGCAGCTGAGTCACAAGCTTGGTCTTGGAGAGACAAGACAAAACTCAAAGCAACTTGTGGAAACTCAGAGAGTAATGACCTGTGCATCCATTTCAGCTTGTTTTAGATAACAACCCACTCAGACTTGCAAGTTTTATGACCAACTCAAAGAGTGACCTTAACATGAGTTGCATTTTGTAGAGTAGCAATATGATCAATCCTCAAGGGTGGTAACCTTGAAGCCCTACTAAGATGGATGACCATTATGTCATATTTCCTTCCCGTAGAAACCAATCTTCATTACTGATAATCTCCTGCGTTTCAGTGTTGTGTTGCAAAACCGTAGGTACTCAAAAGGTGTAAGTTCATACCAAAACTTCAAAATCTGACACCATTGAAGAGTTAATTTACTCACCACGTGGTAGACTACTAGGAAACCTTACAATAGAAATGCCAGAGCTTAGGATTCATGAACTAAATGAATAGAGATTTGCATTTATTAGTCCCTAAAGACTAATTGCTCTATGAAGTTATAGTTTCATTCAATCTTCATTAATATCTCATTTTCTGTAATTTTTGTATGTCTCAATCTCATAGGGGATAAAATGTGAAGAGATTACCTAAATATGGGCAAAACTGAAAAATGGAACCTAAAGATAGCAAGGTCAAAATTGAATTTACCATAGCATTTTTAACTTAGTGTTGGTTGAAAATGAGCTCTGCCAGGGTTTGCACTTTCTATTGATACCTTTAGGTTTGCACTAAGCTTTTGTAATGTCTAGTAATCCACATCTATTAATTTCTCCTCCATGATGCTAGAACAGGAATGATCTTCTCTTCCTCTTCAATCTTTCAAGGATATGTTGGTTGGATCTAATTCTTCCATGCTTGAGAAGGAGATTGATGTAGTTATGGCAATGGGAGGCAAGAAGAAGGTGGATCAACCTACCATAGGTTCTAACCCTTACATGCTAGCTCTAGAGGAATCACCAATCATCAACCTTGATTTTTCTAAATTCAGGATAACTATGTCTTCTTTGCATCACAAAGTGAGATCTGTAGATTCCTTGGAGCCTAGCTCCCTTTGGACGATTTGTGCTCTTAAGCATGGAGAAATTGGAGAGCTAGGGGAGAAAATGAGCTTCATTAGTGTGTCAGCAGATATTTCATTGCCACGTTTGCTAACAAAGATGACAGAGATTGTAGCTTTGGGGGAGTTTTATATTTCTTCTGGAATGCAAGTTTATTTTACGAAGCATTGATGTCTAGGTTCCAAGCCATCAAAGGAAATTCCTTCTACCGCTCGGTTTGCATGCTCATATACACTCTCCCTTAGGAATTCTGATCCCCTTATGTCTTTGAGATGATCACAAATTCCTTAGGAGTGGCTATTGATCTATCTAGGCCATATCATGTTAAGGGCCTCTCAAGTTATGCTAGGATTTGTGTTGAGCTTGACCTCACTTCTCCCCTTTCTAAAAGTATCATGTTGAAAGCAAGAAAGATCAAAAGGATTCAAGCCCTTAATTAATGAAGTCTACTATTCAAATGAAAGGGTTGTCATGAATACGACCAACTAAAAAGAGAATGTCTGGCTATCCAAAAAGAACTGTTGTGTTACACGGGGACGCGTCCCCTGCCCCAAAAGCCACTGTCCCCGTCCCCAAAAGCCACTGTCCCCGTCCCCAGCCGTCCCGAGGATGGGGGGACGCAAAGGGGACGGGCCCCTGCCATCCCCGAATCAAGCAAATTTGAAGGAAATGTTTCCAACCAATTGGGGGCATTTCCCCGTCCCCGATATGGATTGGGGACGTCGGAAACGTCCCTTGTCGTACCGGGGACGGCTAACCATCCCCTGCGGACTAGGAGCTTTTTGAAGGCTGAAAACATTAAAAAATTCGATTTTTTTTAAATTTATTTCACCTTTAAGAGCTTTAAGGAAATTCAAACTTTGGATTCACATATGCATCCAATACACAATTCTTGGTTTTTGAAAGATGCAATGATAAAAAAAAATGGCATGCCGCTAGGTTCTACTATGACATCTGCAGACCTCACACACCTATGCCACTCCAAATTTGTACCTTCTGTTAGGTTTTTCATTGTCGTTATCGCAGATTTATTCCTCATCTTCTAACGAGTGCATCCCACAAGACAAAACTTGGATGTTAATGGAATAAAGCCAACTTCTTCCAAAGGGCATTCAACAGTTCAGGCATTTGCAAAGAAACTACCCCTCCAACTACTTAGTTTAAATCTACTGAAACTAAATATTAGATCTAGTTTCTCAAACATCTAACAGTGACCACCCAAGCCGCTCAAATTTCCAAAAGTGTAGTCAAGCCCATTTGAAGTAGGACAGCTTGCTAACCACATTCTCTCTATTTCAAACAAATGTTCAATGATGCAATTTATGTTGGTCCATCATTTAAAACCTTGGAAAACATAAACTACACACTAGCCTCCTTGATAAAGAGTACTCTAAATTGAATATGATGATGGAGGACATGAGGCAGACTTGATTGAAGACAAGCTGCTATATTATCATGGATGGGTGGATTGATATTAGACATTGGTAATTCATGAACATGATAGTCACATGTATAGAGGGCTCTTACATTTTTTAGAGCCATTTATTGACATATCTCTCTCTCTTTCCCTCTCTCTATCTATAATATATTAATAAATTTTGAAATATATATATATATATATATATATATATATGTGTATTTTGTATGTCGCCGTCCCCTAAAAATGGCCCCCTAGGAAACGTCTCGGAAACGCGTCCCCAGCCGTCCCCCCGTCCCCGTCCCTGAAACATCGTGGAACATAGAAAAGAAGTTCAGCATGCAAGAAGCCAAGAGGATTCAAGAAAAAATAGAGATGGTTTCATCAAACCAAAGTGGAAAACACAACTAGGGAAAATTTTTGTGATATCAATAAAGATGTCAATAGAGGGGTACCTAATGCTGATCCTACCCAAAAGGATGGGAAGGCACTAGAAGAAACTCAATTTCAGCATGAAGAACAAACGAGAAAGAATAATGTGATGATTGAAAAGTATGACTTCAAGGGTAACCTAGAAATGCTCCTTGAGGAACTTAGAGTAAATTTGGAGTCATATAATCCAAAGAAAGGAAACAAATTCAATTTGCCCTCCAAAAAAATTCCCCTAGCAAAGAAAGATCAAGTAAATCCAAGAGGCATCAAGAGAACCTTGATGGATCTAGCTTGGATCAAGGAAATAGAAAATCTTTAAGCTGAAAGTGATCTGAAAAAGGAAAGGGGACTTTGGAGGCAACAAAGTTGGTAGATCAAAAAGGTGTGTTCTTCAAAATGCAGCCCTAGTCGATGTTGCATCTGGTCATCAATCTCAATTGGGGGACATCTTGGTAGACACCAATAGATTTAAGGTTTCCTTATGAAGATTGTTAGAATATCCAAGGATTAAACTCCCCCTCCAAGAGAAGAGTGCTTCAGAGACCCTTGGAGAAACAAAATCCCATTATTGTCTTGCTTCAAGAAAATAAAATGGATAATGCTTGAGATTTTAATTCCCTTCCTCTTTTTCAAGAAAAATTTGGGCTAGCTAGTAAAGAGGCCAAAAGTTTATCTAGGAGACTAGCCATCATATAGAATCATCAGGAGGTGGAAGCGTCTAGGATTCATGCTTCAAAATCTTGGATGGCTTGCCAAGTAAAGGTTATTATCCCTAAGTTAAGTTTTCTCATTATCAATGTCTATGGTTCTCAAAGTAAGAAAGATAAAGATCGATGCTAGCTTCAAATCTAGGATCTAATAAATAAGTTTAACACCCCTAAGTGGATTGTCGTGAGAAATGTGAATGCCAATATTGACTCCTTAGAGAAGAAGTGTGCTACCTAGAGCATGACGAGAAATGATAGTTTCATCTCCTTCCTCAACAAAACTAGCCTATGGGATGTCAAACCACATAGGGGTTGATTCACTTGGACTAACAAGAGAGGAGCAAAGACCACATTTCAACTAGAACTAATAGATTCTTGGCCTTGACTTCTTGTCTAGAGAAGGATGTTATACTTAGTTCAAAGGTTCTTCTAGAAATGGATTGAATCATTGGCCTATCTCATTGGTTATTGACCAAGATAACTTTCCTTGAAGTGTGCCCTTTAAGTATGAGAAAATATGGATGGAGTACCCAAAGCTAGAAAGCATTGTTACTGACACCTAGCTCCCACCCCCCTCTACCAAGCATGCTTCTAAGATGTACATATTTAGCAAAAGGTTAAACGATCTAAAACTAAGACTAAAGAATTGGAATTGTTAGATCATTAAGACTCTGTTTCAAAGAAAGGACCTTTTGGAGAGTAAAATGGGTAATATACAAAGAGACCTCATCTCTAATGTTTCCTTTGAAATCCTCAAGGAAGAGGAGAAGGATGGTATAGTCCAACTAGTTGACATTTACAAGTGTGAAGAAATATTATAGGGACAAAAGTTCAAAATCAAATAGATTAAGGGGATCATAATAGGTTCTTTCACCCATCTTGGAAAATGAGAAGACAATGGAACTATACCACAAAACTTGAGACATCAAAGGAGAAAGTTATTGAGAACCTAAAAGTCATCAAGACCTCCCTAGTTTCTTATTGGGAATATATGCCTATGGAAGAGGACGTGGCTAGAAGGGAGAAACAAGATCTCTTTTAGATCATATTCCAAATTTGGTCAATGACTCTAATAATGTTGCTCTTATGTTAGAGATATCTAAAGAAGAAATCAAGGACACTATTTTCTATGGTTGGTGATGGAGCCCCTTGCCCTAATGGGTTTCCAACTTTCTTTTTCTATAAGTTGTGGGACTTGATGGGCAATGACCTCTTAGGATTCATTCAAGAATCAGAATTCTAGATCCACTTTAAATCCCTTAATGCTCTTTCTTGTTCTTATCCCTAAAACTATTAACTCTTGAAAATCTAAGAACTTCAAGCCTATAACCTAGTGCAACACAATGTATAAGCTCAAAATTGAAGTGATTGTTAATAGATTGAAGGGATTGCTCCCCATTTTGATCTCAAAAGAGCAAAGTGCTTCATGAAAGGAAGGCAAATCACAAAAGACATTGTAACAGTGCATGAGCTCATTCACTCCTTGCATGCTTATAGTCGAAAAGGGATGTTCAACAAATTAGATATCGCTAAAGCATACAATAGAGTTAACTAGGTTTTATTGGATAGGGTGCTTGAGAAATCTAGATTTGGATCAAATTGGAGGGACTAGATTAGGGGTTATTGCTCACCTACTAACTTTTCTATGATGATTAATGGCTTTGTTCAAGGTTTTTTCTCCTCCTCTAGGGGGCCTTCATCAAGTAGACCCCTTATGCCCTTATCTCTTTATGATTATGGTTGAAGATATAAGGAGGCATATTGGTTTTCTTAAGAATAGAAGCAACCTTCAATGGTTGGACCTCTATTTAAGTTCTAACTCACCAACAATTCATGAATGACACTATGCTTTTCTCCTCGCCCTCTTTCCAAGAAGTGGGGGCTATCAGGGATCTCTTGGGAAACTATGAAAATGATTCAAGACAAAAACTTAATAGTGTAAAGCCCAAGATTTTTTTTTCCTAAACACTAGTGGATCAAAGCAATACTTTCTTGCAGGTTGCTCTCCTTTAAAGGAGAGGGTATTCTAGACTCTTACTTGGGCTTTCCCCTTTTCCTACAAAGCAACAAAAATACCTTTGGAATTCAATTTAAGGTAGATTCAACATAAATATGGAGGGATAGAAAGATGGCTTTCCTTAGTTCAAAGGTTGGCGCTTCTTAAATTTCTTTTTCGAGCAACTTCCATCTACTAGTTCTCTTTGATTTTGGCCCCTCAAAGAATTATCTCCAAAATGTTCACTGTCACTACCATTACTAGGGTTGATAAACATAATTATTTGCAGTTGATCATCCTTCTTCAAAACTTCATGCCTAACTAGAATACCAAAGAGGACTCATTTAGGTGGGATTGGAAGGGTAGTGGAGTCTATACAATCAAAGAAGGGTATTGTAAATAGGCTATTCCTTTTGACGAGCTCCATGACTCCTTTCCTTAGGGGAAGATTTGGACTTCTACTGATTGGCCTAAAACCAAAATCTTCCTTTGGTTAGTTTGTTGAGCTAAGATTCTAACTTGGGAACATCTCAAAAAGAAGGGTTTACATGGGCCTATTAGGTGCCCACTATATTTAGCCTAGGATAAGGAGGTCAATCACCTCATTTTGCACTATAGCTTTTCTTAGGATATTTGGGATCATTTCCTTGATAGCTTCAATCTCAAATGAACAACTAGAAGAAATTTCAAACAACATTTTGAATCTTGAAATGTCTAATTTCACTCAATTCCTTCAAGACTTATGAAACCTTGCTCATTGGATAATCTTATCAAAGATATGGTTGGAAAGGAACAATAAGATATTCAATGATAAGCTCAAAAGTCAAGATCAGATTTGAGAGGAGATTGTAATAGCTTCCACCCAAAGTAGCTCCTGTCAGACCAAGGCAAAGAATAAAGAAGGTAATCCGTCCAGTTGTCTATCCTCAAGAACTAGCCCACTACTAGATAGGTTTTTGATGCTAGACCACCCAAAGCTAAAAAATTGAAGGAACCAATCTCATAGTATCTCTTAAATAATGGATGGCTTAAACTGAACTTAGATGGAGCTGCCAAGAAGGCAAGAACAATCTTAGGGCTACATGAGTGGGTTGCATCCTAAGAGATCATAAAGGTGATGTGATGGCTCTTAGCGCCTTGCACACTGGTTTCAACTCCAATAATATTGCTGAAGCCAAGGGCTTGGTTTTAAGCCTCAAACTTGGCCTTCACCTTTGCATTAAAAATTTGATTGTGGAAGGAGACTCTTTGATTATCATCATGGGAATGAAGAATGGTAAGGTTTTCAATTAGCATCTTAGGAATCTCCTAAAGGAGACAAAGCACCCAGCTCAGCATTTTGTTGAATATTGCTATTTTCATACCTAAAGGGAAGGGAATACGCAGCAGATTGGCTGGCTAATCTGGTCTCTTATCAGATTTTCATCAGTTCATTGGCAATAATAACAATATATTGACTATGGTCCTTTTAAGGATTTTGGATTGCAAAAGATTAAAAAAAGCTCCTCTCAATGATATGGCATCTTGATATTTCCTTTTTGTGCTCTTTCCAGCATGTGTGGTATGTGTCGTTGAGATGTTGCCTGTGTTTTCTCCTTGATTTTGGGCATATTTCTTCTTTCCCCTAGGGGGCCTCTGCTCTTCATTAAGTGGTGGAGATGTTTACTTTCTTTGGATGGTCTTTTGGAAACTGGCCAGTCCTGGCTTTGTCCCTATCCCTTGCTTTTGCCCTAAAGTGGTCTTTTTAACATCTGCTTTGCTGCATGGATCATTGTGTTGTTTATTCCTTTTCCTTTCACGCCTCTCTTTTGCTGGTGTCATGTATGGATTGTTTGTTCTTCGCTGCTTTCTGCCTTTGGCATGTGCTGTGGCTTGGATTCAAGCTGGTAATGCTTCTCCACAGTGGGAAAGAGCAGTTATTTCTTTGTCTTTTCTACTTTTGGCATTATTCCCCCTTGGCACTGCCTTTTTCTCTCTGCTTTGCACTTTTAAGAGTCCCTTCTCCATGCCAGCAACTTTGTTTCTTGAATTGTGCCCTTTGTTCCTCCATGGCCTGCTGCTCTTGCTCCTGAGTCCCATGTAACAGTTGGTCACATTGAGAGGCCTATTCTCTTGTGCTGTTGTCTCCCTCTGCCCCTAACCCCCCCAACCTACCTCAATCCTTGGCACTTTCTTTGTCTAATTCTGCAGGCTCTGCAAATTT
>CM021100.1:257722385-257804343 GCA_007115665.2 Sequoiadendron giganteum | reverse complement strand
AAGAAATCATAATGTCCACAGTGACACCTAAAAGCGGTTTTCTCAATACCTTCCTCTCGGACTCTAATTTGATGATACCCTGTCCTCAAATCAATCTTCGAGAAATAGCAAGCTCCATGTAGCTCATCTACCAACTCATCAATCCGTTGTATGGGATACCTGTTTTTGATAGTCTTCAAGTTGAGCATCCTGTAATCGATACATATTTTAAGTGCACCATACTTTTTCTTCACCAAAACAACTAATGAAGCAAAGGGAGACTTACTCGGCTTGATGTGCCCCACAGCTAAAAGTTCCTTAATAGTCTTTTCAATTTCATCATTTAAATGTTTGGGGTGCCGGTAAGGAGTGATCATGATAGGTTTTGTGCCCTCATCCAACTCTATAATATGCTCAATACCTCTATCAGGAGGCCTACCAGGTGGTATAGCACTAAAAACTTTCGCATGCTTGAGTCGGAGTTCCTGGACATCTAGATGATAAGGAGATTCTTGTTGCTCCTGTTGTGAAGGCATTATCTTGCATTCAACTGCCCAATTCACCATGTCATGCCGAATCAATCTTTCCATTCTTCTGTTAGAAATTTCTTTTATATTGTTGTCCTTGATGGCTTTGAGAATATGATTTGTGCCATCAACTTTAAACTTCATCTCCATGTCTCGTAAATTAAGTGTGAACTCTCCTATTGCATGAAGCCACTTCATGCCAAGGACTACATTTGTACCTCCCATGTTCACAACATAGAAATCTGCCTTAAACTCAAAGTTGTTGAGTTTCATTGGCAGATCCGAAATCATCCTCTCACAATTGAGAGTGTACCCATCTGCAACCTTCACTCTAATGCCTTCAAACTACTGAGTTTGAATGCCTCTTTTCTCAACCAAATGTGAATCAATGAAATTATGGGTTGCACCTGTATCCAAAAGAGATATGAATCTTTAATCAGCTAGTAGCCCACGAAGTCTAAAAGAACCTTCTCGTTGCATACTGGACATATGAGCTTCTTGCAGCTCAACTACAACCTCCTTTTCTGCCTCATTTTCTGATTTTTCCTCATTTGTATCATAAATTGCAGCTTGTTGTTCTGAAAAATCAGTTACCTCTTCTTCCTCAAAGAACCACTCCATATGCCTATTTTGTCCTTTAGGCTTGAGGGGGCAATCATGGTTGAAGTCATATGGTCCTTTGCAATAAAAACAGAGCTTCCTCCTATGAAGATCGTTAATTGTTTCACGATCGAATGGTGCTGCAAATTTTTTCTTCTGATCAGCATTTTCAAACTTCTTTGGATCAGATTTAGTATCATTGTAGGAAGTGGACGGTTTTGAGCCAAATTGTTTATGAGGTATTGTAAGCTCCATACTGTAAGCCTTCCTCATGGCTTCCTGCAAGGTAGGTGGATCAAATGCCTTGATCCATCCTTTCATGGGTTCAAAAAGACCCTCAATAAACAATATGATCAGCCTTCTCTCAGATATGCCTGTCACCATAACCAAAAGTCTCTGGAACTCTCCAATGTAGGATTCCAAACTACCCAACTATTTTAACTGAGCTAAGTCTCTGAAGAATAGTTCGGGATCTCGTCTATCAAATCTCTCTACCAGTCTATCAGTAAACTCCTGGTATGAGGTAATCGGGTCATGATGAAGTGTCACCATGCCATCTATCCACCAGTCATGCGCCATGCCATCAAGATGAAGAGCTGCAAATCAAATGACATCTTCCTCTGGCATAGGATGTAATGTCAAGAATGTATCCAATTTACTCACCCAGGCACGTACTATAACTCTACCACTGCCATCATAGTTCGCTAAGGTAATCTTATTGGTAGCCTATCGTAGATCATTATGCTTGTGTCTAGGCCTCCTGTCATTCATGTTCCTGGTGTGTTCTCTCTTCTGACTCATAAAATGATCAAAGTTAAGGTGATCCTTAACTCGTGGAGGCATTGCATCCCATTCATCATGCATAGTCAGGATGTTCTCAGCAAAGTTCCCTTCACCACCTTCTTCCACCTCCTCTTCCTCCTCAGCATCATTCCTAACAAAAGTAGGGCGTGTGGGTCGCTCAAAAGTGCGTGTTGGAGCAATATTCTTGTAATGTTCTCCATGCATACTTCCTTCCTGATCTTGATCCTGATTCGGCCTTCTCAAAATTGTCAGGTTTTGCACATTGGTACTAAGTTGCTGGAGGATGTTTGCCACCTGTTCTTGGCTTGCCACCATTCCTCTTAGTACTTCTCTGGCTTCCCTGTCATTGTCATTAAGATGAGCATCATCACTCCTTTCAGCCATATTATCAAGATCAAAATCTTCTTCATGTTGGTATAATGGAATTGCTTGAAAAGGTTCAAAAGTATTTCTCTGAATTCCAGGGCCCCTGCATGTGTAGTGCCTGTCAAATCTATTCTGGTGTGGCCGCATAGAATTATTTCTGTTCCCACAAGCTGGCAGGATTAGAGAGCTTTGATACCACTATGATGAGCCCTACTGGCTCCCTCTGTAATCCCTGAAGTTTTAATTATCTTTTGTGTTTTTCTTTGTTTTTTAGAGAATGAATTCTAGACAAAAGAGAAGGGGTGGCAGCATATTAAAGCACATAAATTCGAAATACAAAAATCTTTAGAGCAATAGATGTAATCGATATTCATTTGCAGTACATACAATGAGATTGCAAGCAAATTACATACCCGAATGACTCCAGAATAATTAAATAAGAAATTTAATAGCTTGGCAGGCAAGAATGCTGAAACTGAAAGAAATCACTGTCGGAACTCAAGATCTGTTGTCTCCCACTCAGAAGCTGGAGAAATGATGCTGACCATGAAGGGCGCCAATGATGGAACACATAATCGGCCTCAATGAAAGGCATTTTTGCCTTGGAGTTCACACGCCTCAAGTAAGGAGGCACGCATCCCAATGAGAAATCACAACCTTCTGATGCTATGGTACGACCCTGTCAAAAAGCTATGAATCTGATGAAGAATGGCATCCCAAGTAGATAAGCCCTTCCCTTATTGCAAACACTAACATGCTGAAATAAATAACTCAAATGAAGCACAACAAAACTACTGTATGAAGCCCTCACAGATGCACTAATTCGATTGGTCTTTCATAGTCTCAAAAATGCTCAACATTGAAGAAGATCTCGCTCTCCAATGGAAAAAACGATTGAAACCCTTGTGTCAATTTATAGAATTTATAAAGTCAATTTGACTTTATAATAAAGCGTTAAGTTAAATAATTAACTTAAACCACTTAAATATCCATAACTCCCTCAAAACTTCATATATCTCCGTGTCGTCAGAAGCTGGCGAACATTGAACCATGGATGCATGTACTGAACCAATACTGGAGTGAAGGAATGGGCAACGACAGTACCCACTAAAACGGCCACTAACCCTCTAACCAGATCCTGTCAGCCTACAAGGGTCCAAGAGATAGGCTAATTCCACTGCTCCTGAGAACTGACTAGAGCGGGGACATCACACATGTTCAAATAGGGGGTTTCAGAGGCAGTTCATGGAGGTTACTATCTGTTTCATCTTTTCAGTTTAGTATTGAGTTCATTGCAAGGCCTTGCAGATTAGTGTTTGCTAGCTTCTGGCGGCATGTCAAAATACTGAGTATTGAAGGAGATATTAATATTTTAGTGATTAAGTTATTTAATTAACTTAAAGAAATATTATAAAGTTATAATTTGACTTTATAACAATTAAAGCCACTTAAATATTAATAAAGTGAGATTAAAACATTTAAATCAAAAAGGTATGCCCAAGTTGATAAAACATTTTAAAATATTGTAAAGCAACTTAAATACATTTAAAATGTATTTAAAAGATAAAAGTCGTGCCTTTTTGGAAAATCGTGCCTTTTGAGGTATATATGAAGCAAAGATAAGTCAACCTCTTTTTTATCATTGATCATTTGACATTGCCTTTTGGCTTCTTGAGATTTGTCGTTGAGACAAGGGTGTCAAAGTTTTCACCCATTGGAGAACGAGAATTCTTTAGTGATCTAGGATCTTGAGGCTGTGGAAGATCAGCTGAATCATTGCATCTGTGAGGGCTTCATTGTGGAGTCCATTTGTGCTTCATCAGAGATTTCTTTATTTAGTTATTTACAGTTTTCCAATAAGGAAGGGTTGCACTTGGTTGAGGCGCCTTCTTTCAACACTTCAAGACATCAGGGAGGCAGGCCGTACATTTCCTTGGCTAGCCATACTTCTTTTTGTTTGGCACGTGTGGATCCTTGGCAGAGGCGTGTGAGCTAAAGGCTGAAACGCCTTTCCTTCTAACCTTTTGTTGGCTTCATCATGGACGCCTAGCACTATCAGGGCCTTTGACGTAGTTTCCAACTTGGAGAGATCTCATTCTAGACTTGGACGCTTTGGTTTGTCAGTTTCTCTGTCTTGCCTAGAATGTTCCAGAAATTATTTATTTAATTAAGCTGAGGACCTTCAGGTATGTTTATTGTATTAGATTTACTTGTAGCAGTTGCCAAAAAAAAAATATAATTGTAGTTACTCCTTACTTGTCTATTCAGTTTTATCTTCATTTCTTGCCTGACGCACTTCTATATTATTTGCATAAAATTCATCAAAACAATTGAAAACAAAAAACAAGACAGTTTTAGCATCAAAGGTTGAGTTAGAACCAGCAGGGTTCTTCACAGTGGTATCTGAGCTTTAATCCTACCATCTTGAAGGGTTAGTTCATATGTGGCCTCATTAGGTTAGACCTCACATGTATTACTTAGGTAGGAGACATGGATTACAGAGAAATCCGTTTGAGGAGACACCATTAGAAATCATGGGAGACGGGGACGATGGTGAGCTACCCAGAAACCATCGTAATGATGAGGACAAAGAATCCAGAGTCAATCTGAGGGGTCTTGTAGTTGGGCAGGAACAAGTAGAAAATGTGTTATAGTAGCTTAGTCTAGTCGTTCAGCATTTGACCATTCCTAGGAGACCGAATTAGGATCAAGAGGGGAATGGTAGTGTGGTTGAACTCTTGCGAATCAGATTAGAACCCACATGCACCTATGATAGGACTACATGCCCAACATTTTTGATAAATGAACCTGAAGAGGGGAATGTGGATGAAGAGGAAGGTGACGTGGCCTTTGTAGATAGTGATGACACTGCATGATGAGTGGGAAGCATTACCACAAAGGGTTAAGGATCATCTTAACTTTGACAAGTTCATGAGTCGGAAAAGAGAGCACAATAGGAACAAGACTGACAAGAGACCCTGGAATATAAATAATGATCTTAGACATGCAACCGACAAGCTCACACTCTCCACAATTGATGGTAGTGGTAAAGTTACAGCCAAAGCTTGGGTTAGCAAGTTCAATACTTTCTAGACCCTACGTCCTATGGAAAAAGAGGATGCCATTAAGTTTGCGACACTTCATTTATATGGGGTTGCCCATGATTGGTGGCATCATGAGATGGTTACCTTGCAGCATGACCTCATAATTTCATATCAGGAGTTTACTGATAGATTAGTTGAGCGTTTTGACAAAAGAGATCCAAAGTTGTACTTCAGAGATCTTGCTCAGCTTAGACAGATGGGCAATTTGGATTCTTACTTTAGCGAGTTTCAAAGGCTCGTTGTGATGGTCCCTAATCTGATAGAGAAATGGTTGGTTGTGTTGTTCACTGAGGGTCTTCAGGAGCCTTTGATAGGTTGGCTCAAGGCTTTCAATCCGCATTTCTTGCATGGAGCCATTAAGAAGGCAAGGAGTATGGAGTTAGTAGCTCCAATGAAACAATCTCAGCCTCAGTCTAGTACCCTGCCTTTTGAGGAGAGTCATCCGCCAGTTGCTAACCAAAAAAGGAAGACAGTGGCGATACTTGATGATGCAACTAGGGATGAGCTGCGAAAGAAACAACTATGTTATTGGTGTAGAGAGCCTTACATCCCGAGTCATGATTGTTCTTTGAGGCCAAAGGGCAAGGCGAACCATTTGATGTGGAGGTACTACGAGGATGTTGACAATGATAGTGCAGACCAGCAGGTTGTTTCTGATGATCATGAGGTTGGAAATACCTCTATGGAGTTGGATATTGATCGCAGTGTTTGGGATCCTTCCAGTGCATCGGGATCTCAGAAAGAGCTCACTAAGGATTTTTTTAGGTGTATACATAGTGATGAGTGCCTACAACTTTACATTTGATTCTCATGTACATGATTTATTTCAGAGGCACAATTCAGTGGCGCATGTGCTAGACAGTTTGTATGATAGCTTGCTTTGCGTAGAGGTTGGAAGCAAATGTGGATAGTCTTTCGAGTTGCTTCCTTCTGAGGCTCATACTCCCGCGACACCTGATGGTGAGATTGAGTTGATTCAGCAGGTTAAGTCAGTTGTTTTAGTGTAGGTGTTATAGGAGCTCTTTGGTCGTATACGGATCTTCATTTGGGACCCATGTGGTGTGATCTTTCGGAGGATTTTCTCTTGACAATTGAGATTGTGAATCGTAATGTCCCCTTTTTAGCATGGTCTTGTTTTGTGTTCGTTTAACCTATTCCTAACCCTCGTAGGCTAACATGTTTGGATAGGGGGTTTCTGAAATATACTCTCTCAATTTTTTGATTTTTAAACCAAACATTTACAATGTAACCAAGCACTCATTAAAGTTAGCATAACCCAAAACGTGCATGAAAGAACTCTAACCAAAAATACACCCTAAAACCACTTAAGGAGGAGGAGCGGGCATATGGTCAGAGGATCCCTAGGATCTACTGAATCAAGATTACAAGGTTATACTGAAAGAGAGAGATTAAACTCAACACCAAGAATGTGCACTCAAGATCCTTTGACAAGCGAGGTGCTAACATATGGTGGAGTACTAATGCTAAAATTGAAATGAACAAAGGCAAATAACCAACCATAAAGAAATTTCCACGCTACCACCAAACAGTGGGGGGAAAAGATTACAATATTAATACTTCTTTTGTTGTGGCAGGCATCCACTCAATAGTGGAAATTCACCACTTGAAAGTGGGTATGAAAAGAGATACAAATGTTTATTCTCTACATTGGCGGTAAACCAGCCAAGGGTTAAAGTGTTTGCATTAGGAAATCACAAGTAAATGCAGTAAGAATAGTGATTGGATTAGTACTACTAAATCTCAGCCTTACAATAAAATAAATATGTATTTCTATGTGTTACAATGATATAATCAATGCAAACTACTAAAGAATGTTTATTACAATATATAATCTTCTCAATCACCAAGATATAAGCCAAAAATTAGAACTGAAGCAAATCTGATATGACGAACAACAAACTAAAATTTTGAACCAACAATCAATGATAATACCAAAATTCTCATAACACCTTTAAAAATACCTCCAAATGTGTTTGAAATGAATTCCAAATGCATACTAGGAGGATGGCACCCAAAATCATTTACTGAAACCGCATCAATGGGTCACCAATATTCAAGCACGAACTTCAAGACACCTCCAGCAATGGTACGGCCTTCTAGGGAGGTCGACCTTGCATTAAATATTCAAATCTGCAAAATAAAATCTGTAACTTTGCCAAGAGGGTCGCCCATAGCCTAGGAATAAATTGCTTCAATGCCCAGAAGCAAATTAAATTCATACAAAAAGCTATATATAAAAATCTCCTTCAGCGAAACAATCACTAGCAACTTGAAAACTGGAAATATCTCACCAAAACTCCACATGCTCAATATGTACTTCTTAATGTCCCCTCTTTAAAACCACATGAAGTTATCACTCCTAGGCATGGGGGTACAACTTAAAAACATGAAATTGACTAAGTATAACACTTAGTCCAAGGAGATAACCAAAACCAATGCCAATACTGAAACTGAAGGATTACCACAAATAGCACGATGACTTTGTTGACGTGCTTTTTATGACGACATCAACACAGAATAAAAATGCCCAACGGTCATTCTATTCTCTCTTGATCAAAGTATTCCGCATGCTAAGATTGCGTGAAAGTTCATGCGTTCAACTCCAAGGTTCCTTTAATGTGAATATGATGGGTATTCAAAGGGACTTACGTAGTTGTTCGATTTTGTGAAGCAATTAAGACATGAATGATTTGACAATGTTGCTCGGACTCCTAAAGTAACCGAGAAATACTGAATTTAAAGGGATAGGGATAGGGATGCTACCATCTACTCCTAAAGGGTGGAGGACGAGGATCGACTCAAACAATCTTCAAACCAGACTTTGCTTCGTCTCCCTTTGGACAACTCTGACAAAGTTGGTGCAATCTTCAAAGGATGAGTAAGATGTTCAAATTGTGATTCAACATGTGCACTCCGTCACAATGATGCAAATGAACACACGAATCACAACCGAAGTTAGGTACTGATATTTCAGTTGACCACAGAAGGCGAACTTACCATCAGCAAGCCCACTAGTGGTATGGATGAAAGAAGATATGCTCAAGCCACGCCACACTCCACAATTAACAACTACTTGCATAAAATAGAGTCTACTCTACTCTATCAATTTGAATTGGAAGGACGAAAAGGCCTTGCTAGCTATTCACAACAAAAGATAGAACCACCATGCAATGATAAACCTTTGTATTATGAGAGTTTTCCACAACAACGTCTTACAAAACTTTCAAAGGGAAAGTTTTCCTTCCTTTTCAAACTAAGCTATCTTCTAAGCTAATTCTCTATCTATTCTAATTTCTATCCTCTCTACTCTCAATCTGGTATCTACTTAGTTACAAATGAGGGGGGATGCCCGTTTTATAGTTGGCCCAGTCCAACGGACGACATAGATTGAATTACAATAGAGGGTTCAGATTGAGCCACATATGCCCTAATTAGGGTTTTTGCCCTAAAAACCGCCATAGAGAAGAGTGGGGCAATGAATGCACAGAATATTCTCCACTCCTCTGCAGGAACCACTACGAGCAATTAATGCCCATTATCTTCTTCTAGAAGATTCTCGTCCGGAAACGCATTCCCACTGCTCTACCTGCCAATTCTGTTGCACTAGGAGGAGGGTAAAAGAGTTTATAAGATTGTCTCCAGAGTTCGTTCGCTCAGTCATTCGCATTCATCCCTCCTGTCGTTTCAATTCCTGGATGCATTTGTAGCTTTCACATTTCTTCATCTCAATTCCTTGGGCGTATTTAGCCCTTTTTGCACCACGTTCTTAGTGCCTTAGCCAAATCCTCACCACCATTTCTCTTTTTTCAGAGTTGTAACGTTATCCAGCTTCGTCACCTCAAGCCCTCATGCCTTGGCCTCGACGTTCATCCTGCAAAACAAAAGAAGAACATCAGAACGTTTATAAGATAAAATCTCTTCACTTACCTAGTTTTCACGTTCTGATTGATTGATCCATGGATCTGATAGAATTCATCACTTCCAGCAAATTTTCATAACTTCTTAGCAACTGGGTGCACGATGTTCTTTTCATGAGGTCCTTTTCAAGGGCGCATCCACCACCTTGTGCTTGGAGTTTGTGCCTTAGAAAACATTTCATCTTGAGGATGCATTTGAACGCTTGATGTTCGAGCTTCAGTTCATTTTCAAATTCCTCCATGTCTTAGACAAATTTCTTCCCGGTGAGTGTATTTGACCCCCTGTTGCTTTATTTTCCCATAGACAATTTTACCTGCTTTATGAATTTCATCCACAGTAATCCAGGCGCTTACTTTGACATCACAAGCCAAAGCATTTTTTTTGTAGAAACTTTTCTCGTATTTGCCTTAGAGATCTTATTTTTTATTTCACCTAGGAAATCCATTAAACGGGTGCTAGGCAAAAATATCTATCGAAAAAGCTTGAGCGAGGTGAGGGACAATTCTAAATCATCTCCCAATGGAAAATGTTCAATACCCAGAAGAAATTTCCCCTCAAAAATCATCGTTTCCATGTGTATCCAGACTAATTTTGGATGTTCTTCCAGGCCTGCAATCTCCATTTTTCCTACCTTGGCATTTTCCTTGACTTGCTGAAGAAAATTCCTCTTGTTCACGAGCGTATATTACCTTGCACTTGGAAATTTTTTTAAATGTTCCCTCTTCCAGGCGTATTTCCCACTTTATCTTTGAAAATGCCCTAGGAAAAATTTAAATTTTATTAACTTACCCATGAGGGGCGCATTTTCGTGTATCCACTTCCATTTTTCCTTACTTAGAATTTCTTAACACCCAAGCATCTTCACGCCTTAGAATTTTGCCTTACACTTAGCAAGTTTTCTCAAGTCCCAACTTCCTTGGAGCACATTTGAAGTCTTCTACTTCCATTTTCTAACTTAGAAATTCCTTCAGCATTTCCTTCTCTCTAGGCGTATTACCTTCAGTGGCATTTTATTCTAATGCCATGGACAAATTCCTAAGTCTTTCACCTCCTCCTACCTTGGGCGCATATGACCCCTTGAACTCTCATTTCCCTCATACTTCCTTAGAGGGCGCATTTAGAGGTTTGTGCTTTTATTTTCCAGCCTTAGAAATTTTGAAGTCACTTATCTTTGACTTGGGGGCACATTTTCACCAGGTAGCTTTCATTTTTGAGGACTTAGAATTATTTCTCACCTCACTCTTGGCTTGGGCGCATATGGAGGGGTGTGCTTTGATTTTACATGACTTAGTAGAATTCCTCATGTCTTCTACCACCTTGGGCGCAAATGGAGGGTGCTACTTCCATTTCTCTTTATTTAGAAATGTCTTTACCTCATTAACCTTGGCTGGGCGCATTTCAGCCTTCTACCTTCTACTTCCAATGCCTTAGAAGCTTTTACAAGTCCTCATATTCACTTCCTTTGCTGGGCGCACATAGAAGGGTGCTGCAATTTTCATGACTCGGATAATTTCTATGTCGCTTCCTCCTCTAGGCTTGGTGCATTTTGATGTACAAGCTTTCACTTTTGCCTTAGAAACTTTTTCTGAGTCATTATCTCCTTGGGCGCATTTAAGGTAGGGAGAGGAACTTTTCATGCTTAGCAATTTTTTTTATCAACATCCTCTCAACCTTGGGCGCATTTCAGCCCATGATTTTCTATTTTGCTCATGCCTTAGAAAATTCCTTGAACACCTCCTTGCATGATGGGTGCATTTTGAAGGGTGAGCTTTTGTTTTCAACACTTAGAAGATTTTCCATTCCATCACCTCAACCTTGGGCGCATTTCACATGTGCTACTTCCAATTTTCCTTAGAAACTGTTGAGGTGGCCTCATTCCTCCTTGGGCGCCTTTTGCCTGTCAGACTTCCATTTAAAGTGGGCGCATTTTAGAAGGGTAGCTTTCATGTAAGGGTGCATTTTAGAAGGGTAGCTTTCATGTAAGGGCGCATTTCAAACCTCATGCTTTCATTTCATACTTAGCTGCATTTTGAAGGTGACCCCTTGAAGTTTCCACGCCCTAGGAATTTTCATAGTCTCCCTCTTGAAGGTGGGTGCATTTTGACCCTTGTGCTTTTGTTTTACTAGGTGGGCGCATATTGGGTATCAAGGTCTTGTTTCATGCCTTAGAAATTTTCCTAGCACCCCTTTTCTATTTTTAGCAGGTTGTGCTATTTTTAGCAAGTTCTTTGATTTTCGACTTCCATAGCTCCATTTTGCCTGAAAATTTCACCATGCGATCTTCTTTGCCTTGTGAACCTGTTTTGCCAATTCTCTGTCCTGACCTACTATTTATAGCCACCTGCTATTTATAGTAAGTTCTTGACTTTCTAACTTCAGTAGCTCCGTTTGACCTGAAACTTGCAACGCCTGATCCTGATAACTTGAGTGTCATGCTCATGCCAACCTCGGGTGCAAACCTGCTATTTATAGCCGTGTCCTGACTTACTAAAAATAGTAAGTTTTCTGATTCTGCTCAAATTTTGCCAGCATGTACCTTGAAGTATGCTGATGTCAATGAGGTACTTCATTTTGACTATTTCTGGATTTCATCCCCTATAAAAGTGGAAACCCTAATTTGACTTGCATGTATCCTGAACGGTCTCCATTTGACTTTGTTTCTTCTACATGTCGCTCTGCCTGCTGAACTGGAGTGGTGGCTGGGGTGAAACTACTATTTATAGAAACTTCCTGAAAAGTGATCAATTCACTGCCGGATGATTTCGCATGTCATATTGCTCATGGGATCTCAAGAAACCCAGAAAAACCCAAAAAAATGGTCTACATGCGGGTACTGGCTAAAAATAGTAAGTCCTCAAAACTTGATCTTCCCTGCTTGCATGTCACACTGTTGCGAAGCTCTTGAAAAACCTAGAAGGAATATCCGGACATGCGTTAGAGAACTCTGCATGCAATCCCTAAAAATAGCCTCTGAAGGCTGAATTGTTAAAAGTCATCATCTTGGTTTGCATGTTATACCGTTGCGAAGGTTTCGAGAAACCCAGAAGTAATCTTCGGACGTGCAATGAAAAATCATATGTTTGACCTCTGAAAATGGCTCCCGAAGCCTGAACTGCTAAAAATAGCAAGTTGTCTGATCTGGCTCAAAATTTGCGTGCAAGCAACTTGATGTGTTTTGAATGTGTTGAAGCTGACAGGATTCCAAAATCCCGCCGAAACAGTCCCTGATTGAGTACTTACTATAAATAGTAAGTTGTTAGAATTCGATAAAAATTCAGTGGGAGCTTGCTGGAAGCCTTCTGAAAGCAATGTTAAGCTTAGCTGTTAATTTATCAACTTTATTTAATCTTAATTCAGTCTGAAGAACAAAACCCTAATTTCACAGACTTAGCTCAAAATTTCCATCAAATCAAAACGATGGGACATCCTCGGAAGAACAGAAAGATCAGAGAGAGAGAGAGAGAGAGACAAAACAAAAGCTAAAAGACCAGAATGGAGCAAAAATTTAGGGGGGTCCCCATTTGAATGGGGCGATGTGTGAAAAGGTCACAACAGACCTTAATTGAACTGCAGATGATGATGCTGCCAAGATTAGACTTACTAAAAATAGTTGGTGCCAAAAATAGTAAGTTCACTTCAACTCAACAAAAAGCCAAACTGATCGGTCACACTGAACTGCAAAAGCTTGAGTTGCTGCTAGAGTGATACTGTCATTAATATACTTACCAAAAATAGCATAGTGCTATAAATTGTAAGTTTTCCAAAACCCCATCTGTATGCCAATTGAGCAGTATCATGACTTACTATAAATAGTAAGTGTTTTCCAAATATCTTTCAAGCACAAACCGAGCAACCATCATGACTTACTCTAAATAGTAAGTGCTCGGAAAGGATGTTAGATTCAGATGCAAGTTACCTCATCTTGAAGCTCTTCAAAAATCCAGAAAGCTCCACTAGACATGTGTCAGAAAAACACACATGCAAGCCCTCAAAACTGCATCTGAAACCTCCTATAAAATAGGAAACCCTAATTTACCTTTCTGCTTAGCCTACGAGTTTCCAGAAACAGGCTAAATCCAATTGTAGAGCGTAGGGCTAAATCGGGGACATTACAGTCCGCCCTTCCAAAATTGCTTGTCCTCAAGCAATGCCACCACACTCCAAGAGAATCCATACTATGCCAAGTAGGATCCCGGGGTCCCAAATCCATCTCTGGGAGGACCCACCCTACTGATGTTGCATCACTCTGATCACACAAGAATAACCAACACTCCAAATTTGCACTAACCCTCCTTGTAACCCCAAAGAGTCACCATATCTGAGACCCAAACTGATAGACCTGGAAGAACTGACGTAAAAAAAAACTTGCAGCATCTCATGTCCCAAAAACTCTAAGGAGTCAAAAACAACAAGACCACAATCTAACACATTCCTGAGCAATAAGGCAATTAATTTTCTCAATTCAAAATCATGCTCCATATCATAACTCCTCATAGCACCAAGTAGAGCCACGGCAACATATGTGACTCTTCCAACATTTCTTGTAAAGGAAATAGCAACTCCTTGCAAGAGATCCCCCAGCACATCCTCAAAATTCTATGAAGATGTATAATGCCTTTTTTGAAAAAAACTGATATAACTGAGATGACTCAATGAAAAACTTACAAATTGCACCCCATGAATCTCCAATTGGTGGACCAAATCAGTTTCTAACTTACTGCCCCAAACACTAGTATAGGAGAAAACACAGAGAAAGCCAATGTTGAACATTAGAGAACATCCCATACATGAATTATGGTTGTACTGTAACAATCCTTTCCTCATTCGCCATTTGAGGCTCAAAATCAGTCCTAGTAGTAGATTGGAAGGTCAGAAAATGGAAACACCAACCAACAAACAAGTCTGATTTAGACAATTTGAAATCTGATTTATGAAAAATCAGCATCCCCAACAATAAGAAGCAGCTGCAACAAAAGAACCTCTCATTAAAATTGGCATAGTTGTTCATGAACAAGGCTGGTGGCATCTCCAATAAAGGTCTCAATGCCACCACAAACCATCTTCCAATCATATTTCCATCCCAAAACACCAATTTATGATTAGAAATAAAAATCCAATAACAGGAAAAGAAGGTAGCAACAAACATAGAATTGAAATTTTTACACTTATCTTTCCAACCAACATTCTTTTTATGCTTACCATTCTTCATTAAAAAATACTTGAGATCCCAAATACTAACTTTCACTTGGAGACAAGTCCCAACACAAGAGTTGATGATCGCAACAACATTTTGAAAACAATATGTTGGTTTATCCCTTTTAGAATATTCAATATTATCTTTTTGCCAAGTAATGCCAGGATCCCATACTATCAACAATGAAGTACCATTTCTCAGATGGAGAACTGTTCTCACATGAATCCTCTGATTCTCTCGTTCCATCTGGATAAACACTTCTTGAAACTCCAAGAAGTATTCAACAAACTTATGTTCGTTGAAGAAATTGAACCCAAAATCTTATGTCATATATTGCCGAAAAGATTCCATTAACCCTTCATCAAATACAATTCTGAAATCTATCACTCTAAGAGAAGATGGTGATGAACTAAAATCTGATAAGAGTCTCACAAGCAACCTCATCAAAAAATAAATAAAACTTTCATCATCAACTCTTTGTTGATGAACAATAAGAATGTTCTCATTTCTTTGTGTTCCAAGAGTTACCAATTCTTGCCGAGTGGGTGCACTAGGAGCAGCAGAAGATTCAACTTCATGCAACTCTCGTATCAACTCTCCAACGTTGGAAGAAAAACTCAAATTTCCTCCTTCAGTAATCTCTGAAGTGAATCCTTCATCAATATTAAAAATAAGATTTACATAAACCTTATTAGCACCTTCTTCATACAACAAATTGTCAAAAGCCTGAAAAACTTGTTGATGAGAATTTGAATACTTCGGTTTCTCAGGACAACATTCTAAATCATATGTTTCTTGTATGAGATCAAGCTCATCAAGAATTACCTGAAGCTCCTTAGCTCTTCTTTTGTTTTCTTGCTCCCATGAATAATGTACAGCAGAAATCTGATTCTCTGCTTCAATTAGGGTCTCATGCACTTCTTGCAACTTGGCTTTGGTGAGCTCGTTACACTCCAATCCCTTGTTGGCAATTTCAGCCACTTTGTTTTTAACACAAATGATGTGCAAAAGACTTGATTTGATTTCCTCCAAGGCAAACTTAATGAACTTCATATCAGCAATGGAAATGCAACATACATCTTTTCCTCTAGGCACAACATAAATCAAATTTTCAACATGCTGATGCAATTCATCAAGCTGTAACGAAACTTGAATTCTATTTTCAGCAATTTGTGAGCTTGAACTGCAATCTTCATATGCTGGCTGAAATGTTGTAGGACAACTTTGATGGACAAAGATTTCAAAAATCATTTGAACTACACTTCCCAACTTGTCTTGCATGTGATGGACACTCTTCATCATTCCATCCATAGTGCCTTCCACTTCCTTAGCTTTTTGCCTTAGCTTGTTTTCAGGTGAAGAGAAATTTGCCTTATGACTACTAGAAACATCTCTTTCCACATTATTTTCTACACATGATTCAAGGGAGTCGGTCAAATCAACTTTGTAGTGGGAAGAGACTTCAACTTCCTCTTTCTCTTGACTTTCAAACCAACATTCTCCCAAATTGTGAAAGGGCAATTCGTTGGTTGAACACTTATCTTCTACCAACCAAATTTCTCCTTCATTTGGATCTGCACTTATGATTTCATCATGCAACTCCATGTCAACTCTTGTTTCTAGAAGTTTTTTCTCTTGGATTTTCAACTTGAGGCTCCTTAACACCCGTTGACTCATTGTTCTCCACTGCAGGATAAATGGAAACTCCTTGAACATTTGGTATGAATTTGAAGGGATTCCAACTTTCATCCTCCTCTTCAGCTTCGAAAATCTCCTCTTTGTCCTCAACAGTCTTCTTCAAAAATGGCTTCAATTTTTCTTTTTGTTGACTGAAAAATTCTTTGACTAACAAATCAGCAATTGGAGAAATCTGCTCTTCTCGTTCAAAGACATTCTTGAGAAGAGATTGAACACTTCCAGGAAGAGTACCAGCTTCTTTGATGGTGTCAATTAGAACATGTTTAACAACTGTGTAAATGTTAATCAAATCTTTGTCAAAATGAATCCTAAGAAGGACCTATGGAAATTCTAAGTCTGAAATTCTATGTAAGAATTCTAAGTCAGATTTTATTTTCTGTATTTTGAATGTGCTGATTGCAGAACATTTATTAATTTCGATGTCTACAATGAATGATTGTCATCATGCTTTGTATTGGAAGGAGGAGACACACCTCCAAGAAGATACGCGCCTCCAAGGAGAGACACGCCCTATGTGGAGACATGTCCTCTCATGGGATGTGTCCCTTGAAGGGTGTGGGTCTCTCTTAACCAACCAATACTAATCGGTGGTCGACATAAACACAAAAGGATTTAACACCCTGCGATTTATATAATGCAAAGTTTGAACATTATTTATATTTCGAATTTTATTCATGCTCATAAATTTGAATTTCTTATTTTTAGTATTATTTATTTGATAAGTAATTTCGATCACATATAAATGATGATGTTGCAGAAATGCAATCATCATTTATATCTAACCGAAGCTACCTTTCATCAACACTCCCTCTTAGCTAGGGAAGATAACTCTAAAATAAGTAGAGATATCATCTTCACACATGATATCGAAGATATGATATGATTTCTCAATATTGTCAAGTCACATGACATTCTTCATAATCACATCTTCATTATGGTATGTGCACTGAAATCAAGTCACATGATGTCTACCATAATAATTCATGGCATATCCACGGATATATAATTATCCACCATGATTATCTCTTAAGGATCACAATGATCTTCAAATGACATCAAGTCCCATGATGTCCATCAAAGTGTCCAAGAGATACTATCATGGCATGTCCACGGATATCAAGTCACATGATATCTATCATTATAGTTCAACTCATCATTGTAGAGTTGTCACTTTACAATGTCACATACAAACTTGTTCATTATTAGAAAGATTGTCACCTTTCAATAATGTACACAGGGGGAGCGGGTCCATAAGGTCATGGAGTCACACACATGACAAAAGAGTTTACACATTAAACATCTTAAATATATTAGTACAACTTCTAAACAATTTTAAATTTCAACATAATATCAAATTACATTTCAACCATACCAAGCTTCTTCTTGAAGTGTTCTACCTTGATTCGAGAGAGAGGTTTGGTGAGAATGTTGTTTGATCATTTGTACTAATATAATCCAATTGAATCACATTCCTTTCTACCATGTCTCTTACATAATGGTAGGGGATCTCAATGTGCTTAGATCTATCATGGAATACAGGATTTACAGAGAGTTTGATGCAACTCTGATTATCACAATGAATGATTGTAGGATTCAAGGGCTCACCAAAGAGTCCCCACAAGCAATTTTCGAAGCCAAACTACTTCTCTTGCCCCCATAGAGGCTGCAATGTATTCATCTTTTGTCGAGCTTTGTGCTATTGAAGACTATTTTCTGCAGATCCAAGAGAACATAGACGATCCTAAACTGAAGCAACATTCTGATGTGCTTTTCCGATCGGTTACACTTTCAGCCCAATCTGAATCAGAGTATCCATGTAGATCTAGTTGGTCATTTCTGTAAAGAAGACCATATCCAATAGTGCCTTGAAGATATCTCAATATATGTTTCACAACCACAAGGTGAATTTCCTTTGGCTCACACATGAACTGGCTTAGAGCATTCACTGCATAGCAAATATCAGGTCTGGTGTTAACCAAGTACATCAATGATCCAATCATTTGTCTATATAGAGTGGAATCTGCACACTTAATTTCTGCTGCTGCTTCTTTTAGTTTGTGAAGGTTGGTTTCCATAGGTGTAGACATGGGTCTACAATCCAACATTCCAAATCTCTTCATAATATCAATAGTATACTTTCCTTGATTTAGTATGATGCCATTTGATTTCTGCCAGACTTCCAAACCTAGGAAGTAGTGTAAAATGCCTAAGTCTTTCATGTCAAATTTTGAAGTTAGATCATTCTTTCCTTGAGCATTGAGGTGATCTTCTCCTGTTATCAGCAAGTCGTCAACATATAAATTAATTATTAACATGTCACCTTTAATTACCTTAAAGTAAAGATTTGGGTCTGCATCATTCTTGGAAAATCCTAGTCCCAAGAGGTACCTGTCAATTCTTTCATACCAGGCCCTGGGAGCCTGTTTAAGTCCATAGAGAGATTTCTTTAGTCTCAATACATGTGAGTCAAGTTTATGTATCACAAAACTTTCAGGATGTTCTAAATAGACTTCCTCTTCAATGGTTCCATTTAGAAAGGCAATTTTCACATCCATTTGGTGGATCTTCTAGCCTTTAGTTGCTGCAATGGCTAATACTGCTCTCACAAATGTGTAACGGGCAACAGGTGCAAATGTTTCTTCATAATCAATGCCTTCTTTTTGTGAAAAACCTCTTGCCACAAAACGTGCCTTATGTTTTTCTATACTGCCATTAGCAGCATGTTTGATTTTGAAGAGCCATTTAGAAGAGACAACAAATTTCTCTTTTGGTCTAGGCACTATATCCCATACATCATTCTTTAGAATGGACTAATATTCTTCCATCATTGCGTCCTTCCATACTTGATGTCTGAAGGCTTCTATAACACGGTCAAGTTCTGACTTTATGATGTTATTCATTAGAGCAACATAGCTTGAGAACTGTTTGGGTCTTTTACTTTCCCTAAACGTTCCTTTGGGTGCTACAAGATTCTCGACTTCTTTGATCATCTTTCTAGCCCAAAGTGGCCTCTTTCTACCGTTGTCATTTGTATTCTCATTTGAAGTAGATTGAGTTTCATTTGGCATTTCCTTAGGACACTCCCTCTGAATCTCAG
Source organism: Sequoiadendron giganteum (assembly GCA_007115665.2). Classification (NCBI taxonomy): domain Eukaryota; kingdom Viridiplantae; phylum Streptophyta; class Pinopsida; order Cupressales; family Cupressaceae; genus Sequoiadendron; species Sequoiadendron giganteum. Next base: position 257,785,035 of record CM021100.1, on the reverse strand, counting down.
GAGCAGGTTCCACTTCTAATACTCTAGGGGAATAGGTTTCTATCTCACTAGAACTTCTTGCCCTTTTGAATGCAATGTCTTCTTCAAAGATGACATCTCTGCTCAATTCAGTCAGTTTCTACCCGAGTACGAATATCCTATAGGCCTTGGAGGTTTCACTAGAACCCACAAATACACCTTTCTTTCCTAAAGGTTCTAGTTTAAATCTCTTCCCTTTGGGCACATGAATATAGACAAGGCAACCAAAAATCATAAAATGACTAATATCAGGTTTTATGCCAGTAAAAGCTTCTTCAGGAGTTTTGTTATCTAGATGAGAATGACGACATCTATTTTGAATGTAGACAGCAGTTCTAGAGGCTTCTGCCTATAATGAAGTTTCAATGTTCTGGTCAAGCAACATTGCTTTAGCAATTTCTACAATGGTTCTATTTTTCCTTTCAACAACCCCATTTTGTTGAGGGTTGTAGGCTACTGTAAACTCCCTCTTAATCCCAGGAATCATGCAGACTTCCTTAAGGATTTCAGAGATGTATTATTTCTCATTGTCTGTCCTTAAGATTTTTATTTTCTTTCCAGAGAAGTTTGTAGTAATAGCTTTACACTCCTTGAACCTTTTAAGGATTTCTATTGACTCTTTACACTTAAGGAAATAAATCTAGGTCTTCCTAGAGAAGTCATCTCTAAATATGAATTAGTATAGGAAGCCTGCCTTGGAAGGTACAAACATTGGTCCACATAAATCAGAGTGAATCAGTTCCAATACATTTTGGGTTTTACTTAAGCTATTGTGAAAGGATCCCTTTGTATTCTTTCCTAGGGCACAACCTTTGATGAGATGGTTTTAACTTAGGTGACCGTGTTGCAAGTTTTTCTATAGAAGGTAGGGCACAAAAATGAAGGTGTCCTAATCTTCTATGCCAAATTTCATTTGAATCAGAAGTATCAAGGGTAAGGGCTTGCTTAACCGCAGTGAATAGTTTGTAAAGATACCCTTGTCTTATACCTATGGTTTGGGCTTTCTTTATAGTTGAGTTCTTAGGCCATACCAGAACTTTCCCATCCATAAAGGTAACTCTATATCAATTGTCTTCAAGGGCAGAGATGGATATTAGATTTATCTTTATTCCAGGTACAAATAAAACTCCAGTAAGTTGAAGGGAGAGACCAAATTTCAATGTGATGGAGCAAGTGTTAACCCCTTTTACAGGGTGTGCAGAATCATCCCCAATGGTTACTTCTTCATCAGTCTCTTCAGTCATAGTGTCCAAGTGTTCTCTGAACCCTGTGATATGCCTTGAAGAACCACTATCAATTACCCAGTTGTGGGTGTTGTTAGATACTTGACTAGATAAGGCTGAATAGAATACAAATTTCTCAGATTCCTGGTCTGAATTTGGCTTTCCTACTTTAGCAAAGGATGCTTGTTGTTTTGATCTGTCAGGGCACTTCATTGCATAGTGGCCATATCGGTCACATCTAAAACATTGTACTTGAGAGACGTCTTTCTTCTTGGAAGATCCTTTTCCATAGGAATTTCTCTTTCTTTTAAATGATCCTTTCCTATAGGAGTTTTTCTTACTCTTTTTATTAGATGTTGTGTTGAGCACATGAACGTCTTCATCTATGTTCTTTTGTTTGTTTTCTTTTGTTGAGAGTCTTGTTTCCTCTTGTAGGCAGTCTGTTCTCAGCCTATCAAACTTGGGGAGTTTAGATCTCACACTTATTCCTTGAACAAATGACTCCCATGAGTTTGGTAGGCCTCCTAGTGCAATTAGAGTTAACTATTTGATATCCAATTGTGGATAATTGATCCCTTAGTTTAATGCAAGAGTCCTACTGGTGTTGTTTATCTCATAGGTGCTCTCAAAGGATTTGAACATTAGATATGCAGTTTCATGTTTTGCTAGAATGGGCACTATATGATCCCTAACTGCATCTACTAAGATTTTCATGGCCTTTTCATTGTTCTCAATCCATTGAGTTTTCTCAGGATCAGCCTCAGGTTCCCTTTTGTTTTCTTTCACAAATAAGTCTAACTTATTCTCTTTAAGGATCATCATGATTCTAAATTTCCATGATGTGAAGTTGCCTGCTTCTACAAGACGATCTTCAAATCTGATCACACTTGACATTATGAAGAATGTGATGTGAATTCGATTTAACAAATACGAATTTCCTAAGCAATCTGATATCTAGATTTGATTTGGATTCACTCAACTTGGCTCTGATACCATGTAAATGTTAATCAAATATTTGTCAAATTAAATCCTAAGAAGGACCTATGGAAATTCTAAGTCTGAAATTTTGTGTAAGAATTCTAAGTCAGATTTTATTTTCTGTATTTTGAATGTCTTGATTGTAGAACATTTATTAATTGTGATGTCTACAGTGAATGATTGTCATCATGCTTTGTACTAGATAGAGGAGACACACCTCCAAGAAGATACGTGCCTCCAAGGAGAGACGTGCCCCATGAGAGGACGTGTCTCCACAAAGTGGAAACACGTCCTCTCATGGGACGTGTGTCATGTCCCCTTCTCAGTGACATCTCTCGGAGTACAGGATTGGCCTATCATACGACCCTCGTAGGCTGATAGACTAGATAGAGGGTCACGTTGGAGCTTGGCTCAGCTTCAGTTGGCAGAGTTTGATCAGTTGGCTTTCGTTTGGGCTCATTCGGAGAAGTTGCTATTTTTAGCAGTTCTTGGCAGTCGGCGTGGGACCCCTGCTATTTTTAGCAGTATGGATTTGGCAGTGTTCAGAATCACTTCAGTGTTCGTCAGCTTCAGATGGATCAATCATCGGATGAATAACGAGAGAGATATTAATATTTAATTGTATTAATTAAATATTAATTATTTGACGATTATAATATAAAGTTATAATATATTATTATAACTTAAGTGATTTTCAGTGAAGGGGGTCACCATCATGGAAGGGGCCAATTTTTAATTATATTTTATAATTAAAAATTAGAGTTGAGACTATTGAAAAATTAAAAAGAAGAGAAGTCGAATTTTTAATGATTCCCTATTATTGAGGAATTCGCACTTCTCAAGAAGATATAAGCTTTGCATTGAAAATCGAGCCCATTATGTTATGAATGATTGAAAATTGATCAAGTTTGAACAAAGCACAGGAACTTAGGGTTTCAGTCTCGAATGCATTGGGGAACGAGCCATCTCCAGTGAGAGCGATTCAGAGGGTGTGAAATATCATCCGATCTATTGCCAGCAAAGAGGTTTCTTCATTCAGAAGAGATCATAGAGCTTCACAGATCATTTTTTATTAGAGTTTTGATTCGGGGTTTCTTCCAGAAGGTATATTTACATCAAGGCGCATCATATTCTTGGGACTGGCATTGATCTCAGGAAGGTCGTACCATTGCACTTGCTGCTGTTGACAGGGCCGTACTTTCCTGTACCTGGCCGTACCATCTCACAGGGCGTACTTCATCTCTTGAGAAAGGCGCTTCTCTTTTTGTCTTCCAATCTTCACCAGTAGTGGCGCCCCTGCATCTGGCATCATTGTTGATCATCAGAAGGTGGGAGAAGAGACCATTAATTGCAGCCGTACCAGATCTGATTACTTACAGCTTGCTGCTAAAAAATCAGGTTTTCATGAATATCATTGTTTTCTATTTGCATGTAGCTGGCTCATCCTTGTAATAAGTCTAGAAATTAAATAAATAGACTGGCATCATTATTTGCAGTAGATTCTGTTATTCTCAGGGTTAAAATATTTTATTTAGATTTTATATCATTTACTTGCAAAATCGCATTACTTCATTTATGCTCAAAACATCAAAAAACCTTCAAAAACAATAAAAACAGTCAAATTTCAGAGATAGCGGAAACAGGGGTTTCTACAGTGGTATCAGAGCTAAATCCTGCCATCCTGAGGGTGTAGCCATCATATGCAGCCAAACGAGTTTGAACCATACAGGTATTATACACGCAGACGTGCCTTGATTGACAGGCAACGGAGTTTGAGTAGGCAGCCAGGAAACATGGCTGACAAGAACGACAGGGCTGACAGAGCAGATATACCTAGAACAGAGGTTCCTAATAACCCTAGAGATCAGGACGATGTCGAGGTTTTAGACACTCTCAGAGACTTACGAGCAGGTCAGCGACAGTCTAACGATGTGCTACAGCAGTTGGCAGTGGCAATCCAGAGGTTAGGTATACAGAGGAGACCGTCACCACAGCGTGACGATAACAGGAGTATTGCAGGATCTCGGAGAGCACCTAGGACTGTTTCACGGACAGCAGACAGGCCCACTAGGCCTACTTTTGCGAGACAGGAGCCCGGTGAGGCTATTGCAGGTGAGGAGCATGAGGAGTTGTTCGTAGATACACTTATGGCAGCGAACGAGGAGTGGGAGCTAGTACCACCTGATGTCAGAGAGAGGATTTCCTTTGACCGATTTGTTACACAGAGGAGAGAATATCGCAGAGGACGACAGGATTGGAGACCTAGACATCAGAACAATGACCTAAAACATGCTACAAACAAACTCAATCTAGCGATGTTCGATGGTAGTGGCAAGGTGACAGCCCAGGCATGGATCAGTAAGCTAAACACATTCCTCACATTACGCCTGATGGCCGAGAGAGATGCTATCCGGTATGCGACACTGCATCTTGAGGGAGTAGCTTACGATTGGTGGCACCACGGTATGGTGACCTTACAGCATGACAGGATCACGTCATACCAGGAGTTTGTGGATAGATTAGTTGAGCGGTTTGATAGGAAGGATCCGGAATCCTACTTTAGAGACTTAGCCCAGTTGAGACAGAGTGGCAGTCTAGAGGCCTATATCGGTGACTTTCAGAGGCTTTCAGTCATGGTTCTGAACATATCAGAGAGGCGTTTGGTAGTACTCTTCATGGAGGGGTTGACAGAACCATTAAGAGGCTGGATCAAAGCCTTTGATCCTCCTTCTTTACAGGAGGCGATGAAGAAAGCACGAAGCATGGAGTTAGCAACACCTTCTAGTAGATTTAACTTCAGAGGTTCTTCATCATTCAGAGATAATAAGGGCTTTAACAGAAATAAGGACAAACCTGACTTTAACAAAGAAAAATCAGACTTTAAAAACGATTCAAAAGGTAAATCAGCAGCTCCACCTTTGGATCGTGAGGCCCTTAATGACCTACGCAGGAAGAAGCTTTGCTTCTACTGCAAAGGACCGTATGACGCCAATCACGATTGTCCTCTAAGACCTAAGGGCAGGGCAAATCGAGTGATGTGGGCATATTATGAGGACTCAGAGTCAGAAAATTCCGAACAGCAGGAGAGTTCTGAGGATTCAGAGTCAGAGGCTCTAGAGCCTAGAGCTGAGACAGAGCCAGAGCTTCAGTTACAGGAGGCGCGCTTATCTAGCATACAGTAGGAGGGCTCTTTCAGGATTCGTGGTGTGTTGGCAGGACAGAGGGTCATTTCTCTTCTTGATACAGGAGCCACACATAATTTCATTGATGCTAGGTTTGTTGAAAAACGCGGACTCATCATAGAGGAGTTCGAAGGGATTAGAGTTAAGGTAGCCGACGGGCACACGCTGAGGTGTGAACGCATGATAAAGGATCTCCCTTTACGCTTGAACAATTATGAGTTCAAGGCTGATTACTATGTTTTTAATATGGGGGATATTGATTTGGTCTTGGGAATGAAGTGGCTTCATTCATTAGAGGAAGTCACTCTTCGTCTCAAAGATATGGAGATCCGTTTTGATGTCAATGGGAAGACACACATATTAAAAGCAATACGGGACAGCGACATCAAAACAATTTCTTTTCGTTGGATGGAGCGGCTCATGCGTCACGACATGGTAGAGTGGGCTGCCGAGTGTCATTTAGCACCTATACAGAAGGGACAGCAAAAGATAGAATATCATCTGGACATTCAGAAGTTGAGGATTAAGCATGATAAGGTGTTCAGTGATATTCCGTCAGGTAGACCTCCAGACAGAGGCATAGAGCACATTATTGAGCTCGAGGAGGGCGCTAAGCCCGTGATGATAACTCCTTACAGGCATCCTAAGAGGTTAAAGGATGAGATAGAGAAGACAATAAAGGAGTTACTTGCTATGGGTCACATTCGACCTAGCAAATCGCCATTCGCTTCTTCGGTTGTCTTGGTTAAGAAGAAGGATGGAACATTGCGCATGTGCATTGATTACAGGGTCCTGAATAAAAGGACAATTAAGAACAGGTACCCGATATCGAGGATTGACGAGCTTATTGATGAGCTCCATGGTGCCTGTTACTTTACCAAAATTGATTTACGGTCGGGTTATCATCAGATCAGAGTCTGTGAGCAGGACATAGAGAAGACAGCCTTCAGATGTCATTGTGGGCACTTTGAGTTCGTAGTGATGCCATTTGGGCTCACTAATGCGCCAGCTACCTTTCAGTCTACGATGAACAGGGTTTTTCATTCATTGCTGAGGAGGTTTGTGTTAGTCTTCTTCGATGATATTCTCATATACAGCAGGACATGGCAGGAGCACTTGGCTCATTTGGAGACCGTATTGAGTATTTTGGAGAGGGAGTCCTTGTACGCCAAGGAATCCAAGTGTGACTTGGGGATGACCGAATTGCTATATCTAGGTCATATTATCAGTGCAGATGGAGTGCGTATGGATCCTGAAAAGATCTGCGCCATTGTTGATTGGCCTACACCGGCAAACCTGACACAGTTGAGAGGGTTTCTCGGTTTATGTGGGTTCTACCACAGATTCGTGAATGGTTATTCACGACATGCAGCCCCGATGACAGATTTACTGAAGAAGGGGGCTTTTGTTTGGACTTCTGAGGCACAGGAGTGTTTTATGAAGTTCAAGGAGTTGATGACCACATGCCCTGTTTTGGCACTACCTGACTTTACGAAGCCGTTCGAGCTTCAGTGCGATGCATCAGGTGAGGGCATTGGTGCGGTGCTTATGCAAGACAAGCACCCGATTGTGTATGAGAGCCGCAAGCTCAGAGGACCAGAGAGACTGTATAGCATATATGATAAGGAGATGCTCGCGATTATGCATGCCTTAGCAAAGTTTCGACAATATCTTGTTGGCAGCAAATTTTGCATTAAAACTGATCATAACAGTTTGAGACACTTCTTGGGGCAGCGAGATCTCAATGATAGACAGCAGAAGTGGGTCAGTAAGTTGCAGGCTTATGACTTTGATATCTCATATATCAAAGGTACACAGAACGTAGTGGCTGATGCACTTTCACGTAGACCGTATTTGAGCACTATGGTTCATATCTCGGAGGATTGGAGGCATATGATAGTGGCAGAGTATGCCAAGGATAGTTGGGCCTCCAGCATTGTTGAGGGATCAGCAGTTGATACCAGGTATACGCTTGTAAATGACTTGATCATTTACAAGAACAGGATATTTTTGATCCCAGGGTCAGAGGTGAAGAACATTGTTATGCGAGCCTTTCATGACATGCCTACAGCAGGACATCCCGGATACTTCAAAACCTACAGGCAGATACGGGAGAGGTTCACGTGGAAAGGACTCAAGGCGGATGTTCTTCAATACGTGCGTGAGTGCCCTGTTTGTCAGCAGAACAAGCAGGAGAACACGTACCCGGCAGGTTTACTACAGCCACTTCCGATTCCTGACAAGAAGTGGGAATGCCTGTCGATGGACTTTATTACGGGCTTGCCTAAAGCCCAGGGGCGAGATTGTATTTATGTGGTTGTGGATCGGCTTACAAGGTATGCCCACTTATTTCCGATCACCATGACTTATACAGCTACACAGGTAGCAGAGGTATTCTTTCGCGAGGTATTCAGACTTCATGGGTTGCCTCGGAGTATCATGAGCGACAAAGATAGTCGGTTCCTGAGTAACTTCTGGTAGGAGGTATTCAGACTTTGTGGGACCGAGCTCACTCCGAGCACTAGTTACCACCCGCAGACTGATGGGCAAACGGAGATTGTGAACAAGTGGGTGGAGGGATATCTCAGAAACTACATTGCGGGGCAGCAGAAGGCATGGGTCAAATGGATACATTTGTGTGAGTATTGCTATAACTCGACATTCCATATGACCATTCAGATGTCCCCTTTCATGGCGTTGTACGAGTATGAGGCGCCGAGTTTCCTTGATTTGCTACTGAGCGACAGTAGAGTGCCGAGTGCAGGAGGTTGGTTGCAGGAGAGTCAGGATACTATGAGGGCTCTCAAGGAAAATATAGCCAAGGCACAAAATCAGCAGAAACAGTATGCGGATCAGAAGAGGACGGAGAGGCATTTCGAGGTTGGTGACATGGTTTACCTCATGCTGCAGCCCTACCGTCAGTCCACTCTTAGGAAGAGTGGGTCAGAGAAGCTTAAGCCACGTTATTACGGTCCTTTCCGGATTTTGAGGCGGGTTGGAGAGGTGGCTTATGAGCTTGAGCTTCCAGTAGAGAGCAGGGTACACAATGTATTTCATGTATCACGCCTCAAGAAGGCGTTGGGTCATCGTGTGGTACCGTCTGCAGTTTTACCTCCCTTAGATGATGAGGGAAAGTTGATTTTAGTACCTGAGTCCATCCTGGAGTATAGGGAGAGACGGTTGCGTAGGAGGACTAACAGGGAATATCTGGTGAAATGGAGAGATTTACCTGTTGAGGATGCTACGTGGGAGAGCGAGGATATTCTGCAGCATCCGACATTGAGATTGCTTGAGGACAAGCAATTTCAGGAGGGGCGGATTGTCATGTCCCCTTCTCAGTGACATCTCTCGAAGTACAGGATTGGCCTATCATACGACCCTCGTAGGCTGATAGACTGGATAGAGGGTCACGTTGGAGCTTGGCTCAGCTTCAGTTGGCAGAGTTTGATCAGTTGGCTTTCGTGTGGGCTCATTCGGAGAAGTTGCTATTTTTAGCAGTTCTTGGCAGTCGGCGTGGGACCCCTACTATTTTTAGCAGTATGGATTTGGCAGTGTTCAGAATCACTTCAGTGTTCGTCAGCTTCAGACGGATCAGTCATCGGATGAATAACGAGAGAGATATTAATATTTAATTGTATTAATAAAATATTAATTATTTGACGATTATAATATGAAGTGATTTTCAGTGAAGGGGGTCGCCATCATGGAAGGGGCCAATTTTTAATTATATTTTATAATTAAAAATTAGAGTTGAGACTATTGAAAAATTAAAAAGAAGAGAAGTCGAATTTTTAATGATTCCCTATTATTGAGGAATTCGCACTTCTCAAGAAGATATAAGCTTTGCATTGAAAATCGAGCCCATTATGTTATGAATGATTGAAAATTGATCAAGTTTGAATAAAGCACAGGAACTTAGGGTTTCAGTCTCGAATGCATTGGGGAATGAGCCATCTCCAGTGAGAGCAATTCAGAGGGTGTGAAATATCATCCGATCTATTGCCAGCAAAGAGGTTTCTTCATTCAGAAGAGATCATAGAGCTTCACAGATCATTTCTTATCAGAGTTTTGATTCGGGGTTTCATCCAGAAGGTATATTTACATCAAGGCGCATCATATTCTTGGGACTGGCATTGATCTCAGGAAGGTCGTACCATTGTACTTGCTGCTGTTGACAGGGCCGTACTTTCTTGTACCTGGCCGTACCATCTCACAAGCTGTACTTCATCTCTTGAGAAAGGCGCTTCTCTTTTTGTCTTCCAGTCTTCACCAGTAGTGGCGCCCCTGCATCCGGCATCATTGTTGATCATCAGAAGGTGGGAGAAGAGACCATTAATTGCAGCCGTACCAGATCTGATTACTTACAGCCTGTTGCTAAAAAATCAGGTTTTCATGAATATCATTGTTTTCTATTTGCATGTAGCTGGCTCATCCTTGTAATAAGTCTAGAAATTAAATAAATAGACTGGCATCATTATTTGCAGTAGATTCTGTTATTCTCAAGGTTAAAAGATTTTATTTAAATTTTATATCATTTACTTGCAAAATCGCATTACTTCATTTATGCTCAAAACATCAAAAAACCTTCAAAAACAATAAAAACAGTCAGATTTCAGAGATAGCGGAAACAGGGGTTTCTACAACGTGTCCCTTGAAGGGCGCGGGTCTCTCTTAACCAACCAATACTAATTGGTGGTCGACATAAACACATAAGCATTTAACACTCTGCGATTTATATAATGCAAAGTTTGAACATTATTTATATTTCGAATTTTATTCATGCTCATAAATTTGAATTTCTTATTCTCAAAATTATTTATTTGATAAGTAATTTCGATCACATATAAATGATGATGATGCATAAATGCAATCATCATTTATATCTGACCAAAGCTACCCTTCATCAACAAGTTGCAAACACCCCCTCTTCTTGCTCACTCCAGGTCGAAGTGAAGAGATAATCAAACAATTGGTAAATCTGATTTTCCACCCCCAATTCTATCAGAAGGATGCAAGTTCTTACTTCTGAAAATGTCTTTAGAATAGCAGCTCTTCTTGGAAACAAAACACTCCCAGTTTCATCCATATCTTGAAAACTCTCCACAATCATACTTAATATGGTCTTCATAGTTTTTTCATCATAAGGCAATTGTGGTTCCACAATTCTTATCACTTCCATGAAACAAGAAGAAATCAGCAGCTTCGCTTCTTCATCAGGATGCCTCAACCAATAGGGCTGATTCAAAACATTAACTGTAGGAGTTAATGCCAACTGCATTTCCTTTCAAAGTGATGGCTTCACTTGTCTAAAAAAATGTTCTAACAAATGAAGAATATTCTCTTCATTTCTTCTTGATTGAAATTCTTTGCCAAGTCTATTTTCAACCAAAAAGAGAGTCTCTGCTAACTTCCTTTCTTCTTCATTAGCCATACCTTATTTTGACAAGACAAGGTTTCACAAACCTCTGAAAAGGTGTCAAATTTCACACTTTTGAAGTTGAAACTAAACTCTATTCTGTTTTCTGATGTAGTATCGGTCTTCTCTGACTCTCATCTAATAACTGAAGTGCTGAAAACTCACAGGATGGCGGGAAAACAAGCTTTGATACCACTAAAAATATACTCTCTCAATTTTTTTGATTTTTAAACCAAACATTTAGAATGGAACCAAGCACCCGTTAAGGTTAGCATAACCCAAAACATGCATGAAAGAAATCTAACCAAGAATGTGCCCTAAAACCACCTAAGGAGGAGGGGCAAGCATATGGTCAGAGGATCCCTAGGATCTACTGAATCAAGATTACAAGGTTATATTGAAAGAGAGAGATTAAACTCAACACCAAGAATGTGCACTCAAGATCCTTTAACAGGCGAGGTGTTAACATATGGTGGAGTACTAATGCTGAAATTGAAATGAACAAAGGCGGATAACCAGCCTTAAGGAACTTTCCACGCTACCACCAAACAGTGGGGGGAAAAGATTACAATATTAATACTTCTTCTGTTGCGGCAGCCATCCACTCAACAGTGGGAATTCACCACTTGAAAGTGGGTATGAAAAGAGATACAAATGTTTATTCTCCACATTGGTGGTAAACCAGCCATGGGTTAAAGTGTTTGCATTAGGAAATCACAAGCGAATGTAGTAAGAATAATGACTGGATTAATACTACTAAATCTCAGCCTTACAATAAAATAAATCTGCAATTTCCATGTGTTACAATCATATAATCAATGCAAACTACTGAAGAATGTTTATTACAATATATAATCTTCTCAATCACCAAGATATAAGCCAAAAATCAGAACTGAAGCAAATCTGATATAACGAACAACAAACTGAAATTTTGAACCAGCAATCAATGATAATACCAAAATTTTCATAACACCTTTAAAAATACCTCCAAATGTGTTTGAAATGAATTGCAAATGCATACTAGGAGGGCGCCCAAAATCAATCACTGAAACCGCATCAATGGGTCACCAATATTCAAGCACAAACTTCAAGACACTTCCAGCAATGGTACGGCCTTCTAGGGAGGTCGACCTTGCATTAAATATTCAAATCTACAAAATAAAATTTGTAACTTTGCCAAGAGGGTCACCCTTAGCCTAGGAATAGATTGCTTCAATGCCCATAAGCAAATTAAATTCATACAAAAAGTTGTATATAAAAATCTCCTTCAGCCAAACAATAACCAACAACTTGAAAACTGGAAATATCTCACCAAAACTCCACAGTAATGCTCAATATGTACTTCTTAATGTCCCCTCTTTAAAACAACATGAAGTTATCACTCCTAGGCATGGGGGTACAACTTAAAAACATGAAATTGACTAAGTATAACACTTAACCAATGCCAATACTGAAACTGAAGAATTACCACAAATAGCATGATGACCTGAGCTAAACTGCAGATGATGATACTACCAAGATTAGACTTACTAAAAATAGCTACTGCCAAAAATAGGAAGTTCACTTCAACTCAACAGAAAGCCAAACTGATCGGCCACACTGAATTGCAAAAGCTTGAGTTGCTGCTAGAGTGATACTACCATTAATATACTTACTATAAATAGTAAGTGTTTTCCAAATATCTTTTAAGCACAAACCGGGCAACCATCATGACTTACTATAAATAATAAGTGTCCGGAAAGGATGTTAGATTCAGATGCAAGTTACCTCATCCTGAAGCTCTTCAAAAACCTAGAAAGCTCTACTAGACATGTGTGAGAAAAACACACATGTAAGCCCTCAAAACTGCGTCTGAAACCTCCTATAAAATAGGAAACCCTAATTTCCCATTTTGCTTAGCCTACGAGTTCCCAGAAATAGGCTAAATCCAATTGTAGAGTGTAGGGCTAAATCGGGGACATTACAGTTTCAGTGACAGTTCATGGAGGTTAATGTCAATTTCATCTCCTCAGTTCAGTATTGAGTTCAATGCCAGGCCTTGTAGATCAGTGTTTGCCAGCTTTTGTCTTCACGTCAAAATACTGAGTATTGAAGGAGATATTAATATTTTAGTGGTTAAGTTATTTAATTAACTTAAGGGAATATTATAAAGTTATAATTTGTCTTTATAAAAATTAAAGCCGCTTAAATATTAATAAAGTGAGATTAAAACATTTAAGTCAAAAAGGTATGCGCAAGTTGGTAAAACATTTAAAAAGATTGTAAAGTGACTTAAATACATTTAAAATGTATTTAAAAGACAAAAGTCGTGTCTTTTTGGAAAACCGTGCCTTTTGAGGTATATATGAAGCAAAGGCAAGTCGACCTCTTTTTTATAATTGATCATTTGACATTGCTTTTTGGCTTCTTGAGATTAAACCCCCCTAAGACAAGGGTTTCAAAGTTTTCACCCCTTGGAGAACGAGAATTCTTTAGTGATCTACGATCTTGAGGCTGTGGAAGATCAGTTGAATCATTGCATTTGGGAGGGCTTCATTTTGAAGTCCATTTGTGCTTCATCAAAGATTTTTTTACTCAGTTATTTACAGTTTTCCAATAATGGTTGCACTTGGTTGAGGCACCTTCTTTCAGCAGTTTTGGACATCAAGGAGGCAAGTCGTACATTTCCTTGGCTAGTCGTACTTCTTCTAGATTGGCACGTGTGGATCCTTGGCAGAGGCGTGTGGGCTAAAGGCTGAAACGCCTTTCCTTTTGACCTTTTGTTGGCTTCATCATGGATGCCTAGCACTATCAGGGCCTTTGATGCAGTTTCCAACTTGGAGAGATCTCATTCTGGACTTGGATGCCTTGGTTTGTCAGTTTCTTTGTCTTGCTTGGCATGTTCCAAAATTTCTTTATTTAAATAAGTTGAGGACCTTCGAGTATGTTTATTGTATTAGATTTACTTGTAGCAGTTGCCAGATACATAATATAATTGCAATTACTCCTTACTTCTTGTCTATTCAGTTTTATCTTCATATCTTTCCTAGCAAACTTCTATATTATTTGCATAAAATTCATCAAAACAATTGAAAACACAAAACAAGAAATATTTAGCATTAGAGGTTGAGTTAGAACCAGTAGGGTTCTTCAGATTATCCTACCATAAAAGGAACACATTTAAATCTCTAAAAAAAGAAAAACGAGGAATTAGAGAATGGAAACCTTATCAATCCTCCCTACCAATAGAAATGTCAATGTATCTATGATCATTATTTTATCTCCTTGAACATTTCTAAGAATGTTGTTAGGGGAATGGTTAGAGCTAGTAAGGTTTTCTAGACTATCCTTATATCTGTCAATTTATGTCTTAAGGAAGCAAAGGAGCTCTATGAATTTAATGTTATGTTCCATGATGTTTCTAGGTCAGCAATGATAGGTAACACAAGGTTCTATGACATTAGGAAGCACATGGACATGTTTCAAGGATGGTAGTGATGGGAGGTCATTTTTTGGGGATGATTGTACATGAAAATTTGGAATATATAAATAGGAAAAAAATCAAACCTCTTTCCATCAACTCTTCTACTTTCTTGTTGATTTCCACACTCACATCTAGACTCATTTTGTGTGGCTTATTTTTGGCAAACTGAATCCTAGGACTAGATCAATACAACGGGAGATGCTTTATAGTAGCAACAATCCCTCTAACATTGCACTAGTAATTATTTATGTGTACTCCTTGAGTAATGTTGCAATCTCCTACTCCTTTGAGATATGTGATGAAGTCTCCTATACAAGATTGAGATTCCTAAGATCCTTGAGAAACACCTTGTTGCTCAACAACATCACCTAATTACCATGTCTTCTTCGTCTTCTTGAATCAACTCAAACTTTTGACTATCCTTTGTGATGTTGAAGGTGTTTTTTTGCCCATTAAGGATTGTGCTTCTATCATACCTCCACTTGTCCCACTATACCTCATTCGCATACCCTTTAATGTGGAATGCACCCTTGCACTATTATAACGACTTTTGGAGAAATATTTAAGTTAAATTATAATGTATTTCACTTAAATACTTGGACGCTCTTTCTTATGTATTATTTGCATTTTAATAAAGTCATGTCTCTCTCATGTTGAGGACGACTTGGTAAAAGAGGCCTCATGAAACTCAAATGGAAATTGATGAAGGTGAATCTGGATGTCATGTGGGTGCCCTAATTGGAGGGAAAGAGAATTTGAATTTGAGAAGAAGGTTATAAATATAAGTGTTGGGCTTCATTTGAGATTATCCTTGAAAATTGTAACGAAGTGTTGCTGAAATTATTTCAGACCCCTTGCTTTGAGGAATGCATACCTCCTAGTACCCCTTGGTTCCATGCTTGCAAGATAGCACCTAGCTAAGTTTGTGTCTGTTCTTTACACTGAAGAGCAGATCGAGCCTATTGAGATGAAGATTCATGAAGTTTTCTAAGTTTTTGAGTTGCTGGTTTGGCTTGGCTGGACACATCATTTTGCTCGCAACACCTTGCACGATTTTTTAGTGGTTACGGGTATTGATCCATTCTCTTCCTCTATGCTAGGTGCCCCTTTCCACAAGTTTGGGTGATTTTTTATGAAGTGTGTGAATTTTAAGGCTAGTTGCCCCTCTCAAGGAGGTCACCCCTCTCCTGTACTTGCATTGGGATGCGTGTCCAAATTGTTGGTGACTATTTTCTACTATTTGAGAGCTTGAACATGGATGCATAACTCCTAGGCTTGCTTTTCTTTTGATTTCACGTTATTCAGAGGAGTCCTCATTGAGTTATGAGCATTTTGGTGTGATCTCGTGTTGTTGGTCTGAGTTTTCTGAACGTTGCCATTTCATATCAGTTTGGTAAAAGTTCAGTTTTTGGATTGTTTTTCATAGTAGAATAGCTTGTTCTATTTTGGAGTTCATAATTACATTGTGCTTGCAGATTGCTCTACATTTTGTAAGGTTGTTATCAGTAGTACTGATTCAGTCATTTTCCCTTCTCGCATAAGCACATTTTGTATTCCTACCGTTTGGTAGAAGGTGGTTGGCCTCACCGCCTTCTTTACATTTCCAGCACTTTCATTTTGTACCCACTGAAAAGTGGAAGAACGTTGGCCTCGCCGCCTTATTTACTTTCTTGCATAAGCACTTTCATTCCCATTGTTTAGTGGAAGAGACGGGTCTCGCCGTCTTTTACTTTCAATACTTTGTATTATAGTCTCGTTGAATAAGTGGTCGAGTTGCATTGCTTATCTTGTTAATCGGTTGAGCCGTATCATATTGTACTTTCCAACTTTTCAGTTCTTTCAGCTAACGATCCCCTTTCCACAATATGCTCTCACCTTGCCCTCACTGGGATCTAGGTGATCAGAAAGTGAAGGGTTGTTTATTAGCATTGTACTTTCAATTCAGTTTCATCTAACAATCCCCTTGCACCATATTCTCTCACCTTGCTCTCACTGGGAACTGGTTGATCAGAAAGTGAAGGGTTACTTTCAGCTGGATTATCTCGGTTATCTATCGTTAACAAGTGAAGTTGTTTGTGAAAAAATTGGGAAAAAATATAAGGGGATATTACAGTTTGGAAAGAAAAAAAAACTTCTAAGATTGCAATGGGGGATCCTATACAGTTCTTTAAGTCGTAATCATCTTGCACATCTTTACTTGTTTGCATAGTTATTCTATTAAATAACTAGAGTATTTTTGTACTCTTTTCCCATCTTTATATTTTAACATCTGTTGTTTCATAAACTTTTCCTCTTTTTGACAAATAGGATAATAGTGTTTCCTAATCAAGTGTTCAAATTGATCTTAAGAACTTGTTGGATCTTGTTTCTTTAATGTCATAGAATACAAGAGACTTTCAAACCAAGTTAAAGCATACCTTGCAAATCTTAATCTAGCAAAGAAAATATTTTGTTCTAAACAAATAGAATGCATGCTATAGAATACCTCCAATTGAGCCAAGCAATTATCAAGCTATTCCACATCCACATCATCTTTGAATCACATAATTTCAATCTTAGCATCCTCTTTGAATAGAGGTTTGTTTGGAAGACTTATTTCACTCTTTGAAGAGTCTTCATCCTCGCTAGAGTGAGAATCTCCATTAGGCCTTTCATGGTCTCCATTGATCAAGAAAGGTTTGTTGTGGCATTCTCTATCTGAGAGAACCTTACTTCAACATCCATGTATTCCTTTTCTCTTAACATGCTTTTTAACTCAATTTTTCATTGCAGGATTCTAAGTCTCTTTGCATCATTAACATCTTGTTTCCACATGGCTTTATTATGGACATGAACCTACAAAACAATCGCAACAACCACTTCCCAAAAGAATGAACTTGTTCCAATACCACTTGAGTCATAAGCTATTAGAGATATTCCATACTTAGTTCCCCAACAATGGGTTTCAATTGAAAACAATTAATTGACTGACTTAACTTGCAAGAAATGAACAAATTAGTAGTGAGAAAATCAAGAGAATTAGCTACCAAACTTAGTGACACCAATATACCTTGAAGAAAGCCATTTTGGATGAGAACAACAAAAAAACATGAGTATATCTCATTTAGAATCACTATACAACTTGGTCCAAGCTTCTTGGGCTTTAACAACATTAACAAACTACTATATTACCTTACATACCTCAACAACCCTACAACCCTATACAACTTGTTATTCTCATTAGGAACTTAGGAGAATGCATAAAATACTACTACAAATCCCCCTCTTTCTCTCCTTGGATGCTCAATTCAAGCCAACATTACATATTTATAGAGGTACAACGCCTTAAGAAACCCTTGGAAGTGATTTTTTTTAAGATATAGGATACATATAAAATTGCAATCTTGGTACATTTTTATGAACTTAGGTGAAATTGCCACTATAGAGAGGTGGTTTTGAAACTATCTACACACTTTAAAAAATGCCTCGACACACTTGAACCTACTTCGAGACATCTAAAACAACCACATTTGACATTTTTTGCTCTCCAACCTTTTGAAAGCCAAATTTTTTCCATAGACCTTAAATGAGGTGCATTTTTTCTAAAGTTGCATAATTTTTCGAGATGAATTCAAATATGCAAAAATATTTAGGGATTGATATCAATGAAGACTTGTTTGTGGACCTACAACAAAATTAATCTTATTTTTTTATGGTGTCTAGAACAAAACCATATCCTTTTACACATTATTTTACTAATGTTATAACAATTTATTTTGATTTTATTTAGTGTTCTATTAATACATAGTATCAATATCATTTGTAACGATCTTTTATTTTTGTAAAGTCTTAGGTAACCCTCCTTGTATTCCTTAGTAATAAGTTTTTGGGCCATGCTAATGATGAAATTCCATCTAGAATGGATTTCTTCTATCATTGTTTTTATTGTTCATCATTTGAGATTATACTTCACTTGTCAATTGTTTGGAGACTTGGCTTGCTTGCATTTGAATTTGGGCTTCAAGCATGGCAGTGGATTGTCTAGAACATGAATGAACTCATCCTAATCGACACTATATTTAATATAATTATCCATTGTGAAAGAAAAATATTTTCACATATAATAGAATAAATATAAGAAAGTGTTCCAAAAATTGTATAATGTACTTGTGATGTTTTTCAATATACATAAATTGACATGGTTTGGTTTTTTATTGGTATTTTTTTTAATTCAAAATTGTGGATATGTATTTCTTATCATTATTTGGAGCTATTTTAGAAAAAATCATTCTATTGAGTCAAGCCAATGTTTTCATCTCCTAAATGATTTCTCAATATGTGCAGCAATTCAGCAAACCTCTTTATTGGTATTGGGGTACCATGGTTAATTGGTACCGTATATAATCGAGTTGCTCTTGGAGAAGCATTACGTGTTCATAACGATGGACTAAGCTTTTCCCTTGTTATTTTCTTCATCACATTTGTTCTATGCATGCTTGCTTTAGTTTTAAGGCGCTATTTCTTTGGTGGCGAACTTGGAGGGCCAAGGGTATGGGCTTGGATAACATGTTTCTACCTCATGTTTCTTTGGATCGCTTTTGTTGTGCTATCTTCTCTCAAAGTTTCTCATATAATATAAGACTACATTCCTTGGAAGAAGAGGGGTTTGAAGTGATTTTTTGTTTTTTTAGTTGGCTATGCAATTTGGTTATAAGACTACATTCTTCGAAAGAAGAGGGGTTGAAGTGATTTTCATTTTTTTTCAATTGGCTATGCAATTTAGTTATAAGACTACATTCTTCGAAGAAGAGGGGTTGCAAGTGATTTTTCTTTTCAATTGGTTGTACAATTTTTTGTGATAAGATGGAAAGCCCTAACATCAATTTTTTCGAGTTTAGATTTGTAACAACTATTTTTTAGTGGTTATTAATTTATCTTTGAACTACTGAAATAATAGTCTTTGTTTTGTAATATAAAAATTAATAAAAATAATAGAAATGCAATTAAAATAGTTTTATCTTTTCTTTTAGCTATTATTTTAGAATATTACAAATTTACTATTACATAGAATGAAGAAAAAATATTTTATAATTGCACCAAGACATCAAAGTTAAAACAAGACTCATATTTTTAAAAAAAAATGAAAATTATAAAATAATTTTGAAGTAAAAATAAAAAGTATAATTATTAAATAGTTCTAAAAGTAAAACTAGCAATGTGGAGAGATATCATTTAGGACATGCCTATTTTTTACTATACTTATAATTTGAGTGGAATAGGTGCATGAGAATGATATTTTTAGGCATCTTTTATATAGATTTTTCTAAAGATAGGTATAAGTTAGTTTACTTCAGACTTATTTTATAGTTTTATTTTTTATTTTTGTGTTAGCATGCTCATGTTATTACACTCCATCCTTTGTTGCCAATGATATCTCTCAGCTTACTTAAGAGTCATTTTATAGTTTTGTCGGCTCTTTTATATATATTTTTTAATATGTTCATGTTATTACACTTCAATCCTTGCTGCCATTGATATGCATCTTTTACATTAATTTTTTTTTTTTAAATTCTAAAGATGAATATGCTAGTGTAGATATATACATATATGAACCCATCCAAATATCGTGGATTGTTTTATTTATTTATTTATTAGCATAGATATCTTAAATACATCTATCTCAAAGATGTCAAGAGGTATTAATCTTGAGGCACCTATATTAAAATTGTTATTGAGAATAGATAAGTGTCTCGAGATTGAGATTGATATCTCTTGGCATCTGTTAGATAGATGCATTTAAGAATCTATGGTAGTAGCATTTGCACTATGATATGTAAAATGTTAATAAATAGAATCTTTTTTTTTATGTTTGTATAACATATTATTATCCTTTGTAAATAAAGAAGTTTATCATAGTCATTGAAATATATACTAGAGATTCCATTTATTGAATATTATTGAAGCATTACATATATTTTCAAATGCACAATCAACATATTAAAAGATAATTAATGAGATTTCATATTTATCTAGAAATATAATCTAAATACTATTTAAGGAGTAATTAGAATTTAATAGAAGAATTATATATGATAATGTATGCATTACATAAGTCTATTGTATTTCCAAAAATTTGAGTCTCTCTTGCTTAACTTTTCTTTCTTTTTTTCATTTTTTATAACAATCGTATGAAAATGGTGGCAAGATTTTGAGTCCATTCAAGGACTTAACACGTGTTATAGCAACAAATGTTAATCCTACTCTTTCTCTTAAGTATATATCAATTGTTTCCTTCGAAGTAGTCAATCCTTGTGATTTGAGGATTGTTAGTGCCCAAGCTAATAGTAAGGACAATTGATGTGTGTGTCCCCTTTATATTGGTGAAATTGGAATTATTTAAAGATGCATCTTCAAATGGAATTCCAAAGTAATTGTCAAATTCAACCATGACATATGTTGGTGGATTTGGTGGGGCACTTTTAGGATTGTATATGATATTTTAAATGTATCATATAGATTAATATTATTATAGAAATCTTCTTGATTGCTAAATTAATGCAACATTTGTTCTTGTCATCAATAATTTATAATCATCAATTGTTGGATGTGCATCTGTAATATTTGTGAGTAGTTGGTGAAACCTTTGTTGGTCCACACTTTCACCTTCTTGTTTGAATACCTTAGCTAAAGTAACAATTATCTTAAATTCTTCCCATAATAACTTTGCATGTACATTACTTTCATATGGTAATTTGTGACTCACATGAGGTAGTTGTCCCAAGTCTCCTACCAAAATGATTGATCTTCCTCAAAAACCTGTTTAAAAAAAATCTTGGTGTAGTCTTGAATCAATTTTTTGTAGAAAATTTTGTCCAATAATCTCTTTCATCGATCAATATGTATTTTATATGTTCGATTTCTTCTTGGAAACTTGTGAGTCTTGTGCCTTCTAATTCAACAAAATTTGTAAGTGGAATTCTCAATGTTGAATGGATCCTCAATGTGCCAATGTTAAAAGTTGCAACTCCAATTGGTGTTTGTAATCATACAAGACAATGTTGTGGTGTTGATGCATCTCAAAGAGTTTGATGAATTGTATAATTTATATATGATTTACCTGTTTAAATTGTTCCTTGAATTATCATGCTAGTGTCATGACATTTTGATCTTGATAATAATGTGGCAATAATATCAAGTATTTCTTTTGTTTAGAATCTAAGGTTCCATGTGATATATTTGACATTATATCATCAAGTAATGGTAAGACATTCTCTTTCATGGTGTTGATGAAAATTATTGCTTTATTTGTATAATCTTTTCTTTGATATTTAGTACTCCATTAAGCTTGTCTATCAATATCTCTTCTACCCAACATGTTTATTTCTATTACATGCATAATTTTCCAATAGTTTAGTCTTGAAATGATATCTCACTCATGTAAAATTGTATTATGATCATTAGGTAAAACAAATCCATCTTCAAAATCATTATGATTTTTAGTTTCATCTGAAATATTTCTCCATTTGAAATGCCATGGATTATAATTGAATGATTTCCAATTTTATATAATTGTAGTATCATCAAGTTTGATATCTCTTTGTATATTACGAAATGGCTTGTAGAACAATAACTTTGACCAACAAAATTCAACACATTTTTTTGATTAATGTGTAGGTATGGTGGTAAATCTTGGAACATCTCTCACAATAGCCGCCATAGTCCTTGCCCCCCATTTGTTATCTCTTCTCTTCTTGTGATTATAAGTCCAAGATCTGGATACATCTATAAGTGAAACACTTTCAATTACATATGGTCTATCCAAATATCCTTCAATGAAATATTTTGGGTGAGTTTCATCATCATTTTCTTCTTTTGTCACTGGCTTGAACACCTCTCTTGAAACATTTAATATTACAAATACTCTACTACTTTCTACCAATGGTAACTCCATAACATATGGCATGTTTCTTGTGCTCCATGATCTCTTGTATGCTCTTGACGTTGCTTCATCTGAGTGTTCAATGTTTCCAAATCACATTAACATTTGATGATATGTTTATGAACTCTTTTTGATTTTTTGCATACTTTGCAATATAATTCATTACAAGATGTCTTGAAAGAACCGATTTCCAATCTACATTTGCTCTCCATAATTAAAATATGTTACGATTATGTGTATTTACTCAATCATCATTTCTCTCAAGTTCATATACTTTATCTTTTTTGTTTGGGTCTTCAAATGATTTTGATCCATCTAGAAGTAATGGCTATGGTACATTGTACCTACAAACAAAAAGTAACTTATTAGTTTATATAAACATTTTAATTATTTCTTGGTACAAAATATTTGAATATATGGACACATTACCTACAAACCATCCTTCCTCTTTTTTTAAATAGACAAGAACCCTCTTTACACATTGTATGGCATTCAACACAATTGAGTAATTCTTCATAGTCGTGTTCCAAGTCTATTTGACTTGTGTATTTCGAAGACATGGATGTTGTGTAAAATTTTGTAGGACCGATAATTGATAATATAACATACTTTATCAATTAAAATAAAAAACATTTTAATTATTATGTATTTTGAAATAAATATAGAATTGAGAATTACTATCATATATGTATGTTTCATTGATATGGATCTCCCCTTAGATTCCATGCATGAACAAAAGAATCAAAATGTTTCTAATAAATTTTTCTTTCATGATCATTTCCCCAATCAAGGTTGTCTATGTCTAGTACTCCCTCTAACCATATGTATTCATGCATGTCGTGAACCTCTATGCTATCATTCATTTATAGACCAATAATCTTTTACTTTCATTCCTTTTGAAACATTGTATATTGTAGGTGCATGTAATATGCCACAATATGTGGGTCGTCTATAATAATTTGTCATTTTCATTGTTGTGCTTCTTATGGATTAGTTGGATGTGTTCCAGGCATTAGTGCATGCAAATATGGCCAATACATATCTCTTCCACTCAAAGTAGATAAAAATTTTAGTGTTTCAATTTGATGCTTCAATTTGATGCAAGAGGTCAATTAATTCATCTCGAAATTTTTCCCAATAAGACCTTGTACTCCTTAGTGTCATACCAAAATGCATCAAATGCTCAGCTAGATGTGAGCGAATGATATTTTCCATATTCTCTTGTAATTTGTTGATTGTGACTAGCATGTCTTGAAATTTATTTTTGACAAACACAATAGATGAACTTTGTGCACGATGTCTCATAATCATATTTATTATGTAATATCTAAATCGTGGGCGTCATCCAAAACAATGATATCTATATCAAAACAAATGTTTGACAAAATCATGTAGATGGACCCTCCTTATTTGTAGTTCTAACAAATCACATCATCCATCTAGAAATAGTGTTGGAAAATCCATATCAAGTAACCCTTCAATAACATATTCATTAGAGATGCTCTAATTCCTGGCCAATCAATTAGTGATCTAGGATCTACAAGGTTATTTTCCTATGCATATATTAGTTCCATCTCTCTTGGGACATTTGGTGATTTAGAAGCCATTGATTTATTATGATCAATAATGTTTCCTTCATCCATCTTCATCATTAGATCCACATATACATATTCATTTGCATCAAAATCAAACTCCATTGAACAAAGTTCAATTGGTGAAAAATATTTTCATTTGAATTGAATGTAAGTTCACTAAGAGCATTTTCATCAATTTGAACATCTCTATAGAACTTGTCGTGTTCTATTTTGTGTTTAAGTTCTTTGTATACCCTCTATCTATTGACTATAAAATTATAATTTTTTCCACATTGATCCTTCATTTGAACAATTATAATTGGTAAATCTTTTATTTGATGTGAATTTTTTTTAGTCATTTCTTTTATTTCTTGTGGAAAACTTATTGTATGTCCTTTATATTTATATTGACCTCCGATTGCATGTGTGACTTGAAGTTGTAATACCCCTTCCGTTTTTCTCTTTTGATTGAACAATGTTCTTCTCCTTTATGTTGTGTTTTTTGTTAGTACTTTGACTTTGGTACTCAGCTACTACTTGATCGACAACTGTGAAGCGATGTGAATGTTATATTTTGGTGTGATGGTGTATTATTCAGAAGTTATCATTATGGAATGATTTGGATTAGCTTAGTGGATATTTGAATTAATAATTCTTTATGTTTTTGATTAAATTATTGATGTTAACTTTGTCAGTTTGTAACACTGTATTGGTGAAGGGGACGGGATTGCACCACTCGCTTTCAAGTGCCCTGCGATTTCGCGATTTCCTCTTCACAGTGTGTTTTAATTATGATATATATACATGTTCAATATACGTTTTGTTCGCAAGTTGACAGGTACAAGACATCGACTCCACCTGGTTTCACAGGTTTGAGTGTGTCCATTGCGCAATGGTATTTGATTGGGAGATAGTAGCTAGGTTTTCCGTGCCAAGTCATCACCCTGTTCATAGTGTTTCATCAGTCTTTGTCTGGTCCAGTTGTTTTAATTTGGTTCGGTATGCCTTGATTTTATTTAAATTGCAAGTTAAAAAAAAGGGTAATTAAATGGTATTAAATATTTAAGTTGTTTAATAAATTATCTAGTTACTATGTTGGAAGATGTTATTTAATTAAGTAATTAATTTAATTTAATTAATAAAATAATTTAATTTAATTAATAAAATAATTTAATCTTGGATTAGATTCATTTTATTGAACTAATTAAATTAATTAAATTGAATTAAGTTACTTGTTAGAATTGATAGATATTTTAATTGAAAATTGAAATTAAGTTTGAAAATGAAAAATGTTTCAATTTGCATGTTTTCGAGAAAAATAAATTTGAGATTTTTTTGTTTTGTTTTTGAAAATTTATTATGGTGGTTGAATGAGATATTTGTGATTTTCATGATTTTTTCTATAATCATGAGAAATTGAAAAAAAAAAAGGGAGAACTTTTTTTCTGGTTGTGGGTTTTGGATTGGAATTGTGGAAAATCTTTGTGGAATTGTTGGGAAGGAGTTGGAATCTCTGAAAGAATCTTTGCACAATTGGCAGCCTCTCAAACTTCTGAATCAGGTTCATTTATTTAGTTTATTTTGATGTTGAAGAAAAGAGATTCAAGCTTGATATGTTGTTTGCAAAACCATGTTTTGAAAAAACAAAGAAATAATTTGAGATGAAAAACCCATGTGGAATGTTTATGCAATTTGTAAATCTCTGTTTCGGTTGGTTGTTTTTCAAGAAAAAATGCAATATGACTATATTTGATCATTTTGGATAATATTTGTCCAACTAGTTAAATTAAATTATTAAATTTGTGTATAGATATATATGTATATATATATTTTTTATTTTGGGTTTTTATTGTGGATTTAAAAAAAGCAAAATCCTGTTAAAAATTCGGATTTCATAATCCACAGTGACGGCCATAATTTGTTTATAAAAAAAAGAATATATATATTGTAATGTCCCCTTCCAATTGACATCTCTCAGTGTTTATGATTAGCCTATTATGCGACCCTCGTAGGCTGATAGGGTGGATAGAAGGTCTGGTCGAGGCTTGGCTTAGCCCAGTTGCAAGATTGTTCAGTTTGGCTTTCGTTCGGGGTCGTTCAGACATCATTTACTTGACTTGCTATTTTTAGTAAGTTAGGTCATTCAGCGGAGCACCCCTGCTATTTTTAGCAGTATGGTTTGGTCATGTGCAAAATCAATCACTTATCATCCAGCTTCAGACAGTTCGTTAATCGGACGTATTTTGAGAGAGATATTAATATTTTAATTGTCAAATTAAATATTAATTTATTTAAAGCTTATATTATAAAGTTATAATATAATTTAATATTATAACTTAAGTGATTTCTTGAAGGGGTCGACCAACATGGAAGAGGGGCCACTTTTCAATTATAAATTATAATTAAAGTGTGTTCGAAACTATTGAAAAATTAAAAGAAAAGTTCGAACTTTATTTAAATGATGCCTTTGTAAGAAAAGTCGACTTTCTTGAGGATATAAGGGTTTCATTGGGAAAAGAGCTCATTATGTTATTGAAATCGAATTTTGCTGAGTCTTTCTTCTGAGAACAGAGCCAAGGGTTCTAGTTTTCAACCTGCATTGGAGAACGTGCCATCTCCAGTGTGTGCAGTTCAGAGGCTGTGAAATATCAGTTGATTTATTGCCAGTCAGAGAGATAGCCTCATTCAGAGGTTGTCACAGAGATTCACAGTTGTTGCATCATTCAGGTTTTGATCTGAAGTTCATCTGGGAAGAGTTCTTTATGCTAGGCGTCCACTTTGCAAGCTAGAGACACATCTTCCAAGGGCCATACGTTTTATTCATTGCTGCTGTCATAGTCGTACCATCATAAAAAGGTCGTACTTCTTCTTCAAGGAAAAAACCTCTTCTTTTGGCAGTCTGTCTTCACCAATAGGGGCGCATATTTCTCTGGCTTCATTTGCTAACATCTGGCGGAGGGAGAAGTGGAAATCAATGATGGCCATACCATTTCATTAGCTTCACAGGCGGCTGCAATAATCAAGTTTTATTCACACAAATGTTGTTGCTTTTTAATTTACATGTTATCCGATCTCAGATGTAATAAGCCTAGAAGATCAATAAACAATCTGGCAATAAAATATCAAGTGATTTCTACCAGTTCTAGCTTCATAATATTTTATTTAATTTTTACAAGCATTTTCTTTCAAAATTGCAATTCTTCTGTTATTGCCAAAAAACACCAAAAAAATCAAAACACTCAAAAACAAGCAAAAATAAGCAGTTTCAGAAACAATGAGAATAGGGGTTTCTACATACATATATATATATATATATATATATTATGAGGGAGGATTTGGGGGAGTCATTGGGGGCTCACCCCACCGCGCCCCCATGGGAGGCATGTGGGGGAGCCGCGCCCAACGCGACCCCCATACCCCCTATCGTCGTCACCCATGGAAGGGACAGTTGTGTGTAGACACAGTCGCCGCCCCCTTTGGGGGTGTCGACTATGTTTACACACAGTTGGCTACCCATATCTGTGGCGCGCGCGGCCCAAGACAAAAAGGGTATTTGACTTGTTTATTTTTTTTATTTTTGTTAAAAAAAATATAATATATATAATTAATATTTAATATTATATTAATATAATATTAAAGTATTATTATATATGATTTGTAAATATGTATTTAATATTTTATTATTATATTTGTATAATATTAAAGTATTAATATATATTAATAATAAAATCTATATATATATTAAAAGGTGGGTTTAAATAATAGCATATTTTAAATGCAATTGGGAAATTTTAAATCAATATGCAATAGTTGATGTAAGAGATTTATTTTAAAATAATATTTTTGGAAAGAACAAATATTTGATTTACAGATATTATGTTTAATAGAGAAATTAATTGATTTTTAAATTATTTATTTTGAAAAGAAGAAATAGATGAATTGAAAATGGTATGTTTTAAATCGACGAAGTAAATATCTATTTTATTATTTACAAGTAATTGAGGAATTAAATGTTGGTTTAAATTTCGTACTTGATCTGAAAGAGATATTGTTAAAATTAGTCTAATTGAGACAATAACTAATGAATTTTATTAAAGGCAGTGGATTTATGTTGTTTGTAAAGGTAATCATCGATTTGAATTATTTATTAAAATTAGTTTTCCCTTCTCAGTAATTAGAAAGGCAATGAATTATTTTATTTAATTATTTTGTTAGGGAAATTTTTTTCCTTTACTGTGAACTGAATGTTAAAGGGAAATGGATTTAGCATATCCAAATTTGCTATTTCCTAGCAATTGCTTTCGTGATTATTTCCTCTGTGTTCGTGTTTGGGGAAATGGTTAAGTGTTTGTAATATGCAAGTCTTCTAGAGGATCCTAGAGAATGGGGGTTGTCGTTTTGTTATGTCAACCGTTTGTTAATTTTCTTAGGTAGTGCATGAAGTTATGTCAATGTTATTACCTGGTTTCCACAAATGGGGATGTTTTGTGCCTCCTGTGGAAGGAGTGGATTATGCGATTTGTGACTCCTTGTAAGGAGTGGCTTTGTTATGTTTGTTACCTCTAGTGTTGGAGTGAGTTTCTTTTTATGTTTCCTCCTAGAGTTGGAGTGGTTGTAATATCTATTTTGTGTGCACTTGGGTTCCCTTGGTAATTGGTTCGATTGTGTGTTGTCAAGTAGAAGAGTGGCTTCTGTTAGGCGCCAAAGCCCAAAGAGGTAAATTGGATAACCTTTGGAGGTGGTTTAATCAAGTGATAACTAAAATAATATACTTAGGAGATTGGGTAGTACTTCTCACTAATCAAGATAATTGTGTCTCACTCATAGACACAAGTGCTCGTTTAGGCTTGGGATGAGTGGGAAGGCCTGGAATGGCAAGGTCATCTATCTTGTCTTTACGAAAGGTATTTGATTATGCATGAGTGAGTATGGGGGTTGGGATTCGGTAGAGGCCACTAAGATAACCCATAGTGGGGGTTGAAGCCTATGAAGATTCCTAGAGGATATCCCATGACAAGATGTGCGATGACACTTTGTCTAGGACAACAGTTGGTACTTGATCTTATGTGTATGGTTTTTTTAACATACTCGATCTATTTTATAACTAGAAGCAATGTGACCATGTTAGAGTTGTACTTGTGTTGTACATGTGATTGGTTGTGTCAGTTTGGTTTAGTTATGTTTTAGCCTGTGTCTAGAGGTATTTGGTCTTGTCTTGGAATACTTGTTACTATCTCCTAGCACGGGGGGTGGACCTTCGGGTACCACTTGGTTGGGTGGAATGTTTACCTTACTCTGTTGGTTTTTTCTCTTGTTCGTGTTGACGATATTTCCAATTGGAGAGCTCGTGTGATCCAGTTACTCTTTATGCTTTTATTCATTTCAATTAATCTTGTAATTTATTATCCCTCATTTGTAATCGAGGTGGAAGGTTGTAATATGTAATCACGCTTATTGGATTTACCTCATTCGGGGAATGAGAGATGTAATCTTATTGTTTAATTATTATTATATATAGTCCATGGTATCTCTTAATTTTATGATTTAATTTATCTCATATGGAATGTATGTGTTATTAATGTCTTAAGTAGATAAATGTTATGGATTCATTTATGTTGTTTGTGGGTTGTTAAGTAATCTCAGTCTCGTAACCTTAGAGGTTGTTGGCAATGGGTAGTGAGCTTGCATATTAATTGTACTTAAACAAAAAAAAAATAGTATGTTTGAGTAGTTAATTGCAACTTCCTCTAGGGTTGCGTGGTGGGGCGTTACAGAAGTATTGGGTTGACATGTGCTATTAACATTTTCTCAAATTGTATTAAGTTTGCAAGTTCAATGATTGTGGGCTAGGATCCATATTGTTTAGTGTTGAAAATCAATGTTCATGCTTCTCTTGTCGACATATATTACAAATAAGACCTTTAGGTACCCGTACAACCTTAATTTCAAGGTAAATTTCAAAAACAAATATCACATGTTTGATGCAACAAGTTTATCTAGTCCATTTTGAAATATCATTTGTAAAGTTTTCAAATCAAACTCGACATTTCTATTAGTTTTAACTATACTTTGATCTCTTCCATTTTATTTTCTTTGCAATCATCTTCGTCTTCTCAATTGAAATGTTAACTCATCTTGTGAACTGTTATTTTCTACATGATTTTGAGTAACAATATCCATTGCATCTTGAACTCTATTCTCTAATGTTTGTAGCACACAATTTCTTGTAATAGAATTCATCCCTTCAGAACTAACCTCAACATTCCCATGAGATTGAAAATGTATTTGAACTAATTCACAATTGTGTGCTTGTAGTTGTTTTTTTGTCTCATTGAACTGATCTAAACACATATCTCTTTGTAATCTTCTTCTCAATATATATTGCTCCTTTTGAGATGTTTGTGCATGATGTGTTATCATCTCATTTGCATTTTGTGTCATTTCTACTTCAATCTCTTCCATTTCCATATATATCCTACGTTTAACACATTTGTGTTTATCATTTGTGTTTCACTTATTTCTTACTTCCTCTCTTCGTGCATCAATCATTTGTTTACATCAATGTCTCATATAATTTCAAACATATTATCTTCGATGTTTTTTTTAATTTCTCTTCATTTTCAAAATTTCTTGCTTCCTCTCTTTGTGCATCAATCATTTGTTCATGTCATTGTCTTATATTATATCGAATATACTCTCTTCAATGTTCTCTTCGCTATTCTTCATTTTCAAAATTTAACATTTGACAAGGCATCCTACAAATTATAACAAAATATATCAATCAAATTATAATGTATTTTAATAATACATTGTAAACAAATAAATGTATAAATAATTCAAATTTATTTTTTGTATCAACACAAAAAAGGAATGAATACTATTTTTAATTTTAAATAAACACTTAACATTTTTTTTATCTACATTAATAATATTCTTAATGATTTTATTTTTCAATCATACAAAAACATTAAAAAAAATGGAAGTTTTATAATATTAGGTTATTATGATTAACATTTAAAATATTTTGATTATTTTATAAATATTATGCTCATATTATTTGTATAGTTTTGTTAAATCATTAAAAACTTACTAATTTTTTTATTTTGTTCAAATATATTTGTTTATTAAATTAAAAAAAAAATAAAGAAATAAAGAAATAACTATCATTTTATACATTTAAAATATTAAGATAGAAACTATTCAAAATGAAAAATAAAAAGGTGAAATCAATTCTAAAATTTGTCTTTTACATTGCTCTCAAATAGAAAATATTCAAGATGGAAAATAAAAAAAAGTGATGGTGTTTTTTTATTAAAGGTAAAACAGGTTTTGATGGGACTTGAAACCCTTTACAAAAGAGATGCTACCAAAGATTTTAAAAAAAATAGAACTAACTGGAAACCAACCATCAACAAACCATCAAAAAATCAAACAACAAACAAAAACAGAACAATATGTATTGTAAGTCCTTAAGAATCTTGGTTGCTTCAAAGTCCTTCTTGTATAGACGATTGTGAAGGTTGGCCACCTCTAGCAACTCATTCTTTTGAACATCCAAGGGTTTCTTGGAGTGACTATGAGTATGAGTACTTAGACCCACTCCAACAGATTGAGATCAGTGTTTCCCTTTAACCATACCATCATCAATAGCATCAAAGTCGTTCAACAGCCTCGCCAATTCCTCATCTTTCAAATATTCTAGATAAATAGAAAATATTCAAATTGAAAAATAAAAAAGGTGAAAAAACAATAACCTAAATTTTAATTTTTTCATTGTTGGTGGATAATATTTAAATACCAATTAGGGAAATAATATATATTAACATATCACTATTCACTGATGGTAGGAGTAGGTGGCGAGGAGCGAAAAAACGTAGGGGATCTGAAAGGTAGGCAATGTGGAGATGTAGCAGACATATAATTCTCATTGGTGAAAACACAAAAGAGTGCACTAGTTAATAAAGATCCACTAGTACAATTTGGCAAATAAATGACTAGGTGACTAAAAATTTTAGTCACAACAACTAAAAATGACTGAATTCTACTATTTTTTTGCAACACAACTATAAATGAGTAAATAAATGACTAATTTGGTCATCAGGTAAAAAATTATTTAGTCACACAAATAAAAATGACTAAATAGTTAGTCACGCAAATACAAGTTAGAGAAAATTAAAAAATATATTTGGGGAAATGATTGGCAGGAGTGTATTGTGTGCGATTCATTATTCACTTTTAGCCTGGCACTTGACAACTACACTGAGGCTACTTGCATGGGTGTGAAATTCCTTATTCATTTAGCCTTGGAACTTGACAACTACATTGAGGCATTTTGAGTTACAATAGCTACTTGCATGGGCGATAAAGATTGTTTGGAGAGGACTTGGAGAATTCTAAAAAGGCGGGCAAGGACTTCGGTGTTTGCTACAAAGTATTTGAAGTTGGCGAGGCCCTCTGCAATGAAGTTGGATTTGTGGATGCCCTTTGCAATGAATTCAGAGGTAATTTGAAACCCTCATTACATTAAACACAAAATCTATAGCTTTCTGATTGGAAACTTATAGTAGTTACTATCTATTGCTCTTAATAATGTTCTTTTACAATCTTGCCACAGTTCTACTTCATAATGTGTTCGAGCTAAATATAATAAAATTTGGGTGTCAGTGCCAAAATAGAATTTCCTCAAACAATTTTGATACATTTTCACTGCAAGCACAAACTGTCCTTGTGCAAAGTAAACATGTGCTAGATTTACCCAAACATCGGGAATCTGAACAAAGATGTTTCTTGTTGTAGCTTCTTGTACCTATGTAAAAATTCCCTTTGCAATATCAAATTGACCCCTTTCAGCTAGCATAATGGTTGCCCCATTTGTAGCATAAAAAAACATTTCCTGGTCTCTGTGCCAACACTTTACAATATAGTTCTCTAGCCTTCTCAAGATTTTGTGCCTTCACCTTTGGATCTCTCCTCTCATTGTGAAAATCTGTAAAATAATTCCAATTTCCAAGTGAAATGTCAACATAAGAATTATTTGCATCCGATTCACTTTGTGCAGCTTTAATTGTTTCTTTTTATTTAAGCTAGCCATCTATTTTTAGTTTCATTTTTCCAAGCATAGATAAAGAATTTGATGAGTTTTTATCCACCTTAAGTGCATCCCCAATCGATTCTAGGCTTAGTTGGATCTCATTCTAAGCCCGATCCATGGCTACAAGACGTGGATATGCATCCACATAATCAGGAAACTTTAACAATATTAGCCTATATAAAATATTTTATTTTTTAGTATCATGTAGTTGTTCAAACAACCTAGAAATATCATATAGTGTTGTGACTTTATCCCATGGTAACTCAAGTGAAACATCACTTTCTTCTAGTCGATGGAAGAATTACATATCATTAAAGAGCACAGGAAAAACTGCATAATTGGAACTGGGGCTTTTATTTATGAATTCAATCCAAATGCCATTTCCTAATGCCTCCATAAAATTTTGTTGAGCCAACTCTAGTTCATCACGCTCAAATAATAATTGAATGGCTATTCTTCTCTGCTCTTTTTCAGAAGATACTTTGGCATCTTAAGAGAATCTAAGGTTGCACTGGGGTCTGATGATATTAATAAATCACCTATCTTGATAAATGCATGGGCATCATGTGGATCTATGCAAGTTTCCTATCTTACAATTTTCAAATCCTTCTCTGCCTGCCCTTGTTGAGCATATATATGGCCTACAAATTTTAAGCTCTCATAGTTCTCAAGGTGGACCTCCAAAAACTTTTCAAAATTTGATAGAGAACTCTTAAGATCTCCCAGCTTCAATTGAACCTATCCAGAAAATCTTGTGGCATGTGGCTTTCCTTGACTGATGCCATGTAGTAGCGCCCAGTGGTGTCATAATCACCTTTACTATGATAAGATCGTGCAAGATTATAAGATGAATGAGATTTCATGAGAGGGTGGTCAATTGAAACAAGAGTTTTCTTAGTCAACTGTTCCACAAGAAAATGTTGCCATGTGAAGAAAAAATGGTTTGCTAAACAATTCAATACCATTGCATAGTACGGGTATAATTTAAAGGCTCTACGCATCTTTTTCATTCCTTCATGAACACTAGATTTTTCACTAATTGTAAGAATCCTACAATTAAAAAATGAAAAAATAGACCACAAAGATTTTTCCCCATTTCAAATAGCAAAATTGCCAAAAAAATGCATTTAAAACCTACAAAAGAATGCAAATAAAATCATGTTGAATTTTGTACCAAAAAAAACCACGACCATAACTTTTTGCTTACTATTATTCTTTGATATATTTTTTCCAAGCATCCATAGCTTGTTTGAAATCACCTATTTTAGGCTTTTAGCCATAGCAGCAAGGAAGTGAACTGTTTGATAAAATTATTTGGTAGTCATGTATGAAAAATGTGGTAGCATAGACAAGGCAATGAACTTTGGAAAAAATGCCTCAAAGAAATGTGGTCTCATGGTGATGTAATTCCATGATAAGAGAATTGTTATGGATTGTCATGGTATTCCATCACCATGAGACCACATTTTTTTGAGGCATTTTTTCAACCAGTTCACTGCCTTGTCTATGCTATTGCTTACTATTATTCTTTGATATATTTTTTCCAAGCATTCATAGCTTGTTTTAAAGCACTTGTTTTAGGATTTTAGCCATAGCAAGAAGGTAGTGAATTGTTTGATAAAATGCTTTGGTAGACATGTATGAAAAATGTGGCAGCATAGACAAGGCAGTGAACTATTTGAAAATATGCCTCAAAGAAATGTGGTCTCATGGAATGCCATGACAAGCAAATGCATTTGGCAACTGCTCCTCGTTATTATTTATGCAATGTGAATTAATTGCATAACTTCTTAGGTTGACTTTGTAAAAACTATATTGTAATTAATTTTTTTTCATCTATCAACATCTAGTTATTAGTTATGCAATGTGAAGTAATGCTTTGAGTTTGAAAGATGTGCAATGCAATGTAATCAACAATTTGAATATAAACTACAGAAATCTAATTTTTACAATTCCTTAGTTAAATTCTCTATTTTATTTTCTCTCTATAACTCTATTGCTATGGAAATTTCTTTCAATTAAAAAAAATAGTTTTTGTCTCTTATTTTACATTTTTTTGTACATTTTGTCATCTATTGGCATCTAGTTATTAGTTATGCAATGTGAAATAATGCTCTGAGTTTGAAAGATGTGCAATGCAATGTAATCATAAATTTGAATATCAATAATGAACATTTGTGATTTAATAATACATATAGGGGCGGGTGCATGAAGATGGGTAGCCAATTCGTGGACACCTTTTTAAAAATGTTTTAAAAACCCATAACGTGCTCGCATTATGGGTTTTCAAAACTTTTTTTAAAAGTTGTCCACGAGCTAGCTACCACGGCTTTTAACATGCCATAACGCGAGTGCGTTATAATGCACTCATGTTATGGCATGTTAAAAGCAAAAAAAAAGATGTCAATCTACATTTTTATTTGTGACTATTTTTTTCTTCTTACCCATGGCCAAAAACCCCAAAATTGTGCGCTTGCATTCTAGGAGGAGAATTTTTGCAAAAATCTTCATCAATGGTTATTGATTCATTGCCAAGATTTTGCCATGTCAATGAGGAGGTCAAAGAGGTAAGGATTTTTTGTTTGTGTTTTTAATTTGTTAGTTTTAGGTTGTATTTGATATTTATTTTTTGAATTTGTAGGAGATGTTAATCAACTTGGAAACCCTCCTCAAAATCTACAGAAAGAACAAAATCTTCAACAAGAAAATCCTCAGCAACAAAATCCTCAACCACAACAACAACCTCCTCCACCAATACCTCAATACCCTCCTAGCACTCAACAAAATTTAATGGGTGAAATTGAGAACAACAAAAAACAAATTGAGGATTTAATCGGGAGGTTGAACAATCCAAGTTCAACTGCGGAAAGAAAGACCCTGGAAACTTCACTGCAAGATATGTTAAAAAATGTAGATTCAATTAACAAACAATTATTTGGTTGGCAGGATAGGAGGCAAGCAACTAGGTATTTTTACCAAGATAAATTATCATATAAAGAAGTAAAAGATTTAAAAATTATAAAATTAGAGTTTTGTGCATTATTCATTAACCCACAGTCAAATGGAAATCTCTTCCTCAATGCGAATAGGTTTCCTATTCATTGGTTCCACCACCAAGAGATTACAAAATATTTTGGGGATAGGTGGTGCATGGTTTTTGATGACCCACCATACAACAATTGTAAAGTCCCGCAATATTTCCTTAGGAAACTATACGTTGAGTTCATCTTGAACAAAATCCCAAATTATTTTGATATGAGGGACTTCCAGGGGAGAGGTGGGGGGTCGGCACAAGATAGATCGGTGCACAACTAGATCCTACGCGGAAAGCGAGATGACCTCTCGCTAGGCCGCCTCATGAGCACATCGTCATCCCTTCTGTCACGAAGGAGAGTGTCGATGTAGAGACTCTACAAGCCATCAACTCTTTGATGTAGAGTGTCATCCAACATGCTAGCCCTCTTGTACAATGCCATCCAGGGGAGTCTTCGATAGGTGGGCTTCGATCCCATGTGTGTCAATCTTGCGGGGGTGACTTGTTCATATGACCCCATTGACACTCACGAGGCTACTGCGCAGAATCCATTTGCAGCTAAGAAGATGGAGAGGGAAGCTGGCATTTTTCATGGTGCATATGGCATTGATACTTAGGTAAAAGTTAGCATGTTCATTAAATTTAATTTATTAAATTTTGATTTTGAAATGCAAGATTAACTAATTTAGTTTTATGATTTTAATAAACTTGTAGGTTCACAGTGTTGATACTGGATACGTCGGTTGTACACCTACTTATTTCTGTAGTACACCTATCGGTGGGGTATGTAACTAGTAAAATTTATTACATTTTAATAGAATTGTTTTATGAATGGTATTTTAATATGTGATTTTGGATGTTGAATAGGCTAATATTGGAGGTTTCGAGGGAACACCTCTTGGTGCCAGTGGATTTAGTCAAACCTTCATGCAGGTAATAGAATAAAGAGTTTAACTAATGAATTGTACTTGACAGATTTTCTAGTTTATATTCATATCATTGATTGCGTTGCATTGCACATCATTCAAACTCAAAGAATTACTTCATATTCCATAACTAATAACTATATGTTGATAGATGACAAAATTTCAACTACAATATAGTTGTTTAGAAAGTCAACATAAGTAGTGATGCAATTACTTCACATAGCATAAGTAATAAGTCTAGGAGCAGCTTCCAATTGCATTTGCTTGTCATGGCATCCCATTGGACCACATTTTACTGAGGAATCTTTTCAAACAGTTCACTACCTTGTCTATGCTCCAAACTAGGAACCCATTATGGCCTGCTCTCACATATTTGAAACTCACTTGCAACTGTCTTGGAGCAATTGTCCCAAATCTGGCTTTTAACGCTGAATTAGGCCACAATCAGGCCTCTTTTTCAAAGAGACACCTCTCCAAACTCACATTAAATGCTTGAAACCTCCAAATAGTCAAAATAAATTCAAGAAAACCTTAGATTATTCAACTTTCAGGTCTCCTCTCGCTCATTTAGACCTCTTTTCATAAAACCTTCACTTTCCTCGCAATCAATTAGGGCTTATTGAAACTCTTATGCCCTGACCTCTCACAAGATTATAATCACTTCAATCACTTATTTATGCATGTACATGCTCATTCCATCCTCAAATAGTGTTGCCCCAAAGATCTACATATACTTCCTTCACAAAATCACTCTTTTTCACTAGTTTTCACTCTCTTTCACCTAGAGTTTCTTACTTATTCACTTCTCTGACCACTTACAACCTCTTAGATCTTCTAAAAACCCTCCAATTCACCTTCTCTCATAGTTTTCAAGGGATTATATCCACTTCTAAACCCCTATCCTCTTTTCACTCACTCTAGCCTTGTTTAAAAGGCACCAAAACTAGTTTTTCACTAGGGCAACGAGGAGAACTCACACAAAAACTTCACCGAACCAATTCCTTACCTTCTACACAGGTACTCCTTCTTCAGACCAGTCCATTCCACCAAGAAACAGTTGCTACAAAAAGGTAGAATGGACTTTTTAGTTCATTTGGGCAATCAAACCCTTAGCCCCTATTTTTTGACTGCTTAGAGAAATCAAGCCACCAAAATCTTGAAACTCAATATCAAATGCTCATATTAGTTTTAAATTGACGCCTGTAGACACATAAAAATGATCTAGGCTTGCAAGTTCTATTTTACCACTTTTCGTCCTAGCATAATTATGACATTTT
This sequence comes from Sequoiadendron giganteum, assembly GCA_007115665.2. Classification (NCBI taxonomy): domain Eukaryota; kingdom Viridiplantae; phylum Streptophyta; class Pinopsida; order Cupressales; family Cupressaceae; genus Sequoiadendron; species Sequoiadendron giganteum. The sequence goes on along the minus strand of CM021100.1, from coordinate 257,746,935 downwards.
AATTATGTTTCTAACTCACTTTCGACTATTAATTAAATAATTCATAATTATTTAATTAATTCTGATCTTTTTATTCTTCATGGTTACTAAATAAATAAATTTTATTTATTTATTTAATGTGTCACTAATTGTCCAATGTCTTCCTATAATTAAATAAATCTCTTAATTTATTTAATTATTTTTGTCCATTATGTCTTCCTGATTATTAAATAAATAAATTTTATTTATTTATTTAATATGTCACTAATTCTTAAAATGTCCTCTTATAATTAAATAAATTCTTTAATTTATTTAATTATTGCCGCCTTCACATTCCCCTCATTTTAAATAAAATCATTTATTTAAAATAGTCCCACTATTTAATTTCCCTCTTTTTAGTAAATAACTTAAATTAATTATTTACTGTCATGTGACCCCACCTTTTGAATTAAATTAAATTTTTAATTCAAAATAGTCTTTTTTCTCCAAAAATCAAGATTATTTGATTTTCGCCACCTCTTTTGTTGTTCTCATTTTAAATAAAATTTATTTATTTAAAATAGTCTCGCTTTCTAATTTCCCTCTTTTTAGTAAATAATTTAAATTAAATTATTTACCGTCACATGACCCCACCATTTTTTTATTCAATTAATTTTTAATTCAAAAGGTCAACATCACTTCTTGAATCAAATAATTTTAAATTATTATTTGACTCTCCAGCAACTTCGTTGTGTGTGCTCGATATTTCTTATCACATGCATTGTCAACCCTTGATTTGATTTTCTAAAAATCAATCTTCTCCATTCATTTCAAATTTGACCTAATGTTGCCCTAACCCTAATTGTGGGTTGTCATATTGAATCTTGTCCATTGATTCTAGGGCACTTGTTAACTTTTAATCTTGTACTTTCACACAAAATTGCATTTTCTATAAAATGGCAATTTTGGTCTCATTTTGGCATATCTTGCAACCTCATGTTCTTGAAATTTTATACTCTCAAATGCTTTTCATTTTTTCATAGGCATATTTAGATTTCATTTGGCACAGTTTAGACATATTTAGATGCTTACTAGTTGCATTATGGCATAGTATTGCATGTAGTTACTCAAATCCTTCAACATTTGCTTAGGTCTTGTCATTGTCATTAGATTGCTCATCATAAATTTGAGGGCAACACCATATTTCAGCAAGTTGAGAAGGTATAATGGAGGTCATCCATGGAGGATGAAGATATTTTGGTGAGATTGTTTCATTTTATTCCTTTGCACTTCATTATCACTTTGGATTTTTATGTTTTGCATTGATTTGCTAACCCTAGGAAAATTCCCATAGTTACATTGGTGAACCCGACATTCCCTTTTTTTAACACATTTTTGTAGGTTATTGTACGGTTTTTTTTCATCATTTTTTTTGTAGGTATAGGTGTACAGAATGATGCATATGCCATTTTTTGTGACACAAGTGCTCTGTTGAGCTGCATCTGCCTTCGCAAGTGACACATATGTTCTATCAAACTGCATCCGCTTCTCCAAACGATGCATCTAAATCGCCGAGCCGCATCTGACAACCAGAAATCTGCATTTGATCTTATCATCCACATGTGGTTGTCCAAACTATGGATATGCCTTACTGAGCTGCATTCACTCTGTTGCGACGCATGTGTAGGGTAAAAAAAATATTTTTTTTCGGATTTTGTACTTTCTTTTCTACTTTTTTCTATGTTGTAGTTTAAAGATTTTGGGTTATTGATCTTTTGTTTGCAGCTTGTGGCAAGGAGTCTAACATTTATTTTCTTTGTTTTATTTCACAAATCTTAGACAAATAACTACAAATTTGTATTTTATTTTTTTACACTCATGGGTTAAAATGAACATGCATGCATATTCATTGGATTAAAATAAATTTGCATCTCTTCATAACATTGGGTTAAAAATAACTTTTAGGTAGCTCACACGAAAAATAGTTAAAATGAACCCCATGTTTTTTTATGTTTGTCAACACATTTCGATTTGGGCTTAAAATGAACACCATGCGAGTGTGAGTTAAGATATTCAAGTGATCTCTCTTTTTTTTAAAACAAAGATTGATTGAACTATGAATATTTTGGCTCACTTTTGTTAGCCTTAGAAATTAGGCCTGCTTTGGTGGGAAAAATATTCACCCCAAAGAAACTCAAACTGGAAACGCACTAAAGTCAAGCGATGCCCAACCGGTATATAAATTTTAATGTCAAGGAAAGCTTAGCATTACAGAACTTCTTGTAGACCAACAATTGACTCCCCAATACCCTTGTGGTGCGCCAAAACCTGTAGAGTGTAACCTCTGCATACTAGGATGATAATGCCTCTCGTGTGGCCTTCTGAACGGGTGCCCAAAATAAATCCTTTATTTTATAAAACCACAAACCTTCTATTATTTGGTGCAGCAACGGTCATTGCCAAGGCACCCACACCTGCGCAACTCTGAGTAGAAATGATCAATCTTCCATGGGAGTTTCATGAAGGTTGGAATCTTGGTTGCCCTGAGAAGTGAGTGCACTATAAGGATATGCAGTTAGTGAGATCCATAAGAATATTGTCCTTGCAGCCATATAATTTTTGTAAAATGACTTCTATGTGGTTGATTTTTATTTTTTACAACATCATGTGTTTGCCAACTGATTTCAAACAATTCCAACAAATAAACATCAAACTTGCTAAAATTTGAAACAACTTTTCCAAATTGAAAGAAATTTGTGCAGTCGGCCTAAGATTTTTTCAAATCACTTCCTACAACGCATTTGTCATCCTGAACTGCAATTGGCTATTCCTAAGCCGCATTTGCTCTGTCAAGCCGCAATCGTCCTTCGTAACGCCACAATCACCTGTCATTTGATGTATTTGATTCATCAAACACCACATATGACATATTGAACCACAATTGAATATTCCTGAGTCGCATATGCTCTGTCGAGTCGCTATCGCCATCTGAAACGCTACAATTTTCTATCGTACACCGCATTTGCTTTACTAAATGCCGCAATTTTTCTATCGCACCATATTTTCCATTTTGCACAACACCCTCTGAATCCTGCAATGCATATGCTAGATTAAAATGCATTTGCTAGAATATGAGACACATCTGACTATTATGCAACACATTTGTGATACTAAAACATAATTGTTACTTATAACGATGCATTTGGTACTGCAACACATTTGAAACCTTAAGCGATGCATTTCCCCATCATCTAAAATTTTTACTGTCAAAAACCCGAGGCCAATCATTTTGCAAGTAGATTTTCCTGACATCTTTTTCCAGTAGTCTTTGTCTGAAACTAGGAAAATAATTGTCCAAGTCAGTCATCTTTTCATTTTTAGTTTGCATTTAGTTTGCAATCCATCATCATCTTCAATATAGGAAAAGTCTTAAGTCCTAAATTTTGCACACTTTGGGATAGGAAAACTTTCCTTGCTTTGTCAAACCATTGTCTCAAAAAGTAAATTTTCATTGGACCAAGTCAAACAAATCAATCCTTAGTCATTGTCCTTTGGTGAGCTACTTCCAACTCATAAGTCTAGTGTGGAAATCTCACCTTGTCATTTTGTCATCTTGTCCTTCAAACCAGTCCTTTGACAATCCAAATCGAGACATTGGCCAAACTTTGAGTGGTTAGAAAACCTTTCCTAAAAATCATTTGACATAAAGCACTCATTACCACTTTTGCATTTGACATTCCTTTTTGTCCCCATTATCACTTTGCATAGTCTTAGTCTCATTCTATCCACCATCATGTCTTCAAGTCAGTATGGCATGCTTGCTAGTCGAATTGAATTCCAATTCATTAGTAATGGTCAAGAACAACTTGCTAGGGACTTCAAAACACTATACCTCCAATCCAATTCCAAATTTACAACCCCTAGCCCTCCATCCATCATACCCACCCTAACTTTGACAAGGGAAATCAGCCATCCATCAATCTAAACCAACTATCCACATCATATCCTAGTCCTCCACTCACGCCATATCCTAGTCCTCCACACCTATCATATCCTAGTCCTCCATCCACATCATATCCTTGTCATGCATTCATGTCCTATCCTAGCCCATCATCCCTCAACCAAGTCCAAAACTCTATGTCATATCCTAGTCCATTATACCACAATCCATTCCAAGACACTCCATGTTTTCATGAAAACATATCTTGTCATGGTCTCCAAAGTCCCATCTTCTTACCTACACTTAAGGATACATGTCAAGAGGCAAGTCCAAAGCATGACATCATAACATCACCATCTTGTCCAGATCAAAGTAGTCTATTGGACCCCATCTTTACATCCATTCAAGAAGTCTTCCTAGACAATCATGGCATACAAAAGACACCTATCCTTGGTCAAGAGTCCATCCAAAACCATATCATTCAAGATGAACCTATCCTTGGTCAAGACCCTATTTTCAATCATGTCATTCCAACTGAGCCCATCTTTGATCAAGACACTACTTTTGAAGAAGTCCAAAATGATCTACTCCTTGAAATTTATGCCCTTCATGATGAAACACTTAAAGATGACCCTCTCCAAGCTTCCAACATTGACACTACCAACAATGAGACACTTGCCTCCATGGGACACATAGATGATCTACCACTAGAACAGGAGTCTCCTAGCATGGACATATTTGAAAATGATCAAGCTATAACTGAATTCCATGATCTCTATAACAATGACCATGAAGAAGGTTTCGACATCAACTTCAAAGCACTAGCAGAATCATCAAAATCCGATATGTCAGAAAATCAAACCGAAGATGTCAGTCAAAAATCTGTCCAACATGTCAGTGAAGCTACAACATCCTATCAATTATGATCATCTATCTTTTTTAGAGCAAGCTTTCTTATAGATGAGAAGATTTTGAGCATTAATTTCCACAATAAGGATGGGTTAGCATCTTGCTTCTACAATAACAAGTACCCCATCACAAAAAAAAAATGTCAAAACATGAATTATCAGGGAAAAGGATTAGGCCTACACAAGCAAGGAATTTTGGAACCCGTTCAATTTCAAGCACATTATGGACATCAAGGTCTTGTCTATTCATCAGTCAAAAAATCTAATGATGTTAGTGTTCCCTCCTCGATATTGGGGGAAAATTTATCATGTACAAACATCAAAATGGGTATCATGAGTAGTCCTTGTCATAAGATTGTTGCCAATACCCCTTCCCTCCACACCCCAAACCATTATTCCATCATGAATAAACCTTCCATTTGGAACCAACAAAAGTCTTACAAATCTAAAATCCAAAATAAAATGTCAAAGGTTAGGGAATCAATCAACAATACAAGTGGACAAATGAAGCTAAAATGGATCCCAAAACAAAATGGGTCAAGTCAAGAAAATAATGAATTAGGCAAAGAAAATATGTCAAAAGTCAATCAAAATGTGAAGCCACCACACAAGAGGACTCCCACATATAATAGATGTCCACCTCCATCAAAATGGCCATAAAAAAAGACATATAAAAATGTTGGTTCCAAACAACATCTTAACCCGACACCTAAAGTTTGGAGAATAAAAATCAATACATCCAAACATCCAACCAACCCGTCCATGTCCACCGTCATCCGTCATAATCCTACATCCTCCTTAAATTCCAAACATCCCATGTCACAAATCCATCACATCTTTGTAGCAACTCTCTATCATAAGGACTCTCATGGCACTCTATCACGATGTGTGTATTCTAATAAGGCCAACTCTAGTATCAACAAGGATCACAATGACATCAGTCAGTTGTATGCAAGTGCTATCATCCTGACAAGGCAACTACTTCAGAAAGGTCATTATTGGCATGTCATGGCACTAGTCTCTACATCAGCACCATCAAAGGCTTAAGCACAACCAGTGGTCATCTAAAGCATCAAGGCTATCCGACAAAATGCAAAAATACAAAAAAATTGAAAAATCAAAAAAAAAATTGTCACCTTGATGAAAACTTGGAAAACAGGTGTCTTGGTGACACCAAAAAAATAAAAAAATATCAAAAATAGTAAAGAGAAAAATTTCATCCAATAGTGAAAACCATTCTTATGGCGCTCTGGATAAGTACCATGATGAAAACATGGCAAACAAGCGTCATGTCTAGAATAAATCATCTATGTGGACCATTACACTTGGGGACAAGTCGTCTCATCTCCCATTCCCTTCACATGGTATTTCTTATGACATTTCCATCTATCCATCCAAGCCCTATCATTTCTGTCTATTTTCCCACCTACTTTTGATAAGGACTAAAATACAAACATAGGTCATGCTTTGGGAAATTTTTTTACATGTCTATCCTTTGACAATACCCTATTCCATATCATTTCATTACCATCATAGCCTCATGTGACATTATCCTTGACAACTATATGATAATAATCCTCATGTCTCATATCTTTTACAGAAGCCATCCATTGTCCTTTTATACCTATCACCCATCTTGGTTTCCCTTGTCAATGGTCTAAAGATCCCTCATCATCCCATATAGTCCTACTTAAGTCATTCCACATGCAACAATTTACAAAAACCTGGCACATCATCCAAAACATTCCTTGACTTTGTCCCTGGCCCTGCTGCAGACTTTTATCCTCTTGTCATATCATTATCATCCTCACGTTGTTTCGGGATGTGTCCTTCCCACGTCAAACAATGTTGTCATTTTCATCATCACCTGTCAATTGGTATTCATCTTGACCAACAACAAAATCATGGTTTTCCTTAGGTTCATGTGCATTGACATCATTCACATGCATTTGTCACAATTTTTGCAAAACATCAAAAAATCATAAAAATCAGAAAAAGTCTTGAAAAAAGACCTAAAAATTGAAAAATGTCCTGAAGAAAAACCAAAAAAATTCGAAAAGTGTCAAAAAAATATTAAAACAAAGTCAATGTTTTTCCCATCAATCCAGTCAGTCACGTCAATGAATCTTTATCCCAGTCTGAACTACGTTGTCTCTTCACATTTGCTACGTAGGTAAGATTCATCTTTGAATCCCCAAGACATTAGGTCTACCCTTCTAGGTTTGTCCAAATACAAATCACAAGTCAAACATGGTCATGGCAGTTAAATACACAAACATAGACGTACTTGACACAAGACAGTCATTCAAAATGTCAATGTCAAAATTGGTCAAAATCAATCAACATAAGCCAATCAATCATACAGTCAAAATCAATCAACTTGCCAAAGCATTAGTCAAAATTTCAATCTCGTCACTTTTTGGTCCTCTTCAAGATGTGTCCTTCTTGGATTTGGACCTCATCAAAATGTCATTTTCCTTTTTAGGATGTGTCCTTCCTAACCTTAGGCACCATCAAACTGTCAAAATTGTCAAACTATCAAACAATTAATCTTCGACAAATAAACATTGGCAATACAAGTAAATGGTTGTTAATTTTTGGCTATTTTGTCTTATCTTTTTATTGAATTGTCATTTGGTCATGTTAATAGCTACCTCGAGGATTTCCCATGAAGGATTTAGAGGTGCAATGACGTCTCATGACTTATTATATTTTTCTTTGACTGCTATCTATGGATTGTCTTGACAAAAAGACTGGGGCAAATGGGCATCTAGTATGAGTTAGGACATTCCTTGTCTGCAACTATCTATTTTGTAAGTGGATGACCTTGCACACCTTGGTCTATGTCATATCATGGTGTTTGTTGTCCATTTGTGTCATTTTTTTACCGCCCAATGATGATTAAGAGCAATAAATATTAAAGTCCTATGGTAATATGTTGAAGGATTTGGTCTAGGAACTAACATGCATCTCCTTTTGTCTTGCCATCTTCTTTCGCTCATCTTGTATAGGCATTGCATCCATATCATCATCCATATCTTTTACAATAACATTTCTTTTTTCTTTCATCTTCTAGTCTTCTCATCAATTTCAAGAGCACACTCGTGTTCTTGGAACTCGTCTGTCCTCTCTAGGGGGCATACCGCAACCCTCATCATTCTTCATCATCCTATTTTGCACTAGGGCATATTTTTGACTTATTTTCTTTGCCACAATGCAACAGGTTGCATTATGACAAAGAGGGATAAATGTAGACACATAAAAATGACCTAGGCCTGCAAGCTCTATTTTACCACTTTTCATTCTAGCATAATTATGACATTTTAATTATGTTTCTAACTCACTTTCGACTATTAATTAATTATTTAATTAATTCATATCTTTTTATTCTTCATGATTATTAAATAAATAAATTTTATTTATTTATTTAATGCATCACTAATTGTCAAATGTCTTCCTATAATTAAATAAACCTCTTAATTTATTTAATTATTTTTGTCCATTATGCCTTCCTGATTATTAAATAAATAAAGTTTATTTATTTATTTAATATGTCACTAATTCTTAAAAAGTCCTCTTATAATTAAATAAATTCTTTAATTTATTTAATTATTGCCACCTTCACATTCCCCTCATTTTAAACAAAATCATTTATTTAAAATAGCTCCACTATTTAATTTCCCTCTGTTTAGTAAATAATTTAAATTAATTATTTACTGTCATGTGACCCCACCTTTTAAATTAAATTAAATTTTTAATTCAAAATAGTCTTTTACCTCCAAAAATCAAGATTATTTGATTTTCTAGCCACCTCTTTTGTTGTGCTCATTTTAAATAAAATTTATTTATTTAAAATAGTCCCACTTTCTAATTTCCCTTTTTTAAGGAAATAATTTAAATTAAATTATTTACCGTCACATGACCCCACCACTTTTGAATTAAATTAATTTTTAATTCAAAAAGTCAACATCACTTCTTGAATCAAATAATTTTAAATTATTATTTGATTCTCCAACAACTTCGTGTTGTGTGTCTAGTATCTCTTGTCACGTGCATTGTCAACCCTTGATTTGATTTTCTAAAAATCAATCATGTCCATTCATTTCAAATTTGACATAATGTTTCCCTAACCCTAATTGTGGGTTGCCATATTGAATCTTTTCCATTGATTCTAGGGCACTTGTTAACTTTTAATCTTGGCCATTCACACAAAATTGCATTTTCTATAAAATGGCAATTTTGGTCTCATTTTGGCATATCTTGCAACTTCATGTTCTTTCAATTTTATAATCTTGCATGCTTTTCATTTTGTCATAGGCATATTTAGATTTCATTTGGCACAATTTAGACATATTTAGATGCTTACTAGTTGCATTATGGCATAGTATTGCATGTAGTTACTCAAATCCTTCAACATTTGCTTAGGGCTTGTCATTGTCATTAGATTTCTCATCATAGATCTAAGGGTAACATCATATTTCAGCAAGTTGAGAAGGTGTAATGGAGGTTAGTCATGGAGGATGAAGACATTTTGGTGAGATTGTTTCATTTTATTCCTTTGCACTTCATTATCACTTTGGATTTTTATGTTTTGCATTTGATTTGCTAACCCTAGGAAAATTCCCATAGTTACAATGCCAACACCTAAATCCTTCAATTCACACACATTACAAATGCACTACCACCTGCACGAAACTACACATTGGCAGATGATGGAGGAAAACACAAAAAATAGCAATATAATAGTGATATTTTATTAGTTTTGTAATTCAAAATGCTTCAACAATAGCTAACAATGATGAATCGCAACTTTTAAACACTTTCCCAATAATTTAAAGTTCCTAAGCACCTAATATTGCCTCTCCAACTACCTTGAATCTTCATATTCCTCCACTTGGCACCTTTTTGCATTTTCACAACATTTATTGACAACTTTTGTTAAGATTTTGCAACTTTACAATTTATGCCTAAAATACAACAAAAGACCATTACAAAATCAAAAATGACTATTTAAGCCTTATTACATCATGAAAATACCTATACAACCTCAAAATCCTAAATTTGCCTCATGGAGGCATGCTCTTATAAAGGTGCACCTGCACCACTTTTTCAAACAGCTCACCGCCTTTTCTATTCCACCACATTTTCCATACATGTCTACCAAAGAGTCTTATCAAACAGTTCATTTCCTCACTACTATGGCTAAAATATGGTGCTTTCCAACAAACTATGAATGCTTGGAAAAAATCTATCAAAGCATAATAGTAAGCAATAGCATAGACAAGGCAGTTATTATGTTGAAAAAATGCCTCAAAGAAATGCGGTCTCATCACATTTCTTTGAGGCATTTCTTCAAACAACTCACCACCTTTTCTATGATACCACATTTTCCATACATGTGTACCAAATAATTTTATCAAACTACTCACTTCCTTGGTGCTATGGCTAAAAGCCTAAAATAGGTGCTTTCCAACAAACTATGGATGCTTGGAAAAATTTCTATCAAAGCATAATAGTAAGCAATAATACCATAGAGAAGGAAATGAATTGTATGAAAAAATTCCTAAAATAAATGTGGTCTTATGGTGATGGAATTCCATGATGTGCATTTGTTTGTGATGGCATTCCATTACCACAAGACCCCATTTCTTTGAGGCATTTTTTCAAACAGTTCACTGCCTTCTCTATGCCACCACAGTTATCGTACATGTCTACGAAAGCATTTTATCAAACAGTTCACCGGCTTGCTGCTATGGGTAAAAGCCTAAAAACATGTTATTTTGAACAAAATATGGATAGGGCAAATAGTAAGCATGATAGTTAGAAATATATAGTTTAATAAGTACTCAATTTTTTTTATTATCTCATACATTATAAGTCATGACGTGGATCGCTATTGTAGTTTTCGTGATTGAATAATTTGTTGTTTTATTTTTAGTTGTTGCAAGAAGAAACACCTCTGAATGTGATGAGGGAAATCGAGATTGGTGTTTCATCTGCTATAGAATCCTCGATGGCTCTAACAAGGGAGGTATGAGGCAAATTACTAAATTTAAATTTACATTCATTGTTATAGATGTTAGTTCTAGTGAAAAATAAAACCATTATTGATTTGTGGTTTAATTTCTATTTGGATGGTTTATATAGGGCTTCAACACGCCTCAGCCTGGGTGTGCAAATATTTCCCTCATGGAGAGTGATCATCAGATGGCAGTAAGTGATTATTTTTTAAAATATATAATATTTTATAATGTAATTTTTTTATATTAATGTCTTTACTTCTTATTGTAACAAATAAAACTTCACTAAGAACTAAACACTAGGAGGAGGAGCAGGAGCACTCCTCAAGTGCACGATAAACGAGTGATAGATGCATCAGCATCTGATTGAGAAGAAAAGGGAAAGAGTTTATTTTGAGGGCATGGAGATCAATGCCTTTTGATTCCAGAGCCCTTTGTTGTATGCCTACATGGCAGTTTTGTACATATTTTGTATTGGATATATTTGACATTGTATACCTATATTCCATTCTTGTAATCCTATATGGTTATTTTGTACCTATATTTCATACTTATATCGACATATATTGATGTATGCCTACATGGCTATTTGGTTAATACAAATATTTTTTTATCGATGGTGTCCATATTTGCATTCTAAACTCATAGTTCAATAGATATGAGTTATGTGTATTCAAGTGTATAATTTACAACTTATGTGTATACTTTGTGACTTACGTGTGTTCCAATGTATACTTTGCAACTTACGTGTTTTCATGTGTATACCTTTTATTTGTGCATATACTTTGTATTAATTTGTGTATACTATGTATTCGTGTGTATACTTTAAGGCTTACACATTTTTGAGTACTTGTGCTTCCCTTATTCACATGTACATCATTGACTTATTCACGTGTATACTTATTAATTGGCTAGCCCTAGCATTGATCATTGTTTTCCTTCATGGTTTGTCTTGAATATTAATTTATTGAGGCTAAACAACTTTATGTAAAAGCAAAAAACACATTTTCAATTGGTATAACATGAAATAATTCATAAAAAGATTTCAAAAAGTATCCTTGATATTACAAAAAGATATGTGTTTATACACTTCAATTATGCAGTAAGCCTTTGGTTCTTTCAAAGAAAAATATGCCTATGCCACTGTTACAGTGCATAGGTAAACCGAATTTTGTATTGTGGGTCAATATTAAGCTACCACTCTCAAGACCAATGTAACAATGATCCTAAATAATGTTTGAGGCTGCAAGAAGACATCAAAACGACTAGTGCACTAAAAAAATTCTTATTATTTTTGAAGAATGTTGATAACTCTAGACTCAGTTGGCTTCTTTTTTCAAAATCATACAAATTGAACCCTGGCATCAATAGACTATGTATATCAAGCTACCACAATTCAAGTTTCAATGATGAATATTTATCATGCATGTTTTAAATGACATTCAAGTTTATGGTGGTTTTGTTGTTTATATGATGTTGTGATATTCTAATCCTAATTCATGCTTCTAGGCTACATATATATATATATATATATATATATATATATATATATATATATTGTTTTTACATGTTTTTTGTACTAGTGAACCCAAAACGAACCGAACCCCCCTCCAAAAAAAATTGGTTGAACTGGCGAACCGAACCTCTGAACTCGAACCCAAACCTCATAAAACCTCAAAACCTCTTCCAACACTCTTAATTCTTCCTGCACAAACATAATTGACCACCAAATTATGTTGCCCCTTGAATTTACCCACTTTTACTCTCTCAAACCTCTCTTTTTCGTTGAAAAACCCCTCTTTTTCCCAACTAGGGCATCATTCCATTACATAATTTTGACCTCCCCTATGCTTGTAGAAATTTTGAACACATCAAAATCCACAACCTCACTCTATTTCCAACCTATTATAACTTATTATCAAGCAATTTCTTCTTTTCACCTCTTCTAGACTTGCTTTTAAGGCCTAAATTTTGAATTTTCAATAGGGGCAGCGTTAGTAATCTCTTCCAATGCCTTTACCAATTCTATTTTATTATTCCTACTCCCTATCCTACTTACATGAAGTACATTCCATCGAGACACGACCTGAACAATAGGTGGAATGGCCTATTTCAACATATTACACTCAAACCCTTTGTATGAGCAAGTTCAAACCTGTTTCAAAAATCTACTTCTAAGTTGCTTGGAACTTAATATAATTCCATAAGGATTCATTCTAATCAAAGCTAAAACCATTCTACAACAGATTCAGATCATCTTAGAGAAAACTCCAACTATACGGACCTGTACACAAGCTCGAAATGAAGAAAATTCATAAAAAATAACAAAGAAACAAAGATATTTGATTGATATTCTCCTTCAAACTCTTCAAAAACTACTAACTTTGAGTTTCCAATGATCATATGCTTTTTTTGTGGAAAAATCAGACTTCTCAATTGTCGTGTGTATGTTTCTCTTTTTGATTGATTTTCATGCCATCATGAGGGATCAAGCCGGTTGAACGTAGCTCAGAGAAATTTCATGTGTTTGGGTGTGAAAGAGGACCATGCCTAGTGGAAATGTACCTATCAGGATGTGTTGGAGAAATTTTTTTGATCACACAAATTGTAAAACGAAAGTAGCACTATTTTGCAACTTTACACTGCTTGCATTTGACACTTTTTCCATCAAGTAAAAATTGGACACCATAGGAAAACGACTGTGAGATGACAAAAAATGAGAGAGGTTATTGTAGAGGGGCCCAACATGATCTCATAGGATCAGATGAGAAGTTTCCAAGCATCACAATATCTAATTAATAGCATGCTGAAATTTGCAGCCATTTTGCACTTCAGGCCCTTAAGGGATCGAGCTAGTTGAATGTAGCTCGAAGCGATTCTAAAGTGTTTGGGTGTGAAAGAGGACCATGCTTAGTGTAAACATACATATTCGGATGTGTTGGAACAGTTTGTTTGGTCACACAAGTTGCAGAAGTGAGATAACAAAAATTGAGAGAGGTTATTGTAAAGGAGACCAACATGATCTTGTAGGTTCAAATGGAGATTTCATAAGCACCATAGTTTCTGAGTAATAATCCATCAAAGAGTGCTTCCATTTTGTACTTTGGACTCTTCAGGGATCGAGCCGATTGAACGTAGCTCAGAGAGATTGTGCTCTCTTTTTGATGGAATTAGGTGGGAAACAGACTTAACTCCGTTTTAGTTTTGATTTGGTTGGATTTCAAGTGATTTTGTGCATTTTAGAAGCCAATTACTAAGGGTCAGTCTGTATACCCTATTTTAAGGGTTTTGAGTGCATTAAAATGACATATTGAGCCTCCACCCAATGTATGCTTATGTACCCATTGTATGCTTTTGTAACTTGATGGAAAGGCTTAGTTAGGGTTATAAAATACGTGTGCAAATTTTTGTGTGCAAGGGAGGTGAATAGAGGGTTTTTAGGTGATGCCCTAGATGTCAAATGGTGCATTTTTTAGTGGAAAATGGTGGTTTAGTGCTAGGGTTTGAATAAATTTTTGGGGGCAGCTTTATCTCTTGAAATTTTAAACTTGTGAAAACCTTTTTGAAGGTGTTTCAGGCTTTGGTTGGCTGTGGGAAGGTTTGGAGTATGGGTTTTCAATCAACCCTTGACTAACTTGTGAATGAAGAGGGTTTTAGGGTTTGTTATGTTAGAGGGATTATCATGCCCTAAAAGTGGATGAATTGGTGGTTTGGCAGACTGGTTGATGTTGCCCAATGGTGGTTTGTGTGTGATAGGAAGAATAGAGGGGGGTTGCTTGTTTTGTGAAATTTGATCCAAAAGAGTCTTATGAGGGTTTGATGTATGTTGAAGAAGGCTTAAATGGGTGTCTGAAATGGTGGTTTGTTGTAGAGGTTGTTAAGTAATTCTAAGAATTAAGGTGGGAAAAATAGATCTGCAAACCTACAAGAGTGACTAGGTGCAAACTTGAAAATAATCCAAGATTGACTTTTGAGGGAAGTAAGGAGGTTGGAATCCTTTTCTATTGTGGAAATGAGTTGATTGCCTCCCTGTATTGCTATCATAATCACTTCCTATCATAATCACTTCAAGTTTACATTTTTTTGCACTTTTTTCACATTGACAACTTTTCAATTTTTACAATTTTACATCATTTTGACAAATATGCAACATGAACTCCAAAATGACCCCAAAACCAAGTAACATGACTTATTACATTATAAATTGGTCTAATATGACCTTATTCAATTGACAAAACTCAAAACACAAAACTAACTTAAGACTTCCATGAACCAAATTTGCTCAATAACCTTGGTGCCCTTACACCGAATTTCATTATTTTAGTAAATCTCATTACAATGCGTTAAGTAGTCTATTCTCATAGATCTTTTACAATGTCACTCATACATTTGAGATTCTCTTATAATTTCTACATCATAGGTGCTCATTATGAGGTTAACTTCAAATGAGTAACTTGATATTCCCTTGCAAAGCTTCACATGCTCTTTTATAATGGCTTCAAATCTGAATTGAGATTTCTCAAGATCATAAAAATAAGGATATTGCATTGCTTTTCTGGATGAGATTATCTTCGATGGCTCATAAATCAACATTTTCTACAAGGAGAGACCAATCAATTTTTAGTAGTTTACTTACAGATACGCAAAGTAAAAGAAGAAAAAGAAAGAGCATCCAAGATGGAAATGAAATGAAATGAAAATAGATGGAAGGCACTTATAGATAGGAATGGCAGTATCTCAACTTAGTCACTCCTAGTCATACATCTTCACTGGGAGTTCCAAGATACCTATTGCACACAACACCTCTCATGAATAAAATATCTTGAAATTTGAGATGCTCTTATAATGTATACATAATAGATGCTCTTGATTAGGTTAACTTCAAACAAATAACTTGAAATTCCCTCACCAATCTTAGCACACAATTTTGTAATGGCTTAAAATCATAATTGAGATTTTTCAACATCATCAAAATAAGGATGTTGCATTTCTTTTTTGGCTGAGATTCTCTTGGATGGCTCATAAATCTGCATTTTCTGCAAGGGGACACATATCAATGTTTACGAGGTTACTTACAAATAGGAAAAGTAAAAGAAGATGATAGCATTGGAATCAAACAAATTAATGTGCATAAAAGTATAAAATTAATAAGAACCAATGTGCATATACTTACAAATTAATCCAACGAACCATCCAATTCTACACTACTCTTTATTGTGTCAAGTATTGCCTCATGGTCAGACTCATGGACCTTCCACAAGGTCTTGTTCAAAGGTCTTCCCCAATATTTGGTCAAAGAAACATTGGATGCCACGATAAGGTTTGATTAATGAAGAATCATATGATGCTTGTCAAATTCTTGAAACAACCAATGTTTAACACTCTTATGTTGGCACCTTCTAAGTCGTGTTCTAGTAACCACAACTGAGCCTGTAGGGTATTCAATGTTTTCTCCATCTATAATTGGGGCCTCTAATTTAGTTTTGGCCTCAACACAACAACATAAGTAATAGTTTGTTCCCTCTTTTTTTTCTTCATCTATAATAACTGCATAAACATGCCCTACATTGATATGTGCAACAAATATCTTGAAATTTGTCAACATTATGAATACACTACAAAGTAATATAACAATATGGAATTTCAACAACTCAGAAAGTAGATATATTACCTGGTTGACCTAGATTTGATACGTGGTCAAAGTTGAACAATTATTCCATCTGTTTCAGTTCCAATTCCATCAGAGGGCGATTTGTGAGAAGTGAGCTAAGATAACTTGTCAACCATTTGTCAACCCACTCCCTTGACTCACAATCATTCCAAGATTGCATTGTACATGAAGAAAAAAAGCATGCCATCTTCCGTGTATCGATACTCCATGAACCTACATTTGAGCTAAGGAAAGAGTGTAGTTCACTCGATCTTGTTAGTGTACAACATTCCTCATATGGTGCAATCTTAGTATCATCCATCAACCAAAAATATCTACAAACTAAAGACGTACCTTCATTACCTAGACCCATCTAAGCATTACATCACTTGATGATTGATCTTGCATTTGTCAACTTTTAACTGTCTTTATACTTTAACTCTTCTCATGCTAATGATCTTTTCACGCATGCTACTACACCATCATGCTCCCCTTTCCATGCCCAGCCTCACAACAGTTCCACATATGTTGAACACCTGTAATGACATGCTTCCTACACAACCAGTAGAACATGCACGAGTTCTTGAACTGTGCTTCATAGTTATCTGACCATATTATATGTTGACCGTATGCTATGCCCCTGTGAGACAAACCATTGTAGAACATGTAGAAACAACCTTGCACAAACTTTGGAGAATGTGTGTGATCATCACTAATGTAAAAATGGTAATCCCTCAATACCTTCCTTTGGTCCTCTATAATATCGAATGCATGAATTAATTCTATGTGCACAAATATTGAAACCTAAGTGGAGTTGTAATACTATGACTGCACCTCACATTGTGGTTGTAGAGTGTAGTTCTCTACAAATTCAACCACTGATACTATGTTTCCAATTGGAAAGGTTTCCTTGGATAGCTTGAATTGCATGTCCAGCCATCGGGCTCTATGGGTATGCATTGCATACTCAAATAGTATATTGTCATTAAACATGGACATAAACTAATACACTAGAATCTTTTGAATAACCAAATCACACCTTTTTCTTAAGACCCATCTTTTGTACCATATGCCACTGTTTTATACTTCCTAAACTCTACTAATTTTTGTCCCACCTCATCTGTGTTGTCCATATGTTGACATACTGCCATACGTTGCAAGCCGCTACAATGCTCACATGAACCATCCAAGCATGTTTTCCTTTAGAATATATGGCCATCCTCTATTCACATAATTTTTTTGATAAGAACTCTCTTGAAGATTTTGGTGGGGGCTTCTATGCCACAATCTTGCAAAACATTGTTAGTATGCAAATCTAAACATATAGAACGATAAACATCATAATGGTTAGAGAATTAAATATGTAGTCTACAACAACAAGTAGTGCATGTGTGATTTATCTTGACTTAAAAAATGTTTAACCATTTCAAAATATCTTTGAGAAATACTAATTTGAGGATAATCATTTTGAATTTTATGAAAAAATTAGGTTTGATTCATATCCAAAAAATGCTTTGGATGTGGCTCACGGTCCCGACTATCGATTCTCCTTCTTGCCACATCCCTTTGATTCAGAGATGGTCTTGTGTTATTATTCCAATACTCTTCAATTATTGTTCTCAAGGCTTCAACAACTTCTTTATCTTTTCATGGCAGTCTCCCTGAGAATGCCCATAATTCATTTGAATCGATTCCCTCAATTCTTTGTTGCCTTTGAATGGCTCTTGATAAAAAATTTCTACTAATTTATGTTTGTTCAATCATCTTTCTAATGAGACAATCTCTGCTTTTTTGAAAGCTTACCAAAGTCGATGTGATGACACGTCGGGTGACATTAATATCATTTGAGTGTGAGCTCTTACCCACACTCTCATAAGCATCCATTAGATTCTTCTCAATAGTTTCTTCACTCAATGCATTCGATGTTCTCACCAAGAGTATTCATGATGTTTCTATACTTTACATCCCACATAATTTCAAAAAATAGCTGACATCTTGGAGTCTCATTTAGCATACATGGTGTGGGAGCACCATTGAATGAAATTTGTCATTTCAATAAGTTGTTGTCTAAGCTTTAGGATATTTGAATTTTCGCATTAAATAAGGTCAATAAGACCATTTTTCCATTCTAACGAGTCATTTTTTATGTTTCCTAGGTGTTTAGAAGGTTTAAATTTCAAAATTGCAAAAAACATTGGTAAGTTGCCAATTGTGCAAAAGGCCAAATTGTAAAGTTGTAAAAAACAGATTTTGAAGAAGGCAAACGGTCATACAATTTTAAGTGTTAGTTGAAGGCATTAGGAAAGTTTTTTTTGTGGGAAAAATAATATATATTCTAGATAACATCGATGCAAATATTGATTTAGAATATTTGAAGGAAGATTGAATTGAAAAATCACTATTTTTTTTTCTGATTTTTTGTATTTCTTTGTTTTTTGCAGCCTTGGTTCAGACCATACAAAGAGGTTTTGAATATAAATCTTCTTGAATCACTTTAGGGCATGTGTTAACAATTTTTTTCATTTGATTTGAGACTGTAACTCTAATTCTAGTGGTAGTTTGGATTAAATCTCTTGTTGTAGGTATGTGTGCCATGATTAAAGGGTTTTGAAGCTCTCAATATGTAAATTGGCACATTCCACTCACTGTGATTACTATAATTGGTGGAATGGGTCTGCATAATCAATAAATAGGTGAGGGAATTTCGTTTTTGTGTAGGGGATGTCTAAAAGGGTCTTAGGCATGAAGCCCTAGAGTGAAATTTTGAGTTTCCATGAGATTTTGAGTGGTTTTGATATGCTAAAGTGTGTTTTGTGTTGGGGAAGCGTGGTTTCTTGTTGAATTTTGTTTTTGCAGGCCCTTTTAGACTTTTTTGAGGTATTCATAAGATTTTGTGAGGTTTGGATGAGTGTTTTTCAATAGACCCCTAGTTTCTTGGGTAAAAAGAAGGGTTTTGTGATTTGGCACTTTGGTGAGTGATTTTTTGAAAACAAATAGTGGAATCCTTGGTTTTATAACATATAGAGTGATGCCTTATTGAGTTTTGTGTTTTGGAAAATTATTTAAGATAAGGTCCTTTGTAAAAGAGGCCTAGTTGATGTAGAAATCTAATTTTGATGAAGTTGTAACAAAGAAGCCTGTTGTGGCTTGCTGATATATTATTGTGTGCCCTGTTGGGACTTTGAGAAGGGTCAATTCTTGGTCTAAGAATTCCTTCTCTAAAAGATATACTTGGTTGAGTGAGTTATCTGTGCTACAAGGATGACTATTGAATTGGTGAAAGTGAAGAATTTTAAGAATTGTTAATTGTGAATTGTTGTTGTTGGTTGATTTTGTGTTACAAGACCTCCCATGATTGCATCAATACACAAGGTAAGTCAATTGTTAAATAACAAAATGCCTCAAAGAGATGTGGTTTTGGTGCACTAGGGGGGTTTGAGAGTCTAAGAAGTCTCATTATGACTAGTCCATGATCTAGGCTCCTTAGTTTAGTGGAGTAGGTTAGTTTTAGGTTGTGTAAGGTGTGTGCATGTTGTTTTGTGCAAAGGAAAACAATAATCCATCATTTTCTTTCTGTCCTCTCAAGAAATATAGAAGTTTTCCAATGAAAATGGATGGTTACAAGTTGGTGATTGAGGAAAGAGCATTCAATGAGACTGTAAGTTTATTCCTAAAGCTTGGGTAAAAATTTCGAAACGTGTTTCAAGTATTGCCAGAGCATGTGAAGGTTTGGAGTATGATTTTCTAATAAACCCTCATTTTGAAAGCTTGTTTGGGAGCATAAAGTAAGGGTTTTTTTGAACAACATTTATTTGAGCCTTTCCATTACTAAAATTGGTTGAATCTGGTGTTCTATAACCTGGATAAAGACTATTTGGAGTTATTAGTTTTTCTGGTGGTGATTTTAGGATACTTCATTTGTAAATTTGGCCTAATGTGAGGCTTATTCTAGCGTTCAGTCAAGTTTTTGATGTTTGTTTCAAAACAATTTTAATTGACATTAAGGTATGTGAATGTATGTCAAAATGGGATTCAAATAGTGCCTTTAGGTTTTAAAGATACAAAATGACTAAAGATGGATCACCTGATGTAAGGGTTTGGTGACCTTTTTGGAATAGGGTGGATAGTTTTCTAGAACGAGTGAATATGATAAAATAGTGAAAGGTTGATTGTTAATGTTTGAAAACTATTTAGAAGATGCTGGAAAATATGTCTCAATGCATGGTAGAAGTTAGAAAGGCTAACTTGTGGAATTTTTTGGTTTCAGAAAAGTTGACTCCTTGTGCAAAATGATGTGTATTTGTTTTATTTCAATCAATAACATGTTGATTATAGTGTCTTGGATGTCTGGATAAAGGTTGGTAGTTACCTTACATGTTTTTTTGTTATTTTGCCATGTAAGTTGCATTGAAGATTCAATTAGTGAATCATGAAGGAATTGAATGATTCTAAGTTTCTAATCAGGTTTATGCTATGTTACAATCAATTTTATGATGGTTAATCTATTTTTGAGTCAGACAAATATTTGGAGCCAAGTTCTAATGTTTTTTAGAAATATGAAATTGAAGGATTTTGATGAAAAAATGATTGAGTTTGTTGGTTGATCTTCTCCAATTTAAGTTAGGGTTAGAAGTACCCTTGATGATTTGTGGGTCTTGGTAGATGCTCTGCATCAATTTAAAAAATGCAATTGGCAAGTGTATATAATTGTGTAATTTAAAGTGTGCATTGACAACCTAAGGTTATAATGACAAACAAAAAATGATCAACATGGAATATGAAAAATAACAAAAATGAAAGCAAGCCATAATAGAATGAAATAAAATGTGTAAATAATTCACATACCTTAAAAACTAGAGCTTCAAATGGAGGAGTTCAACCCAATTATATAACCTTTGATTCTTCTTTCTTCAAACTCCTCAACAATTTGACTTTTTCAAAAGATTGTTCCCCTCCAAACTTCAATTGTATATCACTTTTGAATGGAATTCAGACTTGAATTGATATTATATGCCTTTCAATGTGAAAACTCTGCTATTTCATACAAAGGTGGTGGAAAGATCATGAAAAAGGTGGTGGGATGTGAAAAAACATGCATGCACACTTCACAACATCATCACAAAGAATCTTTTTTCTGTAGCTCACACAAAACCAGGAGAATATGCAGAATGTGGGCCTTGAGATCATGGCTATATTGAGATTTTCTACCATTTTTAGTGCAAGACAAAAAGTGCTCATGTTATAATGTGAGTGCGTTATTTCTTGCTAAAATGACCATATCTCTACTTCTTCAAAATGTGCTCGTGTTATATGAAATATGGTTTCTTTAATAGATTTATTTTCTCTCTCTTTGTTTATACCCTCTACCCTAATTATATATCTCTCCCTTGTACCCTTATAGTAGAGAATATAGAGGTGAGTGTGTGTGTGAGAGAGAGAGAAATAGAGAGAGGTAGATGGATGGAGAGGAGAGATATATAGTAGAGAGGTAGGGAGGGTTGATAGTTAAAGGGTTTTTGGGTTTAAGGGCTCAAGGTTAAGGGTAGATGGTGTAGGGTTGAGAGAGAGAGAGTGGGAGAGAGAGAGAGAGAGAGATGGAGATAGAGCAGGAGGGATAGAGGGGAGAGTGGTAGAAAGAGAGAGTGGAAGAGAGTGGGAGAGTGGGAGAGAGGGAGAGTGGGAGAAAGAAATAGAGGGAGAGAAAGAGGGAGAGAGAGGGATAGAGGGAGGGAAAGGGAGAGTGGGAGAAAGAGAGATTGGGAGTAATTGAAAAATGAGAGAGACATAAGAGAGGGAGAGGGGTTAGGAGGAATAGATTTGAAAGAGAGAGGGATTGGGAGAGAGATAGAGGGTAGAGGGTTAAGAGTTAAGGATTTAAAGGTTCAGGGTTTAAAGGGTTAAGGGTTACGAATAGAGGGGGGAGAGATAGGATTGAGTGAGAGAGAGAGACCTGAGAGAAAGAGGGGGGTGGGAGGGAGTCTTAACCCTTAAACCATCTACCCTCCACCCTATAAACCATTAAACAATCAACCCTAAACACTAAACTCTCAACCCTTAAACCCTAATCCCTCAACCCCTATACCCTCTTAATCCCTCAACCCTCAACCCTTAAACCCTAAACCCTCAACAACTATACCCTCTTAATCCCTCAACCCTCAACCCTTAAAACCTAATACCTAAACACCTATACACTCTTAATCCCTCAACCCTCAACCATCAACCCTTAAACCCTAGTCCCCCAACACCTATACCCTCTTAATCCCTAAACCCTCAACCCTCAACCTTTAAACCCTAATCCCTCAACCCCTATTCCCTCTTAATCCCTCAACCCTTAAACCCTAATCCATAAACCCCTATACCCTCTTAATCCCTCAACCCTCAACCCTTAAACCCTAATCCCTCAACCCCTATACCCTCTTAATCCCTCAACCCTAATCCCTCAAAACCTATACCATCTTAATCCCTCAACCCTCAAACCTCAACCCTTAAACCCTAATCCCTCAAACCCTATACCCTATTAATCCCTCAACCCTCAATCCTTAAAACCTAAACCCTCAACCCCTATACCCTCTTAATCCCTCAACCCTCAACCCTTAAACCCTAATCCCTCAAACCCTATACCCTCATCATCCCTCAACCCTCAACACTTAAACCCTAATCCCTCAACCCTCAATCCTCAAACCTTAAACCCTAATCCCTCATCTCCTATACCTGGTTAATTCCTATACCCTCAACCCTTAAACCCTAATCCCTCAACCCCTATACCCTCTTAATCCCTAAACCCTCAACCCTTAAACCCCAATCCCTCAACCCCAATACCCTCTTAATCCATCAACCCTCAACCCTCAACCCTTAAGCTGTAATCCCTAAACCCCTAGACCCTCTTAATCCCTCAACCCTCAACCCTTAAACCCTAATCCCTCAACCCTAAACCCTTAAACCCTAATACCTCAACACCTATACCCTATTAATACCTCAACCCTCAACCCTTAAACCCTAATCCCTCAACCCTCAACCGTCATCCCTTAAACCCTAGTCCCTCAACCCCTATACCCTCTTATTTCCTCAACCCTCAAACCTTAAAACCTAATCCCTCAACATCTATACCCTCTTAATCCCTCAACCCTCAACCCTCAATTCTTAAACCCTAGTCCCTCAACTGATATACCCTCTTAATCCCTCAACCCTTATATCCTAATCCCTCAACCCCTATACCCTCTTAATCCATCAACCCTCAACCCTTAAACCCTAATCCATCAACACATATACCCTATTAATCCATTAACCCTTAAACCCTAGTCTCTCAACCCATATACCCTCTTAATCCCTCAACCCTTAAACCCTAGACCCTCAACCCCTATACCCTCTTAATCCCTCAACCTTCACCCATTAAACCCTACTCCCTCAACCCCTATACCCTCTTAATCACTCAAACCTTAACCCTCAACCCTTAAACCCTAATCCCTCAACCCCTATACCCTCTTAATCCCTCAACCATCAACCCTCAACCCTCAACCCTTAAACCCTAATACCCCAACCCCTATACCCTCTTAATCCCTCAACCCTTAACACTTAAACTCTAACTTCAACACCTATACCCTCTTAACTCTCAACCCTCAACCCTCAACCCTTAAACCCTAATCCCCAACCCCTATACCACATATTAATTTTGTCAACCCTCAACCCTTAAACTCTAATCCTCAACACCTATACCCTCCTTAATCCCCTCAACTTCTCAACCCTCAACCCTAAAACCTAATCCTCAACACCTATACCCTCTTAACTTCAATAGTAAACCTCAACCTCTTTAAATCCCTAATCCCTCAACCCCTATACCTTTTCAATTACTCAACCCTCAAATTTCAAAAGTAAAACCCTAATCCCTCAACCCCTATACCCTCTTATTCCCTCAACCCTCAACCCTTAAACCCTAATCCCTCAACCCCTATACCCTCTTAATCCCTCAACCTCAACCCTCAAACCTTAGACCCTAAACCCTAAACCCTCAACCTTCAACCCTTAAACCCTAATCCCTCAACCCCTATACCCTCTTAATCCCTCAACCCTCAACCCT